>CM066911.1:17796455-18996455 GCA_033964015.1 Scolanthus callimorphus
TGTTGCGTTGTGGCGTCGACCTCATCTCTCAAAGATGCTAGCTCGAACTCTTTGTTAGAAAGCTATAAAATAACAGAAATCAAACAGTGTCACATTGTTTGCACGAGACAGACCGAACGCAGCCGATAAAAGTCAAAAGAGATCTTGTCTTGCTGCTAAATGGCTTCCAATTGTGCGTTGAAATAAATATATAAAAGCTAAATATTACTTGCACATTATAGGTCCCAACATTAAGTTTTTTCGAGAGGTGCCTAAATAAAAAGTCTAGTCGCCAAATAGTGAAGTTTGGTCGCCATAATCTGGTCCCCCTTTTTTCTTCCGAATTATTAATTATTGACATCTAATTTTGAGAGAAACAACCCTACAGACTGGAAACTTGAGTCGCCATTTAGCGACTAGGTTGAAATTTTTGCTCGCCAAACCCTAAATCTAGTCGCCACCGTATGGTTGTCGGGGCCATGCATTAACTGCTTCCTTGTTACGTGACTTTTTCTCGTATGTCTAGTTAAGGTGACTCATTCAAAATTCAAAATGCACCCAACTGTGTCTAGAGCGCAAATCTGCGTCGTCAAACTAACGGCTATAACTTTTGTGTCTTTTCCTCTATTGTTATAATTATTTTTTTCAAATCCTACTTTAATGATGTATAAATATGCTACTGGGAACCGATCTTCTTGAAAACATTTTTATAAGTCACAATCTAAATCTTTGTGAGGCCCTAATTTCATATTGCGGACGTACTAGAAAAAAAAATTGCCGGTTTTTTTGGCTGAAATTCCAGGAATCGATTCCAGTTGTAGTGATCTCAAATCAAGTGAAGTTACAGAAAATTCGTCGGAACAGAAACGCGGTAATAAAAATACCGTCAGTTATGGTCAACTATTGCCAAATTAGAACGCTGATTCTGCTTGGCTTGAATTGAATTTTAATAGTGCTCCGAAAACTCATTATTTTGCGCTCTTCCACCGGCACTATGTTGTATAGTAATGTATTAAACTTTACCGAAGGTCAGATTGTAAATACCATTAAATACTAAAATGTTCGAACATTATCTACCGAGGAAAGAAATTGTGAAAGCGCAATGAATTTATTACAAGAATGTCGAGTTAAAATGTGTTGTTATTAGGTATTATTTCTTGCTAAGATGTATATAGACGAGAAGCTCGAGGCATTTGTAATACTTAGTAAGCAAGTTTGAACATCATGCGTGCTTATTTGATATAGAAGAAAATTGTTAAAAAGTTAAAAAAGTTACGGCGGTCGCCCTAACCTAAGTTGAAAAAGACACATGCGCCAGAGGAAAAAAATACGCGCTTTTACCACAGGAAACCCGGAAAATGGCGGGAAATTTTGGTGCGCGCGCCAGCATGGTGATAAAAAAGACTAGGAATTATTACTAATATTAAACTAGGAAATCAGTGGAAATTTAGAAAAGTGGATATAAGAAATCGGTTTACCTGATCATGAAGCCCCTGTATTGATAGGTCGTGCTGGTCGTTCAAACCTCTCAACTCCTCCGTTTTTTCAGACAACTAAAAATAATGAAAAACACATAAATAAATACAAATGATCACAAATCAATGCCTGATTACGTCAATTTTCCGTACCTGTTTCTTTAGCGTGCTGCATTCGCCCCTCGTTTTGTTCAATTCATCGTCTATCTTTTGATTCTGAAGGATGGAAAAACAAAACAACGTATAAAAGATTCTATACGCTAAAGCGATAGAGTTGTAAGTTCCAATTTGCAAAGTAGTAACTACAGCGTTGCAGTGAATTTCAGCACTGAATTCATTTCATAACATGTTGACACGAAGTTTAGAAACTCAGAGCTATTCTTGTAGAACAATTATTGTTTTTAAAATATACGCCAAAACAAACTGGTACTAAACCACCTTTTTGAGTTAACTGGCCTCGTAGATATATATCACACCTTCAACGTAACGCAAGATTTCCTGATGTAAACAGTGCGTTTCGCATAATTTTCGTATTTCTTTTCTCTACATTTCTCGCAACTGATTATTTTGTTTTCAGTTTTTATCCCAATTTCGCTCTCACCGTTTCCTTTGTCTCCTCCAATTCCACTGCCGTCTCACTCAGTTTGATCGCTAATTCCTTCGCCACGTGTTTCTCCGTTTGTAGATATGTCGTCAGCTCCATGTTCTCGTTGCTCTGAACAACATAAACCAGCTCATTAATCGTAACGCGATCACAGAATCAAAGAGAAGAACAAAAACTTTGCCAGCAAGCACTGTTGAACAAATCTTGACATTTCAAGCTTGGTTCAAAACAATAGAATTTGGGATGACGTGCGGGTGGAAGGCACCTGTTGCGCGACGGCTAACTGGTGGTTTTTGCTATAGCTTTTGAAAAAAATTTGAGCTATGAGCTATGCTCATTACAGAAGTCGTTGCATCGCGACCGACGTTTTCAAAACATCGATTTGTTTTTTTACTTTGCTTTTCCTCTAGTCAAATCCTATGGGCTAATCAGATAGGCCTTATCACGGTTTCCGTTGCCATTTTGATGGGTAGGCAAGAAGTTCAAAATTTCACATAAAGACTGCAAACGCAAAGTGAAATCATTACGAAAATATCAAACATATCGACAAAATATTAATCAAAGCATTAAGCATTGATAGTGACTGAAGCAGTTTACCTGCAAAGTTTGAAGGTTATAGCTACTGTATGAATTGAGCAATTGTGTTTTTAATTCTTCATACTGATGCCTGTAAAATGTGCATCTGTGTGTGCATCAATGCGTAAAAAAGCCTGCCAAAATACAGGGTAGATGTTTGAAACTAGATATCTAACATAGATTTCATAGTATTTTGTCGATATGTTTGATATTTTCGCAATGATTTCACTTCACATTTGCAGAGTTTATGTGGGATTTTGAACTTCTTGCCTACCCAACAAAATGGCGGCGGTTCGCCTAGTGCAGTCGCCTGGCTAGCTTTCCGTCGCGACGTTGTCTGGTTTTAGTTCAGAGAGAAGCCAGTTGACTGCAAAACAGGCGAAACAGGGCAAGAGTTTGATTGGCTCAGTTAGTTTGATTGGCGGAACAGCAAAGTCAAAAATCAACAAATCCACAAACGTCTCGATGCAGTGGTTTCAGCAATAACTTACCATTTTCACAAATCGATCTTCTATTTCCTCAAGCTGAGTTTTCAGTTCTTTGTTTTGCTTCAGAGCCCTTAATACAAAACAGATTAACATATGAATTCAAATGTATTGCTCTTCTTACTTAGCTGGACATGTAGCTGACGGATTTGTGACATTGCTTTGCAAACTTCTAGTTAGTCCAGAAATGGCAAAAGTCTAAACAAAAACAATCTAAAGTCTACCTGCTGATGGTCTCCTTGTCGCCCTGTACAGTTTCCAGTAACGACGCCTTGTCCTCCGCCTCCTCCTCCAGACGAGCGATGGTGATCTCGAGCTCATGAATAGTGTGGACATACTGGGCCTCGTCCCTAGATATACAATACAATATTCAACAAATTTTCATTAACGTAACAAATCTATCATTACACTGAAAGCAGTCTACTTCACTGCCGGCAGCTTCATTATTACTTCAATATTTTAATATTGAATATTAATATTAATATTTAAAAAGCACTAGTATACATGAATATGCCAATCTTGCCCTCAAAAGGCAGGGACACGCCTTTTCTGCCACCGAAATTTCAAAATGTCTGCTTCTCCACAAAACAACATGTACTTGCCTCAACTAAAAGCTTAGTTGACAATACTTTATAGAAAACAAAACTGACTTACTTGACCAGCTTCGCATTTTCTCTCGCCTGAAACAAAGGTGGAGATCGGTTTTTAACACAAAAACGCATGAATTAGCATGAAAGAAATCGCGCCGAACTTACATGTCGCCATGCAGCGCGCACCGTTGTAGCCGGACACGATTCCTTCGTGTTTCCTAATTTTATAGCCACGCGAGAAACATTGTTGCGCGCGACACATTTTGTAGCCGGGACTCAACAAAAAAAATGTTCTTCGCCAGACAAGAAATATTTTGTGCTTCCAACACGCGCGCGATGTTTCCTAGTTTAGCCACTCGGAGAAACATGCAGGACACAAATCTCACGCGAGAAAAAAATTCCTGGACAAAATCGCAAGTGTAAACATGCCTTCTGAGAACGATGTAATCTTGATTTAATATGCATTCATTCGTGAAGGAGAAATTGGGAAGCTGGATAACCATGAAGATCCAATGATCAACCATACCTGGTTTTGTAAATGCTCCACTAACTTTTGCTTTTCTTCTGATAATTTTTCTATTTCTAACGCTGCTTGTTGTGTGGCTTCCACTTGATGGGAGACCTCATCCTCTTCCAGATCCTCTGAAAATGGAAAGAAAGGGTTAATGTTTATGATGTCTCTTTGTGAAGAAACGTTCTGATTGGTTGATATTCCCGCCAAAATTCCTGCGCCGTTTCCCACCATTTTGGGGCGCGCGGGCAACACAGGAAACCCGCAGCAACTATTTGAGAAAATTTGAGGACGTAAAAAATCCAGCCGCTATTGAAATGTCAGAACAGTAGGGCCCGACATTGCGGGCGACTACATTTAGGGTTTGGCGACCGAACATTTCAACCTAGGTTTTAGCAAAATGCCCTTATCAAAATTAGCTGTAATGTATCAGTCAATTCCAGCGCTGACCATGCCCCCCCCGGGCAACCCCGGGATTTTGGTCATTTCTAAAAATAAAACTGAAAATTCCCCACCCCCGGGCTAGCAAAAATGCAAAATACCCCACGGCGGGGAACACAAAAAGCGGAAAAATGCTCCACCCCCGGGACGAGAAAAAGACGGTAGGATTCCATCGACTCTGCGTGACAAAGTTTCACAACAAAAACTTCAACTCCATTTATACTGTCCGAGCATTTATAATTCGTTTCAGTAAATGTACTTTAGTTTTCTCGTCTTTGAACGAGTTCTCACTTCACTGAAAGTAAGACAAATATAAATAAAGAAGTGAAACTAGGAATGTCTACCGATATTGTACTAATACCTTAGGCCATTCGCCGTTATAGCCATTTCTGCAAATTGTCTCCGGAATCTCTCAATGCGAAATTTACCTTTATTCTATTTGCAGAGCAACTATTTGACAGTTATGTTACTTGACTTGATAGTGTCAATTCATTTTTATGTTTTTCCACTGAGACGAAATTGCGAAATCTGTTTCTTCTCTATAGGAGACGTTAACTGCGAAATGTGCAAATGTGTCTTCCCCAAACGTGGTGTATACGGGCCATGCTCTGCATTATATTTTATGTGGCGTTATTTTCTGTAACTGGGACTTTGTAACTGTCAAACGATAGTTATTGTAACTGGTGTTGTAGTTCGCAAACCCGACGCGCTTGAGATTAGAAAACCAAAATTCCCCACCCCCCTCCCCCGGGGAAAAACAATTCCCGACCCTGGGACCAGCAAAATTTTCAAAATTCCCCACCCCAGGGAAGGCAGCGGTGCGCAAATGCCCCACGGTTGTCCGGGGGGGGGGGGGGGGGATGGTCACCGCTGGAATTGACTGATACATAAACAGCATTTATTCGGGAGAAAAAGATTTCTATTATGGCAACCAAACGTCAATATTTCCTCTTGAGAAGTTAATGTCGGTCTATCCTGATATTCAAATATCCTGATATGCAAGGTTGATTGTAAAACAGGAGGACAGGTTTAAAATATTTTAGTAGTTAAACTTTTACGTCACAAAATGGTTGCGATTTCGTTTCTGTATGGATGAAAGAGCTTTGAGTACGGACCCCTCTAGTATCGACTTACCCAGATTTTTCCGAAGGTTCTGTAGGTTGTCGTTCAATTCAAATTCTTTATTTTCCCACTCTGCCTTTTCTTCCTGAAAATTATCAACCTTTCGAAAAGAAAAGTATGATAGATTGATAAACACATAAACAACAACTGAATCCACAATAATGAAAAGAGACAGATAATTAAGGAAAAACAATAACCTGATTTTGAAGTGACTTGGTTCGCTTCTCAAATTCCTCCATCTCATCGGCATGCCTGGTCAATATCTCAACTTTTTCAATTTCATATTTATGTAGTGATCGGGTTAGCTGAAATACAATAGTAGCCAGTCGAGGATTAATGAAAGGAATAACACAATATACTGAAGGTCTGGGCCCAAATCGTTTGACCAAAGTTTCTTCATGAGCAAGCTTTAAGAACCAGACAAAATTTGGTAAATATTTTTCAATGCATGTTGGGTGATGTTTAACGTTGTCCAATGCATGTTTTTGAAACTTGTCTAAAGCACTGAAAACGTAACTTCGGGAAATGTTGAGGGATTTCAGGGACGTATGCAGTTGCATGAAGTTGCAGTCACAGCCAAGGCCCGGGGGACTCCCATATTTTTTGGTCAGGGATGATCGTCGTATCTTTTAGGGGTTAAAATCAGGGTGGTTTGGTCTCTTTTAGGGGTGATCTTGATCTTCAATAAATTTTAGGGAGATTGGTATCTTTAAGGGCCGAAACTGTGTCCAAATTGTTTTTTCCCATGATGGTGCTTCTAAAAACCGTGTAAGAAAGAGAGATTATTCGATGAGAAGACGATAAATTAGAAACAAACACGGAAAATTCTTGATGGGTATTTTTCACTTGTTACCTGTGTTCTTCGCGCCTACTTGACACATAAGACCTCATCTTTTACGGGTATCTTTTAGGGTAATACATTTTTTGAGCTACGCCATGGCCCGCCATGTTTGGTATCTTTTAGGGGTGAAACTGAAAATTTCCGACGATCATTCTCGACCCCGACTAAAAATATGGAGTCCCCCCCCCGGGAGCCAAGGCCATATGCAGGATTTTGCATATTTACAGGCAAAGCTCATGAATGCAGTACAGTACTTGTCTACTTGTATCAAAGTCTCCCAAAAAATTGCAGTCCCGTGCCTGCAGGCCTATAGGCTGCGTACTCCACCGGATGTTGAACAGGTTCGTTGAACACTGTGCTGAATAATGTTCAAGGATGTTGAACCGTTCAACATTCGTGAAAACGTTCCGTGGAATAGTCATGGTTCCCTTCGTGTAAAATGATTCAAATCTTCACGCCAGTGCTATCTTTTAGCCATTTGCTTTCAAAGACAACTGATTTGAAAACTGCTGAGTATCTACTGAGCATCGATGAAAGAAAAATGAGACTCGCGAAATAAAGAGATTGTCGTAACCCCTAATACTTTTTTGGGGGGCAGTGAAAGGGTTTCCCAACGAACGCTGAACGTACCTTATTTGACAATGAAAATTAACGAATATAACGAATGTGTGTAATAAATTGAATTGAATTGACTGAAAGCGCCACCTTGGCACGTTGAAGGTCGCCACATTGGCGGTAAATTTTCAGATACAACGCGAAGAAGACATGCAACAAGTAAATCATTCTCCAAAATAGCGATTTTTATAAAGGAACGACACGAAGGGTAAAAGCAAAGGTTGTAAAAGTGAAAATAAAAGAGTTAAATGTGTTTCTAAAGTCAAACATTTATGGGTGTCCGTGTGACACAAACAAATACATGTTGCCAACAAGTGAAGGAAACGAAAGAAAAGAAGTAAACAACCTAACATTCGGGCTGCTCAACTTTCTCCCATATATTTCCCTTTATTACCAATGAGAGAAACAGATTTTTAAGGTCTACAGTACTTAGACAAACCTGTTCTAGTTTGGCTTCCAAGCCTGATTTTCCTCTTGTAGTTGTTGAACAAGGGTTTGAGCGTCTAAAGAATTGGAGTCATTGGAGAGCTGAGAAGCAAGGTAACAAGTCAGACTCATACTAAACTGTGCTCTGTTTTTGCTATTTCTTTTGAAAACAGAGGCATGCAAATATATAGCAACATAGTTCAGATGTTCTCAGCTACTACAACTAGTGTTATAGCACTTTATTTTATTTCATTCGCTTTTTGATGTATGACAAAAGACCATCATTATATAAGACGGCTTTTTTCTGCCATTTTGTTCAAGTGGAGTGCCACACCAAACCATCACAATGTACAATAATCAAGTTACAAATTATTATCAACTATATCTTAAATAACTTTCCTTGTTTCTACAGCATGTTATTTAGCTAATAAGAAAATGTGGATAGTGCAGTTAAACTAAAACAAGGTACATATTCCAAACAAATACCTGTTGAACTATCAGCTCAGCTTGGGTTAACTTGAATGAAATTTCACTGTTGGACTTCTCGAGTTCTTCGCACTCTCCAACCTGAACAAAGAAACATCCTGAATGGACGATTCTGTATCCTTGCAAACAAGACTTTCCAGAAGCATTGAGATATACTTGAATACCATTTTATTTACAGAGCAAAAGGATGACATCGATAATGACATGCAAAATGCCCTGACAGAACGTTTTACTCGCATCGTGACTGGGACTTTGCAAAAAGTCATGTTACACAAGGCAATTTCCTGCAACTCGCAGTAAAATGATAGCAAAAAAACACATTGCAGGGATGTTACTGTAATCTTCGCAATATTTTCTGCAATGTTCAATAGATTTGGGTTTTCCTAGCTGTATAACATTAGCAATATTAATATATAGCCCCATTCACATCGGCGCTTAAACTGGTTTAAAGGTGATTTAATTAAACTGGTTTAAATCCTTATCTCCCAAGAGGAGAATGTCCGAAGGACAAAACTTAATAGATGTTACATGTTACTAATACCCAATTCACACCAAAACCATGTTTAGCTAAACAAGGTTTTTCTTCGCTTCATAACATGACAAGCTTCTTACTGCGATAAACTCTTACTAGCTAAATGATCACTTGGTAACATGTAAAGTACAGCCTATGTATTCAGATTGTCCTTCGAACAGTCTTCTCTCCGGGAGATAAGGATTTAAACCAGTTTAATTAAACCACCTTTAAACTAGTTTAAGCGGCGGTGTGAATGGGGTATAAGTAATCATTTAGCTAGTGCAGTAAGTTTATCCCGTGTCGTGCGGCGAAGAAAAACCTAAACATTTTAACTAAACATGGTTTTGGTGTGAATGGGATATATGTCTTGGGAACTAACCTTAACTTCTAGCTTGGACGTGAGTTCAGCATTCTGTTGAGCCAGTTCCTCCTTTTCGCGGTTGTACGTGTAGTTAGCAGTCTGATACTTATCTCGCTCTTGTCGAGTGTGATTGAAATCCTGTTATATAAACATGTAAAAAAATATAAAAATTTCGGCACAGTGGGCAATATTTTTTTGCTACAATTTCTTGGGCTGGCCCTCTACTTGGCCGCCATTATCTATCTACTTCAGAAGGACTGAAGTAACTGAAATAAGTTACCTGGATAGTCCCTAAAAATGCCTGATTTGAAACCCTCAAAAACAGAACAGTGAATCCTAGCATTCGAATAGGGAATACAGGTTATGCATCATCATCTTTATTTTAACTGTGTTTACTTCTTGGGCTATCAATGTAACCAATGGCCTATCAATGTAACCCCTGAGGAGAGATGTCTGCGGTAGGCAAAGATATTTGACACTGGTGTGACAATTTTTCCATCAATTGATCGTCATATTCGTCCCATAGGAAATATGTACTCATTTGTTGGAATTCTTTTTCCTTTCCCCTACCCAGACATTTGCCTTTTTTGTGAAATTTGGTCAAATCCCCACCCATTGCCCATCCCCCTCCCCCACGGGGGTTACATGGACTTCTTTGCAGAATCGTACCTAATTATAAGTTAGAAATTGAGACTGGGCGATATACCGGTTATAAGCCGTACCGAATGCCCGAGGAAAGGCTATGTAAACTTATGAAGTTGAAGACGAATATCATTACTGCTAAAATCGTTGCATCGTGACCCGCGTATTTGTTTTGGCCGTTTGCTGTTCCGCCAGTCAAATCTTATGAGCCAATCAGATTCTTGCCCTGTTTCGCCTAGTGCAGTCGCAGTTGAGTCAGTTGTCTGCACTAGGCGAAACAGGGCAAGAATCATTCTCGTATCCAGAGCTCCCCGACTCGTCACCTCGCGGGAGAGGCTCTGGTGACATCCACTGACGCATGCGTAAAAGAAAATGGTTGTTTTATGCCTCACAATATTACTTTTAGAGCGTTCAGGTCGAAGGCATCGGTTGAACAGACGACTAGGAAACGAATGTCAGTGTTATTTTGACAGACACGTTTTTATAAAGCGAGATTAAGCAACTTTTATGTACGCGTGCGCGCCATTTCAGCCAATCAGCGTAGGCCCTCAAATGGTTGTCACCAGAGCCTCCCCTGCGAGGCGACGAGCCGGGGAGCTCTGGGTTCGAGAATGTGGGTCGCGATGCAACATTTTTAGGTGTAAGGAAAACTTACGTAAGGAATGCTTACATTCTGGTACTTTTCTAGGCTGGCTGATAAGCTTGCATTACTTCTTCCACCTCTACAATCTTCTGACGGACAGCCTGCAGTCGACCAGAGAGCTCGCTATTCTCACCTAGAAATCATAGTAAAATGTGGTATTTGTAGCTACCATAGAGGGGATTTCAGATGAGCATTGAACGCTAATTAACAATTAATCGCCTCAGGCTCCGTGATTATCGGCGAATAATATATCGCACACTTAGCCAATCAGGGGAGAGACATAAAATGTTGACCAATCAGGGGAGACAAATAAAAAGTTGACCAATCAGGGGAGAGACAAATAAAAAGTCGACCAATCAGGGGAGAGACAAATAAAAAGTTGACCAATCAGGGGAGAGACAAATAAAAAGTTGACCAATCAGGGGAAAGACAAATAAAAATTCAACCAATCAGGGGAGAGACAAAATAAAAAGTTGACCAATCAGGGGAGAGACAAATAAAAAGTCGACCAATCAGGGGAAAGACAAATAAAAGTTGACCAATCAGGGGAGAGACAAATAAAAAGTCGACCAATCAGGGGAGAGACAAATAAAAAGTTGACCAATCACGGGAGAGACAAATAAAAAGTTGACCAATCAGGGAGAGACATAAAATGTTGACCAATCAGGGGAGACACAAATAATAAGTTGACCAATCAGGGGGGAGACAAATAAAAAGTCGACCAATCAGGGGAGAGACAAATAAAAAGTTGACCAATCAGGGGAGAGACAAATAAAAAGTTGACCAATCAGGGGAGAGACAAATAAAGAGTTGACCAATCAGGGAAGAGACATAAAATGTTGACCAATCAGGGGAGAGACAAATAAAAAGTTGACCAATCAGGGGGGAGACAAATAAAAAGTTGACCAATCAGGGGAGACAAATAAAAGTTGACCAATCAGGGGAGAGACAAATAAAAAGTCGACCATTCAGGGAGAGACAAATAAAAAGTCGACCATTCAGGGAGAGACAAATTCGTCCTATTTTGTCATTGTAGTTTCTCTATTCTGACTGAACCTTCAGATTTTTCTCAACATTTCCAAAGTCTGTTGGTTGGACAGTGTAAATTTGCTTTCTGGCAATTCTACTAAGAAAATGGTCACTTACTTTCTTTGGTTTGATATTTTCTCTGTAGCTGGGACACAGTGCTTTGCAACTCCTGTTTCTCACCAACAAGGATTCCAATTGTCTGGATATGGACCTGTCAGAGGCATAACAAGAAAGACATCAGAAACACATATACAGTAAGAACCAATTTAAATAATACTTCAATTTAAAAAATATAGTAAAACATCAATAGAAAGAGTACCTCTGATTCACATAAAAGATGATTATTCTATATTAGTATAATTACTCAAGCGATTCCGCGTGCTGATTGTTTGAGAAGTTTGGAATATTTTGTTTTAGTCAAATCATACTCTAGTGGTCTATTATCAATGCTGCGTTCTGATTGGTTGTGCCACTACTAGGCTATAGGTTATAGCCTACTAGTAGCGAAAAGGATTTGAAAGCCAGAAAATGGCAAATGACCAGAACAAAAACATTTTTTTGGCAATACAAATTGACCTACTAGTGTGATTTGACTAAAACAACTATTCCTCTCGCCCTCATGGCCTCTGAGTCAATAGCCCATTCGGACTTCGGCCTCATGGGCTATTGACTCAGAGCCCATTCGGGCTCGAGGAATAATTGTTAAATTTATTATTACGAGAAACTAAAAAAATACCGCAAAATCCGATTTTTTTGTCAACAATTTTAGCCTCAGGCTCCGTAAATATCGGCGAATATTCGGCGACTAACTGTTAATTATTAATCAAAATCTGAATGGCAACAGCTTTGCTTTAATTTCAGCTCTCCATCCAGCAGTAATTGCAGAGATGCCAACCTCAAGCAGGAGACAAGAGTTGGCAAATAAATTATAAAGCAATTTATCTTACCCTTAAAACATTCATTATATACGTTAATTAAAGGTGCTATGTCACGATTGTTTCGGCAAATTATTAAATAATAAAGGGCTACATAAAGAACTCAGAATCCTACTTTATGCTTCAAGTTAGTCTTAGGACGTAAAAATGATATAGGCAATCACATTTCAAGTTTGAAAACTGTTCAGCCTGGTAAGAAATTCCAAAAATTCCATTTCGCAATTCAATTCCCTCTGCTCGATAACCCACTAAAATACTCCAAATTTTGTGCTTATCGAGCAGTTGAAAGGTTATTTAACAAACCTAGACAATTATTTTGCTCATTTCTTATTAAATTTTACTGTATTTAAGCTACCTAAAATCACCCTTAAATCGTGACAGTCCCTTGGGCATAATGTCCTCCCATTTCCGATCATGTGGCATTCTTTTCAATGAATAACCTTGCTTTGTTTGAGATGCTTTCATATTCATGTATCATTCGGTGCATAGCAGAATAGAAATAAAAAATACTCATTGGAATGCCATATGATCTGAAATGGGACAAAATTATACCCAAGTGAAAGAGGAATATGAAATGAATCCTATTCAGAAATTTCATTTTAGTCAAATTGAAAATAGAAGAGACTTCAATTGGCAACTCACTAATGATACCGGCACGTATAATATTTAGTAATGCAATGGACATAGTATTAATATATTTTTCTTTGAGTTAAACAACAACCTTAGTCTAATTCAAACATACTTCTTTACTAGTGTTGTTGCCATAGGAATTTGTTGTTGAAGAAGTCTACCAGTATGGTAATATTACTATAAACAGAGCTGTCTGATAAAACTGCTATTTTGGCCAGACATGATAATTATTTGAAACATAAATATTATTAATTTTCATTTTATAACCAAAAATTTATATAAAACAGAGAAAAGAAAAGAGAGAAAAAAAAAAAAACGACTGTAGTTTATGGCCAACCATATCACAATACAGTCAAGACATTCCACAGGACCCCCATTATCTGGAAAAAGGCCCATTTTGATTGGAGAATTTCCAATAACTTAGCCTTAGTATCAGGCGGAATCCTCAGGTTACCAATAACTTGGAATTATTTATTTCCAGCCATGCTAAGCCTAAAGGAAAGCCTTTACAAAATTTATGTACCTCCAGCTGCTCTTTCAAAGACCTTTGTTCTAGAAGCTGACGATTTGCTAGTTCTGTTCTCTCCTACAGAAATGAATGAGCAAATAAAAGAGCATGAATAAATATATATTTTTTAAAGAAATTATGCATCCAGTAGACCACAGCAACCATTTGCTGTTGGGCCCTCTGGTGGCTGCTTCAAATTGATCACATGATCAGCTTCTGATGTACCATGCGATGCATTGTTTGTGTACTACAGTGATCAATATTTGTGGCCGTTACTTCATTTGAGAGGAACAAAAGATGATAATAATGATAATAATTCACTATGATATTAATAAAGGGCCGACCATTTGACTCTTGAGGGGGGGGGGGTTAAAAAAATTCCTCCACGGCAGGAAAAAAAAAAAATTTCTCACCACATAACAGAGGTATAAAAAAAAAAATCTTGGACTGAGGAAAAAGCCCCCCCCCCCCCCCCCCCTCAAAAGTTAAATGGTCGGCCCCTAATGAATTATATTGAAAGCATATACACATCAATCAGTGTAATTCCATGAGATTAACATCAGCAAAGGTCAACTGGCCTTGTTTTCCAGGCAGTAAAGATACTATTTTTCCATACAAATCACAATATTTTGCATTCCAGATGGGTGGGGTCCTTTGGTAACACAATATCATACAATACCCTCTTTAGTTGTTCCTGGAAGTGGAGAATCTGTTTTCTCTGTGAAGTAAAATGGACAAGCTCCATATTGTAAGCTCTTTAAAAAATCATGGACACAGGTATTAATTTGAATTTATAAGAAATTGCAACAATCATAATATCCTGGCTGTTGTACTCTATACTATTACCTTATTGGTACTAATTTTCGTGTCACTTTAATTTTAGTGAATTGTGTGATTGAAAAAATTTCGCGAACTTTAAGAGACACCAGAAAATCCTGTGAACATAATGTTGCGAAATTTAATGTAAATATGTATTACACAATTGCAAAGAACATTAAGCATAATGTCTTTGACTATGCCTACGCTACACGATGCAGTTTCTATAGTTCGGTTTTGTTATGAATTGATGATTTTGAAGATTCCCTTAAAAAAAATGTTTTTTTTTTCATTTTCATGAAAATCCATTTCCTAAGAAAGTAATTTTGCACCCAAATCGTGAAAATAAAGACCCACGAAATATGCCGACCGTTTTTCGCGAAATTAAGTGCCTACGAAAATTAATAGTACCAATAAGGTGCATCGTGCAAAGTCACTGTGGTTCATTTTCCAGTGCAGTGTGTGACTTTCTTGAAACCACTACTGTATCCAAAATCCAATGAAAGCACTTTCTTGTATTGAATAGAGGCTACAGGTAGCAATAATTTCAATATAAATACAAGAAGTAAGGCCTAGGGCATACGTCAGATTAAGGTTGAACCGATTAATTACATTTTTTTCAAAAGATACCGGCTCATTATACTTTCAAATAACAAATTATCTATTGTTTTAAATGTAGTCGATGCGACTCTAATTCGAAGTATGCCCTAGGCCTTAAGATGGGGTTGGCAAACCAAAACTGGCTTGTGACTCCAGATTATTATTTTTGTTTTTATCTTTGACTGACCTGTTCATTACTTGATTATTAAGATGTTCATTGGAACGCTTGTGGGATAGCAGTGTTTCCTCAAGCTCTAGATTCCGCCTCTGTTTCAAGAAAGCAAAAAACAGGCTTTGCCAATGTAACAATTCACCTCCGACCTTCAAAGTGCAGAAAATGAGGTGTTTTGGGCCTACAAAATGTCATTACACTACCTATGTCTTTTACACTATACAAATTACACGATGTTCTATCAAAAGCGGGAGATGGTGGGAGAACAGGAGTCTGCAAAATGGTGGGATTATTGGAATATCTGTGTACAAATGTCAGCACTGTCATATGTGATCTGATCACACCTTTTTCCACACTGGGGGATCAAGGACCCTACAATTTAAAGAACCCCTCCCCTGGAATTTCCAGAGGTCCTTGACACCCCCCTCCCCCTTGTGCACCCTCCTCCCCCTTGTGGACCTCTCTCCCCCTTGTGCTCCCCCCTCCCCCTTGTGTACCCCCCTCCCCCTTGTGCAGGAAGAAAATGCAATCAGCCAATAGGAAGGACTTCACATGAAAGCATTTAGCAAGCTCTGTATCAGAAGAAGCATAATAAAGCTATGCCAATGCACTTTGTTTTAAAACAGTTACAACCATTTCAAAGCCAGCTTCATTAAACATCCTCATTCAGAATTTTGAAACTTCGGTTTAAAGGGAGCCTGTCATGCAACTGCGCCGCTGTTCTGCGCATCTCAATTTATAATCTTGCTTTTTCTCAATCCATCAGACTATTCTTGTTAACTTTACATAGTAGTCTTAGATAGTAATCTGATAGGATGGTCTATTAGTTTTGCTGATAACTCAGAGTGATTGAGACTTTGGTAGAGATGAGTCAATGA
Source organism: Scolanthus callimorphus (assembly GCA_033964015.1). Lineage (NCBI taxonomy): Eukaryota > Metazoa > Cnidaria > Anthozoa > Actiniaria > Edwardsiidae > Scolanthus > Scolanthus callimorphus. Next base: position 17,812,335 of record CM066911.1, read on the forward strand.
GTCATGAGTCAAGTTATGAGTCAAGTCTTAAATGATTAAATTTGTTGTTTATGTACCTTTTTATTAACTCGAGGATATACAATAAATACATGTGACAATTTCCTGGTGTTGTATGTCGTTTATTGTAAGCTCAACAATGGACAACAAGTATATGGTCGCACAAAGAAGAAAAAAATCCATCGTCCAAGTCACCAGTATACTGGTTACAAAAATCGTCCAAGCCCCCTGATTGAATACCCAGCAAGCAGAGCTTTCTTTTGTGTTTTATCATTTCGTAGGCGTTCGATTTCCCTTGATTCTTTTGTGAGTCTTTTAAGTTATCACTTCGTAGGCATTGCGTGTCTGTGATGTCTCGTAGGTAGGTCGAGTTGTCAGACACACCAACGCCTACGAAAAGATAAAAGACACACAGGAGAAAGGTCTGCTCGCACGTACTGATCGAAATAATGATCTATCAAAAACACAAGAACGAAGTAATGCGTTATCTGAGATACATATATGACCATATACTTCATGCTCCTCTCTTGCCGCACTCAGACAATGGTTCCCCAAAGATTGGTTGTCCAAGGGTGATCTTTTCCTGAGATATCAATTGAATAAACTTTTAACTTTAACCTTTTGCCCGTGTTGAGCTAACAGCAACAATGCACAACACCAACAACACCGATGCTTCATACATCCGCAAGTTAATACAAAGGTATGAAAACAAAAAGATAATCATTTAGACTTGGCTCATAACTTGACTCATGACTCACGACTCATTGACTCATAAAATAGTTCTTTTCAGAGTGATCGCTCCTGGAGCATGCGCGTATCATGACAGGCTCCCTTTAAGACATTCATCAGAATGACACAGTCAAAGCTATGGCAAGGGCCTGAACTGTAAGCATTTTCCATCTCAAATGAAATCAGTTCTAAAGGCCTATTGTTTATTTCATACCTCTAGAGCTTCAATTTCACTGATGACAGGGTCTTCACCATTTATTGGGAAATCCTGAAAAAAAAAAAATAAATGAACATGGTTGAATGTGTGTCAAACTTCAGCATATAATTTTTTTAAAATAGTCATGGGTAAGATTCCTTTTGGTAGAGGGTGAGGCTTGAAGTGAGCCATTGTTTGTGATGGGTGTGGTTTTGTGATGGGTACAGTAAGCCCTATGGCCATAACACGTGCCTAGAGGGAAAGCATGATGATGATGATGATGCACGTGTTTACTATCGTCAAAGTTTGTTTATGGTAAATACAAAAATACAAAAAGGTTCCAGCTGACATTGTAAAAAGATGATCAACACTATTAAAGATTAAAGTCCACGGCAGCCTAGGTATATAAAATTTCAAGATCAAAACTATTCACTTTGCAGTCCATTTTAAGGAGTTTATACTTGGCAATATGCTGTCTTTCAATTGATGTTTGTGGGCTGTTATTTAGGACCGATTGAGGGGGGATACAGTATGTGTTTGTGTAGGCTAAATATGATTATTACATGTGTACCTGATTCATAAGTCCATTCAATTGGTTACACTGTAGATAATAAAAAATAAGCAACACGTGAAACAAAATGTTCCAGCTCTTGGAAAAATTCTGAAATAATATAATAAGCTAATAATATAATAATAAGTTAATGGGAAATTGCTACAACAAACAAGAATGTTTTATCATTAACATAAATCAATGGTAATCATAGCAAAAACATGAACTGATTTCATCCCACTTAATTTCCAAAGCAAAAAACAACCTTATACTGCACATCCACAAGTCGATCTTCAATCAGTTTATTATTGTTATTTTTCAGGACAAACTTTACACACACACTGTCTGCAAATAGCTTAAGCTAATCAGGGCAGACAGTGCGGAGACGGAAAAAAAGTAATAAATTAAATATATAGAGGATATTACACGGTGGCGCGAAGATATGAGTTTTATTTTCGAGTGGCAAGAACAATATTTTACGAATGAGCGCAGCGAATGAGTAAAATATTGTTTTTGACACGAGAAAATAAAACTCATATCTTCAAGCCACCGTGTAATTTCCTTTTTATTATATAGACAAACCAGAAAAAATATTCCAAATCGATTTCCAAGCACTTTGTTTTGACCGATATCCTCACTAGTGAGGATATGGAAAATATGTCACTGAGGACCCGGATGTAGCTTCGTATGAGATCTACGAGTGGCGTATTTCCCAGTAAAACACTTGTATCTATAAAATATGTTATACAATATGTAAGTTTCTTATAGCTCTGTTTTTGATTATTCTACATTTTCAGAGGTATAATAATGTTCAGTTCTACATAATTTGTTTAAACTGTTCACACTTACCATTTGCCTGATTTTCTCTGCAGTTGATAAATCCCTAAAAAATACAAACAAGCCAATTTTAGCTACGTAGAAGCAGTGAAAGACACCAAATTATCCACAAATATAAATTACCTTCCATTGACATGGGATGACTCATGAGGATCTGAGAAGGTTTTTATGGATGGAGAAATGAAAGGTTCTTCAGTAACGTCTGTAGTACGAGCACTGTTAATGTGATTTGGTATGGTGGAGGTTTCACTGCAAAAAAGGATTTAACGATCAATATTATTCCATATTATTTTGACAACAACAATACCAGCACCAGGGACGTCAACTCTCCCAGTTTTGCTGGGAGTCTCAAGATTGTTTGCTTCGTCTCCCAGGAAAAATTCAAGACGACTGCCATAGATTTACTGTAATTCTCCTGAGAGAATTTCAGGAAATTTCGCCATTCCAAGGTGGTCTTCAGATTGTTTAAGTCCTGGGGTTGATGTCCCTGCAGTACCATGGTCTAAAGTACTTATAGGATGTAGAAAATGGTACTAAAAAAAAAAAATGTGTCAGTTGATGGCGTCAGAGCATTGATCTCCACTCTATGGTAAACTACAATGTTCATAATAAACTATTTTAAATCTTATTTCAACCACCAGCCACAAAATTGCTTCCATCAATCAAACTTTTGAGCAATAATACACTGTATATGTGACCCTCCATGGGAAAACGTTACTTAACGATTTTCCGTTTTTTGCTCTTTTTTAACGGTCTGATAACAGCCTGTGAGGCAGTTATAACGGTTTTCTGAACCGTTATAACGGGCAGCAGAAAAAAAGTAACGCCTTTGGAGTAACGGTGTAATGGGCTAGGCTTCAAAATTAACGCTTAGGCTTGACCGTTATAACGGTCTACCTTCTAGAAAATAACGCCCTGGCAAAAATAAATAATGCTTTCGAATAACAGTGTAACGGGCTGGTCGGAAAAAGTAACGCTTAGACTTAACCGTTATAACGGCCTAGTTTTAAAAAATAACACTCTGACTTGATCGCCATAGTCGTCTTCTTTCTAAGCGCTACCTAGACTAATGCCTCGAAATAACAGTATACGTTTCATACACAAAGAACACGTGTAACCTAAAGCAGTGCAATCATGTGTTTGTAACACAGTCTATGATAAACGCAAAGATAGCCTCAACCTTTTGCGCGTCAGCAATGTCGATTATCTTAGCAGTATAAAGCACACATCCTGAACTTGTAGTAGGCGATTTTGACACACAATCCCAAACTACACCCACACTACACCCACACTACATGCACACTACACCCACACTACACCCACACTACACGAAAAAAGTGTTAACATACATCCAGTCTGTACTGTAGATATGAAATTTTATGCTTAATGAGTTTGCTTTATTCCCTAGGTCTCTTCAAAGCAGGAGATCGCAAAAACGAAACTGTCCTGACACATTCGCGTCAAACATTCACGTGGGCAATTATAACGTCAACAACACGGATCACGTCACAATAAAATCGACTCACCAGTATGACGTCGTCAAATTAAATCTGCCTTGATCTTGTATTAAATTCACATTAATTCTGATAAGCTTGATATGTGTGGTCCACCAAACATGTTAATTCTGATACGTTCAATAGAACCAAGGTATGAAGTAGAAAGTATCGTCCAGCATCCGATGCGTAGCGAAAGTTTTGACTCGTCAATAAGCATTTTAGTTTATAAGCGTTGTCATGGAAACACAGATAGCATTGTCAGGAACATCGCAATCATTAATTGACTTTTGAAAGGCAAAACAAAAGGCATGGGCTGAAAGTGAAGCGCTGGAATAGCGATACTTAACCTGAATCTCTGCAAGATTTTTTTTTTGGAAGGATTGGCCTTGCGCGAATTTTTTTTTGGAAATTGCCACCCCCCCTCCCCCAACTTCTAATGGTCCACCCCTTAGTTAATTAGTTCTCGTATTCTCAATGCTTAACGCAGACAGGGAAGCCATTCAGTAGTAACTGCCTAGTGGGCAAGTCTGGGCGGCGAACTGCAGAAAGCTCCACGACGCAGCGCAATGCGCTTTTCTCGACAGAAAATGTAAAGATTTAGTGATATTTTACTTGATTTAATCTGTTGAGGTGACCTCCCTGTGCCGGAAATAATATATAAGCGCAATGCTTGACAGAGTTTTATGCAAGGATTAAATGAAAAACAAAGAGAAAGAAAGACGCAATCAGTTATTATTGAAACATATTTTATTCGTGCTTGTCTCCGTGTACTGTGTCCGCTGTGCGCTGATGTTTCTCCGGTACTTCTCCCAGGAGTCGAAGATGAACGACCGCTTGAGAACCAAACGTACCTGCTCATGACAGCAGAAAAAGAAAACCCGAAACTGCTTTGCAAAAAGTCTGACGGTCCGCGGGCCGTTATAACGGGCTGATAAAAAAAATAACGCTTTGCCCTGACCGTTATAACGGGTTGATTTGAAAAAGTAACGCTCTCTCCCAAAGACATAACGCTCTGCCAAAAATTATTAACGGTCTCAACCTAGAAAAATAACGCTTTGCCTAGGCCGTTATAACGGCCTCATTTTACCTGATCTTTTCCATACAAACACTGTATTTTTCTTCGGAAATTCCAGAGGGAAGGGGGGGGGGGGGGGGGGGTCATTTCTCAACACCGTTCCGTGGGGGGGTATGGATATTTTTTAGAAACACACAATCATACAAATGGTGAAAAACTGAGCACCTTGGAAGGAAATTGTTTGGCGCTAGTTAGCAACTTGCTCGCACATTTGCACATTTATCAAGCAAGTTGATAATCAATATTGCAATGTTGTTCAGCAATGTTGCAAAGTTGTGAGGAAACAAACATCTGGTTTGACTGTAAGCAATTTTTGGGAGTTCTGAGGAAAACAAACCGCTGTTTGTCTGTTGGCAGTCAGCTGTGAATTTAATTTCCATAAATGAATTCTGGGTCTTATTACACCAATGTATGCTAAGCTTCTGTGCATTCTTACCTGGTAATTTTTCATCATTGAGACTGACATCATTTGATATTGGAATATGGTTGAAGGTTTGAGGAGCCTAAAAAAAGAACACAAATATTGTTACTGATTTCACAAACCATACAGCTGAAAAAACAATCCAAGAAAATATTTTTGTTTTGTTTTTCTTTTCTTCTATATGGAACACATTAGTACATAAAGTTGTGTGGTTTGACAAAGCCATCTTCAAAAAACATGATAAATGGGCAGTATTTAATCATTTATTGCTATGGATACTAAAATAATGCAGAAAAATGTACATACTTAAAATAGACATTTTCATCTCTGGTGCAAATTGAAACCATGTTTGTTTATATGAAGAAAAATCCATTTGTTTTTCTGAACCTTTTTCATTATTTTCATGTGGATATGGAACCATTTCAATGATTTGAAATGGGTAATTTCCACTATACAGAGGCAAAGAGGTATTTTTGTGATAGAGATACTACAATATAATAATATCAGCATATTTTTAGCCATTGAAATTTACTTGGCCTGTAGCCTCAGTCAATATTTTCCAGCCCTTAGTCACAGTTTTTCACTACCTAATTCAAGTTTTATATTGGTAAAAAAACCCTCTATTGCTGGGGTGTGGATATTAATTTTCTGGAATTTCACATTTTAAAAGATATTCATCCTTTGAAAAGCAAGAAAGAACCCAGAGGCAGAGCGAAACAGGTCCAGGGTTTGTTTGATGCAGTCCCTTCTCTGATATTCTCAGTATAGCGATATTCATCTGACATCATCCATTGTTATTAATCTACTTCAATGCCAACCAGGAAAGATTGGTTCACAGAACAAAGGGCACTATTTAATCTATGTATGACTCAAAATTATGAAATAATCATAGTCATAATTTTACACCTTGTGCAAACATTATTGGCGCATCACATCAATAATCATCAAAAATTATGAGAACACTGCAAAGACCCACAAGACAGTCCTTTTTGTTAAGCCTGATTGAAAACATTAGGCATAAAATGAAATTTTTTAGGCATATTTGTGCCAGCATTAGGTGCAATTTCAAGCCCTGATACAGCTGGCAATTAGCACTACAATGCTGATTAACAGACAATGTTCATGATAAACAGTGAATATATACTGGAAAATTTGAAGCCATAAACTGTAGTTGATGTCATTAAAATCATATGCTGCTGTGAGTTAAGAGGAAATCTGCCAAGAAATTGAGTAATTTTGACACAAAGTGGAAATAATTTCTAGATAGAGTATTACAAAACCAACATCCTTGTTTGTAGCATTTCTTGAGAGGTCTTGATAAAATAAAGAATTGGCGACAACACAGAGAAGAAATTCCCCAGGAAACGTGAGAAATAGTTTTTCAAAGCTGTGAAGATATGGTGTTGGCTGTTGATGTTCATTTCATGGTGCTGTCAACCTATATAAATTGTATGGATTTGGACAAATTTCAGGATTCACTTTCGATGTTCGGTGTTGTAAGATCAGATATAAAAAAACAGTAATAAAGACAGAAGTCTACAATATGATGCAAATTATCTTGTTCCTAGAATTTTGTCCAATTGTTACTCGATTTTCAAATGGATTACGTCTTAAGGTTACTGAGAACCTCCTCGGGAAAAAAATCATACTCGTCCTTAGTTTAACCAAAACATGTTAACCTATATATCGTTGGAAAGCTTATTAGAATGGACCGTGTCATTTGTATGAGTTGTATGATTTTTTTTCCGAGGAGGTGCGCGAAGGTTCTCAGTAACCTTAATAACTATTGCCCTTACAGTTTGTCATCAAAATATTCAGCCAAAATGTAAACAAATACCTAGAATGTAGGAGTTTGACAAGTCTCTTTGCTTAACATAAATTTACCACACTGTGAAAATACAATAAAACTCCTGGTGGTAAATCAATTAACAGCTTTACGGGTACAAGATTTTACAAAATAAAGTGTAGCTTCTGGACTTTTGGTTTGTATAAAATCACTTCCTGATATTGACATCATACCATTTTGCAATATCACAATTAATTGCCATTTAATACAATGACTGATTTAAATAATCATGCAAACTGAATGGTAATGAGAGTAAATTCCTGATCAAAACTTCAACCTAATTCACAGGTGTCATTAAGCAAATTAATATCATAAAAACATATCTGAAGTCGATCTTGAATTAATCTTGAAAACTGAAAAGCTGTACTCAAACTGCGAGACAATTTTAGCCAACCAGAGATCGCCAAATATTCTTCATACAAAACGTAAATACTATTCCAAGTCTTTATGCTATTTAAGGCTAAAACAATGATTATATACGATAGATGACCACAAACAAGTAAATTAATGTATTTCTACCATCGATGGATTATTGGCTTCCTTTCAGGAAATCAATTTCGCAATCGAAGTTTACTACAAATTCACAGTGAGAAATTGACTACGTGTAAAAGTGGTCTCGCATATCATAACACCAAGGAAAAATTCATCATATCTGAACAACCATAAGCAGATTTCAATCATCTTTGCCAAGTATTAACTAAAACTATTGTGCTGTAATTGACTTACGTTTTTCTCGACTGGAGAAGCGGAAACTGGAGTATTTGAAGCTTTAGTGCTTGTATTAGACGAAGCAATTGAACTGTTTGGTGAAGTTTTAGGCGCGGGACTTGAACTTGGCGTTCGTTTTTGCTGGAATTTCTTCAGCTAAAAGACACACACGAGAAATATAAGAACAGACCACGATAGGCAGACTATTGAGGAATATTTCTTTATGTTTTTATGCAGTGACATACCCTTTTTCTGGCTGCTGCCAGCTTTAAATCCCGTTCACTATCCGCCATTTTCCGACATCTTGGTTTTTAGGCCAACAAAGCATTACAGCCTCGCTTTCACGCGGCAGCTGATTGGGGCGAGTTCGCCTCTGACAGAAGTGCACAGGAAGACCAAACTATCACCACACGCCACGTCCGAGCAGTTTCTTTTTTATCGCTAAAAGTTTTAAATCTGTCGCGCTTTAGAAACAGTCATATTATTAAGCGCGGAGTTTATGGCCCCTCAGCATTTTTTAAAGGGCTCGCTCGCTGTGGCTTCATCGTGTTGCTAGATCCAGCCCGGAGGATGTGGTAAGACGGTTGTAAAGGATAAAGAAAACTCAGGACACCCTAAAATGCCTGCCTCGTACCCAGGCGCGTTCCAGCGGATTTTCGGCCGAGCGAAACTAGTAGCGAGTGAAGTGCGCAGGGGATCATGGGAAGAGCCTTCCCGTGGTCCTTTGCGACAGCGCCCAAGCCTTCCCGTGATGCATTGCGCGCCTCGAGATGTTTCCTTTCGCGGGATCGCCCGCGGGTTTTTTGCCCTCTTTTGACACACCTGAGACCAAAGCCTTCCCGTGATGCATTGCGCGCCTCGAGATTTTTCCTTTCGCGGATCGCCCGCGAGTTTTGCCCTTTTTTGACACACCTGAGACGCTTGGGTACGAGGCAGCTAAAATGCGCAGAACGACCATAGACTTGTACCGCAGCCCAATTTCTAACCTTCAGTACCAGAAGCTTCTGTCAGTACCAAATGTTTCCGCTGAACAATCTGCACTTGTTTCTTCGCCGCACTCGGTCCCTCTGATCTCGTTACAGTTTGAAAGTACCCGAGTGACGGGGGATGAGGACGCCATGATTGTCGGGTCAATTAAATGGCATCTAATTTCCCCGTTTCCAACCGGCAACTGGGTGTGGTCGGTCCACGGCAATGTACATCTGTGAGATAGTAATTTGGGTGATGCCAAAATAATTCTTAACCCTGTCATAGAAGGAGATGGGCCCATACGGAAGAAGAAGAAGAAGAAGAGCAAGACACCCAAAGAGATATAATAGCAGTTGAGTCTTTTCAAGAGAAAATGATATAAGAGAATCCATCGTATTCATGTCCATCCCTATGAAAGTCCACAATAAGAATCTATAGTTTTAGTTGGCAGTTCCCGCCGAGTGCTGATACCGAGACTGCGCAAGCAATAGGCCATGTTCGAAAAGCATACAAACATAAGCTCAAGTCGAGAGGTCTCTTCTAAAATGACTGTAAATGTATTGAAACTAGGAGAACATCAATTTGAAGCTTTTGCCTCGTGAGGATTGGAGCGTAATTCGAGCGTGGGCTAATTAATTCCAAATGTATTGAAGAAATGGCTTTTCCCTACTGTAAACATAGGTATGCAGAGTGTACAGGAAACTGTTTGCCCTTATTACCGTCGCATATCGGAAGGCAAAAGCAAAGCGGCCGAGGGCAGGGAAACTTTTAGACCGTTTAGGAAAGGAAAAGAAGGGGAGGGTGAATGCCGGTTCCAGCTCGGGACAGTAAGCTCTTGGCCGTATTTAGAATAGAGCCCAAGGGGAGCAGTTACTATGTTTACAAAATTATAGGGGAAAGTAAACATTTTCAGAACATTTGCTAACAGTTCTGAGAATATGGAAGTCCCCTTCGAGGGTGATGTTAGAAAATGGTTATAATGGTATGTTATTTATGTCATCCCCACAAACAAAATAATAAATAAAACAAAAATAAGTAAAAGTGAAGATTATTGTATTGTACCCTTTGTCCAGAAATGGACCTTGCGCGCGCTGCCTAACGTTGTTCATCCCGAGATCATTCTCGTACCCAGAGCTCCCCGGCTCGCTCCTCGCAGGGGAGGCTCTGGTACATCCTTTTGAGGACCGTTGCTGATTGGCTGGTTTTGAACGTTGGTGCATGCGCAGAAAGATCTTTCTCTCAACGGTTCTGTATCAAATCTCGCGCATGCGTCAGTGGCTGTCACCAGAGCCTTCCCGCGAGGAGACGAGCCGGGAGCTCTGGGTAAGAAAATGTCCCGAGATGTATTGGACCAAGAGAAATTTATAAATTTAATTATTCCAAATATCGGGTGCCCACAATTTTAAGACGATGCTCTCGGAAGTTTCTGCTAGGTTGGGACTCGAAACTGGACTAGGTTGGGACTACTAGACCAAGCGATTTTTTTCGTTAGTGGACCCTAAAGGCAGGGACCTTTCTGGGAGCGAACGCTGGAACAATTCTGGACCAAAAGCCCCTAAGAACAACTGCAGGGGTAGCTTGATTCTCATCCGCTACGGTAGAGTTCGTTAGCACTTCCTACCTTCGCGTCTGATCAAAGTCACGCTTATCATGGCCTAAGCAAGGGTAGTCGGGTACCCTGTGAAGGGTAGCCTGATTCTCACCCGCTACGGTAGAGTTTGTTGTCACTTCCTACTTTCGCGTAGAAGGTTAGCCTGATTCTCACCCGCTACGGTAGAGTTTGTTGTCACTTCCTACTTTCGCGTCTGATCAGCGTCACGCTTATAATGGCCTAAGCAAGGTTAGTAGGGTACCCTGTGGAGTAACCTGATTCTCATCCGCTTCGGTGAGTTCGTTGTCACTTCCTATCTTCGCGTCTGATCAACGTCACGCTTATCATGGCCTAAGCAAGGTTAGTCGGGTACCCTGTGGAGTAACCCGATTCTCATCCGCTACGGTGAGTTCGTTGTCACTTCCTACCTTCGCGTCTGATCAACGTCACGCTTATCATGGCCTAAGCAAGGTTAGTCGGGTATACCCTGTGGAGAGTAACCCGATTCTCATCCGCTACGGTAGAGTTTGTTGTCACTTCCTACTTTCGCGTAGAAGGGTAGCCTGATTCTCACCCGCTACGGTAGAGTTTATTGTCACTTCCTACTTTCGCGTCTGATCAGCGTCACGCTTATAATGGCCTAAGCAAGGTTAGTCGGGTACCCTGTGGAGTAACCTGATTCTCACCCGCTACGGTAGAGTTTGTTGTCACTTCCTACTTTCGCGTCTGATCAACGTTATGTTTACCATGGCCTAAGCAAGGGTAGTCGGGTACCCTGTGAAGGGTAGCCTGATTCTCACCCGCTACGGTAGAGTTTGTTGTCACTTCCTACTTTCGCGTTGTCACTTCCTATTTTTGCGTCTGATCAACGTTATGTTTATCATGGCCTAAGCAAGGTTAGTCGGGTACCCTGTGGAGTAACCTGTGGATTCTCATCCGCTACGGCGAGTTCGTTGTCACTTCCTACCTTCGCGTCTGATCAACGTCGCGGGGTTCAAGTAGTCGATTTGGCGAGGAATCTTGTCTTTAATTTGTTAAAATCGCTGAAAAGTTTTCCTTTTCCTTTGCCCAAACGACAAGGTGTAGATATCATATCCACATTCAAAGAGTTTGTTGAGTGATTTCTTTCGATAAACAATACAAGAAACTCTTGTAGCTAGTGAGATATAAGCTTAACTCTGATTGGCCGATGTAGTTGGAAGTTGGAGGAAAAATGAAAGCTTCGTTGTGATTGGTTCGTATTCCTCACGTGATTCTCATCCAGAACGTTTCACCCGTGACGTTGATCAGACGCGAAGGTGGGAATTGACAACGAACTCTACCCGTAGCGGATGAGAATGAGGCTACTCTCCACAGGGTACCCGACTAACCTTGCTTAGGCCATGATAAGCGTGACGTTAATCAGACGCGAAGGTAGGAAGTGTTAACGTACTCTACCGTAGTGGATGAGAATCAGTCTACTCTCCACAGGGTACCCGACTAACTTTGCTTAGGCCATGATAAGCGTGACGTTAATCAGACGCGGAGGTAGGAAGTGTTTAACGTACTCTACCGTAGTGGATGAGAATCAGGCTACTCTCCACAGGGTACCCGACTAACTTTGCTTAGGCCATGATAAGCGTGACGTTGATCAGACGCGGAGGTAGGAAGTGACAACGAACTCTACCGTAGCGGATGAGAATCAGGCTACTCCCCACAGGGTACCCGACTAACCTTGCTTAGGCCATGATAAGCGTGACGTTGATCAGACGCGGAGGTAGGAAGTGACAACGTACTCTACCGTAGCGGATAAAAATCAGGCTACTCCCCACAGGGTACCAGACTAACCTTGCTTAGGCCATGATAAGCGTGACGTTGATCAGACGCGGAGGTAGGAAGTGACAACGAACTCTACCGTAGCGGATGAGAATCAGGCTACTACGATGAGGTTTAAGTCGTTATGAAAATAAATAAATAAAACACAGACACAGAGTTTAATTTGCATTTACTTTAATTTCAATATCGCTCTAGTTAAAAGTTATCTTTGGCAATATATTAATATTATGGTCGATTTTGCATACGGCATGCAACAAATATGCAGCATTCGAAAACTGAGCTTTGTTTTTTTTCGTTCCAGAACGGAATACGATTCATATAAAGACAATAAAAACGATAAATACGCTTTAAATAAATAAATCAATATAAATCACCGCGCTGCATATTTTTTGCTACTTTCACATTCAACCGTATTTGCTGCTAATAATCGACAACAAAAACTTTTTGCCGGTAAATCTTGAAACGACTATCTAAAACGAAATGTAGTACTTGACTCGGAAAACCTTAATTAAAATATTGCATTTAGTTTGTTACATACGCCGTTGGAACTTGATATTTCTATTAGCACATTATTTTCAGGGCTGAAAATTTTCCGGCAGTCAGGACTTCTCAGAACCACCATATAGCGCTATTCACTGTTGATCAACATTGCTATTCTAATGCTAATGTGCCAACCGTAGATTGAATAGCGCCCTTTGTTCTGTGAACCAATCAATCTCTGGTTGGCACATTAATAACAAGGGATGACGTCAGCGTGAACAACGCTATAAGTGGGTTCATAATAATTATAGTACGCAACGACTTTACTGCCATTTTCATTGTTTTGCGAGCTCCCGCTTTACATTTCCGAACGCCAAACTGCGTTTGGCTTCTGTCAATCAAACCTTGGACGTCTTCTATGGGTTTGAAGCCTGGTTAGTCCTTAGTAGTTCAAAAAACCTCTCAAAGCCCCCATGAAATCACCCAGAGCTGTTCACTCGTTCGATTGACGGAAGCCAAACCGCGGTTTGTTTGTCGGCGTAGAGTTCTAAGCCTGTGTGAAATCACCCAGAGTTGTTCACTCGTTTGATTGACGGAAGCCAAACCGCGGTTTGTTAGTTGACGTAGAGTTCGCAGAATTATAAAAATTGCAGCGAAGTCCCCTTCATAACCCTTGCAGTCCCTTAAACTAAACATCTAATTCAGCACGATGCGCTTGATAATAATTTAAAAGCGGAAACCCAGCAACTCGAAAGATATCCGAACGCTTCTTTCATAAGAAAACGAAAATTTACAATATGCTTTACAATTTTCTTCTATCGAAAACCTAGATTGAAATTTATGAAATATGGAATGCCTAGTTTAACGAATAAAAATAACATTAAGCTAAAATATATTTGCCATGAATTTTATGGAAGTTAGCTTTATATACACGGAAATATTTTAAGCACTAGTCAAAGTTGGAAATAAGTTTTCGTTTTTAATTCTAATCCTGTTAATCAAAAGTTACTAGATTGATTGTTTATAGTTATGCATTTTTGCTCTCCCCCTACTTTAGGGTGAAATTTAGCTGTTTGTAACCTCGTCACCAAGATCTTCGACTCGCCATCTTGAAATTACCCAGAAAAACTTGGCGACGAGGCTGGCAGAAACCACACCAGTTTTCACAAGGCCACAGCTGCTTGTACGCCGGGGTTCCTGTGGTCTACCACAGGGCACCCGCAGAAAAAAGGGACGAGTCCCATAAGCGGTGGCAATTGGGCAAGAGATTCCATCATAAGGCTACCATATATGGATATCTGTAGGACACCCCTGTTTTGGGACTACGCAACTGTGTAACATTGTTTTTTCCTTAAGTTGCGCATACACATTGGAAAGCAGCCGCTGTGCAGACAAACTGATTATTCACAGTCAGTATTTAACGAGCTCAGCTCCATATACATTCTACTCAGCATCTGTTGCCATTTTCAATTCTAATAGTTTATAATTCTAGTATTTTCTCATTAATAATTAAATTTTGTTTCGAGCAATATTTCTCGTATCAGTAGTATAGGGCGAACCGAATTACCCCTTTTTTCGCTCGACGCTCAAATACGACATACATCATTTTATGGCTGATTTGCAAACTGAGATTGGAACCGCGGCTTGTTTGTTTTTTTCGAAGAAAAAACCGCGGCTTGTTTGAAATTTTCAAAGAAAAATCGCACCCGAAACGAAAAAAAATATGTTGCGATGTCGCAGTTTTTCCAGTGTCGCGCCAACACCGAATGAAGATTGCAAGAAACCGGGCCGACAATCCGTAGCTTGTAAATCAGCTTTAAAAGTGGAATCCAATTCGTACAACAATAATTGGTAGATCCTTATATATGGTATAGTATCCTCCGTATAAATATCTCCCATGTCTTATAGAACCAGGATATACAGGAAACTATAGTATACCATATATGAAGGATCTACGGGCAATACTTACGTCTATTCCGTTTTGTCAATGGGCTACCGTTATGCTTGAAAGGATTATGCCCAGACGTGCGTACATTTTGTTCAAAAAAGTTACAGTTAACTTGCTGCAGGGCACCTTTCTGAAAGATAATTGTAACACATTGCTCAAAGTACCCCTACCCAGTACAAGGGGGAGTAGACCCCTCTGCCAGTGACCCAGACACATGGCCTGCATCTCGCACCGATATAATTTTTTATCTATCTCTCGACGCTGACCTAACTTGTTAAGGAACCTATACTTTCTAAACCTAGTTCTAAGCTTATAATTTGATATCTAAATAACATATGACGTCACAACACATGCGCACTAAACAAAACCTGCTCCTTTAGGATTCACATTCTCTTGGAACTGTCCCACATGGTTGCCAGGCGGGTAGTACCTGCCTACCACGACACAAGAACCATCTTCACCGCGGGCTTTCCCCATACCGAACTCTTCCGTGCCGGCCCAGATCATCTGCGTGAAATTCCCGGTATGGGACGTGAAGCCCGGGTACTCGAAATCGTAATCTACGAGCTCGTCATACCAAGAGTCCACTGCATCGCGGCCTGAGAGCTCTAGTCCAAACGCGAATGCCAGGTTTTCGCCGCGATCTTTGTCGCTGGTGCGCATAAAGGACCCGCACTTGGCGAGTTTGTCCGCCCTGTTTTGCGCCTCCGCGGCCAGCATGGGTGACCATTTGAGAGGAGAAGCGCCGTGAATTGAACGGTAGTAGTTATGACTTATCACACACTCATTCTTGAACTTTTCTGAGGGGAAAGGAGTATTAGTTCGCATGCGCGTATGGTTACTATGGTTACGTGCAACTTTCTTAGCTCTCAAGGGTTATCGTAAAGTGTTGTGAGCAACAGTGATCGCTCTTCTTAGGCGGGCGCAACGTTTTTTCTAAAGTCAAGCTAACCTATTAATCAATGCAGCATCAATTGCAAGAGCGTCATAAAATTAGTAAAACCGCCACGTTTGGAAACGATAGGTTTTGAATTAACGTAGATAAAATAACATACCATAAAATACCGGGAGATTGGACAGAATTTTAACAGAATTTCACTTTGAGTGACAAGCTTTTGCTACTCCAAATATAGCGACAGCCGAATCTTTAATCGTTTTCCCATATGAACACCACATCTTCCCGTCTTTCTCTCTCCCACGGGAGGAGGAAAGGAGCCTGGTGCACGAGGATGCCTCAAAGCTTTGCATTTTTACTAATCAAGAGCTGCTCTTGCAAACGTTAGTCACAGAGTATACCAGAAACATATAACTTAGTTGAAACGTGTAACAGACGAATGAATCTGATGTGACAACCAGCGAACAACTCGCAATCACTAAACACAATATTTGGAAAACACTGCCCTTGCGTGCAGCCAATCAAAATTCACGTAAGACTTTTCCGTTGGGATGCACGCGCATTCGAACTGTTTTCCGTTGGTTTAGAAGCGCGCGCGTGCGCGTGTTGATGCAAACAGCGTTGTCTGCACTCTTATTTACCATGGCAAATCAGTAGTCAATCACATTACGAGAACAGCAAAAGTTACGATAAAAATTTTTTTTGCTGGGTTTTGAGCATGGAAGTAAAACAGTGAACTAAACTCATTTTGTGCTTCTGTTCTGTTGTCGGGAGTTCGCGCGCGTTATTTTTAGAAAATATGACGAATCAAATCACCCGTTGCTGATTGGCTAAACGAAGAACTGATGCTTTCCAAATATGGTGTTTATGATCGCGAGTTGTTCGCAGGTTGTCGCGCTGTTACACGTTTCAACTCACTTATATGTTTCTGAGTATACCTAATGCAAGGTTTCATATGTTATCACATATTCAACCTATTTTCCTCAAACCCGGCAGTCCTGTGGTGATACATTTGTCTAACTTGCCCCATGGTAAAATTTGGAAATTCGCGAGGCCCAAGACTTTACGATGCGCCCGCCTAATGTGTTAGTTATGCTGGCACGATTGTATTGAAGTGCTACTGGAGGAAATGTAAGAGAAATGTTTGAATGAGTTGAAACTAGGCAAGACTCGTCTCTAGGTATAGGAGTAAAATTAGAAGGATAAAATTGATTACAGGAATAAGAAACACTAGGAAATCTTGTTTCTTCTCTCCAGCTCCTTAGAAAATAAAACAAAAAATAAATGAATAAAGAAGGTATACCAATTTATACCAATAAAGCAGACGTTCCGTGGGAGCAATTTATGTCTGTCAAAGCCTACACTTCCAACAAAAGTTAGCGAATCACAGCGCGCGCTTAGTTGGACGTTAAGGGAGTTATCCAAGGAGACGCTCTTTCACTATGGCAGATCCTAATCTAACAAATTAATTTTATAACTTCATAAAGACGTTGTAGCACAAAAATTGTTCAACACCATCTAGTTACCGGTAACGAAGTTCAATTTTATATCCGTCTCGGCGATGTTGAGCGCTTTTGAGCATTTTGCGCATTCTAAGCATTACTCTTACATTTTGACCGTTTTATCTTCAAGGGGCACTCGCAGGCTTGCCTGACAAGCAAATAATTCAAATCGCAATCCAATTCCATCCTCTTGATAATAGATAAAAAACACTATAGATTGTATTGATTTAATAGTTAAAAGGCCATTTTACAAACCTGGACTGTTATTTTGGTTATTCCCGGTAAACATAAATGTATTTTCGGTGATTAGAATTAGTTTTATATTTAGACAGGTTGTACAAACATTAAGCGTGCGAGTGCCCCTTTAATAACGTGTTATACACCAATTTAAAACAGATTATAGCGTCACAAGTGACTGTTTTATCCCGCGATACGTCATGGGAGCAAATAGGTATACCAAAAGGATAAGTAGCCATATTGTTTACCCTGCTTATGCCAAATGATTCTAAGCAAATTGGATGAGGTTTTTGTGATTTCCAGAATAAACAATGTCGAGACAAGTGGAATCAGGCGAGGTCTGATTCAGTGAAAATACTTTTTTTCTGTCAAGCAGTTTCTTTTACACAAGCGCCTTGTCAAATAGGGGAAACATTCAAGGGCTGTAGTCCCATGAAACATTGCGCGCGTAGGATCAAGAATCAGCTAGCTGATTCTTCAAGAATCAGCATGCTGATTCTTGGAGACCCTTAAAGTGCGTGATTCCCAAAGTAAAGCGCGCGCTTTTAGCCAATCAGAATCGAGATAGTGAATACAATGTATAATAATACAATACATCGCTCGCAAGAAAGTTGACACGATACTGGGTTGACACGATTATTTTTGTTCTTCTTAGTTTCACTCATGACACATCGCGGGCTAGAACAGAGACTTGTGACGGTGCAACCTTTTCTAAAAGAGGTGAGCACCGAATTTTATAAACGTTTGGGATTTGGTCGCTGAAGCGCGGAATACAATGGGATCTTTGCTTGAGTGATCACTAAACAATAGCGCGGATTTCACATGACTGTCAAGACTTATTATGTAATTGTGATTGCTTTGCATTCTCATTGGCTACTCGTTTTTCTCAGCCAATCAAATTCTGTAGTAAATACAATTGTGTAATTACTTAGTAATTGGTTCGGCTTGCAATTGGCTGAGAAAAAAGCCATTTAGGAGCAAGTTGTGATTTCTCTCGATTCTGATTGGCTAGCGATTGCTCAATTGCAGTTGTTTTCACGACAGTCACGTGAAAACCGCTCTAGCGCTCAACGAGCAAAGACCAATAGACCTTTTTCAAAATGGCCGCCGCAAATTCACGTCTTAAAATTAAACTGACTGAAAATCAAATACTGGCACTAGAAAGAGTATCCTCACATTAGTAATCCTTTAAATTTTCGTTATGCCAAATGCCATGTCGGCTGAGAAATTAGAGTCTGAAAATTGAAAATCGCTTTGAATTTTCGGTGGCCATTTTGGAAAAAGGTGTATTCCTATAATTAGTTATCTACAGTCTAAATAATAAGATGTGTTTACTCACCCATCTGATAGATAATATCATCCACGTCCGACGTCTGGCTCGACTTTCGTCTTGCACTCGATCTCCGTCTCCTCCTAACGCTCGACCTTTGACCTTTACCACGCTTGATGTTATCACGAAACTGCCCCAGGACATTTCCGGGTGGGTGGTACCTCGCGACTACATATTGCGTCCCGTCAGCACCGACCCTCTTTGCGACACCCATCTCTTTAGTGTCCCTCCAAATTACTTGGGTGAAGTGCCCACACTTTGCGTTATATGCTAGAGATTCGAAGTTGTAATCGTTGACTTCGTCGTACCACATTTCTGCGACTTTGTCGCCGCGAAGATCGTACCCTCCCGCACAGGCCAAATTCTCGCCGTGCACTTTACAAGGACTGTGAACGAATTCAATTGTTACATTCTGTATTATTAGTTAACTAATTAGTTATAATTAGTTTGAGCAATCGCTTAGTGTTCAGAGCCCCGTTCAAAGTGAAGCGTGACCAAAGTAGATTGTGTTACAGTACAATATACAATATAATTTGTACATAAAGCGCTGAAAGTAAGAGTGTGCTAAACGCTTCGGTAAAAACAAATACAACGCTGTTTCTATATGCCCTTTCCCAGGTGTACTGCTATGCACTTTTGTTAAATCAAGACTGTGTAAGTGGATCCACAGATTCGCCCGTTGCAAAACTCTTACTTTATATACTACTCACAGGACGTTCAACATAGATAAACTAGCCCGCTCTCAACAGTTTCACTATTGCACTATAAATCCATACCTGTGTTCTAGGGAGCTCGTGTTAGCTAGATGCTCTGCCCAAGTGTCCGCCTCCGCCGCTAGTTCCGCGGACCAGATCAGGCGCTGCCCTCTGTGTTGGTGACGGAATATATTGTGTTGCCGCAAGCAGTCGCTTTGGAATTCATCTAAGCCTTGGAGACAAAAACGTACACGTAAGTAAAGTGATTATCAACATTGGGTTTCTATGCCTTACGAGTATGTCTGATGTGAAAGGATAAACAGCCGTCATACTCGATATACATGACCGAGAAATTTGTTTGTTGCAAATCTCGAGACAGTAAATTTGCCCATCACACATCACCAATGTGCCGAGCGCCTCTGGGAAACGAGAATAAATATCTTAAAGAGCATGTGTCAGCCGCCATTTTGACAGCAAAGCAACATACCAAGTCGGAGAAGGCATCCATTTCCATCGGCTGATTTAGAGAATATAGTGCAATGTTCTCGATTGAATTTGGTTAATGAAATCTGAAACTTTGTTTTCGGATGTTGATTTAGCGATTTCTACATGTTATTCGTCTTCTAATATCGAACGAGAACAATAACAAAGGAGTGGCTGACATGGGCTCTTTAAGCGTCTTACTGCTATTGAGTAATTGTATTAGCGGAGCTCCTTAGAGCGGAGCACCATAGGTATCGCAGGAAGAATACAATAGCTCAAAGTAGAACTCAGGTATAACGATCGACTTCATTTTTCATGGTTCAGCGGTATTCCCATTGGGTATCGCTGGCGCGTCCGTGTCTGCACGCCCCCACACAGGTAAACCAAGACCCCAACACAGAAAATATGTAACCGGGAGCTCCGCTTTTAGCCAGTGGCTAAATCTATATATTACTTTAGATCAGACTATGCCTCTGCGTGTAAATGTCGCTTGTTTCTCAAACTGCCGCATGAAAATTTCGAGGTAACATAAAATGTAGCGTGTAGTCAGATCACTAGTCTCCTACGCAGCCCGTGTTTTGTGTCGGTCACGCAACGCTTCCCTATCACTAATTATAGAAATAATATTGGGTGAAGGAAGGCTTATGTACCGCTAGGTACTTTCAGCTATCAAGCGTGAAAAAGCCACTTGAGCTCGTTTCAGCTATCAAGCGGGAAAAGAGCTTCTTGAGTTCGTTTCTGCTATCAAGCGGGAAAAGCACCAATTAGGTTCGTTTCTGCTATCAAGCGGGAAAAGCACCAATTAGGTTCGTTTCAGCTATCAATCGCGAAAAGTACCAATTAGGTTCGTTTCCGCTATCAAGCGCGAAAATCACCAGCTAAGTTCGTTTCTGCCATCAAGCGCGAAAAGCACCGTTTAGGCTCGTTTTTACAATGAAGTTTTAACACAACAAGAAGCATAATCTGATCTAAAGTTTCAGAATCTTAACATTTTTGCGGATCAGTAAAAACATTAGAATAGGGACTAGATATAACACAAATGAGAGTGAATGAGTCGGGTAAACATGTGAATGCGCGTATGGTTTACCGGTCAAGTCCTCCTCAGAGCCGTGATCCCCACTGGAGCGACTCTCGGAGTCTTCCGTGGACGATGTGGTGGAGCTAACTTCCGAGGAGTGACCATCACTTTCTGACTCTAGTGATCTGAGGTACGCACGCTTCCGTGTAAGTAATCTCGCACAAGACTCTGCAGCCTCTTCGGAATCTTCACAAACTTGCGGACGGCTCTTAATAACGGTATGATGAGACTCCTCGGTCGTTTCCTCTTTATAGAGAACTTTATTATCATTTTCATCTTCTATTTTTGGCTCACTGGCTTCGTGTGATTTTTCTTCATACGTCATTTCTACAGTGCTCTCTTCCGGTGGCAGCTCTCGAATTCTCATCTCCATTGGAAGGTCCTCAGGTGCGATCTCCCGAAACCTTTCAGATGAAACTTCCCTAAATTGCATTTCCGGTGGTAAGTCGTCTACTGTTGACTGTGTACTGTAGGTCGTTGTCGTGACAATCCTCTTCTTAACAACACGTCTCGATGATGAAGTCGTCACGGCTCCATCTTCCCCTCCCTCTTCACCTTGATCCTCGAAATGCTCTGTGGTTTCATAGGTCCTGACAGTTTTACTCATAACGCCGCCATCTTCGGTATCGTGTGTACTAACCTCGGTGGTCAAGCTCCCAAGAGGTGTGACCTCTTCCTCCTCTGGGCTTTCCTGTGTTTCAGGATAATCAAGATCAAGCTCAGTAACTTCCACCCGGGTATCCTCCTCTCTAAGCTCATCTTTCGTCATTGTCTCACTTAGCTCATCATCATCATCATTCAAAGTTCCTTCGCTCGAGCATCTTTTTCCTTCAGTCCCGCTGGTGAGGTCCTCCATACTTTCATCGGACTCAACTTGACTGAGCTTCTCTTCCAGTAAAACGAATGATTCCAGCCTTTCGTATTCTTCTAATTGCCTCTGCTCCTCTATATCCATAACTTCGTGAACTTCTTTACCCTCCTCTTCCTCCTCTTCACAAATGTCCTCTAAAGCAGGATTCTCGAACCCTTGTTCGTAGTAGACCACGTCACCTTCATCACTTTCTGGTGGATGATGACGTTCCACGTGTGCACGATGATCGTCTGAGTCTTCTTCTGGGATAACGTACATCTCACGGTGATCAAGTGGTTCTTCCTCGCCAGATGAATCGTAATGATCTCCATATTTTACCAAGATGAACTCCTCCATGTCTTCTTCAAGCGGCTGTCCTTGGCGATACACTTCCGGGTATTCCCCTTCCTCACTGGCCGCGGAATCGCGTTCAAAGCTGCCACTCGGGGAGAGCTCTACATAATATCTAGGAACCTCATTGTTGTTGTTATTATCATAAATCTGCATGTCACTCTCCACCCCTTCATGTTCTGCAGGCATTTCTTCGCCAGGTCCCTCATCCTGTGGCAGAGGTTGAGCCTCATGCTCCTCTGCTTCTTGGACCACCTGCACGCTTCCCACCGCCATTAGGTCTACATCCTCCTCATATCTGCCCGGTTCCTCTTCCTCAGCTATAGCTCCACCTTGGTCCTCTTCCGGCGCTTCGTCCTGTACCCTCTGTACCTCCACCTCTTCCACAAATAACCCCGCCTGTTCATCTTCCGGCATATCTTCCTCCTGTGGCACGCTTTCAACGATTTCCCATTCCTCGGCTGATTCAGATGCATCTTCTGCATGTTTTCCTTCGTACACTCTTTCGACGTCTACTTCTTCACGAAACACACCAGCTATGACTAATTTCCGTTCCTCATCCGACTTCTGTTGGTCAGGTTCCGCTGAAGATATTTTCTTGATCTCTAATTCTTCCTCGTACAACTGGTCCGGGTCCTCTTCAAGGCCTCGAATATCAACTTCCTCGAGCAGAAGTTCGCTGGCTTTGTCCTCATCATGTTCTTCCAGTTGTTTTTCCTCTTGGTCTTGTACAGGAATGTCTTTCTCAGTCTCGGGTTGTTTTTCTATGTCAATTTGTTCACGAAACACGGCAGTTACTGCAACCCGAGGTTCGGTTTCCTCTTCGGGTTCATCGAGCTCATCTCTGGCGAACTCAACTCTCTGTACTTCAACTTCTTCCTGATAAAGATCTTGACTGTCCTTCTTTTCCATCTTTGGAGTGGGGACAGGAACAGAAGGGACTTCTTCAGCTTTCTCGTCTTCTTCAAAACGGTCGGGATCCTCAGTTGACGTCACGCTGTCGCGTGGGCTTTGTATTCTGAATGCATCTTCTGTAAGGGCCTCGTGTTCTTCTACGTCGTCCTCGAACGAATGCCTTTTGAAAGATATATCATCAAGCTTGGCTTCATCTTCTACTAGCTGATCGGTAGCCTCGGTATAAACATGTTCCTCCTCTTTCTCATCAGTTATTGGTACCACTGGAACTACTTTAGGTGATGAAACAGCTTCTTCTTCTTGAGGAGCTTCGTCTTGTTCTTCTCTGGAGCTATCGAGCTCCTCTTGTATAAAATCGTCCTCTGAAGCTTGTCTCTGTCGTTCTAGATGCTCTTTCTCCTCTCTTTCAAGAATAGAATCATCTTCCTCTGGGGATGTTATAACCTGAGATGCTGTTGTTGTAGTAGTTACTACAGTCGTGACTTGACGCCGAGTAATGGCACCCTCCCCCTCTGGTTCCTCGACTTCCGTTACAGTTGTTGCTCTTGCAATTGCCGTGCCATCAACTTTGTCAGCCTCGTCGTTTTGACTCTCCATAGTGCTTGTCGCATCCAGAGTTTCTTGCTGGTCGTCTTTGTTGTGTCTACTATTACTTCTTTGTCTTCCTTAACATATGTCCTGGGATGCTCAAAGTGAGGAATGTACTCCTCGTCAGAACCCTCTTCTTCTTCATCGGCGACAAACTCCGTTGCAGTAATAATCGGCGGTGGACTCATTGCTGATTCAATATCATCAAATTCTGTCCAAGTCTCTACAACTAATGGAGGAACGGTCTCCTTGGAGGTTATAACCTTTTCTCGAGTCGTCATCGTTTTGACCACTCTTCTAGTCGTTGTTGTTGTTGTAGATCCATCTCCTTCTACAGTGCGAGTTTCACTTCTTTCCTCTGTAGTCACTTCTCCTGGAAGAGATACAATGGTGGTTGTTTCGACAAGCGGAGTGGCTTCTTCTTTTTCTACAAACTCCTGTGTCTCATCCACTTGTTCTTCTCTGTTCTCTAAATCTCCTGGGATCATAAAGGGTGATTCTATGGCACTTTCTGAAGATATTTCTGCGGATTCTTCCAATTCGTCTTCCGCCACTGCTTTTGTTGCCTCATCCTCAGCCTCTACTTGTTGAAATCCTTCATCATGACTAAGTTCCACAGACTCATGCAAGGATGTTGACTGAGAAACGTCACAGGATCGATCAGCAATAATCTTGGCAATGTCATCAAACTCTTCTCCAAACTCTGCTTCACTCTTTGACTCCTCTTCTGTGGTACTGAACTCATCAAGCAACACAGCCGATACATGCATCTCGGAGGGTCCCATCTCTTTCTTCTCCTCTATCTCAGTTATCTGTTCGAGTTCATTAGCGCTGTCTTCGCGGATTTCCTCAACATCTTCCCTCTCCTCAAACGTATCCTGACTCTCGTCAGTGGTAACTATCGGCGTTGAACACGCTAAAGGCTGGTCTTTAATATCAAGAAACTCGTCATCGATTTGCTCGGCGAGCTCATGCAATTCCTGTTCTTCGTGTTGTTTCTCAATTTCTATTAGAGCAACAGGTTCGTCTAATTCTTCAGCTTCTTCTAACCCGTTTTTGGTATCAGCAAGTTCAAACGGGGAAGCTCTATACTCTATGATCTTATGAGTAGTCAGCAAGTCCTCATCATCTGTAAACTCCACCAAACCTATTTCTCCTTCATCAAGGATCTCCTCTTCTTCTAATTCATCTGCAAATTCTTCTTCCTGTTCTTCCGGTGCCGTGTACACAGGAGTCGAAAAGCTTTCCTTCACGACCCTAGTTTCTGCCAGCTCCTCTTCAATTTCCTTAATCGCCGTGCTATCAATAGCCTCTTCTCCTTCCTCAGCAAATACGTCATCTTCCTCTTCTTCTTCGTCCTGGGAACCAATGTAGATTGTTGAGGCCGCCGTCTTTTGAACATGGACGCTACATTCTTGATCTTCGTTATCCTCCCTTTCCTCAAAAGACTGAGACATTTCCAAGTACAACTCATCTTTTTCTTCCAGATCTTCCTCGCTGATGTACTCAAGTTGATCGCTCGCGAGATGGGCTGGTATTAAGTCTACTTTGACTGCTTTATCAGCGCTGCTAAGGATGCTATCAAACTTTTCATCTGCCTCCTCTTCGACTTGGGCATCTTCCTCTACATTCAGCAAATCGACCTCTTCAAGTTCCAGAACTCTTTCAGAGGGTGTGTATTCATCCATGTCATGTACCGGCACAGATTCTACAGTCTCTTCTGTGACTTTCTCTTGTTGAACTTCAGTGGACACCAAAGATATGCAAACAGGAGAGGAAGGCCTCTCGGGTGTTTTTTCGTTTACTTGAACTTGCTCTTCTTCTAAAGTATGAGCCACTTCCATGTCCAGGAAATTATCATCATCTCGCACTACTTCCTCTGGCACTTCCTCTCTCTCCTCAGGAGCAACGACTATAGATGAAGGATGGATTTCTTCGCTTTGCTGTGTTGCTGTGAATGTTTCGTCTTCAATTTCGTCTGCGTGTTCTACTTTAGACATTTCCTGTTCTTCTTTAACTTGATACTCACTGTCTTCGGTATCCACGCCGCCAATGTATATCGAAGACTGTGTTTCTTCAATCTTTGCAGTTGAAGTAGCTTCTTCTTCTTCGACATCCTTTAGCTCCTCCTCTTGGATCAATACTTCGTCTTTCTGCTCATCAAACTGAAATTCCCTTTCTTCGTCAGCGACGCAAACTGGTTTCATGTATGTAGTTTCTGTTATCACTGTACGCTCAATCGTGATAACTTGCGCCGCATCTCTATCCAAAGGTTCTTGTTGTTGTTCAATTTCCTCTTCAGTTGTTGAGCTCGTCTCAGTAATTTGCACGGGAACTGGTGAAGGTTCAGGCGTGTGGGTTATCCTTGCTACCTCGTCCTCATCGTACCTCTCAGCGAATTCAGATTCTGTAAGTTCTTCATCACTTGACACTTCTTGGACATCTTCATCCACTGGCAACTCTTCCGATACGCCATAAATTGCTATTTGTTCCGTGGAAATATCCTTCGGCTGTGAGATATCGTCGTCGTCAAGCTCTTCCGCAATATCCAAAACCTCTTGTGGCTTTTCTTCGAGAGTTTCCTGCACTGTGTCATCAGCTATTTCATGAGATATATGCATCACACTGGGATGACCATTAGCAATTACATCCTCTGTTCTAAAACTCTCATCCGCTTCAATTTCTTGTTGTTCTTCAAACTGCATAGATGGAGGCCGCTGCTCAACTTGTGTTTCACGTTGCGTTACCTCAGTTGTCACGCAAACCCTTGATGGTTCAGACTCTGGTATGTAATGCAACGCTACGGGCTCTGGTTCGAGCTCCTCCTCTTCAGTTTCGACTTCCTCTGGTTCTTCAAATTGCATAGAGGCCGGTCTTTGGTCAACTTGTTCCAATTCGTCATGTTGCGTGACTTCGGTTGTAACGCAAACTCTAGACTCCGTGGACTCGGGTATGGAATGTAATGTTACAGATTCAGGGTTTTCTTGTTGTTCAGGCTCAAGGTCTTCTGGTTCTTCAAACTGCATCGACGGTGGTCTCTGTTCCACTTGCTCAAGAGGGTCACGCTGCGTTATTTCGGTGGTCGTGCAAATTCTAGTCTCTTTTCTTTCGGTCACTGTATGTACAGCCACAGGCTCATCTCTAGTTTCCTCTTCTTCTTCAATAACAACTTCTTCTTCCTTGAACTCTTCTACAACTCCATGATCAGTGGCTTCAATTACCTCTGCAGAAACACTACAAGGGAAGGGCTCTACGACCTTCGATGACGATTCTGATGGAGCAAGGTCTTCATAGCTTTCATACGAATCAACCTTCATTGGTTGTTCCTTAATTTCTTCATCCACCGGTGATGTCCTCTCGTCCGCTGCCAAGTACACTGAAGAACTTACATTTTCCTCCACCGAATTTGCCTCCAGTGGGTATTCCTCATATATTTCTGCTAAAGAATCAGGTGCCTCTTCAACTTCTGGTTCACAAACTACATCCCCTCTATCTCGTTCTGACAACTCGCTAGAAACGTAAACTTTAGACTCTAAATCACTTAAAGGAGCCTCACGCGTTTTCGGTTCGACTTCCTCGATGGTTTCCGCTCGCACACGCTCCATCTCTTCTTCCACCGTCTCGCACGTCGTTTCCTCTGCCCCATTCTCGCCTTCATGAGCGAAATAAAGTGGTCTCCCTAGAGATACAGTTTGCAGCTCGCTAACTCTTGTCTCCCCATCCTCAAATTCCTGGCTATGATCCTCCAGACATTCATCAGATGTGTCTTCCTCTTCAAACAGCTCAAGGTCTGAAGCCTCTTGCACGATAACCTCCTCGTTGAAGCTCACAACTCTTCGACGCTCTAAGATTTCTGTATACTCATCCTCGGAATACAGTTCCGCTCTTTCTCTCCCACCATCCTGGTCGTTGTCTTCCTCGTCTTTATTAACAGCGTACTCTCCGTACTCATGGCGCTCTTCATCTGTGCTCCCTTCTTCTGATTCGTCTTCCTGCTCCTCCTCTTGCTCTTCCTCCTTTTCGTCTTCGTCTTTGAGAAGATTGTATTCTCCCGCCTCCTCGTCAGAACTTCCTTCCTCCTCACCAGCCACTTCTACCCTTTCTTTCTTCTCTTCTCCTCGAAGTTCTTTTTGTCTGTCTTCTAGTCGAGGTACTTGCTCTATCGTACTTGTCTCAATGATAGTAGTCTTCTGATATATCACTGTAGTCTTTTCCGGAGCTTCCTCTTCCACAGGAGTCTCTTCCGTTTCCAAAGGAGGCGGCACTTCCGCCTGTTTCGGTGGCTCAGGTCTATCAAGTTGTTCAAACAGCTCATCAAGGTCGACCTCGCTCTCAACATTTCGTTGCTTGACACTCGCCTCGACCTTTTCTTCGCAAACCTCTCTTCCGCTGTATTCGGGTTTAGTTTGTTCAGGTGCACGATAAAGAGAAGATAATAAGTCCTCTTCAGAATTCGTTAAGGACCGAATATCATTAGTATCTGAAACACCTTGATCTACCGGAGTAAAATCTAATGCTCTAAAAATTCTACGAAGAGATTTTGCTACTTTTTTGTCTCTGTTAATTTCTATTACAGTTATAGTTTCCAAGTCTTCCTCGTACGACTCGTGTTCGCTGCCCTTATCGCTTGTTCGCTCTTGGGCTTCTTCCTTAATTTCCTTTCCCTTAATCGGCTCCGCTTCCTCCACCTTCTCTCTTATTTCTTGAACAGGTAACTCCTCATATTTTTCATCTTTTGCTAGTTCCGTTTCCTCGATCACGGAGCCTTCAGCTTTTACCGGTTCGTGTTTAACAATTTCAGTTTCTCGTATACTTAACACCTCGACGCGTTGCTTAGCAGGAGTGACCACTTCTTGTGAAGGTCTTGCTTCTTCTTTTATTACTCTTGTTTCTGTAATTACTATTTCTTCCTTAATTTTCACTATAGGAGTAGGTTCTGTAATGACCTCAGGTTCTTCTACGTGGATTGTTTTAGGTTTATCTAAGTTCTCGAACATTTGATCAACGTCCGTTTCCTCGCGCGTTTCCCTACTCGCTACTACTTGAACCTCCTTCGCACATGGAGGTCCGTGTTCGTGTTTTTCTTCTTTTTTCGTTTCAAACTTAAAAAGTTCACGCTCCTCTAGAGTTTCTATAAACTTATTTTCATCAATAAATGTCTTGTGTTCTTTTTCTACAGGCGAAAGCTTCACAGTTTGTATACTTTCTAAGTATTCCTCGACCATTTCGTTTCTGTCCGTAGTTTCCGGCACGCATATATCAGGATCTAGTTTCTCCTCGGACTTTACGTCCTGTTGATACTCCTTTTCGTACGTGTACGTTGCCACGTGATGATCCATTGCATATTCGTCGTCATCCATCATCCCTTCTTCCGCTTCAGAGACAGTTTCAAGGCTGACAACGTCGTCCTCATCTTCCTCCTAAAACGGAAGGAGTAAAAAAGTGTCACAATTTTAGGATTTATTGTCTCATCCAAATGACACGAAACAGAGTGGAGCAATGCTCAACAAGTATTGAACAAGTATTGTCCAGGCCGTTGAGACGATCCAGTATCACAGCGGTGACAGGCCAGCTTCGGGTAGATCCTTCATATATGGTACACTATATTTTCCTCCGTATAAATATCTTCCATGTCTTATAGAACGAGGATATACTATACAGAAGGACACTATAGTGTACTATATATGACGGATCTAGGCCGCTTCGTAACGCTTAGCTCGCCGTGCTTAGTAGTAGTAGAGTTTTTATTTAAGCACGGTGATTCTATCAACGAGAGCCGCTGGTTTACATAAAAGCCGTGATAAAAGTCTACAATATTTAAGCAATAAAAGTACTTTCCGCGTGCTCTCTGCTTTCTTACAAACACGAGGGGGATGTTGGGAGAACTGATCAAAACTTGAAAGACACGAGTCGAAGGCGAGTGTCTTTCAAGTTTTATCAGTTCGACCAACATTCCCCGAGTGTTTGTAAGAAACCAGAGAGCACACAGAAAGTATTTTTATTGCTTTTAGAAAATAACATACACACGCGCGACAGCGTTGCGTGACAATCGTGTTTCTCAGGTCTCTTACAAACACGCTTTTTAACCAATCAGAATGCGCACATTCACAATACAACATAGGTGTTATTTTCTAAATAATAATAAAAAATATTAAAAATAGTCGATACTGTTTAAAACAAGTCAAACAAGCTGGGAGGCAACTTATCTAATTTTGATTTAAATGAAATCAGCGAGCTGCTTTCCCTTAATTCTTTGGGCAGTTTATTCCAGATATAAGCGCCCCGGTATCCAATTCGCTTTTTCACGTAATTCGTCTTAGGGAGGGTTAATTTCAAAGTTGAGGAAGACCCTCGAATAACATAGTGAACTAGCGTCCTCTCGAACTTGCTCGAAAGATAATCTGGGGCTAGGTTGTTGTAAATTTTAAACATCTCAACAGCTACAAGTTTCAGTCGACGAATTGAAAGTTTGTCCCACTCAAGTTCGATAAGCAAAGGCCCCGAACGAGAATCATAACTAGAGAAAGTGATAATCCTAGCGGCTCGGATTTGGAGTTTTTTGCAGTTTTAAGGCCAGATCAGCCTATCCCTTCCCAGACAACGCTACAGTAATCGAAGTAGGCATGGACAAAGGACTGATACATTGTTCGAAGAGTGTAGGGAGGGACAAACTGTCTAAATCGTTTAATTGCACCAATTGCCTTAGTTAATTTTTTTACAGGCCTCCTCGACGTGTCTTGACCATGACAGGGCCTCATCTATGTGTACTCCGAGCGAATAATCTTCACACTGTCCCGGCAAAACGTCCACATGGTTCTGATTAGGGCCATAATACCTCACGGGGAGTCAGTATTGTAAAATGATAGTCGAACCCGAGCTGCAGCCCGAGTTTGGGTAAGACAAAAACAACTGGTTCGCAGGAACAGATCCTCATTCTCAAATATCCAAGTTTGAAAACTGTTCAGCCTCGTAATCAAATTCCATCCTCGTGAAAACATTCGAAAATACTCCAGATCTGTGCTTATCTGGCAGCTAAAAGGTTATTTAACAACCCAAGATGATTATTAAGTCCCATCTCACTTTTACTACCCTACCTAGTTTCAGGAGCGTTCAAGAATTATCAAGGACGTAATATACCCTCTGTCAGTGACTAATCTTAAGGCCATGTCACACAAGGCAATTTTTCTTGCAACTCGCAACGCAACGATGACAACGTTGCCGCGGGATGTCACACACTCGCGACATTTTTTTTACAACATGCAATAGGCCCGTGATAAAATTATAAAGTACAGCGGCTTATCCAAGCAAAAACATAAACGGTGTGCGCTTATTGGCTAATAATAAGAAAACATTGCCTCGCGAGTTGCAGAGACATGTCACACGCAGCGATTTTGCTCGCAATGTTGCGAAGAGTAGAAATCAAATCTACTTTTTCTGCAACTCGCAGCGCAACATTATGTTGCGTTGCTGAGATATGTCAGATGCGCAATATTCACAACAATTCACAACCTAACAAAATTGAGTTACCTGTTGCAAGAAAAATGGCCTCGTGTGACATGGTCTTTAGTGTCTTTGCTTACGGTCGCTTAGCAGCCAGTGGCGCCGTTGTGACCCAGCGTAAACCTGTTTGTACGAGTTGCAAGTCTGGGCAGTCGGCCTCTATCATTTATTCATGTTGCATTTTAAAAACCCGCGAGTAAGAGCCTACATTTTCCCAAGTTAGCCTAAACAGGTTCTTATATAAATGACCCCTAGTGCAAATTTAGGCTATTTAAGTTAAATAGGTTTTGGTTTCTATTGCCCAAAAAGTAAAATTTCTCCATTTCTCCATTTTTTCTAAAATTATTATGGACATCACGGGCTTACATACTGTATATAAATTGTAAAGCATTTTACGTACAGATATAAAGAAACGTTCTAATTTTTGTATAACAGTGGAATTTTAGCATTACAGGTTGTTAAATTCTAAGTTCTTACTTGCGGGTTTTCACTGTAATAGTGCTTCAAAATGCACTGTGAACATCTATGCACCCAAGTGTAAGAGAGGGCTTGACAAGGTACACAAGTGCATTCAGTATCATGGTGATGAGACCCTTCATGTTGTGATGTTCTAGGATAGAAAGTGTGATACTAACAGATGCGATGGTGGGTCTCTCGTCCTTATGAATGACCGCATGGGAGTCCTCGTAACCATTGACAACAAAAGTCGCGACCATTCCTGCCAAAACACCTGTCTTATGGCCAGTTCACACGGCGCGATTTCAGCTGCGATATTAGGTGCGATTTCTGTGGCGATCTCATGGCGATGCGACATCACGCGGTGTCCACGGCCGGCGATCTTATGGCGATTTCACTTGCGATGTCGCCGCGACGACACAGGAGTTTTGAACATGTTCAAATTTTACTGCGATTTCTTCAGATCTAAAAACTGACAAATATCGCAGAGCCAAATCGCCGGCCGTTCACACCGCCCGATATGACGTCGACGATCGTCGTAGAAATCGCACCTCAAATCGCAGCTAAGATCACGCCGTGTGAACGGCCTTTAGGAATCCCGGTACTTGCTAAATCCAGTGAATCCTCTGCAGAAGCTACTTTCGAGAATAAACTGACTGGTTTAACTAGTAGTGCAGGAATATCGTGCAGAAAAAGTAGTAAATTGTTCATTTTGATGGAAAAAGCATGAAACTTGGCAGGATGATAGAGCGTCCCATGCTGAGTAATTCTGGATGTAGACCCACCCTCGATAACGTATACTTCCAGTTGTATAGCAGTGGAATTAATTATCCTTTAAACTAATAAAATGACGTGTTGCCTTTTGAGTTCGGACACGAAATTTTGTATCGTGACAGAGTATTCAATACCCTACAATTCTACTATACGGGACACCCCCCTGATCATGTACTTCCAGAGTTCCAAGATGGAATTCATTATCACATAAAATCAGTAACAGAGGGCGTTGCCTTCAAGATACACGCATGGAAATTAGTGTGAAAATAGACCATGGTGCAATGGGCAAATTCGCATGTAGACCCACGCCCTAACTCATGCACTTCCAGTTTTATCGAAATGGAATAAATAATTATCCTTTTAACTATAAGAAAATGACGTGTTGCCTTTTGAGTTCAGACACGAATGTTTGTATCGTGACAGAGTATTTGATACCCTACAATTCTACAAGACTTGACACCCCCCTGATCATGTACTTCAAGTGAACCTAGATGGAATTCATTATCACATAAAATTAGTAACTAAGGGCGGTGCCTTCAAGATACACGCATTGAAATGCACGTGAAAATGGACCATGGGCAAATTCGCATGTAGACCCTGACCCATGCACTTCCAGTTTTATCGAAGTGGAATTAAAATTAGTCTTTAAAGTGGTCGGTCAGGCTTTCGAAGACCAAGGGTGAAATTCTGTGTGTTAAGAGTGTATTATTTATTGCATGTTTTGCTATTCATGATCAAGCAACTCCCCCCAACCCCGTCATATACTTACAGTACCAGGCGGATGGAATAAATCACAGTTACAGCAACAAAAATCGTGACATATAGAGACATTATATTTTTGTAAAAACACTTGACCAAATAGACATGCAAAACTGGTAATCTTTGAAAGAAGACTTTGAAAGAGGACTGCGCTTTGTTTGCTCAATTTTTGTCAAGTGCGTGGAGGGGATTTCGACGAATTTATCCGGCATGAGAACAACGCTTCCCCCCCCCCCCCCCTGATTTGTCCAAGCACGGGGATCTTCGCCCAGGGACAAAGTCAGATCTCCTTCTTTGCATTGAAAGGGAATGCCCTCCAAAGCAAGATAATCCATTCCCGGTCGTCGATGCTGTGGTGCTAAATGCTCCCGCCTGGTAAAACCAGGTACAATAAAACCTTTCAGAACTATGGGACACTAGTTTTTCTTCCGTACATCATAAGGCATTTACAAAGAGTTGACGTTGTATGGGACAGGTATCCACCAGACACCCTCAAGGCAACAGGTAGAGAGCATCGAGGAAGAGGGCAGCGACGACAAGTCGAATCCACAACTCTTATTCCTAGACAGGATTCCCACGTTTTCAGGTATTCAAATTTCCTGGAAATTCAAGGACCTTTTCAGGTTCCCTTATTTTTATTATTCAATATCTCAAGCACATTAAGGCCTGGGATTCTAAATGGGCTTGGGGCTGGTCCCCCAAAACGCAAAATTTGCCTTAAATTGCTTTAATCTATTTAAGGCAAGCTAATTTTTGGCACAGTGATCAAAGTCGACGAACTTAACATTTTGGCGAAATTGTTTAGTATGGAGTGACGTCACAAGGCATGTCACGTGACTAAACAGTAAATTGCCATTCCGGTGATGGAGAAAACATCTAACTATACAATGTTGGTGAAAATGGATAGGCCTCAGCAATAGAAATATCGTACTGTTTTGGCTGCTGGGCTATCATTTACCGTTAACGAGATATAAGGGTCGGAATGAGGTCACGTGACCTAATCAACATATCAGCTCCTTAAAACACCTTAAAGGAGAAAACTTTTTCCACCAGTTAAGACACCACTATATGGACCCCAAAGAGAGGAATGTTATTAGCTATTAACTTTTCAAAAAGGAGTGAAACTCACCACCGGAGAAATTATTAAACTTTGAAAAGTGAAAATGTCACGTGACTGGCCACGTGACCAGTATATTAGGCCAAATTCTATACTTAAACATTTCACTCGATGAATGTTAACTATCCTGAAAATTTCATGCCCCAACATTAATGATTAGCAAAGATATTTGAAAGTTTGTAATTTCCTCGATTTTCTGGGCTGACCCAGGCCTTAATACACTTGAGACACACTCAACATCTCGCAAATCTTTCTTCTGTAAAATATTTCCATGACTTTTAATGGCTTTGATGGGTTTTTGTGAAAATTCCATGACTTTCTAGGCCTGGAAAGAGCTTTTCAGGTTTCTTGGCAAACTTTGTGATCCATGTCTACTCTAGAAAGCAAGCAGGTGATATCTATGTATGTCGAAGATGTCGTATGCAACATCGATCGATAGAGATATTTGTGGATGCACGCAAGAGGCTGACATCGATCGATGTCAATGGAACTATTTGGTAGTCTATTTGCCGTCAAGTGTTGTTGCAAAAATATTATGCGTCTCTATATGTTACGATTTCTGTGCTGCAATCATGCTGGATTTATTCCATCCGCCTGGTACTGTAAGTATATGACGAGAGGGGGTTCTTGATCATGAATAGCAAAACATGCAATAAAGAATACACTAACTTAACACACCGAATTTCACCCTGACACCGCTTTAAAGACTTATTAATTCCACTTCGATAAAACTGGAAGTGCATGAATCAGGGCGTGGGTCTACATGCAAAATTACCCATTGCACCATGGTACATCTTCACGTGAATTTGCATGCGTGTATATTGAAGGCAACGCCCTCTGTTACTGATTTTGTGATAATAAATCCCATCTTGGTAAACTGGAAGTACATGATCAGGGGGGGGGGGTCACGTATTGTAGAATTGTAGGGTATTAAATACTCTGTCACGATACAAAATCCCGTGTCTGAAGACAAAAGGCAACACGTCATATTGTTAAGTTTAAAAGATAATTAATTCCTCTTCGATAAAACTGGAAGTGCATGAGTTAGGGCGTGGGTCTACATGCGAATTTGCCCATTGCACCATGGTCCATTTTCACACTAATTTCCATGCGTGTATCTTGAAGGCACTGCCCTATGTTACTGATTCTATGTGATAATGAATTCCATCTTGGAACTCTGGAAGTACATGATCAGGGGGGTGTTACGTATTGTAGAATTGTAGGGTATTAAATACTCTGTCACGATACAAATTTTTGTGTTTGTAGGCAAAAGGCAACATGTCATTTTACTAGTTTAAATGATAATTAATTCCACTGCTAGAAAACTGGCAGTATTCGTTATCAAGGGTGGGTCTACATCCAGAATTGCTCAGCATGGGACACTCTATCACTCTGCCAAGTTTCATGCTTTTCCATCAAAATGAACAATTTTTCACCAAATTTCTGCACTATAGGGTCTATACGCTTTTACTAACCTCTTCTTCCTCCGAAGGACATTCTTCTTCCCGCTCGTCATGTTCCGGAAATACGTCTTCAAATTCCAGTTGACATTCCGGTTCGTCCGGTTGTACCGGTCCTGCAGGTTTCTCGGCCTCGGGCGCGGGAGCTTGCTCGACCTCCGCTGTAGCTTCTAAAGAAATGCGTTTTGTCGTCACTGCTGCGTGGTCGTCATTTTGGAACTTTTCGAAGAAGGCGACTTTCGATAACACGTGTCCTTCGTGCTGTTCGGGTTCGGTACCTTGGAAGGAATAAATGTGCCAGTTATTGTGTTTGATTATATGAATAACGACGGTAGGGAAACATACATCGTGAGACGTTAGGATTAGGTGTTCCCGCTATTAGCCAAGGCTTTTTTATCGAACAACTCGATCTCATGGTAAACAATCTTCACTCTCGCCGATTAAATCGTCTCGGAAAACACATAAAACCGCCAGCAAGCAGGCTAATCCCGATCCACCGAAATTCTGTTGTAAGTAAAAGAAAGGTATTGCCGTTAACCGAAGTGTTTTTTTTTTTCCAGTTAGGTCGGGAATGTTTCCGACTATACACTCACCAAGGGTATGTAGAAACATGTCCGAGTATCTACAACACAGAATTTCATATTTTTTATTTGAATTTACACCAATATAACTGAAATGAAATTTACTATAAATTCTCCAACGTGTCATGGAAAATCGTCAAAATATAGTGTACCAAAAATACTGTTAGCATGGCCTTGGTTTAAATAGTCGCTCATAGCCTACAGCGATATCAAGATTATAAAGAAGTATAGTTGCGCAAAGTCAATAGAGTGCGGGTAAATAACAACAGTTAGGTAGGGACCTGACCATTCGCATACCCAGAGCTTCCCGACTCGTCACCTAGCAGGAAGGCTCTGGCTTGAGGACCTTCGCTAATTGGCTGATTAGGGGCATGCGCAGATAGCTATTTTTCTCAACCGTTCTGTTTCGAATTGCGCATGCGTCAATGGCTCCCTCGCGGTGACGATCCGGGGAGGTTTGGGGACATGGCATTCTCGTACCCAGAGCTCCCCGGCTCGTCTGCTCGCAGGGGAGGCTCTGGGGCACCATTTGAGGGCCTTCGCTGATCGGCTGATATTAAACGTTGGGGCATGCGCAGAAAGCTGTTTCTCTCAACGGCTCTGTATCAAAACTCGCGCATGCGTCAATGGCTGTCACCGCAGAACCTCATCCTCGAGGTGACGAGCCGGGGAGCTCTGGGTTCGAGAATGGGGACATGAATAGACCGCTTACAAGACAGGCGTAGAATTTGTCAACCACAAAACCAAGGTCGTTAAACGTAGGTTAGTTAGGTTGGTCGTAAACGTATGAGCAGAGGTAATTAGATGAAGATGGTGCAAGGAAAGAGCATGTTTAGATTATGTGATATTAAGATAAGACTTACGCATATTTATGTTACCGGCTCTTCCGCAAATAGCTTAACTTAACTTAGCGATCAACAAACATTATAGTTATGAAATTTAGGCTTGAAAAAAAAAAAAGGACAGATTTTCGGGTGATAGAAGCATCAGCACAGAAACACATGGGTGACGAAATAACCTCGGGTTTCCATGGTTACCTTCCGAATCCAAAGACAAGGGCCTGCGCACTTCCGGTACGTTCGGAGACAGGTGCGCGGGCTCACAGAGGTCGACGGCCTGCTCTATATGCAATTCTACTTCCGGTTCCGGTTGTGGACATGCATACACCACCGTGAAGTGTAACTCTGGATGGACATGGGCGGAAAGAGCGGAACATAAATAGTACGCACTTGTAAAAACCTAATAGTCCTGACGTCCCGATCCGATTGCGATTTAGATAGTTTCCCGTGCAGCCCGTCTTTTGTGTCCGTCACGCAACGGTTCCCTCTCAACGAACGGTAACCGAGCGTGACCTACACAAACGAAGGGTAACACGGGAGACTACACTGGTAAAAAATTTAGTGATATAACAGCTTAACCCGTTGTTGCGCATTTTCAAATGTCGCTTTTGGTTTGGGATTTGGGTGTTTTCGGGTCCGTCTGTCAAACCATCTAAGCCAATCAGGTCCTTGCCTGGTTTCGCGTAATACAGTCGACTAGCTTTTTGTCGCGACGAAAAGCCAGTTGGCTGCACTAGAGGAAACAGGTCAAGGACCTGATTGACCAAGAGGGTTTGAATGACGGAGCAGAAACAAACTGCAATCAAACTATGTTTTGAAAATTCTTATTGCTAAACAACGATTTTGACTGTTCATAAATTGATAGAAAGACTCACAACTTTGACTCCCTCCCTGAATCTGAATGAGTTACGATGAACTGCGTGCGAATGTGCGAATTGTTATGAATGTGTGATTGAGGGGAGTTGTCGAATGCTGCAGCGTGTAGTGAATGCAATATCATGCAGGGATTGATGGAAGCGCATTTCCAGATCCGTTGTCAGTTGTGACTGTAAATTTGTTTCGTTTCTGATTGGCTAAAGGCCTAATCTGGGACCTTATCTCGCCCCATCTCGCAGCTCCTAATTGGCACACTTTTTCCTTATCTCGTCTTAACTCGCTCTATCTCACATAAACTCGCGACGCGATAAGGTCCCAGTGTAGGCGCCTACTCTGGGAAATTATCTCGCCCTATCTTGCCTTATCTCGCAGCTCCCAATTGACCGTTTTCACGATGTCGTGAGAACAATACCCTTGAGCTGTTCCGACTCGTTCTGCTGAAGACGGCTTTTGTTATTAAAAAAGACAAGCATTGTTCTCATCCCATTTGTGCTGCGAGCGCAACATCGTGAAAACTGCTAAATTGGCAAATTTTCCGTATCTTGCCTTATCCCGCATAAACTCGCGGCGAGATCCTGACTAGGCGTATTTACGTTGCGTTTAGTTTTCGACACTCATGTGAACTCCGCTTTATTGACTTTTTTTTGCTTTTCAAACAAACTGATCTCATCTGACGGTGCTCAAACGATTGCTTGTCAAAACGAAATGTTCCAAATTTTCGCAGTTTTTGGGAGTCATGATACAGCTCTCGTAAGATCTAAGCCTATTGGATTGATACTCTCAGTGCAAGACAATAGAGGGTCATACAATAGAACGAGGAAACAATGGGATGCTTTGTTCTGCTTATCCAATCACACAAGATCTTCCGGGAAGCTGTATCACACTGGTTTTTGGAAGCAAAAACTAGATTTAAAGAGCCCGTGTCAGCCACTCCTTTGTCATAGTTTTTGTTCGACATTTGAAGACGACTTACGTGTAGAAATCTCTTAATAAACATTCAAAACAAAGTTTCAGATTTGATTTACCAACTTCAATCGAGAAAATTGGTCTATATTCTCTAATTCAGCCGATGGAAATGGATGCTTTCTCTGACTTGTTATCTTGCTATGCTGTCAAAATGGCGGCTGACACAGGCTCTTTAATCATAGTACACGTCAAACCCAGTTTAAATTTGACAAAGGCAATATTTCATGAGGAGATGAAAAAGCTTTTTTGGCGATGCAACAGAAATCGCTCTGATAGGGGAATTTAGGAGCAAGAAATCAGCTGTAACTATCTTGCACGTTTTTTTGTTCCGGACATTCTTACCTGGTTCTTCAACCTCCTCTTCGCCTTCCTCGACCCCAGACTCCTTATCTTCCTCGTCCGACACGGTCGGCTCGGCGGCGCGGACCTGGGCCTCCTTGCGCGGGAGGACTGGGCTCTCAATCCACACCAATCTGGTGAATGTGTCGTTGGGGGAACAGTAAGTGGTATGTGACGTATGATCCGTAAGCAACCCGCGCCTGCAGACAGTGTGATCAGCGGTCTTGTCAATGCTCTTAAATGCGCATGCGTGCGAGCGAGATTACCTCAGAGACGTTGAAGTCCAAAGGGAATGTAATGTTTCGATGGAGATTCATATAGAAATTAATTTGCTGGCTAGTATAGTAGGCAAGGAATGCCGAGAGTTTTCTTGGCAACGGAGTAAGTTATTTTCGGACGATGTCACTGCCTTTTGTTCTAGAAAACAATAGAATGGTAAGTGAAGGGACGTCTTTTGTTATTGAAAACAATGAGGATCATCATCATCTTGACCATCACCCAAGGCCCTATTGTTAATTTTGGGGTGCATGGGGTGTTGAAGCGCAACTCTCGGATTTATCCGCTAGACCTAAGAGGCATTTTGTAAGCCCTGCTAAGTCTAAACGCCTATCACACTCAAGCCAGACTCCACCTCCGTCATTAGGACAGGTGCACCCTGGGGAGCTCAGTCTTGCGACTGAGTGAGCCAACGGAGTCACTGGCAACTAGGAAGTGAAGTAGCCTCTTCCTCTTAGTAACGAGAAAAGGTTAAAAAGTCAAACCACTGTCATTATAATTAGAAGCACGTAGTGCTCTAGTCTATTTCATTAGTGTTGTAATTGTACTTGTAAGTTTACTTGTACGCGTAACTTGTTACTTATCCCCACACGTCCTTATACTCCAACCAATCATGGGAAACAGAACTCAACCAACAAAACAACTGGGAACAAGGCACAACCCCAAGAATAACTACCACCATCTCCGTTTTGGATCCATCAATGTCAGGACTGCAAAATGTGAAAGCAAATTAGCTGAGCATATCATTCACATCAAGGCTCTGCGTCACGATATCTGTTGTGTACAAGAGACACATGTTGTTGGACAGGGTGTGATCGAATTCAACGACCCGGTGCTGGAAGGATGGCGAGTTGTGTACAGTGGTCTAAAGAAGAAGGCACAGGCTGGAGTAGCGATTGTCCTGGCACCACATGTTAAGCTTGTTGACATAGAACATCATATGGAAGGCAGAATACTCTCTGTTAGAGTTTCTGTTTTTGGAACGAAACTTACTGTCATCTCGTGCTACTCCCCGACTGAAGAATATGCTGCATCGACTAAGGAGACCTTCTACAACAATCTAGCAAAAGTAATCAAAGATGCCAAACTATCACATCCCTCCTTCAAACTACTTATTGGTGGTGACTTCAATGCTACAATTGGGAACGATTGTCAGTGTAACAACTGGAAGTGTATGGGCCCCAATAATGATGTTGAACCAACCAGCTTTAATGGAACAAAACTGATAGAGCTAGCGGAGAGTAATAACCTGTCTATCCTTAACAGCATGTTTGCAACAAAATCTCCGGCCCATAGATGGACGTTTAAGTCCAATCTTGGATACCTGCGACGCCTCGATTACATCCTGGGCGAATGGTATATAAAAAGAGCCACTAGAAACTGTAGAGCATATCCAGGTGTTAGTGATTCATTTGAATCAGACCATCGTGTGGTAGTACTTGATGCCATGCTCCCAAGCAAGGGTAGAAGAAAGCAAATCTTCAGAAAGAGATCTCCGAAGAACCGTGGTATTCTAGACATGAGAGCACTGAGGGACAACGAAACTGTACAAGCGACGTACAGCAGACGCCTTGATGACCTTCTGGATCAGGCTCCTTCATCAGAACAGGTTGATATAATCGAAGACCTTGTCGTGTCAGCTATCCGAAAAGCCTCTGATGAGACTATTCCATCAATATCCGTAGTCACTGAGGATAAACCCTGGGTGAATGAAGACTTTCTCTCTCTCCTTGAAAAACGACGAAAGTCATCCAAGGTCACTGAAAAGAAAGAACTGTCTGTGCAAATAAAACGTCTTCGTCTGCAGCTCAAGAGTGCATTCTTTAAGGGCAAAGCAATTAAGATAAATTATGCCAGCGAACAAAGAACCATCGAGGAGGAGTTTAGACTCGCAAAGAACTATACAACACTTCAGAAGTCAAGACAGCAACTCATCCAGCCCGAAAAGCTTGAAGAGCATTTTGCTCAACACTTAGGAAAGAGGGATTTCGACATGCAACCGGAGCTATATCAACCGGAAAACTACCCTCACATTTTACCCCCACCAGAGCTAGACTCTATTGATGAAAGCCCGCCCGAAATATCCGAAGTAGAGAGTTGTTTGTCAATGTTCAAGAATGGCAAGTGTCAAGGGACTGACGGTATTTACGGTGAGCAGTTGAAATACTCCCACTCCAAGCAACTGCTTGTCTACCTGGTGCTGCTGTTAGGAATCATCTGGAAGTACATCAATGTGCCAAGTACATGGCTAGTCTCATTTATAACATGCCTGTACAAGAAAGGATCAAGATCCCTAGCAGAGAACTATCGTGGCCTGTCAATTATTGCTACCCTATCTAAGCTTGCATCCATGATCATCACACAAAGAGTACGGACAATCTATGAGTCCATCCTGATGTTAACACAATTTGGATTTAGAAAGAATAAGTCCACCTGTGATGCTATCTTCATTGTGCGGCACATATTGACCAAAGAACGAAAGCCTCTCTTTCTATGCTTCATTGACCTGAAAGCGGCGTACGATTGGGTTCCACGCGAAGCCCTTTTTCGCGTCCTAGAAATCCGTCTAAAATGTCCTACATTAATCTCAATCCTAAGAGCCTTGTATACTGGCACTAAGGCCTGTATCAAACACTCGGCAAGATATTTTGACACATTTGTGGGATGCAGGCAAGGAGCCCTCGAGAGCCCGTGCCTCTTTAATATCTACCTGGACTTTGTGATGAGATGTGCTAAACATGAAATCCTTACCCAATTTCCTGAGACCGGAGTCCCCATTGAGTTTGCAATACCTAATGAAGTGTCCCCTCGAGCACTCCGTACCAATAAAGCACATGGTACCATTAGAATCACTGAACTCTTATATGCGGACGATGTAGTGCTCTTCGCAGAAAGTATCGATGAGCTCAAAAAGATCATTGAGATCTATGACAACACCTTCAAACGGTATGGGCTATGCATGTCATACAAGAAAACGGAGACCATGGCATTTAATGTCGATGAAAGCATAAAAGAGGAGAAGAGTTTAGTGACTGTCAATGGTGTTATGTTGAAGAATGTGAGACAATTCCGCTACCTCGGATACCTGGTGACCAATACTGGCAATACATCAGCCTTCCTTCACCTCAGAATTGCTTCTGCTTTTGAGAAGTGGAATGAGCTAAAACACATCCTGACTGATCGTGAAATCTACCTGAGTACACGAATGAAGATTCTGACCTCATGTGTCCGCTCAAGGTTG
This sequence comes from Scolanthus callimorphus, assembly GCA_033964015.1. Classification (NCBI taxonomy): domain Eukaryota; kingdom Metazoa; phylum Cnidaria; class Anthozoa; order Actiniaria; family Edwardsiidae; genus Scolanthus; species Scolanthus callimorphus. The sequence continues at coordinate 17,855,101 of CM066911.1, forward strand.
CTTTATAGTGTCCAGGCGTGGGAACTTACATCAGCAGAGATCCAAAAGTTAGAAGTGGTATGGAACGGTTTCCTGAGAAAGATGATTGCTGGGGGCCATGCTCGCAAGAATGTTCCGCCTAAGAAAGATCGGAAAAAAGGTGCGGACCTTGCTTCCCTTGTGGAAGGTGAACTAGACTGGTCGTATAAGATAACAAACAATAAACTACATAGCATCACTAATTCTCAACCAGTCCAAGACTTCTACTATACACAACACTTGAAGTACCTTGCACATATATGCAGAATGGAGAACAACTCGTTGTTGAAGCAAGTTCTGTTCGATAAGAGGAGTAACTGGAAGAAAACTGAAAATGTCCTTGGAATTGACAAGGGGCAAATCCTAAGAACAATGACCGTGAAAAAAGACTTCACGCAGCTGTTGGTCACTCAATTTCCATCCGCCAAGCAGCTGCACCCCAAGGCCGACCTCGTGCCACGAGGGCAAATACGATGATGATGAATGTTAGTTTAAGCTTCTCAAACTCATTAATGATTAGCTTAAGGTGGCCCGCGGATATTTATTCAATAATAGATTAGGGATAATCCCTCATTGGTAAATGCGCTTATTTTAGGGACTATCTCTAATACAATTATCTTCGTTCTAATTCTTGGGTTGCACTCATTCCTATGGGAATAAATCACAAAAGCACGGCGGCCATGTTGGTGTACTGAACAAAGAGCAACAAATGAACTTTCTTTTGTTCCTGTACACCAACATGGCTGCCAATGACGTCACGTGCAAACCAGCAATAGAACGAACAATGTGTTTTAATGAACACTCTATAATAGTCCGAACAACAACAACACCAACAACAAAAACACAGTCCCAGGACCCTCAACAACTGCACCCTTCAGAGTGCTCTACATAAGTGTACTAGCAACCTACAACCATGTGGGACACTTGCGCATGTCAAATAATCATTGCAGTGTATTAGGGATAGTATTCTATTCAACAACACTCACACTCATGCTCACTGGTATTAAGGAATGGGAAGGGAATATTGTTCAGCGGGCTAAGCTAAGCTGGTACAGCTTGGCTTAGGGGTGTTGCCACCTTACGACCACGCGAATCTGGGTGGGTGGGTGGGTCGTTCACTTTGTTCGGCCCCGCTGAAAACTGAGCTAGAATGTGAGGGTTGTTTGCCGGATTCTGGTATTTATGGCATCCTGGTCGTGAGATCTTACATAATCTGATTGTCAGACCTTGAATAAGGGGTTATGTAACCATAATTCCACTTCGCATATCATTATGAGTATTTTGAATAGTATTCTATTCAACAACACTCACACTCATGCTCACTGGTATTAAGGAATGGGAAGGGAATATTGTTCAGCCAGCCATCGCCTTACTGATCCTTCAATGACTGGCCTTGCAACTACCCTGCAATACCTCCACAGAAAAATACCCATTTCCCCCCAAACCTCACTCCCAAACTCTCAAACCCAAACAAAATAAACACAGGTGCAGTCGTATGTTGACATAGAAGGTCTATCTATCAACTATAATTATAATTCTCGACGATAACTAGCTTAGCGCTGAGTACCCTGTGCAGGCCTCTTGTTTGACTGGGGACTTGGAAAAGCGCAGACAAACCGCTTCAGTTGGTTGATATCCTGCCATGGAGCTGTTGATTTCTCAGTAGAAGGTGCGGAGAGCCTTGTTGAAGCACCTGCAGGGTTGAGCACTTTCGCAAGCTGCAGATAGTACAGGGCAGTGTGCCTCCGAGCCCAGCCTACATGTTCCATGATCTCGGGTAGGTCAGCTCCGGTTAATGCAAGGGTTATGGCACAGCCAGATCGGAAACCGTGTAATGTTTCCCCATTATCAGCCTTCATGTTATTGAGGTAAAATTTAAGTCGTGCGTCTGCCGCTGAGGAACTGAGCGGTGAGTCTTGCACTCCGTTCTTTGGTGTTGTAGGGCGGAATAGGTAGCCCTTCGTCAGGTCTATCCCTATGTCACGAGCTACGTCCATATATTTCTCAATTCCTCTAATTGGGCAAATGACAGCCTGTGGATTTCGTCTTACACCAAAGACATTACTGTCCCCATCCCTTAGGGTTTTACCCCATACATGGTTAAATAGAAAACCATCGTCATTCGGGAAACGTAAGATCTCTGGAACCTTAACCTGCCCTAGATCGCCTGGGCGATCCCCACTAAAAAACGCTGTCTTGAAGTAGGCTTGATCTCTAGCTATGATAAAGCGTTCTATTCTAGATTTGGCTGAGGTTAGCTCTCTATCTAGGTGCTGAGATAACTGAGTAAGTTTGTCTATAAAGAAAGGTGTGGCCTGCTTGGAAGTTACACGAGCCTGTAACTGCTCTGCAGTGACCAAACGAAGATAGTCTTTTACTAGCTTATCAGAGGCGGGGTTACCCAGACCTAGTCTCTTATCCCATTCTCCGTCCCGTCCAATAGAATGGAATATGGACCTTAACTTGCCAATATAAGAATCTACAGTTTTGTATGAGAGTCGTGACGGACAACCGCAGGCAAATTGGCCATGACGTCCTATAAATTCACAGCTATTGCGGTGCACTTGGGTTTTCCCATTTCTGTCTTTGAAAATTAAGAATCGACACAAATCCTTAGGGGTAACTGTGGCGAGCGAAACGTACCCAGGTAGCTTAGCCAGGAACGTTTCCAGTTCTTTCTAAAGAGAGTCCTTTTGCTTCTTATAACTCGTAGCTTGCTCATAATTCCAGAGCTGCTGAAGTCGGGCGTCGATCTCCTCAACATTAACAGTAATATCCAATTGGCTAGCAAGCGACTTGCGGTTTATCAACTTTCGTTTGTACCCGCATCGTTGACAATAACGAAAATCGTCGTCGTTGGCGTGTGCGCACGTGGGACATCTAACAGACGGGACAAACAACTTTGCAATCACTGGAAGTTCCTGTCGAACAAACAATATTTTCTCAGAGGGCTGCGTTCGTTTTGATTATGCTCAGACATATCGTTCAGGGTGCATGCCAGAGCGAGTTTATAGGAAAGTGACTGCGAAGGCCCATAGATCCCCAGGGATGCCTTTGTGTGGGAACCAGCCCTTTTTTGTCGGGACCAGCAGGGCGCGACTATCACCACGAGACGCAAGCAGCTTCTTTTTGGATGCCAACTTTTCAATAATTGGCCACCAGTATTTTCTCGGAAATGTATCCATGACTACAATAGTGCAACATTGCCTGAATGATTGTAAGAACCGTACTACAGGGCCGGTAAGTAGCATTGGCGGGAAAACATAGGGTCTCCTCATAACGCTGCCATGGAGTGCTAGGTCTTGCGCAAAAACGTCTACCCCTAGTGACCCCGGGGTGTGGACTGGTGTAAAGTGCGGTAAGGGTCTCCCTTGTGCGTTTGTCATGGCATTCGAGTCTAGTGCCATCATATCACACGAATGCCCATATTCGCCCCCAAACTCACGTTCAACAATCTGCCATAAGTGGTCTGATAGCCTACTATCCGTGGGGGAGAGACGTCTAGAAGGTGCGTCCGCTGGGTTTTCCTTAGTAGGTACGTACGTCATAGAGAAGGAGATGTTAAGTTCCATTGTGGTAAAGAACAACCTCTTGAGAACTTTGTTGAGTTCCAAGCCTTTCCCTGTTTTGTTGTTCCAGGCTTCAACAACTGACTTATTATCTACCGAGGCGTTCACACGAGCGTTGACTATTTTATCTTGAAAGGCCATCAGCACATTGTTGACAGCAATTGCCTCCTTGGTCGATATGTCGTAGGTAAGCTGTTCTTCCGTCCAGTAGTCGCCTATTCTCTCCCCAGGTGAGGGTGATAATAGTACCCCACCCCAACCTGTACCAGACGCATCTGTTGCAATCGATACTCTTACATGTCGCTCGTCCCTCCATGGCAGAGGCTCATCCCAGCCTTCTAGGAAAGTCCAGTGGGAGATCTCCTCTCGTAGGTCTCCTTCTAGAGGGATCAACTTGGAAGGGGACTGTATACCCCGCGAGATGGCGCTATTCATTCGCCTGATAAACAGCCCTGTAGCGGGAACAGCAAGGCTAAACGAGATACACTTTCCTGTCAGAGGCTGTAAGGTTTTCACTGAGACTTTCGAGCTGCCAAGGATTTCTCGTATGAGTGCAAGGAACTTGTCCTTCTTGTCTGGTTTAAGATGGAATACCTGACGGGAGGAGTCGGATAGGAATCCCAAGTAAGGGACTACCTTTCTCGGCACCAACACTGACTTCTGTAGTCCCAGGAAGTAACCCAGTTTCACGAGGTGATAGGCGACTAAGAAAATAGCTGATTTGGCCGCCGCTTGATGGCGATCGTCGGCACTTTTTAACATAGCGTACTCGCCTTTATCGAGTGGTACTTGAAGTTCACCATTGTGGCGATCATCTATATATAAGAGACATGGAATACCAATACTTCGGAAGAAGTTGGAGGCTACGAGCCCCGTAGAATGATACACATACGGGCTGATTTTCCAGCCAAAAGGGAGGGTATTGTAGACGAAATACCAGCCACCCCATTGGATCCCGAAGTAAGTACGGCTTTCCTCCGTCAGAAGGATGTGGTCGTATCCCGATTTGTCGTCCAGTACGGTTTGGTAAGTGTCCTTAGCAACGTACCGTGGCAGGTCAATCAGCTTATCCAGGCAGAATGGCATGTCGCGCATCCATAAGTTGAGAAACCGCGCATCATGACACAGGCGCGGTTTCGTTGGTTCAACGGTCAGCGGAAGTACGAGATGAGGGGGGTGGACCGCACCCACTCGCCCTAACAGCGAGACTGCCCCTGTTTTTACTCTGGCGACCAGCGTGTTTGTCACAAACTCTCTAAAGGGTTTGCAGGATGGGTTATTCCTGAATATTTTCCTTGGGGGCCGGCTCGAATCAAAGTGCTCGCCTTTGAAGTTACCCCTGAAATGCATGAAATACGGGTCAACGGAGACTTTTTCCTTTATCCACGTCAAAATCTCTGAGTGTTTTGGGCTCGGATTTGCTTGCGCTACGAACTCCCAATGGTTAAGGTGGTTATGCAGTTCTCCTGCCTGAAAGGAGTTCGGGTCACGAAAAAACAACTCTGAAATATCACCGATAACCTCTCCATTTTGAATACGACGTAACCTGGCTTCATTTCCGTAGGCTGCTAAATCCCCACTGACTTTAACGGGGTGTCCCTGGGAGTCGACCCAGTTTATTGTGGTGTTAACAGGACTCATCTGAAGTTGTTGAAGCTCGGAATCGAAGCTATCCGACGTTTCCCATGACCATATCATGTTCTATAAGGGATAGGCAAACCATCGTATTAATATTAAACCTACGTCTGGGGGACTATTCCACAGGTACACCCCGCTAAAGTCAGCCGAGAAATAGCAGCTTTGACCAGCTAAGCTGGAGAGGTTTGATTTAGGGAACCTCATATCAGAGTTGCTATTAATAGGCGACTTTATATAAGAGAAAAACAAATATATATATATATATATATTTAGGTTATGTTTCCCTTCTTTCTTTTATTTTTCTACTGGTTGGGCTAATTATCAGCTTTACATTTTATTTTCACTTTTCATCATTTACATTTCCCTGCTGGTATGCGAACTAATTATCAGGTTTGACATTTTTGCCGTCACTTTTCCTATCTGGACAATCGGCTTTTATGTGGCCGACTTTGTTACAGCTGAAACACCTCCGGGTGTCTCCACCCGTGTACATGCGCCTGTTGTAATTATAGGGGCGACTACGACGTCTGTATCTGCCACGGCTGCTTTCTTGTTGCTGTTCCTCCTCCTTTCGGTAATGCTTGGCAATCTTTGTCGAGATGTCGAACACCTTCTCGTGATCCTTGTCGCCCAGCAAGCGAAGGACTAGACTCTTGAAATGGCTCTTAGAGACGTCTATCTTGTCCCTCGCGGTGTGATGTACAAGCCTGAAGTAGTTACGCTTCTCGTGCTTCACATCGCTGGCCATGTGTTGCAGGCTTTCAAGCATCTCCAGCACCTCATACTTGTTGAATTCCGAGGCTGGCCTAGAACAATAGGTGATTGTTCTCGTTACCAAGTCATCAGGGGAGGCCTGGGTGACCGATTCGACCGACTTTTTCAGAATGCGAAACTCCTCACGCAATTTCTGCAAAGACACAGAGGTGCATAATCAGTATATTATTTCTTTACCTCATGTTCAGAGTCGATTTAGAGTCAGTCAACCTTATACAATTGATGGCTTACAGGTCCAGTCCCTTTCTTCCCTTACATCCACAGGGTTCCCGTTGGTGCTGAGCTCAAGCCAGCGAGCCATGACGGTTCATTACAGATTCGCATTCTTGCTGAACCAAGTGTCGTGGTTCACTGCTTTTGACCAAAACACTAGCCATTCTTAGGCTAACCCCGTCATAAATAACGGTTGCTCAACCATCATCGGGAGCTTTCCTAGCTCAACCTTCACCGGGAGCTAAACTCTAGCCATTCCCTTGGCTAGTCCCGCCGCAGATAACGGCTGCTCTACCATCACTGGGAGCTTTCCTAGCTCAACCTTCACCGGGAGCTAAACCCTAGCCATTCCTTTGGCTAGCCTCGCCGTAAATAACGGTTGCTCGACCTTCACCGGGAGCTAAACACTAGCCCCATGGCCGATTCCGCCGTAATGACGATTGATTCGCTTTCACGTTCACGCTTACACCGATTTCCAAGACCGCAGGGTCAGGGAACCAGTATAAATCAGGCCGATTGTGTGGCGCATCAATCTCTGTTGTCAACCAGCGTCTAGTAGTTGGACTCGGCTTGGTAACGGGAAATCTGAAAATATTCGACATGCGAACCAGGCGTGAGTTTCGATTTCAAATGAATGGTTAATCACCGATAACTACCTCTAATTCTTGTTGTTGTCCAGGTTGTTGTTCGTCCTGGGCTGGCGGTTCCACAGGCGCAGCGGCCTGGACTGCTGGTTCTATCACTGGCTCTGCTACTGCCTCAGGGTTGGCGCCGGCAGGATATTGTACATCCGCGTCGGCGTCTGCCATGGATTCGCGTGGGTCGTAAGGCGGGATGAAAAACAAAGAGTTCACTTTGTTCGGCCCCGCTGAAAACTGAGCTAGAATGTGAGGGTTGTTTGCCGGATTCTGGTATTTATGGCATCCTGGTCGTGAGATCTTACATAATCTGATTGTCAGACCTTGAATAAGGGGTTATGTAACCATAATTCCACTTCGCATATCATTATGAGTATTTTGAATAGTCCCTAAAATAAGCACATTTGCAAATTAGGGATAAGCCCTAATCTATTTTTGAGAACATGTTGTTTGTAAATGGTAGTTTTTAAAAGATTAAAATCTTTTCACATTCCCTTCGGACTTCATAGTCTTCGTCATCGAGGCGCGTTAAGAGTTAGTATACAATGTTCCATAACAAACAGCGTTACATCATAATGCAACAAATATTAACAAGTAAACGAAACACAGTCTAATGTTAACACAACTCCATACGGAATTACCCACTAGTAGTACGACACACATGCGCAGCAAGCTGATGTTGCCTCCGCTGTTTGTCTTTGTGTGTAGGCGTCGTAATCATATTCACTGTTACAATCGTCAACAAAGTATATGTCTCAAGACCAATAGACCAATTGCGATATTTTAAAATTTTAACTTGGATACGAGGCTGAGGGGAATAAACAAAATGAGCCTCGTAATCAAAATTATCAATTTTACGATGCGGCTTTTGTGTTAATCCCCTGAGCCTCAAACTCTTTTTAATTAAGAATTGTTTTTGATATATCGATATTTTTCTCTGCATTTGCTAGCTGAGGGTCGCGAAGAAAGGAGAACCTCTTCCCTGGGTCGAAACTCGCTTTGTTTTGCCGCCGTCCACAACCTTGGACGGCTTGCTGACCGTTTCTTGAGCCCACTATATGCGCACGTATATCTACAGACGTTTTCCCAACGGAAAACGTCTGTAGAATTGCGTGCGCATATTATGGGTTCAAGCAATTTGTCGAAGGTTGTGGACGGCGGCAAAACAAAGCGAGTTTCGACCCAGCGCAGAGGTCTCTTTTCCTCGCGAACCTCAGCCAGCGAAATGCAGAGAAAAGAGGCCTCTGCTAGCAGGAAGGTCTATTAAAACAGCATGTTATAATAAGTAAGTAACATAAAAGGTAACAATACCTGGCATTGTCGTCAATCTTTTCCTTCTCTTTTTCAATGGCTTGCATTATCTGAGTTCCTAAAAACGAAAACGAAAGAGAAAAGGGTTTGCTCATTTGCAGTTGTGAGAATTTAAATCGAACATTAAACAGCTTCCGTCAGCCGCTATTTTGTCAGCCTAGCAACATACCGAGTCAGAGAAAGAATCCATCGGCAGATTTAGGGAATGTAGTGCAATGTTTTGGATTGAATTCGGTAGATCAAGTATTAAACTTGGTATTTTTGTGCATCTCAAAATTATTTATTGAGCGTGTAAGTCGAAGGCATACATGAACGTTAAAAGTAGACTAGCAAAATACTTTCGGTATTAAGTAATCATCCATGCAAGAACTAGGCAAACCTCCATTGTTCTACGGCTTTGAAGGTTTCCCACGTGGAATATGTCCTATTTTTTTACCACAGAAAGTTATCATGACTAGTGACATAATAAAGTGAAAATTTGATAGATTTCGACTTGCTTTGAGAAAATATAACAACAAAAAGTTTCTAGACCAATCAGATTAAAGAAGAACAAAGGAGTGAGAATCAGCATTTTACGCTAGGTTCCCCACGTACAAAGTCTTTGAAAATTGCATGTCCTGTTTGTGAGTACCACATGTGCTTAAATCTCCCTAAAAATCCTCAGACAACTTTTTCTAGCATAGTGATTTTACTGATTTTTATGTCTAAGCCAATAAAATTGCCTATATTTTCAATAGAAATTAATTGCATTCCAGCGTGCTTGGCCGTTGGCTTGCCTAGTTCTTATACGGACCATTACTTAATAGAGACCTTAAGCAACGACGACGGCAACAAGGACGACGACGTATCACTGAACTTCGTCTACTCGTTTGTTCCTTTTTCTCAATACTCAGCAAACGTTGAATTCACCATTGCATTTTAACTTTGATAGCATCAAACCAACCAACCTCTAACAAATGCAATCATGTCAAACAAAATTACGACAAAATCCGTAGCAGCGTCTGAAGAAAACGTTTCAAATACATTTGATTTCACACATTTGCACGTGCGCGCATTGTGTTCTGCAATCAAGTGTATTGTTCTCTGCCGTTGTCGTCCTCGTTGCCGTCGTCTGTATTATTTAACCAGATCAGTTTTTCAAAAGCGAGATAAAGCTACTTTTATGTGCCAAGCGCGCCGGTTCAGCAAATCAGTGAAGGCCCTCAAATGGAGGTTACCAGAGCATGACCTCTGGATACGAGAATGACAAAGTTTCCTGCGTTCTGATTGGCTGTATTTCATGTGACGTGGTACAAAAAGGCATATTTCGATCAATCAGCCTTACCTTCGCTCTCCCAGCTCATGCGAAAGCTCCTTCTTCCTCCAACCTTAATCCTGTATCTGGCATTGCACTCGAAGATTCTTGGTTCACAGCTATTTCTGTCATGTCCCCGCCTCTTGACGCTCTGAACAAACAGCCCGTCGATGTTGCCTACCGGTTCGTAACGTGCCACAACAACGGACTGACCCTAGAGCGAAAAGACAGGTCAACATTGAGGTAGACATATTTCGACTGACTTTGTCATAATCCCTAGTTTTTATGGTTTTTTTTTCTTTTTATTCGTTTCTCTTTTTATATAGTTTTCGAAAGTTTTTATTGTAAATAGTATATCATAGATAACGATTGTATAACGCTTAGAACATTCCTGTATAAGCGCTATATAAATGCATTATCTGTTATGTATCTATTTTGCACACTACAAGTATAGTTGGGACATTGTTGAAAAAATACAAGTAATATAAGTGTCGCGCTGTTGTCGGTCTAACACAGGGAATTTCTGCTGAAACCAATCCATGGGAAAAGCTGAATTTCCCAAGTCACAAGCATGGGATGTGTTCGGAATTCACATGCTTAGCCATGGGAAATACGAACATTTCACCTTCTTCTACCATGGGAAATTAAGGTTTTCCCATGGATGGGTTTCTGTAGAAATTCCCTGTGTAACACATGCCTCGCAGACAGCACTCAGCTACACCACTTCTAGGAAAACCCTGTTGGTGTTCTATGTACCTGTAGGTTGGTTGCCTTGCCAACGCCCAGCTTCTTGCTCCCAAGCCAAACCAACTGAGTAAAACTTCGCGTGACGTTACTGAACCCTGGCGTGTCGAAATCGTAGTTATGTACTTCATTATACCAGGTCTCTGTCACCTAGGAAACGGAATATGTTATCAGTTGCCATGGTAACAACCAAACGACAGGCCCAACACGTGTGCAGCTAATAGGGACAGGACTGGGCATTGCGTTTCCCACAAAAAGTCCAAATTTCAGGGCTTATGGTCTGAGTACATCATGCTGGGTGAAAATATGAGTTGTAGCCTGTAAATATCTCAAAGCATTCTCCACGGGTCAATAGACCTCCTCGGCTTGGGCATTCCCATGAGTATTCTTTCTTTGTTTTTTCTGCTACGCAGCAAAGGATATATGAATATGGAAGCAAGCCAAACAAAGAAAGATTATTCAAATGAATGCCATGTGATCTGAAATGGTCACAACATTACGCCCAAGCCCGGGAGGTCTATTAACTCATTTCTGAAGTTTGAGAAAATCTGATTCAGTCTGTAGCTCTTAAGAAATGAAATGTTCTAAAACTAAGGCACATAAATGCCATTATTTAAGTGTAAGTTTCACCAGAATGGGCGCAAAATTGTTAAGACAGATTTTTTTAGAACTTCGAGCAATTTTGCCAGAAAGCGGCAAAAAATCTTGTTACCCGAAATAAAAAAAGTTGTTGCTTTGAATTTAGTCTCATTTCAAAGGTCTTCATGGTAGTGTTCGTGTATTATCGCGCCGGTAAAAAATTCCAAAGGAAGCTGAGAAAATTTTTTTTAGTTTTTACAGATCGCACGTAAAATGGTGATGTCAATCACAGCCTATATAGATTCTATAGAATTTTTCCATTTTTGAACGCTTATTTCTGTGGCGGCGCGAATCCAGTCCTCTGCCTTTTGTGATATTTCGAAATGTGGACCACAAATCTACAACTTAGGATAGAAATCATTGAGTAACAGTATTTTTGGGCAAACGTTGCTCGAAGTTGTAAAATAAGCTGTCTTAATACTTTGTTAATAGTAAGTGTGAATATTTTGCCGGGGTATACCTTCCTCATTCCTGGCACATTTAATTCATAAATTCTGCTATTTTTGCTTGATGTACTTCCTTTCTCTGTGTAAGCTTTTGAGCTTTTAAATGCTTAAAAACATTTTTTTTTTGCTGTTGCTACAATAACAAGCCAGACCTCCACATTCACAGTTGAGACCCCAACATTTCGAATTTGTAAACACCAAAATAAGCGAATTTTTTTAAAAGCTTGCGCAATCAAGTATTCTGTAACCTAATTTATTAATTAATACTATGTTTCCATTTACTCAGACCTAAAATGGCATAGGAATCAAGTTACTCAGACCTAAAAATTGTATAAGCTCTTATGATATCACTGCAGACGTTTGCCTTGTGAATTAATCCTTTTGGAAGTCGTCGCGGAAGCCTTTTAAGCCTGCTAAATAATTACTGAATAAGCTAAGAGGGGCCGGAAAACAATTCCAGATAATTCTGTAAGCCTCTCAGAATTTCCTTATTAAGTTCAAGCTCTTGGTCGGTTAAATGGATTATAAAATGAAAAGATATCTTCAAAAGGAAAGTACTTTTTAAGTCTAATGTTTCCAGGTCTCGTGAATCATGTCCTTTTTGGAGTCAATATTATGCGTAGCAGGTGCACCATTTCTAATGTCTAACAGACGTTTTCCATTTAGGCGTGAAATAACGGCTGTGTGTTTGGTTTTGGCAGTGCTCTCTCAATGAATTAACGTGTGGATTTTGCACGAATAACACCTAAAATGTTGGCAAAAGACGTAAAATTACGACTATTACTATCATTATTTTTTATTTAGAGCCCTGGAAACCTATGCTCGCAGGGTTGATATTTTTGTCGGAAGACCAGACTTTTTGTCGCCATGTCAAGTCACAAGGCCAAACTGTCGCACTGTGAAAAACAGACCCTGGAAACCTCTACTCACAGGATATGTCAGGGTTAATATTTTGGTCGCAAGACTAAACTTTGTCGCCATGTGAAGTCGCAACTCCAATCTGTCGCAATGCTCGCATGATATGAAAGGGTTATGTTTTAGTCGCAATACCATGTGAAATCATAAGGCGAACAGATCAAGGTACTTCATATATGGTACATGATGGCGTACTGTGTATGAATCTCTCTCATTGTCCTTAAGAGCGAATATTTTACTCGCAAGATCAAACTTTTTGTCGCCATGTCAAGTCGCAAGAACCTGGACTCCTCTCCTCGCATGGTTATTTTTTTAGTCGCCAGACCAAACAATTTGTCGCCATGTCTCAAGGCGAACAACGGATCATTTGGCTATTACTTCATATATGATACATCATAGTGTCCTGTATGTGAATCTCTCTCAATATCTTATAGAACAAGGACAGAACACAGTAGGATGTACCATATATGAAGTATCTACGGATCATTTACCTTGACTCCGCTGACATGACAACTGTCCAATGTCGCCACATTAATCCCGATACGGGAGTTATGTAGATCCTCTGTTGTCCCGGTAACCAGTAGACGCTCGGCCCAGTACTGGGCTTCTTCGGTTAGCGCGTGTGACGTCACAAGGGGCGGGGTTCCGTGCCGTGCTCGGTAATAATTATGGGCTACAAGGGCCTCGAGACGAAACGTATCTAGACCTAAAACAGAGGGAATTTGATAAACGTTAAATCTCGCTCTCAATAAACTGGTAACAACACAAACTCTCACAAGCGTGGAAGTGGTTGGAAAACGCAGTCTTAATTTGCATAGACTTTATTCCTTCTTTTGAACCCTCTTCTCAAAGTGCCTATAAATGAAATCGACAAGATAATTTAGGCTAAAAAAGACGGCACCACCGAGATATAATTTAAATGACAAATAATGAATGTTCTTGAGTTTCTTCTCGTACGTATTGAGAGTTGAATGTCCCACTACGAATGCTAATTTTTCAGAGTAACCATAACTTGTTTTATTTTTGTTTCCCTCGGTCCCAGTAAAAAAGTGCTCTATTATAATACCAAGTGTCAAAGTGAACAAAAGAAAAACAGAGAAATATAAAAGAAGAGTTTTTTTTACGTTAATAAATTGTGCAAACGTGCGTGCAAATGTGGTGGATTTTGGTTTCCGGTTTTGATATTTTTTCAGTCACCTGATTTCCGTTTTTGTTATTACCGGTCAATAAGCTGTTGCCCTCCCAGTTGTCGGACAGTCGAATTTCTTCACGTGCACGTGATACGCTCTCGACCAATAAGATACCAGAAAAGGTGAATTTTGACACGTGCACGTGATGCGCTCTCGACCAATAAGATACCAGAAAAGGTGAATTTTGACACGTGCACGTGATACGCTCTCGACCAATAAGATACCAGAAAAGGTGAATTTTGACATGTGCACGTGATACGCTCTCGACCAATAAGATACCAGAAAAGGTGAATTTTGACACGTGCACGTGATGCGCTCTCGACCAATAAGATACCAGAAAAGGTGAATTTTGACATGTGCACGTGATGCGCTCTCGACCAATAAGATACCAGAAAAGGTGAATTTTGACACGTGCACGTGATACGCTCTCGACCAATAAGATACCAGAAAAGGTGAATTTAGACACGTGCACGTGATGCGCTCTCGACCAATAAGATACCAGAAAAGGTGAATTTTGACACGTGCACGTGATGCGCTCTCGGCCAATAAGATACCAGAAAAGGTGAATTTTGACACGTGCACGTGATGCGCTCTCGATCAATAAGATACCAGAAAAGGTGAATTTTGACATGTGCACGTGATACGCTCTCGACCAATAAGATACCAGAAAAGGTGAATTCGGACATGTGCACGTGATACGCTCTCGACCAATAAGATACCAGAAAAGGTGAATTTTGACACGTGCACGTGATACTCTCTCGACCAATAAGATACCAGAAAAGGTGAATTCGGACATGTGCACGTGATACGCTCTCGACCAATAAGATACCAGAAAAGGTGAATGTTGACATGTGCACGTGATACGCTCTCGACCAATAAGATACCAGAAAGGTGAATTTTGACACGTGCACGTGATACGCTCTCGACCAATAAGATACCAGAAAAGGTGAATTTTGACACGTGCACGTGATGCGCTCTCGACCAATAAGATACCAGAAAAGGTGAATTCGGACAGGTGCACGTGATGCGCTCTCGACCAATAAGATACCAGAAAAGGTGAATTCGGACACTTGGTATATAATAAAATTAGATCCTTCCTTTGAAGTCAATCATCTCTAAACTAGATAACCAATCGGCAGCGACCTAATGCCACGGCTAAATGCATTCGTCGCGTGGATAATTAAACAGCTCGTCACAATAAAGAAGAACTGGTCACAGTGAAAAATAAGCATTTGTAATTGACGTTCAGTTTTAATTACTTCGAGAAAAAAGTTTCAAACACGCTCCTTCTTTGTCATACGATATCTCTCGGTAATACTTTCATTTTGAGCCTAAGTTTGACAATCACGTGCATTTCATGTTATAGACACCTTAACTCAGGTCCATATCCTACCTGGGGAGGGAGGGATGAATATTTTAGCCTCTCGGGTTTTCGTCGGTTTCACTCTCGTGCCCTCTCGTAGTACGTTACGCGCGAAGAAGTCCTCCATGTTCCCTGGGGCTCATAGAACGCGACAACCACACAGAGATCCCCTAGCGTGGCGCGCCCAACACCCAATAGCTCGCTACCGACCCACACAACCTGTTTGGAAAACAAGATAAACTGGTTAAACTGCATGTCACCCCAAAGAGGAGATAAGGTGTACTGAAAGTTGTGCTTGAACAAGTAAGAATGCCAAACACTTCGCTTCCATATCTTTTTTGGGTAACGAGATATATAAGAGATATTTTCAATATGCTGAACAGTTCTGCCGTTGTAGGTTTTTCTCCGTCTACCCATAACACATTGCCTCTGTATAATATATAGATTTAGCCACTGGCTAAAAGCGGAGCTCCCGGTTACATATTTTTCTGTTAACGGACGCGCAGTATTTTCCCGCCGAAATGAAATACGGGTGTTGGGTTGCATGTGGTAGGGGCGCGCAGACACGGACGCGCCCCCCGATACCCAAATGGGAATACCGCTGAACCATGAAAAATGAAGTCGATCGTACCGGAGTTCTATTGTATTCTTCCTGCGATACCTATGGTGCTCCGCTCTGCGGCCTTCGGCCGTTAAGGAGCTCCGCTATTACCAATAGCGCTGTCCACGCAGACGTCATTCATTGTTATTAATCTGACGACCAGAGATCGAGAGATCATGGTAATGTTGATAAACAGTGAATAGCGCTATAGAGGGTGTTGCATTATGAGCATATCACCCCAGAGAGGAGAGAACATCGACTGCAAGTTGTGCTTGAACAAATAAGAACGACAGAAATTCTGTCTCGATACGTTTTTGATTCACGAGATATGTGAGTTTTTTGATGACGTGGCCAGAGGTATTGGTTAAGATAGAATTCTCTAACTTGTCAATAAATCTTCCTATACCAGATACACGTTGTCCATGCAAGAGTCACTAGATTATAGTCGCACTGGCTGATATTAGAGATATAATTGCATCGCAAGAGCTTTGCAAGAGCTTGGTTTCGTTTTTATTCACGAATTTTCGTGTCATAGCGCGAACGAGCGAGTCTTCGGTCGTCCCAAAATACCGACCGAATCGACCGACCAAACCGACGGACTGGACGGACAAACCCACCATCAACCAGTCACTAGCCAAACAACCTGAGCCAATCAGTACTGCTTCGCCTAGAGTATTTGCCTGGTGACAAAGCTACACAAATTGCCATAAGCCATTCGACTCCAAGGCGGAACAGGGCAAGTCCCTGATTGGCTCAGAAGATTTGATTGGCAGAACAGCACATTGCAAAATGAATAGATGTTTTGAAAACGAGATATGAGTGAAAAGCGTGCTAGAGGTTAGGTACAAATATCTGAAAAGTACTTGGTTGGGGAGAGCATAAAGCAAAAAGCAAAAATCAAGCAAGCACAAAGAGAAGGAAAAAAAATCAAGCATGCTAAAAAACATTCCTTCATTCACAAATGGCTGCAGAGATGGGACACTTCCAAAAATATTCGAGAAAGAAAGCCCCCCCCCCCCCCCATCCAAACACACTTTTCGAATGGTCCGTCCCTTAGCCGACATGCGAAAGTCATTATAATAAAATCATACGCGCGAATCAACATGGAACATATCTCTAACTGCCAGAAATGATTTGATTGAAAATTTAAGAACCATAAACATCGCTACCTTCTAAGGAAAAAACGTTCAAACATATCCAGATTCTATTTCAGTTTTTTTTTTCATGGACGCTATGTTATATATAGCAAAAGCCGTCGTGTGCGTTGTCAGTAAGAAGTAGTTATAGATTATTTGATGAAGAGATCAAATGAAAGCCGAAACCACGATTGAAATATCCCTGACGAGTATGCAAATGAATATAAATCTTATACTATAACTACAAACGACAAATTATTTACAATGCTGAAATAAAACATTCTCGAGGTCTGAAACATTGTAATAGTAATGCAAATGGTATTGAATAAGAGCAATTCAAAAATTAAATCTTTGGTATAAACCTGTATTACGGGTGACGCTGTTCCAGAGCCATATCAGAAGTTTTATATTCAGAAGTTCCAACGTGAAATGTTTCTGATTTGATTGTATTCCGCCAACAGAAGCTTGTTTGTTGTTATAAAGACCACGGAGGCTTACAGTTTTAAGGCCCGAAGGTGACCTTTTCTTAGTCACGCTCAGAAATTAATAACACTGTTTTAAAGCGCTAAAAAAAGATAAAGAATCGATAAGAACAACGCCTAGATGTCAAAATTAACACACCCCGCTCTCAAACAGCTATCACAGGAGTCAAATTTCGCAACATTTCATATAATTTTAGCACCGATAAAATAAATATTCATTTGTTGGCTTGCTGGAGTAGAAATAACCAGAGAAAGCAAATTACATCTTGTAGCGAGGTCAATTAGAGGACTAAGGGGGAAAATATCACCAAGGAGAAGGTGGCAGTCCCCCTATATTATACCTATAAGGTACTCCCTATATTAGCGGAGCTCCTTAGCGGCCGAAGGCCGCAGAGCGGAGCACCATAGGTATCGCAGGAAGAATACAATAGAACTCGGCGGTATATCATCGACTTCATTTTTCATGGTTCAGCGGTATTCCCATTTGGGAATCGGGGGCGCGTCCGTGTCTGCGCGCCCCAACCACAGGCAACCCAAAAACCGTATTTCATTTCGGCGGGAAAGATACTGCGCGTCCGTTAACAGAAAAATATGTAACCGGGAGCTCCGCTTTTAGCCAGTGGCTAAATCTATATATTATTAAGGTAGGAATGACCGTCGTATTTTGTAGCGGGTAAAATCGGCGATCCGGTAATTTTTTAGGGGCTCTTTTTTTTAGGGTGGAATTTTTTCTGACCAGGTTTTTTTTTTAGGGTGGAAATTTGGGCTTCCCGACGGTCATCTCTACCATTTTAAGAATAAGGATCTTCGGAGGTATCATTGGCTCTTTCAATTACCTGCGTGAAATTCGACGTGTCCTCACTATATCCGGGGTTAGTAAAGTCATAGTCCTCGACCTCCTCATACCACATGCACGTGGCTTCCAATCCCGATAGCTCATCCCCGACCATTCCCGCCAAATTCTCGCCCACCATTTCGTCATCGTTGTGCTTCAGTTCGCCCATGCGCACTAGCTCCTCGGCCCATTGCTGCGCGGCCCAAGCGAGCGGGGGAGACCAGCGAAGTACATGGGCTCCGTGGCGCACTCGATATTGGTTGTGCGCGAATAAGCATTCTTCTTGAAATTTGCGAAGACCTGATGATTGGAATTTAAAAACGTCAGAATCGGTTAACTCTGGTTACGGTCAATAACACCTGAACAAAATTCGTCAGAGGGCTACTGCATTCTCGTACTCAGAGCTCCCGGGGAGGCTCTGGTGACACCCATTTGAGGACGTTTTCTGATTGGCTAATTTTGAGCCAGGACGTTTGCTGATTGGCTAATTTTGAGTGTTGGGGAATGCGCAGGAGGATCTTTCTCTCAACGGCTCTGTATCAAATCTCGCGTATGCGTCAGTGGCTGTCACCAGAGCCTCTCCGGGGGATGATGAGCCGGGGAGCTCTGGGTACGAGAAATGGCGTTTGCCATAAAAGTATATCCCAGTAAACGCGCCATCATCAGCGCGCGCGGTAACAAGAACCAATGAAAACACCGTTTGGCTGCGCGCACGCGCGCATTTTTTGTATTTATTTTTGCCTTTTTGTTGTGGTATAAAACAAATGTCCTCTGATTTTCCGTGGTATGTACTCTTATACACCTATATCAATTAACGTTGCTCTGCAAAACGTAAAACCATGAACCATGCATCATAATGAAGACGCTATTTCTCGTATTTTCCTCGAGTTTGGCAAACCAAACTAAACTAAAACCACCCAATGGCGCTTTGCGTACTACTTTGAGACACAATTTGGCGTGAACCGCTTCGTTTTAGGCAGGAATTACAATTACGATTTATGAAGCATGGTTCATGGTTTTACGTTTTGCAAAGAAACGTTAAATGAAACAGGTGTATACCACGGAATGACGTAATAAAGTGGTCAAAATGTACTGCGACTCGTGAGTCCACAACATTTCGACCACTCTATTACGTCATTCCGTGGTATATAAGAGGACATACCACGGAAAATCAGAGGGCATTTGTTATTTATAAGGCTATTTCTGTGTCGATCTGTGACTTCAAATAGAGCACTTGAATTGTCTCTAGAATTTAATAAGGTAGGAAAATTCCGATATCAATATTCTAATCATTCGTTATAATGTGTGTTGTTTATTTTGACCTTCCCACGAAAAGCCACACGGTTCATTGATTCATTGATTCGTATATGTTGCGCTAAAGTGCTGATGTCATCCATGGTTAGTTATAAACCCACCTAATGTCTGGTGCACACTTGCGACATAACGACATTAGGAAAATATCACGCGAACAAAATTTAGTGATTTCAAAAAGTTGAAGCCCACAAAAAATAACATAAGATTGCCTTGGTGAAGTAATCTAATGATGATCCATGGAAAATATTGATTATTTCAATTATTTTCCCATGCTTTTTTCGTTGCAACATAAGGTCCTTTGTCGTTATGTCGCTAGTGTGCACCGGGCTTAAGAGATTGATTGGTTGGCCACCATCTGGCATGAGATCAGACGTCTCTGGGGGATAGAACAAAGACCGCTACTTGATTTGACACCGGCATTCACGCATTTCTATAGCGGTATTTTTATTGGAAAAGCGAAAAACTCCAGGTGGGCAGAGTTGTAGACTAAACAGACGTTTATGGCGCAGGTCCCAATCGGCCGCCATTTTGTTAGCCTAGAAAAATACCGAGTCAGAGAATATATCCATTTCCATCGGAAATTTAAGGAACGTGCAGCAATTTTTTTCGATTGAATTTGGTAAATCTGTTGTCCAACATTAGTTCTAGATGTAATATATGAAACACGAGACTGCGTGTAAGGTTTTCGTCAGCCTCCTTTTTTGTCAGCCTAGAAAAATACCGAGTCAGAGAAAATATCCGTTTTCATCGGATAATTTAGGGAAAGTAGTGCAGTATTTTCGATTGAATTTGGTAAATTCAGTTGTGTTACTTTAGTTTTAGATGGTTATTCTGAGAATTCTATTTATAATTTAAAATAAAAGGCTGAAGTTTCAAAACCTCAACCCAATTCTATCCGCTCGATAACACACGAAAATACTTGAAGTTTCAAAAACTCAACCCAATTCTATCCGCTCGATAACACACGAAAATACTTGAAGTTTCAAAAACTCAACCCAATTCTATCCGCTCGATAACACACGAAAATACTTGAAGTTTCAAAAACTCAAATTTACAGCGCGTCAAATTTACAGCGCCTGGGCAGGCTGTAGCCTGAATTTTAGCCGTTATTTCGCACTCGATAGTGCCTCACTTTGCGAGAGGAAACGTCTGAATTCTTATCCATTACGTAGTTATTGCCAAGCGAAACTCTGGCAGAGTTTTCAAGGCAACGCAAGACTTTTTCGACAGTTGCGCCTGGGTGTCTGCCCGGGGGGGGGGGGGGGGGGGGGGGGACGGCTCGGACGTTCTTCCTGCAGAAATCCATTTTCCTGCAGAAATCCATCAATTGGAAAAGCTGAATTGCCCAAGGCACACGCATGGGAAGTGTTCATTCAGTGTCCATTTTTCTACCATGAGAAATTCAAATTTCCACATGGTCGGGTTTCCCTGCGTTTGCTTGAGGGAAGCGGGCGTTGCCATAGAAACGTAGGCGCGATAGAAATCAACCTGTTTTTGTATGAGGTTCAAAATTGGTTGGCATGGGTGCAAAATTACTGGGTCGATCCACTTAAAGTAAAAATTGTATGTATGTATGTAGGTTTATTGTGCGACTACGTCAACCGGGCCATTTTGTAACAAGTGAGCCAATAAGAAAGCGAGATTAGAACAAAGGATTTTGACGTCTCGATCTCAGACATCGAAATATTCGCTTTTCTTTAAAAAGGATGAAAATTATGAGCGGAAATATCTTCAAAACATTTAATTACTCATCGTCAGACGTATTGAGGTATTACATTTTCTTAAAATGGTTTGAAACTCTAAATGACAAACTTTTTGCGGGAGGGCCCGGTTGACGTAGTCGCACAGTAAAATGAAAAATGTCTAAAGTTAAACTTGTAACTGACAACATTGATATAGCCTGGAGCCAGACGACTAGAAATGTCTTCCGATTGATTCTATGACTAATGCAAGAAGACGCTATCTAAAATTACACTAAAAAGTAGGCGAGAGAAGACACGCGGCAAGACAACAACCAACACCGCACCTGTTGCTGATAATTAACCCAACTTTTTATCCCCGAAACAGAGAAAAAAAGAAGGGCCTGATCTGCTTGTTCATGATTTAAAGGGGCACTGTCATGGTCTGTTTTATTATTCTGATTTTTGAAGGTGTGAAGCTTGTAATGGAAGATTGAGAAGCAGTGAAAGTGTTTGAAGACTTCCGGCTTTCCGCGTGAGATGAACTTAACTGATATGAAAAATTCAATTTATTGAAATCATGCAGAGTTGAGAAATAAACTTCCTTTTTGAAAGGCATTAAATTTTTTTGTAAACAGTGAACTTCATTAAGAAGACAGAGAATGAAAACGGTGAAAAACTAGAACGAAATCTACGAAACACATGACAAAAATTCCGGCGAGGGACTTGTAAAAGATGTTAGGGACGAAATCACATTTCATATCCTTGTAAATTTGTTTTAGAGAAATATTATTTTACAGACGTATTATTTTAGAGAAATATTGTTTTAGAGAAACAATACTACAGGAAAATGAAAATTTATAAAATATATTTATTAACTTTCGAAATAAAATGTTGGAGGGCTATAAAAATCGATTTATCGACGAAAACACCACAATTGATAGCTTGTCTGGGTAAGTTTATATTAAGATTCTTATCTAAATGTTGTCCAGTGTTCTGCAAAGAAAATCGTTTTGCTTATTAAACGAATTCGTAAGAGACATGGAACCGCTGTAAACAAATTCAATGAATAAGTAAGAGTTTCTTTATATCTGAAAAGAGTATTATGTTATTGAAATTATTCATCGTCTTATCGGCTTAAATCACTTTACACCTGCCGAATAATAGTAAAAAACAAGATTTTAAAAACACGCAAGAGTTTCTTCATTTGAGGTTTAGAATCTTCTATCGTGGACGAAAATCAGATTAGATATTCAAGTTTCTACCCGCAAATGATAGAGGAAATGCCAGAAAAGGGCGCAAAATTCAATGGTAGTATCTTCTAGTCAAATCAACAGGTATAGTATACAAAGAAGTATACAAACACAATGCCAATTTATGTTTTCACAGTTTGTAGTGTACAATAATATTATAAACACATGGGGGGAATTCATCAGATGTGTCATCTAAATAAATTCAGTACAAATTTCGATCGAGATTTCAAATCGAGGAACTGTGAACTCTATGTTAGTTTTTTATACTTTGACAATCTGCTCAAGATTATCTATCACTGATATAATCCAATTTCACGCTACTATTTTTGGTAAACAAGGATTTTATCGTGAATAAGGAAAAGAAACTAATTCCTGAAAACCAAGCGGCATCATTTTGAAATCATAAACTGCTGAGTGCCAATTAATTCGTTCGTATATATTTGACATGATAATGACGAAAAGCAGAATAATTTCGTTCAACATATCATTTCCCAGAAATACATATTTCCCGAATTTCAGATAAGCGTATAGATATGTAGATAACTGTAAACAAAACCATTAATCGGAAATTCGAATTCTTGAATCATTGAACAGTTTTCACAATATTGTTGTGTACTCCCGCAAGTCTATAGTAAACGGATGTATGAATTTAATATCACACAAATCTCCCTTGTACTGTAGCCAAAAGTCTATCTATTGTGGAGCAATAAATGTTTTTAAGATTGGTAAGGAAAATGGATAATTAAAATCGATATGAAAATCTAAATCATGTATATGCTTAGTGATTCTCATTTATTATTTTAAAAGGAAGAAGAAAATAATTTTGATACTATACATATAGCATCAAAACTACTCGTTGCAAAAATAAATTACTCTAACTTAAGTGATGTTCCAGACAGAAATTCGAAACTTTCTGAAGTGTAAACTATTGCCTGTTCTTGCTTCACTATAAAATTTTACATTAAAATGTAAATTGTTATCTCTATAATTCATTCAAATTCATACAGGGCATAGCGTAATTTCTTGAAGAAATAAACACAGCAACGCAAGGATTAATTCCGCAGCTTTTCTCAACGTCAGTAAGCTTAATTCTGTAAACGAAAGTAATTTCTTTTTTTTCTTAAATACGACTTACCCAATGTCTCGCGATTGATGAGCAGTTCAGTCAGCGGTGACCCGTCAGCTTTATCTAATCTAGGCGCGCGGACATTACACCCAACTTCGCTTTTACACAACGGCGGTTTGTACCATGCTACTACGACTTGCTTCCCGCTTTTCGTAGCGGCCTTCCCGGCCCCCATTTCCCGCGTGTTTGCCCACACGACTTGACAAAAAGGCCGCGTTTGAGGTGTGACTTGCGGGTCGGTGTAATCATACAACTTCTCTTCCTCATACCAAATTTGTACCACTTTGTTCCCCGTTAATTCCGACCCCCATAAGCAAGCTATGTTCTCCGCTACACCTTTCTCGTGACTGTACGTTAAGGAGTCTGTAGCAGCGAGTTTTTCTGCCCATGATTGCGCACCGTCGGCTAGCTTAGCACTCCATACTAGAGGCGTGGTGGCGTGAAGAGCACGATAAAAATTATGTGCAGCCAGACATTCCACACGGAAAAGTTGAAGATCTGAAGAAATAGAATTTAAACCAGCATTATACTCGACGATATAGCATATAATCTTCATTTCTACGGATTTCTAGGCCTAAACATCGCACTCTGTCTAGTGCCAATGAGGATTTCCCACTTTCCGTTCTGCCTGATTTCGTATTAAATAAAACATTAACAATGTCGAGTAATGTTCCTAAGGCTTTAGTCTTTCCTTATTTGTTTGTTTTACTCCAAAGGGCGCTTCCTACCTTGTGTCTATCTTCTGAAGTATTATTTACTTCAGCTTCACTACAAATTCATTGCCAAAATACCTCTACTTGTCTTCTTTATAGAGAGTACACAGAGAAGCAACAGAATATGCATAATTCCGAGCCCAAGACCGGCGAATTTGACAGTTCAGTTTCTATAAATTCGACACGAAACCCCGCGCGAGGAAGCACATTTAGAAGAATTCCTGAATGAAAGTAACCTTATTTCTTACCGTTTTTGTCCATAGTCGGCCGTCATTTGACAAGCCGCTAGATTTTCCTTTCTTGCTCGATGACTTGAGCCTTCGCTTGGCTGTGTCGTCTCGAGTGAATAATAATGAGCTTCACACAGACGAATGGCAAAGCAGGTGGATGCGAAACCACGTGATCACAACAACCACCGCCGCGCCTAGCTCACACTCTTAAATTTCATCTACAGCAATTCCTTGATTCTTACTTCTAGAAAGCCACACATGGAAATTGAACTCTTCCAAGAGGAATTAGAATTCGAGACCATTCATCATGGTCTTCTACGAGGCCATTAGTTTTATCAATTCGCCATTCTAATGCGGGTATTGACATTTGTGTGCGAATTTGCATTGGGAATTAATCGGAAAGTCCTCCAACCCGACTTACTCCCGTTTTTATGATTATAAGCAATTGAAATTATTTGAAAATCTCAAGTAAGGAATCTTAAAATGGAAGGCTTTTCTATTTACGTTTATGAATTTGTTACGGAATAATGAGTCGGTATAGTTTGCTAATCTGACCTTAGAGAATATGTTGGATATAATAATATAATACATCAGCATAGCAGGTTTATGTACTGCATTTTCGGGTGATTTTAAGCTGGAATCCCTTTTTGTTTTAATGCTTCATTCACTAGTCAAAGGAAACTGCCTAGACAATATAGCAATCTAAATTTCTCAATCGCCTTTCTTCACACTTAGAATATTCATTCTTAACTGACTAATTCTTTTATTCATACTTTTACTTTCTATCGTTCGGCTAATGAAGCAGGAATTACAGGTTGCCAAAGGGTAAAATTAGAATTCAACATTCAAGAATAATATTTTCAACTTCGGATCCCAACATAATAGACCTTACAGGCAAAGGAAACGAACTCTGACTGGTGGAAAAGTGGTTGTTTGGATGCAAATGGAGAAATAATCGTAGCAAGCCAGAGGGAGCCAATTTATTGATGTTTACCTGGCATGTGGTATGACAAATAAGGGATAACTCCTTTTGTAGATAAACGCTGACAACGTCACGTGTTGTATATAGTGCTTGTAATCGGACTTCAGATCGGCACGCGCGAAACGGTGAACCATCATACACAATTCGCACCTTTGACGACTCCACAGAAGATGTTACAACGCGAAGAGGTTTTAGACCGCAAAAACGTCAAACAATAAAGTGGATAGTGAATATCAAAAGGCAAACATGCTTTAACTGAAGGAATTATAATGTCAAAAGACTACGCAATTTTCAAATTTACAAAGCGCCGAATTCCAAAGGACGGCGTATTCGTACAAAAAGCGGAAGCATAAGATATTCGGTGTTGATTTATTTTGTAATCTACAGAAGACTGAAACTGTTCAGTTCGTCATATGCATAAAAATAGTGAAAGACACGCAGGAACACTGGTCAGGTTTAAAAAATAACGAAGTATTTGGTATAATATTGCTGTGCGTTTTTGAAATAATAAAGAAGGAAAACAAAAGTGAAGTTAGATATGATTGTGTGGCGATGAACACAAAACTATAATGACAACAAAGTAATCCGATTCCGAAACGATCAGAGAGTACAAAATTACTGTGAGCGATTGATAGGAAGGTTTTTATATTGTAATACTACTGCATTTATTCCCACGCAAAGAAATTCAGAAGGAAGAAGTTACAATGAATAAGCAACTAAATGCATAACACGATAGTTGTTTCGGTCCTGTCTGGTTCTGTGTACCGAAAATTTTAATTCTTTGGACCTCGAGACTCTGGTTTCTAAGGTAGGTTCTGTGTTACCTAATGAAGAAAACACTGATACTGTGAAACTCTGATCGGGAATAGAAATTCCCTGCTTCTATTTCATTATAAATTCCACCAACTGAGTAAAATTCCATTTGTCGCATTTACTAAAAAAATACTTGCTAACCATTACTCGGCAATTTTCATAATTCTGCGAACTCTACGCCAACTAACAAACCGCGGTTTGGCTTCCGTCAATCAATCGAGTGAACAGCTCTGGGTGATATCACGGAGGCTTTGAGAGGTTAGACTAATAAGGACTAACCAGGCCTCAAAAACAAATTCAACGTAAAATGCAGACTAAACTTAAAAGTCTGTCTTAAAAGGCTTGACGAACGAAAGAAGAAAAAAATGAAATTTGGCGTTCGGAAATATAAAATGGGAGTTCCAAGAATTATTAAAATCGTAGTAAATGTATGGGAACGTTGTTGCTGCCATAACAAGATCACATATTGTACAAATGTGATAAAACAAGTATATAGCAACTTTGAGTGTTCAGACGTATTTGAAAAACTCCTAGTCTTGCATTGCGTACTCTTGTGGACAGTCTTTATTATGAAAAATTTGGTAAAACAGACGTTTATAAATAGCAACGTCGGATTTTCAGACGTATAAACCTGCTACTTGTGTCGAATACTCTTGTGGGCAGTCTTAATGTCCCTAAGAGGCGTTACAAGATTATATTCGTAAAAACATGTTGTCACCATTATCGACATCGGATCAATTATTCTGGTCGGCAATTCCAGTTCCATTTAGCGCGGCATTATTAACTACTATCCTTGAGCATCTGGTTAATAATTTAAACTTCACTCTATTCCACAGCTTGCAAGTCTCAGTTAAGGGGATTATCCCTTCCCATAAGTCTCCAGGCGCACCAAAATTCTTTAACACAATCAACATAAAGAGGTTCCCCGACAATAAAGTCATGTATCACGTTAATATGGCTTAATTATATCTTATGGCAATCAGGTAACGAAGTCTAGTATTCAATTCAGCACATACGTGTAAAACGGAAATGTTGGGAAGAGTTAAAGGGGCTGTGTCACGGTTATTTGAATAAATTTGTAAATACAGCTCTAAATTTGTAAGTAATCATCCCCAAATCCCTTGGAATTAGCCTAATATGCAATGTAGCAAGTTTTAGCGGCAAGACTGCCAATTTACAAGCAAATTTTGATGTAAATTCCAACTTTGAAAAATTGTCATCCTGACAAGATTTCAAACACTTATTGTTGCAATCCGCTTCCATCCGCTCTGTAATAGGTCCATGAAGCCTACAATCATGACCGATTTGTAGTTAAAGGACTATTTAACAACCTAGACTCGTATTTTGGCTATCCATCAGTTATTTGTATGTTTTTTACATCACCAGAAGTGTGCTAAAATTCGTGACAACACTCCTTTAACTCGAAAACTGGCTGAGAGATGCAGACTCGTACCCGTCGCTTAGTAGAAAAGTCGAGGAACGCAGGGAATTATGGGAAGGATTAGCGCGGCGCGCAATGCATTGTGGGAAGTTTCGCAAGGCGTGCATCCCACAATTCATTGCGCGCCGCGCTAATCCTTCCCATAATCCCCTGCGTTCCTCGACTTTTCTACTAGAGAGCAGCAAAGCAGTTATTTGACGACTGATTTGACGACCTAGCGACGGGTACGAGTCTGTGAGAGATGGATTTTCAAACCTCAGCAGGGACCGGTTTCTGGAAAGTTGGTTAACACTAACCCAGGGTTAAACGTGGCTATTCTGGCCATTTGGTTGGATAATTATTTATCCCTACAAGGCATCATGTGTATGCTGGTATTAAATAGCCATTTTAGGCTAAAAAATTTGGGTATTTTTTGCGTATCAAACTTTGGGAACAGGTATTTTTTGGGGTATAAAATTTATGGCTCCGGTATTTTTTGGGGTATGAAATTTGGAGCTCCGTCGGACCCCTCCGTCATTTTTATATCCGAGTACTCGCCGCCGTCGTTGTATCACAATCCCGAGGACTTAATTAACATATCAGTAGACATAACGTCACGCAATGAGCGATGTAACACAAGATTCGTCACACAACACCACTACGCCTTTGGCATTAGAAGAAAGAGTTTCAAGGCTGGAAATGTGCCATGTGTGATTGAGTATAGACCTTTATCACGCAATATTGATTATTAATATATAATAGTTATCCGAAAATGAAATCCAGTTTCCAATTCTACACATTCGTATTAGTAAAACTGCAAAGTTTCAAAAGAATTACTTGAAAACTGACTGAGATATGAATTTTCAAAACTTCCTATTCTGACTTACTTTTTACAAAGAAATGTATGGGCAAATACGTCAAGTCGAGGCTGGACGGGCATCGATGCCCGTCCAGCCTCGTTTCGATTTATTTTCCCATACATTTCTTGTTAAAAATAAGCCAGAATACGAAGTTTTGAAAATTCATATCTCAGTCAGTATTGAAGCAATCTTCACCAAACTTTGCAATTTTACTAATACGGGTGTGTAAAATTGAATACTGGATTTCATTTTCTGATAACTATTATATATTATTAATCAATATTACGTGATAAAGGCCTATTCGGGTGTAAGTATGTACGGGTTGCTGAATTAGCATTTGCCAAAAGATTGTCTCGAGATACCTTTTGTCACGTGAAGAAAAGTCACGCAAGTCACGTGAAGAACATAGTCACGCAAATAAAGTACTCAGCTGCATGCATACTTTTTGAATAATTACTTGTGACAAGCGAATATATACCGTTTCCGGGAAACGTTGTCACCCAAAAGCCTATAAGCTTGAAGCGCAAAGGATGATGGGGGCATTTAAACTGCTACTGTTTGATCTGAATTCAGACAGTTATCGCAACCACAGGTGAAATGATTAAATTTCAGCACATTTCCAAGCACGTTTGTTTCTAATATTTTACAGAAATTTAAATAAATCTTTACCCATACTCCCCAGCGCACCAAGCTTATAGGCTTTTTGGGTGACAACGTATCCCGGAAAGGGTATATATTCAAGCGCAGAATGCAATGAGCCGTGTTATAACGATGATGCCGACATTTACGTATATGAACGAAAGACAATTAAGAGGAAATCCGCCAAGAAATCTAGCAATTTTTACACAACGTGGAAACATTTTTTTTAAGATAGAGTATTTCAAAACCAATTTCCTTTTTGGTAGCATTTTTAAAGGTCCCGATAAAGAAAGATGTGGCGATAACACCGAGAAGAAATTCCCAAGAAACTTGAGAAATAATTTTTCAAAGTGTGAAGGAAAAGTGTTGGCTGTTATAATCATTTCATGGTGCTGTCAACCTATATAAATTGTTTGAATCTGGAAAGATTTCAGTTTTAATTTTCGATGTTTGGTGTTGTAAGACTAAAAAATTTAGATCAGATATCAAAAACAGCAAGACTATGATTTAAATTGTTTTAACTATGATTTAAATTGTTTTCCCAAACGTTACTGGATTTTCAATGGATTAATTAGTCAACCGGCAACCACCTAATTGTGCGGCTCACTGCAGTCGGCACGTGAATATTTAATCGCCATCGACAAAGCGATGGTCACATTAGAAGTTTAGCATTTGTAGTGGGTCGTTCTCAATACCTGAGAAAAAAAAGCTTTCAAGAAACACTTATTCTTTGTCAGAAGACAGATCTCGATGGTAAAGTGATTTTGAGTGGTAAAATCAAGTCGGTTTCATGGTATAGACACTTTAAGACATGAAATGATTTTAATGATGTGGATCTGTATTTGGCGATATGTAATTCTTCGTATATTCCTTTATAGCGTGTTACAAACCTATAAATTTACTATAATATTGTTTGAAAATGTACATAGAGGCATCTGGAGAAAACGAAAACACCTACAGCCTGGGCATAGTTTATAGAGGAGAATGGTAGGAAACCTGACACCCTGTTATTGTACTATGTCTTTGTTCACTTTTCAGAGGAATCCTTTTGTTCGTGCTGGGTCACGGTACATAAATACCAAATCCAGCCAGTAAGATCCAGTGAACAACCAGACATGCATATTAGATTAGGGTGAAACAAAAGATTGTGCAAGTCAATATCACGTGATAGCCCATTTCAACATCCAGCCCGTGCTATTGTATTGTCCTTTGAAGTTTGCCGGGCTTCCTAACCATTCCACTCCATTAACTATGGCCTGGGCAAAATACAGTCCGGAAGAAGAAGTTCCAACACACCCTAAGCCAACTATGCTAACAGGTTCTAGGAAGCAGACCCCAGTCAACTGGTAGTGATTTCCACAAACAGAGAGCAATGCATTTCTAGTGTAGTTACTGTTTCCCAATCATTAAAAAGCTGAACACTTCCAAGGGTAGAATTTTTTTTTTCAACAATTCCAAAGCCATGTATGGGAAAATCGACTCTTCTTAGGTTCAATTCGTAAGAGTCGATAAGAGCGTGCTACTATATAGTCCTCATTACCGCATAAACGTTGGTACTATGAGGCACTCACTATTTGATAACCGTATCCAGATTTCACGTAATGAAATGAGTTTCTTGTCTTACGGTTTGACCCGGCGAGTGGTGTGATCGCAGGTCTAACAAGGCTGCGATGTGAGGCTGAACATCTCGGATGATTTTGAGGTAGGAGTCGTCTCCTCCCTGTGAAATAAAATCAGAGGTCAATTAATTATACCCTGGATCTAGAGTCTCGTATGTCGCTCTATTAAGTAATATATCAAACACGAGACAGCGTGTTTCATCAGGATTTCCAAACACAGAGAAGTGGGTTGAAAAACGAGGTCGAGTTTGGAAATGAAAACTGGAAACTCGCCACTCAAACACGGCGCGTAGGTGAAGACGACGTTTCTCTTGTAATAATGGATGATCGCCAAACCCAGGGGTACTCGGATATAAAAATGACGGGGGAGGGGGGAGGGTGTACTCGGATATAAAAATGACGGGGGGGGGGGGGGGAGGGTGTACTCGGATATAAACATGACGGGGGAGGGTGTTCCGACGTATTTTCTGGAATGAAATTTGTAGTTAAAGTATTTTTTTTGGAGTTGAAAATTGTATCAGGTATTTATTATTATTACTATTATTTTTTATTTTTTTTTGGGGGGGAATCCCCGGGTATTTTTGGGGGGTTGCAACTTCTGACAGGCTAGTTGATCATCGAGATACTGCCTTAAGCTGAAGCTATTTCTGGGAAACATAATGAGACAGGCATGTCCACCACAAGTGATGGCAGGCAAAGAAAGAAGACAATTCTGTTATTATAGTCTTAAAAGGGTATAATTGTTTTTTTTTTTTTGGGGGGGGGGGGTATAAAATCTATGGCTCAGGTATTTTTTGAGTATGAAATTTGGAGCTCCGTCGGACCCCCCGTCATTTTCATATCCGAGTACCCCTGATCGCCAAATAAGGAACTGCAAGTAGTCTTAAGGTTACGAAACCGACCATCTTCGTGGTATTTTTCGTTAAAATGGCAAGTGTCTCTTGCTTCTACTTGGTAGCTTCTACTTACCGAGGAGTCATTAACAGTTGCTGTATCGTCCAATTGCTTCTCTTTGCCACAGGCTGCAGATAATACAGAAGAACAAGGAGGTAAACTATAACTCCATCTCCACGTCTTATCAAGTGTGTGAGATGGCTTGCCATTGCTAAAAATATAACTTTCCAAAGGCAAATAAATAAGTAAATTGTAAGATTGTTTGTCAATACGAAACATTTTATTCTTGCCGTGAAGTGATATCGTATCACTTCACTGATACGATTTGTATTCTCTGGTGTTATCACATGGATATCTGATCACAGTATATAATAAAAAAGGCTTATGCTCGATTGCAACATTCATTGGAATACTAACTGATGCCCGTGAAAAATATTCACTGTTTGGGACGTTTGACGATGAAACAGAAATCGTTCTGATTGGCTAATTTGAGACGAGGAAGCAATCAACTGGAAGGGCAAGAATGAGAATTTGGAACTGGGTGTAAATGGCTGATTGCATTTGTATACCGCAACGGGGGGTTTGAGGATCTACGGAAAATGTTCAAGAGGAGGGTGACTATTGGACTTTGTAGGGGTGTGTCTGGCGCATTGAAATTACAAGGGGGAGGGGTAAAAAAGGGGCTTTCCAGGAACATTTTATCTTAAAAGGGATTTTGCAAGAAAAAAAAAGGAAATTCCAGGGGAGGGGTTCCTTGATGAGACTTGAAATTCCAGCGTGGGGGTCTGATTCACGAGCGGAGATTCCTGGTGAGGGGGTCTTTTAAAAGAGATCCTCAGACCCCCCGGTGCGGTTTAAAAATCAATCAGCTAAACGTGTCACCTCCATGGTATCCGGTTCATCCGTTGGAGATTGTTCTATGGCTCGCTCACGTGATTCATCAGTCTTATGGAACAAACCAGAGGACGGGTCAAGGTTCTGTAGACACTCCCGCTGTCGAGCAAGAAGCTCCCTATCACGCTCCTAGTGTGATATTAAGAATAAATATCTGATGGTACCATACTATGAATTAACAATAACAATAACCATAGCACAGTAACAAAATCAATAGCAATAACAATAGCAGTATGGAAATGGCAAATGTAATAGAAACAGCAGCAACAATAGCAACGACACTGACAAAAGTAATGAAAATAACAATGACAATGGCAATGACAACAGCAATGAGTATTTGGATTTGCTACTTGTCTTGCATTTGCTAGTTGTGCATTTAGTTTATTCCTTATATTAAAGGATACAATGGTCCTGCCAGGGAAATCCTCTTGCTTGAATGGGACCTGAATAGAAGTACATGGAGCAGGTTTCAGATGACTGTTATTCAACAACTTTACAAACCTTCCCTTCTTCAAAGTTGTTTAAAAGGTTTTATTAAAAAAACACGAAGGCGTACCTATAATATCAGATTATTAATTACACTCTACGCCATGCAATTCATCAGAGGCATCGATCTATTTTTTGCATTCCTAGGAATATGCACCATGGGGCAACTATAACTTATTTTATTATAGGACTGTAACGTCATTTTTAACTCGTGGTGACTCGATGTCACTCACTCACTCACTCACTGGATCACTCCTACGTTAGCACGATATTAGCATAATTTATGCTGAAGTCATCCATCCAACGGGACTCTCGAGTTGCGGGACCATACGAGCTATCTGCGGGACATGGCTTGACTAAAATTCAACCGAACTCCTTGTTACCTTTATACCTTCGCCAACGTATATATAGGTCTCATGGCCACTAAATTTCTCCATGTGGGGTGTTACCTATCTTTGCAGAAAACTGGTTTGTTTCAAATCGATACTTTTTTAGTCATCTTACATTTAACGAGGACCTTCCTGAAGCAAAGCC
The DNA here is from genome assembly GCA_033964015.1 of Scolanthus callimorphus. Lineage (NCBI taxonomy): Eukaryota > Metazoa > Cnidaria > Anthozoa > Actiniaria > Edwardsiidae > Scolanthus > Scolanthus callimorphus. Next base: position 17,888,363 of record CM066911.1, read on the forward strand.
AACGTACCTAGTGCAGGGTTATGAATTCAGGGGGGTGTCTAATTCCCATTTCCCAGAAATCCCAGTCCCATTTCAGTGCATAATCTGAACACAAAAATAGAAACACCATTCCCCCGCAGCAACTCAACAGCAAGAAGACAATACAACGCGCGGGTTGCCTGCTTGGGGCACCAATTCGTGGTAAAAACAAGGACTAAAGACCGACCTACTCCCCCCTAAACCTTCTGCTATACCACAGGGAACCCAAATCTAGCAATATAAAGCGGGGGAGATCTGGGTTCTAGAATGCTACGACTCATCAATGTATTTCGTTCTTTTCGCGGAAATTCGACTGATTATGATGGCTGTTTTCTCGAAATATCACCAGAAGGAATAACCAAGTCCACACTCGTGAACTCAAAAGCGATATTATCAAGTGGATCTGGTCGTGTTTGCGGTTTCTTCAGTAAAGTCAGAGCAGGAGTGCTTTGTACAGCGATGCCGAAACTCTATTGCTTTTCTTTTGAAAACATTTCAATCTGCACCAAGTGACAGAAGCAACCTCAGCCTCAGGTTATGACGGTGGACTGTTTCCCACTGTTATCGCCTATTAGCTACGGATAGCACTACTTAGAATACTTGAAATCACACAGAGACAGCAGAATAAAGGTAGGCATGATTCATTGTCAAACATCGTATTCGATCAGCAATTTCGGGCATTTTATGGAGTATTACCATCGGTATCATACGAGTTGTGTGTGTCAATACAAACAGATTTAACTGAATACAAGGATCATGAGCTTGGGCGCCCTGTGATATTATAAAAGGAAAATTACAGTGGCTTGAACATATGAATTTTATTTTCTCATGTTAAAAACAATATGTTACTATTGCTGTACTTGTCAAGATATCCTTCTGGTCACTCGAAAAAATATACTCATATCTTCACACCTCTATTTACATGTAATATCCTCTATAAAAATTACAGTGGTACCTCTATCTTCTATTACTTTCAGACTTTGAAAAGTGGCTGCTTATTAGGGACTGGTCATAAATTAAAGGGGGAGGGCTGGTGCAAATATGGGAAGGGCCTCTAATTTTCATGCAGGTGAAAAAGGGAGGGTAAAAAAAATTGGTGCAAATAATAAAGGGAGGGTCATTATTTTTTTATGCAAACTTTGCTAGGGTAATACAGGGCCGTAGGGCTTAAAGGGTCAGGGGGGCGTGCCCCCCCAGTTTTTTCCCCAATCAATCCTTAAAAACTCCCGATTTTGCACCCGTCATATCAAAGTTCCCCCAAACGTGTGGTAATTTTACATACAACAAAGAATTCTGAAGCCTTCTGTTAGCTGGGTAAATTGTGATATTCCAATAAAAAACATACTATATCCCAAGAGCAGCATTTTTGGGGCTCCCATAAATCAGACAGAAATACTTTGAGGTATGGGCACAGGCAGTCACCAGAATTAGCATAAAAATTAGCCTAAAAAATTGTGCCCAAAACAACAAAAGCGAAAGACAACATTGATGTGTGAATATCCGGGATTTTAACAACAGCAATATGCTACAAAAAACGAAACCCAATTCAAGTCTAATTCACTAACACTGTACTTTGTTGCTCTTCTTTAAATAATACTGTATGAGAACTAAACTGTATAATTGCAAATGCCTGCATATCATGTATGGCAGTTGTTGCAAAACTAAGCAATGATGTACAGTGTTATTGTAATCGCAATATGCTTTATATGCTTTTTGACCCATTTTGAAATACTTGACAATAAATTATATGCTACTTTGTACTTGATCATTCTAATAGAAACAGGGACAACATTGAGGTAGTTGTAACTCAAGCTAATACATGTGTCAAATACTGCAGCAATGCATTTGTTGACTAAAAAGAAGAGATATGTTTGTATGTCACAAATCCAGGTGACAAAGAACTACAAAACAGTGTGACATATTATGTTCCCCCAAAAAATATTACTGCTATTTTTAGGGGCTACATCGTTTTGGTGTGAGTTAGGGGTCAAATTTTTTTTCTCGTTGAGCAATCTGCCCCAAAATATGGGAGTCTTCCACCTTTCCCCCTTTAAGGTGGTTCTGGGGGTGTCAAAGTCTTTTTAAACATCTAATTTCCAAACGTTTTTTAAAAGAAAACAGCCACGAGTTGGCCTATGGCATGCATTTGATTCCATATAAGGTCAAAATTGAGTGCAGTTATGGAGCCGTATTATACGGTTGAAAGCCGTATTACACTGTAGAAAACCGGTTACGAACCGGTTTTGCGCGCGCACTTCAATGGCTTCCCGATCAAGTGCTATCGCGTACGTTTTCTAGTGAATCTTAAAAAGAAAAGAAAAAAGTTTTGTTGTCGTATAATAAATCTGGCGGACATTTTACTCGTTGCTCGCATTTTTTCCTCACCCCTGCGGGCTCGGGAAAATACGTCCGCAACTCGTAAAATATCCGCCCGTATTACATGAAAAACATCTTATAAGATATATTGATAGAACAGTTGCCTTACGCGTATTTCCCTTTCGTAAACACTCGTTGGCTTTTTAGAACGGTCGTTGCCACTATAAGAATACGACTTAAAGCTATCCGTCGGTCAAAATCAACAGTTAGATTTTTTATGTAAAGTGGAGTGAACCAACTCGTTTTCTAGAGCACTTTTCCGGGTTTGGCTCCCCGACTGTATGTGGGAACCTAGCGTAAAATGCTGATTCTCCTTACCTTGTTCTTTTTAAATTCGGATTGGTCTAGAGACTTTTTAATTGCCATATTTTCTAAGCAAGTCGAAATCTATGAATTTTATCAATTCTATGTTACTAGTCATGATAAATTTCTGTGGTAAACAAATAGGACATATCCTACGTGGGGACCTTCAATGCCGTAGAACAGTTTACCTAGTTATTGTATGGATGATTATTTAAGGGCCGTTCACACGACGCGATTTCAACTGCAATCCGAGGTGAGATTTCTGTGGCCGGATCTCATGGCGATGTCATATGGCGAGGTGTGAACGGCCGGCGATCTTATGGCGATTTCAATTGCGATGTCGCCGGACGCCGCAAGCGTTTTGAACATGTTCAAATTCCACTGCGATGCGGGTGCGATTTCTTCAGGTCGCCTACAAACTGACAAACATGCAGAGATAATCGCCGGGCGTTCACACCGCGCGATATGACGTCGCCGATCGCTGTAGAATCGCACCTCAGGTCGCAGCTGAAATCGCGCCGTGTGAGCGGGCCTCTTTCGGGATAAAGAGAAACAGATTCACGATCCTTACTTGGCAAAGGAAATTGTTCAATACAGGCAGAAGTTGTTCTGGAACACAGTCACACATGATATGTGTATACGGAGTTATCTGGAAAAGATAAGAAAAAACATTATTATCCCTGACTAATACACCAAATACTGAATTCCACTAACCTGAAAACATACAGACACAACATGTTCTCAAGTCCAAGATGTAGATTAGGGATTATCCCTAATTGACAAATGCGCTTATTTAAGGGACTATCCCTAATACACTGCAATGGTTAGTCGACCATAATCAGCTAGTAAGGCGACCACGCCCTTCACGCCATGTTTACAGTAAACATTGTACAACATCGATAAGTATCAAGCACTTCACGCAACACGGCCCGCGTCCGACCATGCCACCTTTCATTGGCTGATTTTTTTCACGCGTTCTTGACGATTGCACTACTTTCTCTCATGTGAATGAAGTAAAATAAATTGCGCGGACAGTTATGCATACGTAGGGTTGGCTGAGTTTCCACTTTCAATGACACCCAAGATGCGTATATTTACAGTCGTGGAATGGCAAACTTTAGCTTCCAATTCAAAAGGTATGGAAGAAACACGCCAAACTTACTCTGGTAGTTAACTATTATCATGGAGTTATTATTCCGCATAATAACTCCATGCTAACATTTATTTTCCGTTTTGTTTGCACGTGCATCGCACCTCCCTAATAATAAATATATATTTTAATATTCATACTTTAGAAGCATTAATGATTATATAGTGTTTTCAAAAGGTTAGTCACGTGGAAAGAGAAAAGGTACCAGGCTAGCGGCGCGCGGAATTATGGTTCCGTCACAAACACGCGCGGATCCTCGGCTTCAACAAGGTTTTAATTAAAATTGAAGCGGCATTCTCTGTACCTAGTTTAAATAATAAAATACATTTAAATAATTTCATAACGCTACTCAAATTGTAATGCCCATAATACCTTTCGTCAAAGCTTTGGCTTTGTGCCTTTCTCTCTCTGCGTGACTAACTTCATTGAAAACACAATATGCATTTCAGCCGGTAATATTTTGTAATCTGTCTAAGAAATCTTAATAAAACTTGAAACTTCATATCAGATCGGTCGGACGCTGCCAAGGGTTGAAAATTCTTGGTTTTAAAATGAAGGTATTTTGGAAAATAATTACCCGCGAGCCACCTTACTTAGGGTGAGGGCTTCAACCCCCCAGCGGCACACCCCCCTCCACCCGGATGTATCTCTTCATCTGGAGTACCCCAAGATTTTCCTTACTTCAACAAATGTTTTGACGGCTTGCAGAGTGCGGTGATGAGCGAACCAGTGGTTATCACTGATCAACAACGAGAACAAGCTTGTGATGCTGCTAAAAACGCCCGTCTGAAACAGGAAACGTTACTATTAGCAACGCTACACATCAATAAGCCATCCTCATGTCGACTTTACAGGAGGGGAGTGGGGGGGGGGGGGGGTGCTCCGCCTTAAAGGGGTTGGGTTTTGAGGCAAAAAATTATATAACATGTTATATAAAAGGGTAGCGATTTTGCGAATTTCACTACATAAAAGGGCAGCAAATCACTAGATTTTGTTTGAAAAAAGTTAGGGCCTTCGTGCTGCAGTATAGAAAATGGTTTGAATATTGCAGTAAGTTTTGGAGCTTTTAACACAGGTATTTAACAATGAATTTTCGCAAGAATTACAAGAAAGGGATGGCTCTTTCTCATTTCAGTATATTAAGGGTAAATGGAGATGACGTATGAAATATGTTAGATACAAAACAAAAGGAAATGTAAATGTAAAAATAATGATAATGAAATATGATGAAATGAATGTAAAAAAAAAGAACATAAACGAAAAAACAAACAGGAAACCCAATTGACCCAGAGGTAACGGTCTCTGCCTGGTACCACCCCACCCCCTCCAATTTCCTATGGTCTCCTAGGGGATCTGTGCAGATCTGAATGCATTAAACAAAATGATAGGACATTGTGGATTGTTTGATGTGGTTCTAATCGAAATTGGTTTTATGACTAAGAAGTTATTTAAAAAATAATTGTTTTGAATATTGCGTTTTTGGAAAATTTTAGGTGGTAGGCAGCTGGCCCTACCGCCCCTCCCAAAAATTGGTTCCAGCCAGAGGGCATTTGTTTTGACCTCTTCCCCAAAGGCCTATAAATTTTAGCCGCATATCTCTTACTTGTTAGTAACTAAATAAAAAAATAACTAAAAAATTAAAGGAGTACCTGTTTCTAATTTTTAATGATAAGGGTCCGAGTCTGGGCGGAGCATCCTTGTACATATGTTTAGAAATACATACCTCCACCTCAGGAGTCACCTCAATCGTCCCACACTTTCCAAGTAGCTTCGCTGCTTTTACTCTTAGGCAAAGGCTTGTGGAGTTAGACAGCAAAGATTTGATGGTGCGGAGAACCTGGTAAAAGAATTAAACACTATCGATTTGCTTTTGACTTTGCTGTTCCGTCAGTCAAATCTTATGAGCCAATCAGATTCTTGCCCTGTTTCGCCTAGTCCCGGGGGGAGGGGTTCTCCCATGTAAGAGTGATAGGGGTGCTCGTCGGACATCGAAAATATACCCTAAAAAATACCAGGACATAAAAAATCCAACCCCTAAAAAATACCTTATAAAACAAAAAGACCCCTAAAAAATACCAACAATAAACCTTTTTTATATTGTTTTTCATCTCAAAACAAGCTTAGTTTAGAGCTATAAATGACAAAGAAAGAAAGGAAAACGTTTGCTTGGTTTGTGACCCTGTCATTCATTTGCGTACCCCTAAAAATACCATTTATTAGTGAAAGCCACAATGTTTCTCCGATAACCCCTAAAAAATACCTGAGAGTCGATTTTGACCCCTAAAAAATACGACGAGCACCCCTATCAGGTCGACATGTGAAGACCCCTCCCCCCCGGGGCGCCTAGTGCAGTCGCCTGGCTTTCCATCGCGACGTTGTCTGGTTTTAGTTCAGAGGGAAGCCAGTTGACTGCACCAGGCGAAACAGGGCAAGAGCTTCATTGGCTCAGATATTTTGATTGGCGGAGCAGCAAAGTCAAAAATCCAAACATACTTTGATGTTTTGAAAACGTGGATCGCGATGCAACGGTTTTAGCTGTAAACGTTTTCTCGCCACTAGTAAACTGCCAATCTCTGATTCAGAAGATGCAAAATGTGCTCTGTTTTGCTAACTGAAAATAACAGTGCGTGAACAATGGAAACAATACCGTTGCTCATATTTCTTACAGGGCTTTTCAAATGCATTCAAATCAAACTTAACGCTTAAATAGACCAATTATTGGCAAACCCAGAACTGGCATTCCGAAAATGGACTTCCGGTCAAATAACAGCATTCCGCATTCCCTTCTTATACAAAAAGAACGAATGTAGAACGGGTCATTTTCAGTTTATCAACACTTCGGACGCATTGTGCTCATACAGCTATCATACGGTAAGTGAATTGACCGATCCCCGCAATTTAGCAGTTAGGCGATGATTTGGTATTCCCGCTAAATTTTCTATGCTCTAACTAGAATACCCAAAAACTAAGACATCCTGATAATTTTAGAGTATTGCAATGTTTAGGAGCAAAGTTATAGGCGTCCAAAGTTTCGTATTTTTCGTACGAGGTGCGGACAAAATCTGTCGACCTTCATACAAACACTACAAAAATTTGCAGCTTTGAGGTCTAATAACTTAGCGCCAAATTAGCGTTTTACGCCCAAAACTTTCAGAATATCTTAGTTTTGAGGTATTCTAACTATAGCATCTGAAAAGAACACTAGAGGCATTGTCCAGCTGCTAAAATGCGGGGATCGGTCAATTGCAGACATGTTCACAAGAATGAAGAAAATAAACACCTAGGTTTGTTAAATAACCTTTCAGCTGCTACACAAGTACAAAATTGGAGTATTTTCGTGTCGAGCGAAATGGACGCACCATTTGACTTTCGAGGGGGGATGAGGGTGTTTTGGTCTGTGCAAGAAATTTGTAAAGTACTCTTGTAAAGTTGTGTCTTGAACGGGTCTGCGTTTGGCGCTGAGGTGGCAAAACGAGATGCAAGTTTTGATCCAAGTTGAAAGGGCACTCGCACGGAAAGCCCAGTTTTCCGAGTCATGTTACTCGACGACGGCTTGTGAGGCTTATCTATTTCTTGAGAGTTTTCGCATCAGAATATATAAGTAAAAAAGATGAATTCGCATTGTTTTTTCGAGTCAAATCAATGGAGTTATGTCTGTAGGGTTGTGAAAGATGGAAACAGCGAAAACAAATTCCAGCGAGCCATTTTAAACTATTCAAAACAAGCTCCGACAACTCACTTACAAATGTCCATTATATCAAATTAGAACCGCAAATCTATCACGACAACTCGGAAAAGAATGCTTTGATAGTAGAATCTTGATTGTGTTTAGAGGACCACAAGTTTATTAGTACTGTGTACTGTTATATGCCATCCTCTCTAAATAAAGTTACTATGTATCTATTGTATAATGTATTGTTACACAAATACATCTAAGGGGCCGACCATTTAACTTTTGAGGGGGGGGCTTTTTGTCGGTGCAAGATTTTTTTTCTACCTCTTGTAAGCGTGAGAATTTTTTTTCCAATAAAAAGAAGGGTTTAGTCTCATTTTGCTGTACAGAAATTTTTTTCGGCAATTCGGCCGTGCAGGATATTTTTTTTCAAAAAGCCCACCCCCCCCCCCCCCCCCCCCCCCCCCCCTCAAAAGTTAAATGGTCGGCCCCTAAAACAAAATTAAAAATTCCATATCGTTCAGTAATTGCTTCGCAAGCAGAATACAAAACACAAAAAGCTGCTGGTATCACAGGCCCTGTCGATTTATACAGTAAAAATTCAGAAAAGAATAGACTATTTTCTTGCAAATAACAGATAGAAATATCAGAAAAAAAAAACTATTTCACGACTTGTTTTGGTCATAATTCGTTACTGGAAGACGAAGAAAATTAGAAACTTGCGTCAATTTGCGATGTGGTGGCCAAACAAGGCGCAACATGTTATCGCAAAATGTTTAGCCTGCGTATATCCAGTGCGTTTATCGTTCTGGAAGCACAAGAGTCGTACGAGACGCAGCCGAGTGTGACTCTAGGTAGCTGAGTGCTCTCTCGATTCTCCAAGTGCTTCCAGAACTGGATGTACGCACAGCTAAGCATGAACCATTCCTTTTTCGACTTGCGTTTCGTGTGAACACATAATTTGCTGGATTGTTTTCACCACTGTTTTCGACAACACAACAACAAAGTGATCATGATTGCAGGCTTCATGGACCTATTACAGAGCACGTAACGAATTGCAAAATTGAATTTTTGAGATCTTGTTGGGATGATCAGTTTTACCTACATTACTTATATTAGCCTTACATAAGTGACTTGGGGATGATGTACATACAAATTTTGAGCTGATCTACAACTTTATTGAAATAATTGTGATATAGCCAGTAGATATCATAAATACCACTTCCCGTGGGGTAAGGACAGCTTCAGTTTCATTTTGTCTCTCTAAAATTAAGCGGCTACCTATTAAGTGGCCACCCTCTATTAAGCGGCCACTTTTCAAAGTCCCAAAATATTTGTCACTCAAGTACTGTATTTAATACCTCTATTAAGCGGCCGCGGCCACTATTTTCCGGTCCTAAATGCTAATATTTCGTCTACAAAATCATATCAACGGTTCTCAATACCATTTTGGTGACAGAAAATGTTGGGACAATTGGCAACAACAGCAAATTCTTTGTTAATCTTTGTTCTGACAAGCTTACAAGCCGCTAATGCAACTCAAGCATCTTGTGGCGGTTCTTTGAGAAGTATTTTTAAGTTAGTTTCAGCGGACATTGAAGACTATTCTTGTACTACCTCCATTAAGCGGCCACTTGTCTCGGTCCCGAGGGTGGCCGCTTAATAGAGGTACCACTGTAATCAAATAACACATGAATATTTCTTCCTCTGACAGCTTTGTCAAAAATGAACACGGGACTAAGCAAAAATAAGCCGGGAAAAGATGTACAGAAAGAAACGGAGGGAACGGAAGAGCGCGGCAAAAAGCTTGAGGAATGGCCAGCTAATCCAACAACTCCGTGAGTTGACCCTGATCAAATTAGTACAGAAGCTTTGTCGTCGAAAATATTTCACCATGAATGAAATAATGAACATATTAAAAGTCCCCAATTTGATACTGATCTCTTTTGTTGATAAACAAAATATATGTTCAAGCCAAGTCAGAGTGACATGCTGAAGTTCTAATACGTTGTTGTACTATCTATTACTTGCTGTAATATCATTATAGGACTGGAGTAAAGGTTGCATTAAGTGTAGGACCAGTGAAGTTTCCAAACAAGGAAGACTTGGAAAAAACTACCAAGGATACGAAAAAGGGGTGACAAAGGAGAAAGAGAAAAAGGGAAACGAGAAACAGAAGGGACAACCAAAGAAGTAAAACTTTTGAATTAGGAGGCTGCCTACAGTTTTTTTTTTGCACTTGACCTCCTAACTTTCATTAACCGCAATTCTAAAAGCTATTCACCTGTGGATTTGAAAATTGACTTCTTTGCTGTAAAAAGATGTAACTTAAGTTTGAAACCCACAAGCACAACATTTCGAATTGTGATTGTTCACAGTTAAAAGGTCAAGTTCAAGCAAATAGCCTTACTGCAATTTTCATAATATTGCGAACTCTATACGTCAACTAACAAACCGCGGTTTGCCTTCCGTCAATCTGAACAGTTCTGAGTGATTCCACGCAGGCTTTGATAGTTTTTGAACTAACAAGCACTAGCTATGCTTGAAAACCGCCATAAAGTGCAAACGAAAGTTTGAGATGCGTCTGTCGTAAAAGGTTTGATTGACGGAAGCCAAAACGCAGTTTGCCGTTCGGAAATGTCAAGTGGGAGTTCGCAGAACATTGAAAATGGCAGTAATGTAAGTGCAAGTAGTGTAACCAAAAAAAAAAAAACAATGTAACTAAGAAAAACAAATGTTAGGGAAATGAACGTGTGTATGTTCACCTTAACAATGTAGAGTGTAGTATAGTATTACTGGTAAATAAATTCATTTCTTATACGACTGGTCAATAAAAAGATGAAGGGTTGGTGCCAGAATAGGCAGGTTGTAGTAGCAATAAAGAGGTTCCCATGGCAACAATGCCACGGGGGGCACCCCTGGCAGCAGTCACACTGTTTTCTCAGTGGAATTATCACAAATCAGTTTACCCCGGGCACAGAGTGTGAATCGAGCCCGGGAACAGAATGCGAGGCGAACGGCTTAGACTATTGGGCCACCTGTGCTACCACTGTCACAGGGTTCCCGCACAACTAGTAGTGCAAGCATGGAATCGAACCCCGGGCACAGAGATGAGAGGCGAACGGCTTAGACCCCGTCCACACTACACCGTTTTCAAACGAAACGGATACTTTTTGCTCCGTTTTCAAAAACATTTGCGTCCACACTTATCGTTTTCGCCCGTCCACACTACAACGCGTATCCGTACGAAAACGCTCTGATGCATTCAGTGGGCATGCTCAAACAAGCTCAACGCATGCGCATTTCTATCTTTCGGCCCGCGAAATTGGTCGGGTTTGCTGTGGTGACGTCATCGTTTTCAGATAGCATCGTTTTCACCCGTCCACACTAGAAAACATCGTTTTCAAACAGCTCCGTTTTTTCGTTATCGTTTTCGGCGTTGTAGTGTGGACGATAGCCGTATCCGGAGCAAAAAGTATCCGTTTTCGTTTGAAAACGGAGTAGTGTGGACGGGTCACAGAGTGTGAATCGAGCCCCGGGAACAGAATGCGAGGCGAACGGCTTAGACTATTGAGCCATCTGTGCCTCCACTGCCACAGGGTTCCCACACAACTAGTAGCGCAAGCATGGAATTGAACCCCGGGCACAGAGGTGAGAGGCGAACGGTTTAGACTATTGAGCAATCTGTGTGTAGCTATATTGGGATCATATTTGTGTATACGGTGCACGTCCTAGAAACAGGAATGTGTTGTTTTATAAATAACAATACGTGAACACTACATTAAAGACCTTGTGTCCGATGGGTGTGACAATATTATGATTGGTTTGTTATGATTATCTAATACGGTAAGAAACTTTCAAAATAACACCATTAGTTTGTTGTTCTATGACTTCACATCACATAAATCAGTTTTAGAAATTCCACGAGATTTTAACGGATTGAGTTCACTATTTTTATAGAGTTTTAGAGTTTTATAGAGTTTCAATAGCATAGAGTTTTATGGGCAAGGGTGCATAAAGCTTGAAGGAGTGAATACAAAGTAGCAGGGGTCCTTCAAGGTGAGGGACCTCTGCTGGAAGGAACAATTACTCGATATTCATAGGCAAATCCGTTATTCTATTTGTTACAGGGCTTTTCAAATGCATTCACGCTTTACAACTGGCATTTGGACTATGGGCTTCCGGTCAAATAGCAGCATTCCGCATTCCCAACTTATTGATTTAGATACTGTAGCAGCTTTCTCAGTAGATGTAACGCTATTGGCTTGAAACACTACATTGTCCCATTGTTCTCTTAGTTTTGCATCGTTGTTTGTTTATTGAGATATTTAATGCAGTTCCGATGAGACAAGTGTAGCATTATCAGTTTCATCACTTCCGGTACACTTTGCAATCATACGGTAAGTGAGAGTCAGATTAGAGCAGATTTCGTATGACTGTGAAAAGTGCCGCGAAAGAGTTGTACCGCGCTGCGACCGTGCCGCGACTACGCGATTTCGTTCGGTATCTACAGCAGGCCAGGTTCCGTACCGCCACCGCGACAGTACCGCGCCGTGTCACGGTACTTTTCACAGTCATACGAAAGCTGCTCTAAGTATATCTATAAATATAATATGACAAATGACAACAATATCTAAAGTTGTGAAGTCAAGTGCTTGTGTATTTTGAACTTAAATTGTTTATCCTGTGGTCGAATTAAACTGCCAAACTTTGTAAATAACCTTAGCAGGGCATGTTCACGTCATACGGGCAGCAGTAGCGAAACAAATCGAGAACGTTTTGTGTACTTTCAACAAAAGCAAACAATATTTTTATTCTAATCAACTACCGCCTGCAGCAAGCGAAGAAGCCGCCCTGCCCGTGCAGCCGCCCTGCTCACTTAAAACTTACGGTAGCAGGGCATTCTCCTACACCGCTCCAAGCTATGAGCTCTTCCGTAGGGGGGTTCGGCTTAAAAATGGAATGGCCCAACAAAAGCGACGTTGATAACCAGGCAGTTAAACTTCAAAGTTTACCACCTGTTGCGGGTTGTTCAAAGGTGGATTAAATTTAAACCATATTTAGTTCCGAACAAAACCATCGAGTCACCATGCCAATTAATCCTGGATTAAAGCTAAACCACTTTCGAGCAACTGGACCTTGGAGTACAAAAATAGGAAAACCCCATGTCAAGCGCAATTCCTTCCAAATCCCTATACCAAATATAAACGTCGAAATGTGTTTCATAGGTTCCCTTCAATATTTCTTGATGGAAGTAACTCGATTTACTTCTTCCGTGGAAACCTTTCAAAAGATGCTAAATAAAGCCAATAGATCGATTGGTTCACAGAACAAAGGGCGCTATTCAAGCTATGGTTGGCACATTAGCATTACAATGGCAATGTTGATAAACAGTGAATAGCGGTATAGGTTTCGTAATTTCTAGTAACCTGATTTTTGGCCACACGTTGCTCAAATCACTAAAACAATCTGTCTTAATGGCCATTTTCGTTATTAGGAGTACAAAATGGGATCAAACCTGTGCAAGGAATTGAGAGAACGTGTGCAGAAAAACGTGGAGAGCAAGAAAGAGTGTAAAGAATGTGAGGAACACGAGCAGGAAGAGCAGGAGCAGCGGGAGGCGGTGCAAGAGGTACAAGAGGAGGAGCAGTGGGATGAAGATGAGGAGTGGGAGAAGGACGAAGAAAGTCGTTATCCACATACTGTATTAAAAAAGGTATCATGACTCAGCGTCTCTAATAATATATAGATTTAGGCACCGCCTAAAAGCGGAGCTCAATTCAATACATTAACTGTCCGCGTCGTGCGCGCGCGTGCTAGCCTATTTTCCCGCCTGAAATTGGGATGCCTGTGTGCCGGGCGGACACACACACACACACGGAATTCAGGAACGAAAAAGAAAAAAATCATATCTCCAGAACGAAAGCTCCAGTAACGACCAAACATGACAAAAGTTGTCTTTAGGTTGATAGCTGTCTATTGGCAAAGTCGCGTGACATGAAGTCATTGTTTACGTCATAAAAAATGACAAAAACTTCTCAAACCACTCAAAAGCGACTTGATGGTTATACGTCTGAGTTCTGATACCACTTTTCCGTATATATGGTGCTCCGCTCAGGAGCTCCGCTAATATCAGCGAGATAGTAACTGTGCTTTTCTTATGTTTGTAAATAGCGCTACGCACAGATTCTAAAATTAGCTCACGAGACTCACAAACATTCCCTCTGAAATCCCATTCAGAAGCATCGCGCTCGAAATACGAGCCAGGGTAGGAGTACATACAAGCTCTGCTGTGGAACTACCAGTTAACCAATTCATTTTGTATCGTTTTTAGAGACAAAACTGTGAAAATTGGAGACAAGTATATTTGTTTGTCTGAGTTGCTGATTAGTGTGACGTCATCTGCGATCAGCGCTATTGAAAATGTCCGGGGAAATACTGGGCCAACGAAGCTCCCTGGGTGACGGGTACCATAGGCGGGTTCCCACTGGAACGCAAACGTAAACGCAAGCGTAAACGCAAGCGTAAACGCAAGCGTAAACGCAAGCGTAAACGCAAGCGCAAACGCAAGCGCAAACGCAAGCGCAACGCAAGCGCAATAACTTTATACATTTCTCTTTTGTGGTCTAGTATAAATGAAGTGAACGCGAGCGCAGGCAGCTAACCAATGTTGATTTTAGGCTTGCGCTTGCGTCGCTATGATTCACACTTGACTTGCGTTTGCGTTCCAGTGAGAACCAGCCGACGATACAAAGAAAGCAAAAACACATTTTCTACGTAAGGAATACCTGGCGCGAGGTAATGATAAGGGACGACCAATGAGCGTCCTGCCTATTTTGTTGGCGTTGACGAGTATTTGGGAAAAGGCCGCCACAAAGGATGAGTTCGGAACAATATGCAGAGAGAAGAATGTAAGGGAGGTTTGAGAAAGTATTCAGTTTAGAGCAAACGAGTTTGTATGCCAAAAAGAAGGTAACAAATTTGCAATATCTTAAATTGTTAGGCGCGACGCTGGATCAACGAAGTTCAAGCGCGTGGAATCGGATAAAAATGATGGAACGCGCTGTGTCGATGATAAGCGCGGAAGGGAAAAGTCGATGAAACGCGCGGAAAAGTAAGTGCCAGGGAAATATTTAAGTATAGAAAATGGGTGTAGTATATATTGCTAGGGTTTTTGAGTCGTGATCGAGACTGATTCAAATTGCGGTTTGGACCCCGTTCACACGAGACCGGTACAAAACCGGACCGGTACAATTCTGGTACGGTACCGCCTGTTCATATGGTACCGGTAGAATTCTGACATGTTTTGCAACAGTGTTCACACGGGACCGTGCACGCCTAGCCGTGCCAAAATTGGTCCGGTACCGCAGCTCCCGTGTGAACGCGCGGCGGTACCGTACCAGAATTGTACCGGTCCGGTTTTGTACCGGTCTAGTGTGAACGGGGTCTTAGTTACATGGTTAGATTAGTTAGGCCTCGTACAAATGTCGATAGTTTAAAAGAACATGTCGTGCAAAAGAGGGTGAAGTCTGGTTTTAAGAAAGAAAGAAGCATTTGAAAGTAGCGATTATGTGAATCTTATTGGGTTTCTATTTTGTTGGTGTTATAAATTATTCATGATTTTTGTAATGTTCATAACGCAGATAACGTTGTAGCTAAAGTCCTTGCCAAGTTTATGTTCTAATACATTTGTTGTCATTTTCGTCCAGATCGTCCGCTTATGAAAACGAAGAAGAAATTGAAAGAGTCGAGGTACCCATGGTAAACGCAGGACCAATAACGTTTCCACCGAAGAAGGTTTTATAAGAAGACTTGAAGAAAGACCGTAATCAAAGTTGAAAGAACTCTCGATGAAGTAAGATGTTTGAGCAAAGTCAGGCAAGCAATCAAGTAGAGCACATATAGCTGTTTCAAAAACCAATACGGAGACCAATACGCGCCTCGTCCAGTCCCAAACTTTCCATCACGGCTCCGTTGTTGCCTTTATGTAATTTGAACAAAAGCAAACAATATATTCATTCTGATCAACTACCGCCTGTAGCAAGCGGAATATTTCTTCCCTAATTCCCTCGTAAAGAGCCTGTGTTTGCAGCCACCATTTTGACAGCATAGCAACATACCAAGTCGGAGAAAGCATTCCGTTTCCATCGGCTGATTTAGAGAATGTAAGAGCAATATTCTCGATTAAATTCGGTTAATCAAATCTGAAACTTTGTTTTTAGATGTTTATTAAGAGATTTCTACACGTAATTCGTCTTCTAATATCGAACGAAAACAATAACAAAGGAGTGGTTGACAAGGGATCCACAGAAGTTTTGGATCCCGGATCCCGACCCGCGGATCCCGGATCCAATGCCCTGGATCCCGGATCCCATACTCAAATTTAGTTGGATCCCGGATCCCTTTACATGTGGGCCGACAAGAGGCTAACTTGGAACAAATACTGAAATTTACACATTTACACATTAAATCAGTAGGCCTTTAGTAAGGAGTGAATTAAACCAGGGAAGTGTGAGATAAAACCGACTTAGCCATTATTAAAAGATCTAAGTGTGATACAAGCTGATATAAAAGTAATGTTCTGTTTACATAAAGGGAGCTTACATGAATGAACTACATTTCATAGCTTTTGATCTTCAATTGCGTGTAATTTATTTACAATACTCAAGAGAAAATGATATAAGAGAACATACCCCCGTGCCCTAAAGTCCACAATAAAAATCTAAAAATAGCTTTCAAGCGATTTCCGGTCACGGATCATGACGTCATACGTTACACAAGATCAACGCGGGAAATTTTTCAGAGAGGATTTTTTGTGACAATGCAAAACAAATGAATAGGCTAAAATCTCGAAATACAAAACCATTTTTCTGGTAAAATTTGATAGGCTTAATTATTGTTTGGTACAAATGATGGTTTGCAATAGCTGGTTGCAGTTTTCCCAAACCTGCCAAGTTTTCGGCAGCTAACTGAAAACAAAACTGAACTCAAGTTTAAGCTTAAAGGACCATCACCAACCGGGAGTCTTTGCGCCCCGTTTTCTTTTGTTTTCAAATTGATCCATTGTTTTTCGGATGCTCTGATTGGGCATTCTATTAACTCACGCTCTGCGCATTCCCTCGAGGCCTCTTGGCGTATATATTCTTGTTAATTCATTAGTTATTCACTTGACAGTTTACCAGTCACATAACGCTTCACCGTGTCTAATTTTCAGTTCTTGATGTATCAATTCTTAGGCGAATTGTGTATTTTTAGACAAATTGTGTATTGTTAACATCGTCTCGTCTCCAATAAACTGGTACACGCGTCTACTCCTACACCCTTTGTCTTGTTATTGTAG
The DNA here is from genome assembly GCA_033964015.1 of Scolanthus callimorphus. NCBI lineage: Eukaryota > Metazoa > Cnidaria > Anthozoa > Actiniaria > Edwardsiidae > Scolanthus > Scolanthus callimorphus. Next base: position 17,905,223 of record CM066911.1, read on the forward strand.
AATATACAATATAAACGATTTCTGCGCGTAGGAGCGCAGCGACAGAGCGCTGAATGTCGGTTGGTGATGGACCTTTAAAGTGCTACTCAAGGCTGAAGTTTTAATGGTTTATTTGATCGCACATTCAAAATAAGGAAGAATATCGCTGATTTGGCGTTCATAGCTTTTTACAGTCTCGTACCCAGACGTTATTTTTTGCCGTCTCTTGAGGTGATTTCTCTGTGAAAATTGTTTTGGAGGCGTAGGGACTGGGAATGAGTATCACACGGCGCGCAGTGAACTGTGGGACATTTGCGAATAAATTAACGTCTGGCAACAAACGAGATCAACATGGCGGTGGAATGACGGATGTTGTAGTAGGTTTACAAATCAATAAAGAAAGGCCTTTTCATCGGGCATTTATATCCCTGGCGATTGTATTCCCCAACGAGAGATGCAGAGGTAAAAATGGAATGTACACGAGCGACAGTTTGGACAACCACTGAGTAGTTAATAAAACACCATCGAGCAGTCGGGATTTAGCGAAGGCTAGAGTTCTGCAGAGGGAAGAACTCAGAGGAAACGCTGAGATGCCTGGAATCGATCGGGACGGTTAAAATCAAATATATTTTGAATGTTTAATGTGATGCTCTTGGAATTTAAATACGTTTCGTACATATTATTTTAGTTGTTTGTCTAGTTCGACGAGTTTCGCTTCGAAATTCGATCTAAATGAGGAAACATTTTATTTATTTGGAGGTGGAAAGGTTTGATAGGCTCTTTTTGGTGACTGAGGATAAAAAAACTTACAGAAATTCCAACAAATGTGGTCGCTTGCAACTTTTTCCCTGTTCTTGCAAGATTCTGGAGATTTGTTACCAGACGCCAGCCAATTTTTCTCCGCATATCCCATAACCCTCTGCGCGCCCTGTTAAAACTATCCCACAACTCCCTGCGCGCCCTGCTAAACTATCCCACAAGTCCTTGCGCGCCCTTGCGGTACGAGACTGAGCTCTTTTGGTTACAGAGATATTCACTATCTTCTCTTTATGCAAATTAGAAAAATGACGTCACAACAAGACTGGGGCAAAAGAGGCCAACAATGTTTTATGTATAATTCTGTTTGGGATAGCTAGATTCACCTAAAACTTGGTAATAACAAAGAAGGACCAAAACCACAACATCTGACATTGTACACTTTTCTAAACCCTTCCCAAAACTAATTACGGTAAAAAACGATTTGGTTACAGGGGGGCCTTTATTTGGAACCAACTCCCAGAAGAACTGCGTCAATGCAAGTCATTAAAAGGCTTTAAATCCAAATTGGATACTTTAAATCCCAGCTTCTTTGATAGTTTATGATGTACTGTGGACTTATAAAATGATATTATACATATTTTTAAGAATCTTTTTAACATCATGTATGATAGAAAGTCACGGATCGTATGTGAACCAGCCTTAGTTGATATGATGCCGTGCTAAAATAAAATTTCGATCTATCTATCTATCTAAACTATTGACACAAGGGCTGTCTACAAGTGAAGTGCTACAAAACTTTGCCAAATTACTCCGAGTTGCGTTGACAAACAAATCAGGAAGTTTCGTAAACTTTCATAACTTCAGAAATATTTCACACGGCAATAATTTTTCTGTTTTCACGAACGGAGCAAATTTGGGGTGAATCACGGAGAACCCCTTCACCACTCTGTCCTTATTTATCGCCTGGGGACCGGTCATTATTTATCGCCTGGGGGAGGGGGGGGGGGGGGGGGGGTGGTCAGAGGATTTTGGGTAATACAAAGTCAAAATGCAGTGATCCTCCCTCTATAAGCAAAATGATTAACGTGATCCCCCCTCAGAGCAGTTTTTGATTCGCCCGAATTTTGGTAAACGCATTTCATCAAGCCTCAGAGAAAGTGTAAATGAACATTCCGTTTTTCCTGAGTATAGTAAACAAATCCTGTAGGTTTTATTATTCATGCGCGCAATTGCGCGCCGAAATGACGAAATTATTATTATTCATTTGCGTGAAGCGCGACCCAAATGACGAATTTCTATGCCTGTAACTTCGAACTCACGCTTACTCTTCTTTCGAACATAGTGACTGCCAGCCAGGCCTATCACTGCAGGGCATTTTTGGTAGAGTTTGTTTTTCCTCGCCAAGATACACTTGTTCTTGTGAACGGTGCGAAGGTAGTGTCTTCGTTGCGCGAGTTGCCAAAGACTATATTAGATTATATATTATATTATGTATTACTGAAGTGAAGTACAAAAATGCAAATGATAGTGTAGTTGCTGGAATAACTACTTAGAACATTTCTTGTGGTCCCCCCTTTCAGGGCTTTCGAAGCATCTTTAATAATGCTTTGTAAACTTTCATTTTGCTCAAGCCTCAGGCAGTGGCGAGGGCTGACCAACTGAGTAGTTTGCTTGTATGTTTCCCGATGCGCGCGTAGTTTGCTTGTATGATTTACGAGGTGAATGAAATTCTTATTTCTGGGAGCCGAAAATCACGCTGAAGAAATGGAGTCACTGAAAAAACATCATAGAAATTTTCCAAAATTAATCATAGCCCACTACGATGTTTTAGTTTGTAAGTACAACACCGAGCATCCGCTTTTTATGCGCGCAAAGCTAGTAAAGTTATTTATTGTTGTAGATGGCGAGCGCGCAGCGCGAGCCGACCAAAAAAAACTCTGTTTATAAAGGCAACAGGTACCCTAAAAGCAAGCGAAAGGCATCAGGTACCCTAAAAGCCCCCCCTCCCCCCCGTTAAATAATGACCACTCCCTAAGGCAATTTTCTGTAGTAGTGAAACCAATCGCAAAGATTCTGTAGTGAAACCCTTCGTTAAGTGATTGCACCTATTCTGCATAAAGCCTGAAGGAGCGAGTACAAAGTGATTACCAATTGCTCTTTCCTGCTAGCAGGGGTCTTTCAAGGCGACGGACCTCTGCTGGAAGGAACAATTACTCGATATTCATAGACAATTCCGTCATGCTATTTCTTACAGGGCTTTTCAAATTCATTCACGCTTTAATAAACCAATTATTGGCAAACCCAGAACTGACATTTGGACTATGGGCTTCCGGTCAAATAACAGCATTCCGCATTCCCAACTTATCGATTAGATACTGTAGCAGCTTGCTGAGAAGATATAACGCTATTGGCTTGAAACACCACATCATCCTATTGTTCTCTTAGTTTTTGCATCGTTGTTTGCTTATTGAGGTGTATTAATGCAGTTCCGATGAGACAAATGTAGCATCGTCGTTTTCATAACTTCTGACGTGCTTTGCAATCATACGGTAAGGGAGTATCAGACCAAGTACATCTATTTTACAATTAGACTACAAGTTCGAGTTTTCTAGTTGTTTTACTAGAAACCCACTAGCATTCTACCTTCGAGTTGTTGCTAAAACATATTTATTTTCATGTTTTTAGGAAGTTTTGCGCTAGCGTTTACGCTACTCACTATCTATTACGTGATAGATAGCGAGTAGCGGAGCCAATCAGATTGCAGGATTCGTGATAGTATGCGAGTGGGTTTCTACTAAAAGCTAATATATCGCAACTATAAAATTAATATAAATAGACCGCAAACGACGACAAAGTTCTAAAAGTTCTAGAGTTCGGAAGTCAAGTGCTTGTGATATTTTGAACTCCAACTGTTTATCCTGTGATCAAATTAAAATGCCAAACTTTGTAAGTAATTGTAGAAGAGCATGTTCACATCATACGGGTAGCATTGGCGAAACAAATCGCAATCGAGAACTTAAATGTGTAATTTTAACAAAACGAAACATTTTAACCAATATATTAATTCTTAACAACTACAGGCTGCAGCAAGGGCCGAATGTCTCCGACTCCCTCCCCTGTTACATTTAGTAGAAATGAACATTGGCGATAATGGCGAGCTATGTTCTACCTCTCATAGCTAAACTCACTTTTGACAAAACGAAAGAAAAGGACATCCGATTTTGGCCGTGCAAAACTCGAGCCATTATAGAAACGCAAAATGCATGGATGCTTCTAGCAAATAGTGTATGACTTGTTGCTATGGATGATTGGTGAGGTACACCAACAACCGGTATTGTTAGTGGTGTGACTGAACCGGTGTGACCGACGGTCCTCGTGGTTCTTTAACGTCCCTCTGGTTCCGGTTAGTGTAGTGCATGTGAGAGACGAGTCCTACGGTTTAACGTCCTTATCCAAGAAGACGCGAAGGTCTAACCATTTGCAGATATTAAAGCAAAGACAGCACCTTCTCCTCAATTATTTAGAAAAGACCTTGAGTGTTGGTCCGGCCGGGGTTTGAACTCCCAACCTCCCGAACTTAAGCCCGGCGCTCTACCGGTCCCTAAAATGCTCACATCCTTTAACTTTCAGCTACGAAATCCGAACAGATACAAAATTTATAGGGAATAAAAATACCCAATTTACAGTCATTTGTATGCTCAGGCATTTTTGCTAACTTTCCTGGACAGCTGAGTGCCAGTTCTAGATTGTTTTGGATTTTCCAGAAGAACAAAGAATATATACATCTACAAAGGGAAATATAACTGAAATCGCCGAGCAAACTTTATCCAATTAGACAGTAGCCACCTTAAAAAATTATTAATTAGCATTTTATAATTAGGAGTACAAAATGGGATCAATACTGTGCAAGGATTGGTTGAAAGAAAGTGTGCAGGAAAACGTGGAGAGCACGAAAGAGTGTAAAAAATGTGGGGAACACTATGAGCAGGGAGAGCAGGAGAACAGGTCAGTAGTAGAGTAAAGGCCATGTTACACGAGGCAATAGACCTTATTCATAATGGCCGCTTCTCATTTGCATAAGGCATAAACATTTAAAGCTATTAAAGATCTTGAAAGGAAAATTCGCAACGCATTAGCTTAAGTCCTTGCCCTTTTTAAGTTCTGATACATTTGTTGTCATTTTGGTACAGAGGACACCTAATTGGCGATGAGCAAGAAATGAAGGTAGTCGAGGAACCAATGGACGAACCAATGGTTGACGCAGGACCAATGACGTTTCCACCGAAACAAAAGATTTTCTAAGAAGACTTGAAGAAAGATAGTAATCAAAGTTTAAAGAACTAGTGTCCATAAGAAACAATAACAGTACCGTTCAAAATCACTCATTTCTTTATGGAATACGGCTGGTCCATTATAAAGGTCCGTTTACACTTGCAACTTTTGTCGCGTGAGTTGCGGCGATTTTTCTCGCACGTACGCGTCAACTCAAAATCATTAATGTAAACTATGCGCAACTCGGCGCGATCTGCCGCGATTTTTGTCGCGTGATGTCGCGGAGATTTCAATCATGTTCCAAACTCTTTTCAACTTGATGCGGTTTGAAGAAAAGAGAGCACAGAAATCCGGTACTGTATTTGCATCTCGTTTACACACGAGAGCTGGAATTGCAACTCGCGCGAGAAAAATCGCCGTGACAAATGCAACAAAAATCGCAAGTGTAAACTGGCCTTAAGACTGAGGGCTGGTGTCATATGAGAAGGCAAAGTAGCAGTAAGGTTCCCATGGCAACAGTGCCAATTACCGCGTATTACTCACACTGTTTCCTCAGCGGAAATGGTTATTACCGTTAGTTATGTACCGCTAGAGGAAGGTATTTTGTATCACATTAAGAAAAAAGAGTTCATTTTGAACATTTAGAAAACAATTGGAATAAGGGACCGTTTTTTTATCAGGGAGAGGGGGCTGGTGGAAATGAAGGGGGGGGGGTCACCCAAAAAAATACGGCCTCAAAGGGGGGCCACCCAATAAAATACAAGCACATAACAGCGAGGAAACGAAAAGTTTGTATTTTTTACAGCATGCAATATGTTTGTTACATGTTTCAACTCGCTTATATGTTTCTGATGTCACTCAATACTTAATAAAAATTTCGCGCAAAAAAAAAAATTCTGCAGATCCGAAAAATCCCTACCCACGTCTTGGAACACACCCACGACTTCGTACTCGCTACCCACCATAAGTCAAACTCTAGTCGGTTCTGAGTCCATGATATACGATCACGAAATAGGGTGGTATATGCTCACCATCTTACTTGAGAAATAAACGATCACGAAATGGCTTGCCATGGCTACCATTAGACATGGTAGTCCCATGGCAAGCAATGGAAGTCAATGGTAGGACATGGTAGTCCCATAGCAAGCCATGGTAGTCAATGGTTGGACATGGTAGTCAATGGTTGGACATGGTAGTCAATGGTAGGACATGGTAGTCCCATGGCAAGCCATGGTAGTCAATGGCTGGACATGGTAGTCAATGGTGGGACATGGTAGTCCCATGGCAAGCCATGGTAGTCAATGGTTGGAAATGGTAGTCCCATGGCAAGCCCTGGTAGTCAATGGTAAGACATGGTAGCCAATTGTAGGACATGGTAGTCCCGTGGCCAGCCATGGTAGTCAATGGTAGGGCATGGTAATCAATGGTAGGATATGGTAGCCCCACAGCAAGTCATGGTAGTCAATGGTTGGACATGGTAGTCAATGGCAGGACATGGTAGTCAATGGTTGACATGGTAGTCAATGGTAGGACATGGTAGTCCCATTGCAAGCCATGGTAGTCAATGGATGGACGTGGTAGGACATGGTAGTCCCATGGCAAGCCATGGTAGTCAATGGTTGGACATGGTAGTCAATGGTAGGACATGGTAGTCCCATGGCAAGCCATGGTAGTCAATGGTTGGACATGGTAGTCGATGGTAGGACATGGTATTTCCATGGCAAGCCATGGTAGTCAATGGTTGGACATAGTAGTCAATGGTGGGACATGGTAGTCCCATGGCAAGCCATGGTAGTCAATGGTTGGACATGGTAGTCAATGGTAGGACAAGGTAGTCCCATGGCAAGCCATGGTAGTCAATGGTTGGACATTGTAATCCCATGGCAAGCCATGGTAGTCAATGGTTGGACATAGTAGTCAATGGTGGGACATGGTAGTCCCATGGCAAGCCATGGTAGTCAATGGTTGGACATTGTAATCCCATGGCAAGCCATGGTAGTCAATGGTTGGACATAGTAGTCAATGGTGGGACATGGTAGTCCCATGGCAAGCCATGGTAGTCAATGATTGGACATTGTAATCCCATGGCAAGCCATGGTAGTCAATGGTTGGACATAGTAGTCAATGGTGGGACATGGTAGTCCCATGGCAAGCCATGGTAGTCAATGATTGGACATTGTAATCCCATGGCAAGCCATGGTAGTCAATGGTTGGACATAGTAGTCAATGGTGGACATGGTAGTCCCATGGCAAGCCATGGTAGTCAATGATTGGACATTGTAATCCCATGGCAAGCCATGGTAGTCAATGGTTGGACATAGTAGTCAATGGTGGGACATGGTAGTCCCATGGCAAGCCATGGTAGTCAATGGTTGGACATGGTAGTCAATGGTAGGACATGGTAATCAATGGTTGGACATGGTTGTCAATGGTAGGACATGGTAGTGCCATAGCAAGCTATGGTAGTCAATGGCATGACATGGTAGTCCCATGGCAAGCCATGGTATTTAATGGCAGGCCATGGTAGTCAATGGTTGGACATGGTAGTCAATGGTTGGACATGGTAGTCAATAGTAGGACATGGTAGTCAATAGTAGGACATGGTAGTCCCATGGCAAGCCATGGTAGTCAATGGTTGGAGTGGTAGTCCCATGGCAAGCCATGGTAGTCAATGGTAGGACATGGTAGTCCCATGGCAAGCCATGGTAGTCAATGGTTGGAGTGGTTATCCCATGGCAAGCCATGGTAGGACATGGTAGTCCCATGGCAAGCCATGGTAGTCAATGGTTGGACATGATAGTCAATGGTAGGACATGGTAGTCCCATGGCAAGTTATGGTAGTGAATAGTTGGACATGGTACTCCCATGGCAAGCCATGGTGGTCAATGGTTGGACATGGTAGTCCCATGGCAAGCCATGGTAGTCAATGGTTGGACATGGTTGTCCCATGGCAAGCCATGGTAGTCAATGGTTGGACATGGTAGTCCCATGGCAAGCCATGGTAGTCAATGGTTGGACATGGTAGTCCCATGGCAAGCCATGGCTATCAATGGTAGGACATGGTAGTCCCATGGCAAGCCATGGTAGTCAATGGTTGGACATGGTAGTCCCATGGCAAGCCATGGCTATCAATGGTAGGACATGGTAGTCCCATGGCAAGCCATGGTAGTCAATGGTTGGACATGGTAGTCCTAGTGCAAGCCATGGTAGTCCCATTGCAAGCCATGGTAGTCAATGGTTGGACATGGTAGTCCCATGGCAAGCCATGGCTATCAATGGTAGGACATGGTAGTCCCATGGCAAGCCATGGTAGTCAATGGTTGGACATGGTAGTCCCATGGCAAGCCATGGCTATCAATGGTAGGACATGGTAGTCCCATGGCAAGCCATGGTAGTCAATGGTTGGACATGGTAGTCCTAGTGCAAGCCATGGTAGTCCCATTGCAAGCCATGGTAGTCAATGGTTGGGCATGGTAGTCAATGGTAGGACATGGTAGTCCCATGGCAAGCCATGGTAGTCAATGGTTGGACATGGTTGTCCCATGGCAAGCCATGGTAGTCAATGGTTGGACATGGTAGTCCCATGGCAAGCCATGATAGTCAATGGTTGGACATGGTAGTCAATGGTAGGACATGGTTGTCCCATAACAAGCCATGGTAGTCAATGGTTGGACATGGTAGTCCCATGGCAAGCCATGGTAGTCAATGGTTGAACATGGTAGTCCCATAGCAAGCCATGGTAGTCAATGGTTGGACATGGTAGTCCCATGGCAAGCCATGGTAGTCAATGGTTGGACATGGTAGTCAATGGTAGGACATGGTAGTCCCATGGCAAGACATGGTAGTCAATGGTTGGAAACGGTAGTCCCATGGCAAGCCATGGTAGTCAATGGTTGGACATGGTTGTCCCATGGCAAGCCATGGTAGTCAGTGGTTGGACATGGTAGTCCCATGGCAAGCCATGGCAAGCAATGGTTGGACATGGTTGTCCAATGGCAAGCCATGGTAGTCAATGGTTTGAACATGGTAGTCAATGGTAGGACATGGTTGTCCCATAACAAGCCATGGTAGTCAATGGTTGGACATGGTAGTCAATGGTAGGACATGGTAGTCCCATGGCAAGCAATGGTAGTCAATGGTTGGACATGGTAGTCCCATGGCAAGCCATGGTAGTCAATGGTTGAACATGGTAGTCAATGGTAGGACATGGTTGTCCCATAACAAGCCATGGTAGTCAATGGTTGGACATGGTAGTCAATGGTAGGACATGGTAGTCCCATGGCAAGCCATGGTAGTCAATGGTTGGACATGGTAGTCAATGGTAGGACAAGGTAGTCCCATGGCAAGCATGGTAGTCAATGGTTGGACATTGTAATCCCATGGCAAGCCATGGTAGTCAATGGTTGGACATAGTAGTCAATGGTGGGACATGGTAGTCCCATGGCAAGCCATGGTAGTCAATGGTTGGACATGGTAGTCAATGGTAGGACATGGTAATCAATGGTTGGACATGGTTGTCAATGGTAGGACATGGTAGTGCCATAGCAAGCTATGGTAGTCAATGGCATGACATGGTAGTCCCATGGCAAGCCATGGTATTCAATGGCAGGCCATGGTAGTCAATGGTTGGACATGTAGTCAATAGTAGGACATGGTAGACCCATGGCAAGCCATGGTAGTCAATGGTTGGAGTGGTAGTCCCATGGCAAGCCATGGTAGTCAATGGTAGGACATGGTAGTCCCATGGCAAGCCATGGTAGTCAATGGTTGGAGTGGTAGTCCCATGGCAAGCCATGGTAGTCAATGCTAGGACATGGTAGTCCCATGGCAAGCCATGGTAGTCAGTGGTTGGACATGGTAGTCAATGGCATGACATGGTAGTCCCATGGCAAGCCATGGTATTTAATGGCAGGCCTGGTAGTCAATGGTTGGACATGGTAGTCAATGGTTGGACATGGTAGTCAATAGTAGGACATGGTAGTCAATAGTAGGACATGGTAGTCCCATGGCAAGCCATGGTAGTCAATGGTTGGAGTGGTAGTCCCATGGCAAGCCATGGTAGTCAATGGTAGGACATGGTAGTCCCATGGCAAGCCATGGTAGTCAATGGTGGAGTGGTTATCCCATGGCAAGCCATGGTAGGACATGGTAGTCCCATGGCAAGCCATGGTAGTCAATGGTTGGACATGATAGTCAATGGTAGGACATGGTAGTCCCATGGCAAGTTATGGTAGTGAATAGTTGGACATGGTACTCCCATGGCAAGCCATGGTGGTCAATGGTTGGACATGGTAGTCCCATGGCAAGCCATGGTAGTCAATGGTTGGACATGGTTGTCCCATGGCAAGCCATGGTAGTCAATGGTTGGACATGGTAGTCCCATGGCAAGCCATGGTAGTCAATGGTTGGACATGGTAGTCCCATGGCAAGCCATGGCTATCAATGGTAGGACATGGTAGTCCCATGGCAAGCCATGGTAGTCAATGGTTGGACATGGTAGTCCCATGGCAAGCCATGGCTATCAATGGTAGGACATGGTAGTCCCATGGCAAGCCATGGTAGTCAATGGTTGGACATGGTAGTCCTAGTGCAAGCCATGGTAGTCCCATTGCAAGCCATGGTAGTCAATGGTTGGACATGGTAGTCCCATGGCAAGCCATGGCTATCAATGGTAGGACATGGTAGTCCCATGGCAAGCCATGGTAGTCAATGGTTGGACATGGTAGTCCCATGGCAAGCCATGGCTATCAATGGTAGGACATGGTAGTCCCATGGCAAGCCATGGTAGTCAATGGTTGGACATGGTAGTCCTAGTGCAAGCAATGGTAGTCCCATTGCAAGCCATGGTAGTCAATGGTTGGGCATGGTAGTCAATAGTAGGACATGGTAGTCCCATGGCAAGCCATGGTAGTCAATGGTTGGACATGGTAGTCCCATGGCAAGCCATGGCTATCAATGGTAGGACATGGTAGTCCCATGGCAAGCCATGGTAGTCAATGGTTGGACATGGTAGTCCCATGGCAAGCCATGGCTATCAATGGTAGGACATGGTAGTCCCATGGCAAGCCATGGTAGTCAATGGTTGGACATGGTAGTCCTAGTGCAAGCCATGGTAGTCCCATTGCAAGCCATGGTAGTCAATGGTTGGACATGGTAGTCCCATGGCAAGCCATGGCTATCAATGGTAGGACATGGTAGTCCCATGGCAAGCCATGGTAGTCAATGGTTGGACATGGTAGTCCCATGGCAAGCCATGGCTATCAATGGTAGGACATGGTAGTCCCATGGCAAGCCATGGTAGTCAATGGTTGGACATGGTAGTCCTAGTGCAAGCAATGGTAGTCCCATTGCAAGCCATGGTAGTCAATGGTTGGGCATGGTAGTCAATGGTAGGACATGGTAGTCCCATGGCAAGCCATGGTAGTCAATGGTTGGACATGGTTGTCCCATGGCAAGCCATGGTAGTCAATGGTTGGACATGGTAGTCCCATGGCAAGCCATGATAGTCAATGGTTGGACATGGTAGTCAATGGTAGGACATGGTTGTCCCATAACAAGCCATGGTAGTCAATGGTTGGACATGGTAGTCCCATGGCAAGCCATGGTAGTCAATGGTTGAACATGGTAGTCCCATAGCAAGCCATGGTAGTCAATGGTTGGACATGGTAGTCCCATGGCAAGCCATGGTAGTCAATGGTTGGACATGGTAGTCAATGGTAGGACATGGTAGTCCCATGGCAAGACATGGTAGTCAATGGTTGGAAACGGTAGTCCCATGGCAAGCCATGGTAGTCAATGGTTGGACATGGTTGTCCCATGGCAAGCCATGGTAGTCAGTGGTTGGACATGGTAGTCCCATGGCAAGCCATGGCAAGCAATGGTTGGACATGGTTGTCCAATGGCAAGCCATGGTAGTCAATGGTTGAACATGGTAGTCAATGGTAGGACATGGTTGTCCCATAACAAGCCATGGTAGTCAATGGTTGGACATGGTAGTCAATGGTAGGACATGGTAGTCCCATGGCAAGCAATGGTAGTCAATGGTTGGACATGGTAGTCCCATGGCAAGCCATGGTAGTCAATGGTTGAACATGGTAGTCAATGGTAGGACATGGTTGTCCCATAACAAGCCATGGTAGTCAATGGTTGGACATGGTAGTCAATGGTAGGACATGGTAGTCCATGGCAAGCCATGGTAGTCAATGGTTGGACATGGTAGTCAATGGTAGGACAAGGTAGTCCCATGGCAAGCCATGGTAGTCAATGGTTGGACATTGTAATCCCATGGCAAGCCATGGTAGTCAATGGTTGGACATAGTAGTCAATGGTGGGACATGGTAGTCCCATGGCAAGCCATGGTAGTCAATGGTTGGACATGGTAGTCAATGGTAGGACATGGTAATCAATGGTTGGACATGGTTGTCAATGGTAGGACATGGTAGTGCCATAGCAAGCTATGGTAGTCAATGGCATGACATGGTAGTCCCATGGCAAGCCATGGTATTCAATGGCAGGCCATGGTAGTCAATGGTTGGACATGGTAGTCAATGGTTGGACATGGTAGTCAATAGTAGGACATGGTAGACCCATGGCAAGCCATGGTAGTCAATGGTTGGAGTGGTAGTCCCATGGCAAGCCATGGTAGTCAATGGTAGGACATGGTAGTCCCATGGCAAGCCATGGTAGTCAATGGTTGGAGTGGTAGTCCCATGGCAAGCCATGGTAGTCAATGCTAGGACATGGTAGTCCCATGGCAAGCCATGGTAGTCAGTGGTTGGACATGGTAGTCAATGGTAGGACATGGTAGTCCTTGGCAAGTCATGGTAGTCAATGGTTGGAGTGGTAGTCCATGGCAAGCCATGGTGGTCAATGGTTGGACATGGTAGTCCCATGGCAAGCCATGGTAGTCAATGGTTGGACATGGTAGTCCCATGGCAAGCCATGGTAGTCAATGGTTGGACATGGTAGTCCCATGGCAAGACATGGTAGTCAATGGTTGGACATGGTAGTCCCATGGCAAGCCATGGTAGTCAATGGTAGGGCATGGTAGTCCCATGGCAAGCCATGGTAGTCAATGGTTGGACATGGTAGTCCCATGGCAAGCCATGGTAGTCCCATTGCAAGCCATGGTGGTCAATGGTTGGGCATGGTAGTCAATGGTAGTACATGGTAGTCCCATGGCAAGCCATGGGATTCAATGGTTGGACATGGTTGTCACATGGCAAGCCATGGTTGTCAATGGTTGGACATGGTAGTCCCATGGCAAGCCATGGTAGTCAATGGTTGGACATGGTAGTCAATGGTAGTACATGGTAGTCCCATGGCAAGCCATGGGATTCAATGGTTGGACATGGTTGTCACATGGCAAGCCATGGTAGTCAATGGTAGGACATGGTTGTCCAATGGCAAGCCATGGTAGTCAATGGTTGGACATGGTAGTCAATGGTAGGACATGGTAGTCTCATGGTAAGCCATGGTAGTCAATGGTTGGACATGGTAGTCCCATGGCAAGCCATGGCAGTCAATGGTTGACTGCCATGGCTTGCCATGGGACTACCATGTCCTACCATTGACTACCATGTCCAACCATTGACTACCATGGCTTGCCATGGGACAACCATGTCCTACCATTGACTACCATGTTCAACCATTGACTATCATGGCTTGCCATGGGACAACCATGTCCAACCATTGACTACCATGGCTTGCCATGGGACTACTATGTCCAACCATTGACTACCATTGCTTGCCATGGGACTACCATGTCCTACCATTGACTACCATGTCCAACCATTGACTACCATGGCTTGTCATGGGACAACCATGTCCAACCATTGCTTGCCATGGCTTGCCATGGGACTACCATGTCCAACCACTGACTACCATGGCTTGCCATGGGACAACCATTTCCAACCATTGACTACCATGGCTTGCCATGGGAATACCGTTTCCAACCATTGACTACCATGGCTTCCCATGGGACTACCATGTCCTACCATTGACTACCATGTCCAACCATTGACTACCATGGCTTGCCATGGGACAACCATGTCCAACCATTGACTACCATTGACTACCATGGCCTGCCATGGGACTACCATGTCAAACCATGACTACCATGGTTTGCCATGGGACTACCATGTCCAACCATTGACTACAATGGCTTGCCATGGGACTACCATGTCCAACCATTGACTACCATGGCTTGCCATGGGACAACCATGTCCAACCATTGACAACCATGGCTTGCCATGGGACTACCATGTCCAACCATTGACTACCATGTCCAACCATTGACTAACATGGCTTGCCATGGGACTACCATGTCCTACCATTGACTACCATGTCCAACCATTGACTAACATGGCTTGCCATGAGACTACCAGGTCCTACTATTGACTGACAGGGCTTGCCATAGGACTACCATGTCCAACCATTGACTACCATGGCTTGCCATGGGACTACCATGTCCTACCATTGACAACCATGTCCAACCATTGACTACCATGGCTTGCCATGGGACTACCATGTCCAACCATTGACTACCATGGCTTGCCATGGGACTACCATGTCCAACCATTGACTACCATGTCCAACCATTGACTACCATGGCTTGCCATGGGACTACCTTGTCCTACCATTGACTACCATGTCCAACCATTGACTACCATGGCTTGCCATGGGACTACCATGTCCAACCATTGACTACCATTGCTTGCCATGGGACTCCCGTGTCCTACCATTGACTACCATGTCCAACCATTGACTACCATGGCTTGCCATGGGACAACCATGTCCAACCATTGCTTGCCATGGCTTGCCATGGCTTGCCATGGGACTACCATGTCCAACCACTGACTACCATGGCTTGCCATGGGACAACCATGTCCAACCATTGACTACCATGGCTTGCCATGGGACTACCGTTTCCAACCATTGACTACCATGGCTTGCCATGGGACTACCATGTCCTACCATTGACTACCATGTCCAACCATTGACTACCATGGCTTGCCATGGGACTACCACTCCAACCATTGACTACCATGGCTTGCCATGGGTCTACCATGTCCTACTATTGACTACCATGTCCAACCATGACTACCATGTCCAACCATTGACTACCATGGCCTGCCATTGAATACCATGGCTTGCCATGGGACTACCATGTCATGCCATTGACTACCATAGCTTGCTATGGCACTACCATGTCCTACCATTGACAACCATGTCCAACCATTGATTACCATGTCCTACCATTGACTACCATGTCCAACCATTGACTACCATGGCTTGCCATAGGACTACCATGTCCTACCATTGACTACCATGTCCAACCATTGACTACCATGGCTTGCCATGGGACTACCATGTCCAACCATTGACTACCATGTCCAACCATTGACTACCATGGCTTGCCATGGGACTACCATGTCCTACCATCGACTACCATGTCCAACCATTGACTACCATGGCTTGCCATGGGACAACCATGTCCTACCATTGACTACCATGTTCAACCATTGACTACCATGCCCGGGGGGCGACTCCCTATATTCGAATGCTAGGGGTGACCGTCGTATCTTTTAGGGGTTGAAATCGGCAATCTGGTATTTTTAGGGGTTCGAAAATAAAAAACGGTATAGTAAGAAAAATAGGTATTTTTTAGGGGGTTCTCACGCAAATAAGGTAGTGTTTTTGAAAGTCGAGAGGATACATTTGATGTATATTAAATAAACGGCCAGAATAAAATTTAATCTGTCAGATTGTTGGTATTTTTTAGGGTATTTTCAGACTGAGGGGTATTTTTTAGGGTGGAAATTTTTTCCGACCAGGTATTTTTTAGGGTCAAAATTCGAGTTTCCCGACGGTCACCCCTAGCATTTTAACCTTAGAGTCCCCCCCCCGGGCTACCATGGCTTGCCATGGGACTACCATGTCCAACCATTGACTACCATGTCCAACCATTGACTACCATGGCTTGTCATGGGACAACCATGTCCAACCATTGCTTGCCATGGCTTGCCATGGAACTACCATGTCCAACCACTGACTACCATGGCTTGCCATGGGACAACCATGTCCAACCATTGACTACCATGGCTTGCCATGGGAATACCGTTTCCAACCATTGACTACCATGGCTTGCCATGGGACTACCATGTCCTACCATTGACTACCATGTCCAACCATTGACTACCATGGCTTGCCATGGGACAACCATGTCCAACCATTGACTACCATTGACTACCATGGCCTGCCATGGGACTACCATGTCCAACCATTGACTACCATGTCCAACCATTGATAACCATGTCTACCATTGACTACCATGTCCAACCATTGACTACCATGGCTTGCCATGGGACTACCATGTCCAACCATTGACTACCATGGCTTGCCATGGGACTACCATGTCCAACCATTGACTACAATGGCTTGCCATGGGACTACCATGTCCAACCATTGACTACCATGGCTTGCCATGGGACAACCATGTCCAACCATTGACTACCATGGCTTGCCATGGGACAACCATGTCCAACCATTGACTACCATGGCTTGCCATGGGACTACCATGTCCAACCATTGACTACCATGGTTTGCCATGGGACAACCATGTCCAACCATTGACTACCATGGCTTGCCATGGGACAACCATGTCCAACCATTGACCACCATGGCTTGCCATGGGACTAGCATGTCCAACCATTGACTACCATGGCTTGCCATGGGACTACCATGTCCTACCATTGACTACCATGTCCAACCATTGACTAACATGGCTTGCCATGAGACTACCAGGTCCTACTATTGACTGACAGGGCTTGGCATAGGACTACCATGTCCAACCATTGACTACCATGGCTTGCCATGGGACTACCATGTCCTACCATTGACAACCATGTCCAACCATTGACTACCATGGCTTGCCATGGGACAACCATGTCCTACCATTGACTACCATGGCTTGCCATGGGACTACCATGTCCTACCATTGACTACCATGTCCAACCATTGACTACCATGGCTTGCCATGGGACTACCATGTCCAACCATTGACTACCATGGCTTGCCATGGGACAACCATGTCCAACCATTGACTACCATGGCTTGCCATGGGACTACCATGTCCTACCATTGACTACCATGCCCAACCATTGACTACCATGGCTTGATAGTTTTTTTGTGTGGATTTGTTGTATGATCTAGTCCAAGACTAGTCCAGAAAGGAGTGCTTCTAACAATAAGAAACATACCTCAAGGTGTAATTTATCAAAATACATCCTCATTGATAACATGCCAGTGTGGCCTTCCAGGGCAAACCAGCTACCTCCAAGTTGCATGGTACTGTAAACTAGGTTCCAGCCATCACAAACTGGTGACTATCACCGTCTTACATCTGCATGGTACTGTACTCAGTGATACAGCCATCACAGACAGAGGAAGCCTGCATGGTACTGTATACCCAGAAACACAGCCATCACATAATGGAAACCAGCAATGTTATGCTGCATGCATGTTACTAAACAGGACATGTCCTATTGGATAGCCATCACATGTCAACACAAGGAATGTCCAGGAAGACCAGTCATGTATCACAGTATTAACCTAACTGGATTCCTCAAATTGTGTGCTTCTATTGTCTAAATGGTTCTATTAAAGTGCTGTGGACCTCTATTTTCTCCTGTAGGTAACTACATATGATTATACTACAATGTAGTATAATCTGGTAGCTGCTTAATCTGTATTCCAGATAAAGCAGTAACCAGTGCAATATTCATTATGCCATTCTTAAAGATATCTCCCAATCATTAATTTAATCATTATGATGCCAGGAATGTCATGTCCTAATAAGATGGATGCAAGAATGATTTACATAAAAATACATAAACCGAAATGTACGTATTCTATGCCAAACATAAAACAACAAACAAACAATCAGCCGGGGAAAAATATAAAACAGATCTATAGTCTGGTATAGATCTATTCATAGATCTATCAACATAAAACCATGCATGGGGTTTCTAAAGAATTGTTTATGCCAACTGTGCATTTTATTCAGCCTTCGTCATCAGGGATTGGGAAGACTGAAGGACCATAAATCCCAGGTTAGATTCCTGAGACGGTCACGCGTTTCTGCTTTGGTACCAAAGCCCAACCCAACGCGTAAATGCAACAAGGTCAGTTCTTTAGAGGATAACTTAAATGTTAAAAAATGATGTTGAAAACTTAGGTCATAAAATTCATTAATCCACCCGGCATGGAGTGAAACATAATATATTACATATAACGTAAAACTTTCCGTTAAAAAGGAAAGTCTCACGGAATAATTCGTACAAATGTTACCTTTGGTAATGATGCCCAGGACCAGATGGACTGCCAAAACATTATGAAAACAATGCGTAATCTTAGCCAAAATCATTGTACCCACAAACAGTTAGCAATAAGGTAGGTTTGAGATGATAAAACAATGCTAGGATGGACTAGCATATTGCAGGAAGCCAAATATTTGAAAAATGTTTTCTCCTTCTGCCGCTCTCGTAATTCATACTCGTCATCTTGACTTGGTAGCAAGGCATTATGGGTACCACAGGGATTCTCTATGACACAGGGATCCCATTGAACCGGGAAATCACAGATACTTCCTGATATAAATGGGATAAAAGAATGGTGATGTTTAAGGTTGTCATAGTAATATAATTTAGTGAAATTATTTATATATTGCTATACACATCTCCTTGATAGGATGCCTGGTCCCTTTTTGCCTGGGTCAGCTAGGGTAGTGCAATGTTCACCTTAAGTGAACTACCAGCCAGCTGCCGGAGCAACTTAGGTGCATACCATTACAGTGTGGTCCAATAAAAGACCTCACCTTGACAAGCTTGATAGTTTTTTTGTGTGGATTTGTTGTATGATCTAGTCCAAGACTAGTCCAGAAAGGAGTGCTTCTAACAATAAGAAACATACCTCAAGGTGTAATTTATCAAAATACATCCTCATTGATAACATGCCAGTGTGGCCTTCCAGGGCAAACCAGCTACCTCCAAGTTGCATGGTACTGTAAACTAGGTTCCAGCCATCACAAACTGGTGACTATCACCGTCTTACATCTGCATGGTACTGTACTCAGTGATACAGCCATCACAGACAGAGGAAGCCTGCATGGTACTGTATACCCAGAAACACAGCCATCATATAATGGAAACCAGCAATGTTATGCTGCATGCATGTTACTAAACAGGACATGTCCTATTGGATAGCCATCACATGTCAACACAAGGAATGTCCAGGAAGACCAGTCATGTATCACAGTATTAACCTAACTGGATTCCTCAAATTGTGTGCTTCTATTGTCTAAATGGTTCTATTAAAGTGCTGTGGACCTCTATTTTCTCCTGTAGGTAACTACATATGATTATACTACAATGTAGTATAATCTGGTAGCTGCTTAATCTGTATTCCAGATAAAGCAGTAACCAGTGCAATATTCATTATGCCATTCTTAAAGATATCTCCCATCATTAATTTAATCATTAATGATGCCAGGAATGTCATGTCCTAATAAGATGGATGCAAGAATGATTTACATAAAAATACATAAACCGAAATGTACGTATTCTATGCCAAACATAAAACAACAAACAAACAATCAGCCGGGGAAAAATATAAAACAGATCTATAGTCTGGTATAGATCTATTCATAGATCTATCAACATAAAACCATGCATGGGTTTCTAAAGAATTGTTTATGCCAACTGTGCATTTTATTCAGCCTTCGTCATCAGGGATTGGGAGACTGAAGGACCATAAATCCCAGGTTAGATTCCTGAGACGGTCACGCGTTTCTGCTTTGGTACCAAAGCCCAACCCAACGCGTAAATGCAACAAGGTCAGTTCTTTAGAGGATAACTTAAATGTTAAAAAATGATGTTGAAAACTTAGGTCATAAAATTCATTAATCCACCCGGCATGGAGTGAACATAATATATTACATATAACGTAAAACTTTCCGTTAAAAAGGAAAGTCTCACGGAATAATTCGTACAAATGTTACCTTTGGTAATGATGCCCAGGACCGATGGACTGCCAAAACATTATGAAACAATGCGTAATCTTAGCCAAAATCATTGTACCCACAAACAGTTAGCAATAAGGTAGGTTTGAGATGATAAAACAATGCTAGGATGGACTAGCATATTGCAGGGAAGCCAAATATTTGAAAAATGTTTTCTCCTTCTGCCGCTCTCGTAAATTCATACTCGTCATCTTGACTTGGTAGCAAGGCATTATGGGTACCACAGGGATTCTCTATGACACAGGGATCCCATTGAACCGGGGAAATCACAGATACTTCCTGATATAAATGGGATAAAAGAATGGTGATGTTTAAGGTTGTCATAGTAATATATAATTTAGTGAAATTATTTATATATTGCTATACACATCTCCTTGATAGGATGCCTGGTCCCTTTTTGCCTGGGTCAGCTAGGGGTAGTGCAATGTTCACCTTAAGTGAACTACCAGCCAGCTGCCGGAGCAACTTAGGTGCATACCATTACAGTGTGGTCCATAAAAACCTCACCTTGACAAGCTTGATAGTTTTTTTGTGTGGATTTGTTGTATGATCTAGTCCAAGACTAGTCCAGAAAGGAGTGCTTCTAACAATAAGAAACATACCTCAAGGTGTAATTATCAAAATACATCCTCATTGATAACATGCCAGTGTGGCCTTCCAGGGCAAACCAGCTACCTCCAAGTTGCATGGTACTGTAAACTAGGTTCCAGCCATCACAAACTGGTGACTATCACCGTCTTACATCTGCATGGTACTGTACTCAGTGATACAGCCATCACAGACAGAGGAAGCCTGCATGGTACTGTATACCCAGAAACACAGCCATCACATAATGGAAACCAGCAATGTTATGCTGCATGCATGTTACTAAACAGGACATGTCCTATTGGATAGCCATCACATGTCAACACAAGGAATGTCCAGGAAGACCAGTCATGTATCACAGTATTAACCTAACTGGATTCCTCAAATTGTGTGCTTCTATTGTCTAATGGTTCTATTAAAGTGCTGTGGACCTCTATTTTCTCCTGTAGGTAACTACATATGATTATACTACAATGTAGTATAATCTGGTAGCTGCTTAATCTGTATTCCAGATAAAGCAGTAACCAGTGCAATATTCATTATGCCATTCTTAAAGATATCTCCCAATCATTAATTTAATCATTAATGATGCCAGGAATGTCATGTCCTAATAAGATGGATGCAAGAATGATTTACATAAAAATACATAAACCGAAATGTACGTATTCTATGCCAAACATAAAACAACAAACAAACAATCAGCCGGGGGAAAATATAAAACAGATCTATAGTCTGGTATAGATCTATTCATAGATCTATCAACATAAAACCATGCATGGGGTTTCTAAAGAATTGTTTATGCCAACTGTGCATTTTATTCAGCCTTCGTCATCAGGGATTGGGAAGACTGAAGGACCATAATCCCAGGTTAGATTCCTGAGACGGTCACGCGTTTCTGCTTTGGTACCAAAGCCCAACCCAACGCGTAAATGCAACAAGGTCAGTTCTTTAGAGGATAACTTAAAGTTAAAAAATGATGTTGAAAACTTAGGTCATAAAATTCATTAATCCACCCGCATGGAGTGAAACATAATATATTACATATAACGTAAACTTTCCGTTAAAAAGGAAAGTCTCACGGAATAATTCGTACAAATGTTACCTTTGGTAATGATGCCCAGGACCAGATGGACTGCCAAAACTTATGAAAACAATGCGTAATCTTAGCCAAAATCATTGTACCCACAAACAGTTAGCAATAAGGTAGGTTTGAGATGATAAAACAATGCTAGGATGGACTAGCATATTGCAGGGAAGCCAAATATTTGAAAATGTTTTCTCCTTCTGCCGCTCTCGTAAATTCATACTCGTCATCTTGACTTGGTAGCAAGGCATTATGGGTACCACAGGGATTCTCTATGACACAGGGATCCCATTGAACCGGGGAAATCACAGATACTTCCTGATATAAATGGGATAAAAGAATGGTGATGTTTAAGGTTGTCATAGTAATATATAATTTAGTGAAATTATTTATATATTGCTATACACATCTCCTTGATAGGATGCCTGGTCCCTTTTTGCCTGGGTCAGCTAGGGGTAGTGCAATGTTCACCTTAAGTGAACTACCAGCCAGCTGCCGGAGCAACTTAGGTGCATACCATTACAGTGTGGTCCAATAAAAGACCTCACCTTGACAAGCTTGATAGTTTTTTTGTGTGGATTTTTTGTATGATCTAGTCCAAGACTAGTCCAGAAAGGAGTGCTTCTAACAATAAGAAACATACCTCAAGGTGTAATTTATCAAATACATCCTCATTGATAACATGCCAGTGTGGCCTTCCAGGGCAAACCAGCTACCTCCAAGTTGCATGGTACTGTAAACTAGGTTCCAGCCATCACAAACTGGTGACTATCACCGTCTTACATCTGCATGGTACTGTACTCAGTGATACAGCCATCACAGACAGAGGAAGCCTGCATGGTACTGTATACCCAGAAACACAGCCATCACATAATGGAAACCAGCAATGTTATGCTGCATGCATGTTACTAAACAGGACATGTCCTATTGGATAGCCATCACATGTCAACACAAGGAATGTCCAGGAAGACCAGTCATGTATCACAGTATTAACCTAACTGGATTCCTCAAATTGTGTGCTTCTATTGTCTAAATGGTTCTATTAAGTGCTGTGGACCTCTATTTTCTCCTGTAGGTAACTACATATGATTATACTACAATGTAGTATAATCTGGTAGCTGCTTAATCTGTATTCCAGATAAAGCAGTAACCAGTGCAATATTCATTATGCCATTCTTAAAGATATCTCCCAATCATTAATTTAATCATTAATGATGCCAGGAATGTCATGTCCTAATAAGATGGATGCAAGAATGATTTACATAAAAATACATAAACCGAAATGTACGTATTCTATGCCAAACATAAAACACAAACAAACAATCAGCCGGGGAAAAATATAAAACAGATCTATAGTCTGGTATAGATCTATTCATAGATCTATCAACATAAAACCATGCATGGGTTTCTAAAGAATTGTTTTATGCCAACTGTGCATTTTATTCAGCCTTCGTCATCAGGGATTGGGAACTGAAGGACCATAAATCCCAGGTTAGATTCCTGAGACGGTCACGCGTTTCTGCTTTGGTACCAAAGCCCAACCCAACGCGTAAATGCAACAAGGTCAGTTCTTTAGAGGATACTTAAATGTTAAAAAATGATGTTGAAAACTTAGGTCATAAAATTCATTAATCCACCCGGCATGGAGTGAAACATAATATATTACATATAACGTAAAACTTTCCGTTAAAAGGAAAGTCTCACGGAATAATTCGTACAAATGTTACCTTTGGTAATGATGCCCAGGACCAGATGGACTGCCAAAACATTATGAAAACAATGCGTAATCTTAGCCAAAATCATTGTACCCACAAACAGTTAGCAATAAGGTAGGTTTGAGATGATAAAACAATGCTAGGATGGACTAGCATATTGCAGGGAAGCCAAATATTTGAAAATGTTTTCTCCTTCTGCCGCTCTCGTAAATTCATACTCGTCATCTTGACTTGGTAGCAAGGCATTATGGGTACCACAGGGATTCTCTATGACACAGGGATCCCATTGAACCGGGGAAATCACAGATACTTCCTGATATAAATGGGATAAAAGAATGGTGATGTTTAAGGTTGTCATAGTAAATATAATTTAGTGAAATTATTTATATATTGCTATACACATCTCCTTGATAGGATGCCTGGTCCCTTTTTGCCTGGGTCAGCTAGGGTAGTGCAATGTTCACCTTAAGTGAACTACCAGCCAGCTGCCGGAGCAACTTAGGTGCATACCATTACAGTGTGGTCCAATAAAAGACCTCACCTTGACAAGCTTGATAGTTTTTTTTGTGGGATTTGTTGTATGATCTAGTCCAAGACTAGTCCAGAAAGGAGTGCTTCTAACAATAAGAAACATACCTCAAGGTGTAATTATCAAAATACATCCTCATTGATAACATGCCGGAAAGTTTTACGTTATATGTAATATATTATGTTTCACTCCATGCCGGGTGGATTAATGAATTTTATGACCTAAGTTTTCAACATCATTTTTTAACATTTAAGTTATCCTCTAAAGAACTGACCTTGTTGCATTTACGCGTTGGGTTGGGCTTTGGTACCAAAGCAGAAACGCGTGACCGTCTCAGGAATCTAACCTGGGATTTATGGTCCTTCAGTCTTCCCAATCCCTGATGACGAAGGCTGAATAAAATGCACAGTTGGCATAAACAATTCTTTAGAAACCCCATGCATGGTTTTATGTTGATAGATCTATGAATAGATCTATACCAGACTATAGATCTGTTTTATATTTTTTCCCCCGGCTGATTGTTTGTTTGTTGTTTTATGTTTGGCATAGAATACGTACATTTCGGTTTATGTATTTTTATGTAAATCATTCTTGCATCCATCTTATTAGGACATGACATTCCTGGCATCATTAATGATTAAATTAATGATTGGGAGATATCTTTAAGAATGGCATAATGAATATTGCACTGGTTACTGCTTTATCTGGAATACAGATTAAGCAGCTACCAGATTATACTACATTGTAGTATAATCATATGTAGTTACCTACAGGAGAAAATAGAGGTCCACAGCACTTTAATAGAACCATTTAGACAATAGAAGCACACAATTTGAGGAATCCAGTTAGGTTAATACTGTGATACATGACTGGTCTTCCTGGACATTCCTTGTGTTGACATGTGATGGCTATCCAATAGGACATGTCCTGTTTAGTAACATGCATGCAGCATAACATTGCTGGTTTCCATTATGTGATGGCTGTGTTTCTGGGTATACAGTACCATGCAGGCTTCCTCTGTCTGTGATGGCTGTATCACTGAGTACAGTACCATGCAGATGTAAGACGGTGATAGTCACCAGTTTGTGATGGCTGGAACCTAGTTTACAGTACCATGCAACTTGGAGGTAGCTGGTTTGCCCTGGAAGGCCACACTGGCATGTTATCAATGAGGATGTATTTTGATAATTACACCTTGAGGTATGTTTCTTATTGTTAGAAGCACTCCTTTCTGGACTAGTCTTGGACTAGATCATACAACAAATCCACACAAAAAACTATCAAGCTTGTCAAGGTGAGGTCTTTTATTGGACCACACTGTAATGGTATGCACCTAAGTTGCTCCGGCAGCTGGCTGGTAGTTCACTTAAGGTGAACATTGCACTACCCCTAGCTGACCCAGGCAAAAAGGGACCAGGCATCCTATCAAGGAGATGTGTATAGCAATATATAATAATTTCACTAAATTATATATTACTATGACAACCTTAAACATCACCATTCTTTTATCCCATTTATATCAGGAAGTATCTGTGATTTCCCCGGTTCAATGGGATCCCTGTGTCATAGAGAATCCCTGTGGTACCCATAATGCCTTGCTACCAAGTCAAGATGACGAGTATGAATTTACGAGAGCGGCAGAAGGAGAAAACATTTTTCAAATATTTGGCTTCCCTGCAATATGCTAGTCCATCCTAGCATTGTTTTATCATCTCAAACCTACCTTATTGCTAACTGTTTGTGGGTACAATGATTTTGGCTAAGATTACGCATTGTTTTCATAATGTTTTGGCAGTCCATCTGGTCCTGGGCATCATTACCAAAGGTAACATTTGTACGAATTATTCCGTGAGACTTTCCTTTTTAACGGAAAGTTTTACGTTATATGTAATATATTATGTTTCACTCCATGCCGGTGGATTAATGAATTTTATGACCTAAGTTTTCAACATCATTTTTTAACATTTAAGTTATCCTCTAAAGAACTGACCTTGTTGCATTTACGCGTTGGGTTGGGCTTTGGTACCAAAGCAGAAACGCGTGACCGTCTCAGGAATCTAACCTGGGATTTATGGTCCTTCAGTCTTCCCAATCCCTGATGACGAAGGCTGAATAAATGCACAGTTGGCATAAACAATTCTTTAGAAACCCCATGCATGGTTTTATGTTGATAGATCTATGAATAGATCTATACCAGACTATAGATCTGTTTTATATTTTTCCCCCGGCTGATTGTTTGTTTGTTGTTTTATGTTTGGCATAGAATACGTACATTTCGGTTTATGTATTTTTATGTAAATCATTCTTGCATCCATCTTATTAGGACATGACATTCCTGGCATCATTAATGATTAAATTAATGATTGGGAGATATCTTTAAGAATGGCATAATGAATATTGCACTGGTTACTGCTTTATCTGGAATACAGATTAAGCAGCTACCAGATTATACTACATTGTAGTATAATCATATGTAGTTACCTACAGGAGAAAATAGAGGTCCACAGCACTTTAATAGAACCATTTAGACAATAGAAGCACACAATTTGAGGAATCCAGTTAGGTTAATACTGTGATACATGACTGGTCTTCCTGGACATTCCTTGTGTTGACATGTGATGGCTATCCAATAGGACATGTCCTGTTTAGTAACATGCATGCAGCATAACATTGCTGGTTTCCATTATGTGATGGCTGTGTTTCTGGGTATACAGTACCATGCAGGCTTCCTCTGTCTGTGATGGCTGTATCACTGAGTACAGTACCATGCAGATGTAAGACGGTGATAGTCACCAGTTTGTGATGGCTGGAACCTAGTTTACAGTACCATGCAACTTGGAGGTAGCTGGTTTGCCCTGGAAGGCCACACTGGCATGTTATCAATGAGGATGTATTTTGATAAATACACCTTGAGGTATGTTTCTTATTGTTAGAAGCACTCCTTTCTGGACTAGTCTTGGACTAGATCATACAACAAATCCACACAAAAAAACTATCAAGCTTGTCAAGGTGAGGTCTTTTATTGGACCACACTGTAATGGTATGCACCTAAGTTGCTCCGGCAGCTGGCTGGTAGTTCACTTAAGGTGAACATTGCACTACCCCTAGCTGACCCAGGCAAAAAGGGACCAGGCATCCTATCAAGGAGATGTGTATAGCAATATATAAATAATTTCACTAAATTATATATTACTATGACAACCTTAAACATCACCATTCTTTTATCCCATTTATATCAGGAAGTATCTGTGATTTCCCCGGTTCAATGGGATCCCTGTGTCATAGAGAATCCCTGTGGTACCCATAATGCCTTGCTACCAAGTCAAGATGACGAGTATGAATTTACGAGAGCGGCAGAAGGAGAAAACATTTTTCAAATATTTGGCTTCCCTGCAATATGCTAGTCCATCCTAGCATTGTTTTATCATCTCAAACCTACCTTATTGCTAACTGTTTGTGGGTACAATGATTTTGGCTAAGATTACGCATTGTTTTCATAATGTTTTGGCAGTCCATCTGGTCCTGGGCATCATTACCAAAGGTAACATTTGTACGAATTATTCCGTGAGACTTTCCTTTTTAACGGAAAGTTTTACGTTATATGTAATATATTATGTTTCACTCCATGCCGGGTGGATTAATGAATTTTATGACCTAAGTTTTCAACATCATTTTTTAACATTTAAGTTATCCTCTAAAGAACTGACCTTGTTGCATTTACGCGTTGGGTTGGGCTTTGGTACCAAAGCAGAAACGCGTGACCGTCTCAGGAATCTAACCTGGGATTTATGGTCCTTCAGTCTTCCCAATCCCTGATGACGAAGGCTGAATAAAATGCACAGTTGGCATAAACAATTCTTTAGAAACCCCATGCATGGTTTTATGTTGATAGATCTATGAATAGATCTATACCAGACTATAGATCTGTTTTATATTTTTCCCCCGGCTGATTGTTTGTTTGTTGTTTTATGTTTGGCATAGAATACGTACATTTCGGTTTATGTATTTTTATGTAAATCATTCTTGCATCCATCTTATTAGGACATGACATTCCTGGCATCATTAATGATTAAATTAATGATTGGGAGATATCTTTAAGAATGGCATAATGAATATTGCACTGGTTACTGCTTTATCTGGAATACAGATTAAGCAGCTACCAGATTATACTACATTGTAGTATAATCATATGTAGTTACCTACAGGAGAAAATAGAGGTCCACAGCACTTTAATAGAACCATTTAGACAATAGAAGCACACAATTTGAGGAATCCAGTTAGGTTAATACTGTGATACATGACTGGTCTTCCTGGACATTCCTTGTGTTGACATGTGATGGCTATCCAATAGGACATGTCCTGTTTAGTAACATGCATGCAGCATAACATTGCTGGTTTCCATTATGTGATGGCTGTGTTTCTGGGTATACAGTACCATGCAGGCTTCCTCTGTCTGTGATGGCTGTATCACTGAGTACAGTACCATGCAGATGTAAGACGGTGATAGTCACCAGTTTGTGATGGCTGGAACCTAGTTTACAGTACCATGCAACTTGGAGGTAGCTGGTTTGCCCTGGAAGGCCACACTGGCATGTTATCAATGAGGATGTATTTTGATAAATTACACCTTGAGGTATGTTTCTTATTGTTAGAAGCACTCCTTTCTGGACTAGTCTTGGACTAGATCATACAACAAATCCACACAAAAAAACTATCAAGCTTGTCCAACCATTGCTTGCCATGGCTTGCCATGGAACTACCATGTCCAACCACTGACTACCATGGCTTGCCATGGGACAACCATGTCCAACCATTGACTACCATGGCTTGCCATGGGAATACCGTTTCCAACCATTGACTACCATGGCTTGCCATGGGACTACCATGTCCTACCATTGACTACCATGTCCAACCATTGACTACCATGGCTTGCCATGGGACAACCATGTCCAACCATTGACTACCATTGACTACCATGGCCTGCCATGGACTACCATGTCCAACCATTGACTACCATGTCCAACCATTGATAACCATGTCCTACCATTGACTACCATGTCCAACCATTGACTACCATGGCTTGCCATGGGACTACCATGTCCAACCATTGACTACCATGGCTTGCCATGGGACTACCATGTCCAACCATTGACTACAATGGCTTGCCATGGGACTACCATGTCCAACCATTGACTACCATGGCTTGCCATGGGACAACCATGTCCAACCATTGACTACCATGGCTTGCCATGGGACAACCATGTCCAACCATTGACTACCATGGCTTGCCATGGGACTACCATGTCCAACCATTGACTACCATGGTTTGCCATGGGACAACCATGTCCAACCATTGACTACCATGGCTTGCCATGGGACAACCATGTCCAACCATTGACCACCATGGCTTGCCATGGGACTAGCATGTCCAACCATTGACTACCATGGCTTGCCATGGGACTACCATGTCCTACCATTGACTACCATGTCCAACCATTGACTAACATGGCTTGCCATGAGACTACCAGGTCCTACTATTGACTGACAGGGCTTGGCATAGGACTACCATGTCCAACCATTGACTACCATGGCTTGCCATGGGACTACCATGTCCTACCATTGACAACCATGTCCAACCATTGACTACCATGGCTTGCCATGGGACAACCATGTCCTACCATTGACTACCATGGCTTGCCATGGGACTACCATGTCCTACCATTGACTACCATGTCCAACCATTGACTACCATGGCTTGCCATGGGACTACCATGTCCAACCATTGACTACCATGGCTTGCCATGGGACAACCATGTCCAACCATTGACTACCATGGCTTGCCATGGGACTACCATGTCCTACCATTGACTACCATGCCCAACCATTGACTACCATGGCTTGCAATGGGACTACCATGGCTTGCCATGGAACTACCATGTCCAACCATTGACTACCATTGCTTGCCATGGGACTACCATGTCCTACCATTGACAGCCATGGCTTGCCATGGGACTACCATGTCCAACCATTGACTACCATGGCTTGCCATGGGACTACCATGTCCAACCATTGACTACCATGGCTTGCCATGGGACTACCATGTCTAACCATTGACCACCATGGCTTGCCATGGGACTACCATGTCCAACCATTGACTACCATGGCTTGCCATGGGACTACCATGTCCAACCATTGACCACCATGGCTTGCCATGGGACTACCATGTCCAACCATTGATAGCCATGGCTTGCCATGGGACTACCATGTCTAACCATTGACCACCATGGCTTGCCATGGGACTACCATGTCCAACCATTGACTACCATGGCTTGCCATGGGACTACCATGTCCTACCATTGATAGCCATGGCTTGCCATGGGACTACCATGTCCAACCATTGACTACCATGGCTTGCTATGGGACTACCATGTCCAACCATTGACTACCATGGCTTGCCATGGGACTACCATGTCCAACCATTGACCACCATGGCTTGCCATGGGACTACCACTCCAACCATTGACTACCATGACTTGCCAAGGGACTACCATGTCCTACCATTGACTACCATGTCCAACCATTGACTACCATGGCTTGCCATGGGACTACCATGTCCTACCATTGACTACCATGGCTTGCCATGGGACTACCACTCCAACCATTGACTACCATGGCTTGCCAAGGGACTACCATGTCCTACCATGGCTTGCCATGGGAATACCACTCCAACCATTGACTACCATGGCTTGCCATGCGACTACCATGTCCTACTATTGACTACCATTTCCTACTATTGACTACCATGTCCAACCATTGACTGCCATGTCTAACCATTGACTACCATGGCCTGCCATTGAATACCATAGCTTGCTATGGCACTACCATGTCCTACCATTGACAACCATGTCCAACCATTGATAACCATGTCCTACCATTGACTACCATGTCCAACCATTGACTACCATGGCTTGCCATGGGACTACCATGTCTCACCATTGACTACTATGTCCAACCATTGACTACCATGGCTTGCCATGGGATTACAATGTCCAACCATTGACTACCATGGCTTGCCATGGGACTACCTTGTCCTACCATTGACTACCATGTCCAACCATTGACTACCATGGCTTGCCATGGGACTACCATGTCCCACCATTGACTACTATGTCCAACCATTGACTACCATGGCTTGCCATGGAAATACCATGTCCTACCATCAGACTACCATGTCCAACCATTGACTACCATGGCTTGCCATGGGACTACCATGTCCTACCATTGACTACCATGTCCTACCATTGACTACCATTGTCTACCATTGACTACCATGTCCAACCATTGACTACCATGGCTTGCAATGGGATTACCATGTCCAACTATTCACTACCATAACTTGCCATGGGACTACCATGTCCTACCATTGACTACCATGGCTTGCCATGGGACTACCATGTCCTACCATGTCCAGCCATTGACTACCATGGCTTGCCATGGGACTACCATGTCCTACCATTGACTACCATGTCCAACCATTGACTACCATGTCCAACCATTGACTACCATGGCTTGCCATGGGACTACCATGTCAAACCAATGACTACCACGGCTTGCCATGGAACTACCATGTCCTACCATTGACTACCATGTCCGACCATCGACTACCATGTCCAACCATTGACTACCATGGCTTGCCATGGGACTACCATGTCCTACCATTGACTACCATGTCCTGCCATTGACTACCATGTCCAACCATTGACTACCATGACTTGCTGTGGGGCTACCATATCCTACCATTGATTACCATGTCTTACCATTGACTACCATGGCTGGCCACGGGACTACCATGTCCTACAATTGACTACCATGTCTTACCATTGACTACCAGGGCTTGCCATGGGACTACCATTTCCAACCATTTACTACCATGGCTTGCCATGGGACTACCATTGACTACCATGTCCAGCCATTGACTACCATGGCTTGCCATGGGACTACCATGTCCTACCATTGACTACCATGTCCAACCATTGACTACCATGTCCAACATTGACTACCATGGCTTGCTATGGGACTACCATGTCCTACCATTGACTTCCATTGCTTGCCATGGGACTACCATGTCTAATGGTAGCCATGGCAAGCCATTTCGTGATCGTTTATTTCTCAAGCAAGATAGTGAGCATATACCACCCTATTTCGTGATCGTATATCATGGACTCAGAACCCTCTAGTCGCGACGTTGTCTGATTTTAGTTCAGAGGGAAGCAAGTTGACTGCACTAGACGAAACATGGCAAGAATTTCATTGGCTCAGATAGTTTGATCGGCGGAACAATAAAGTAAAAAATCCACACATAATCGCGATGCAACGGTTTTAGCTGTAAACGTTTTTTCGCCACTAGATGGATAGATAGATGGCTGAACTACAATCTCTGACTCAAGCGATGCAAATGTGCTCTTCTTTGCTAACTGAAAATAACGTGAACCATGGAAACAATACCGTTGTTCACATTTCTTACAGGGCTTTTCAAATGCATTCAAATCAAACTTTACGCTTAAATAGACCAATTCTTCGCAAACCCAGACTGGCATTTCGAAAATGGACCGGTCAAATAACAGCATTCCACATTCCCGACTTATACAAGAACCGAATGTAGAACGGGACATTTACAGTTCATCATCACCTCGGTCGCACTGTACTCATACAGCGATCACACGGTAAGTGAAATGCAGTCATATTCAAAACAAATGAGACAAATAATTACCTAGGTTTGTTAGATAAACTTTCAGCTGCTAGATAAGTACACAATTGGAGTATTTTCGTGTGTTATCGAGCGGTTCCTCTAGGACGCACCATTTGACTTTCGAGGGGGATGAGGGTGTTTTGGTCAGAGCAAGAAATTTGTAAAGTCCTCTTGTTGTGTCTTGAACGTGTCTGCGTTTTGCGCTGAGGTGCAAGTTGATGCAAGCTGAGTGTTTTGCTCCTTTGCACGACGACATGATCACGCCACTTTCGAACACAGAACGCGCGCTCAAGCTTATCTTTTCCTCGTTAAGACGACGATAGAAATGAATAAAACTCGCCTTTTTTCTTGCAAATAACATCTAGAAATCTGAGAAAAACAATTTCATGACTTGCTTTGGTCATAATTCTCTAGTTTGGAAGACGCAACGTGTTGTCACAACTTGCAATTGCTTAGCGCGCGTATATCCAGTTCTGGAAGAACGCTGATAGTTGAGAGAGCACGAAAGGTATCAAATAACGTATTAATATTTCTACCTCCGACAGCTTTGTCAAAATGAACTCGGAACTATGCAAAGATGAGCTGGGAAAAGATGTAAAGAAAGAAACGGAGGGAATAGAAGAGCTCTACAAAGAGTTTGGGGAATTGCGAGAGTACGTAACAATACTAGTTACAGCCATTCTCAGTTACACGCGGTCGCCGGGAAAAAGCTTGCAAGCGAAAACTCGTTTTTCTGTCTTGTCTGAGCGCGACACGTCGGCGAAAGGACGTGCGTTGCCGTGGAAACGAGTTTTCGCTTGCAAGCTTTTTTCCCGGCGACCGCGTGTAACTGAGAATGGCTGTAACATTTTCCCAAGCGTCTATTTGACAATTGGGACTATTGAGTTGACTATTTGACTCATAGAAAACGAGAACGAGTAGTCTTATTGTTTAGTAGAAAGTCACTAGCATACACTCTTTTTTTATAAGAACTTTTTTTATAAGAACGTTCATCCTGAAATTTACCCAAATTTTAAGAACATGCTAAGAACATGCCGAGGCTCAGATAGGAGTGAACTATTTTTTTTCAGTGATGTGCTCTAAAATCCAGAATCAAACGTGTTTTAACAACCTTCAATATTGTAATGCGTAATGATGTACTAAGTGCTGATACAAGCAATCATGCCATGAGATCATATTCCAGGTTTCCAAGTCACTGAAATTTTAGAACATCCGTAAGAACATATCCAGCCTCAAACTGTTCCGAAAATAAGAACAGCCCAGCCTCAACTGAAAATTAGACGTTCTTTTAAAACAAAATAAGAGTGTACTACCTTCGAGTTGTTGCTAAAACGTATTTATTTCCATGGTTTTAGGAAATTTTGCGCTAGCGTCTACGCTAAGATAACGAGTAGCGGAGCCAATCAGATTGCAGGATTCGTGATAGTATGCGAGTGGATTTCTACTTAACTGTAATAGATGTACAGATGACAACACAGCGTGATTACTGAAGTTGTAATACATTTTGCTGTAATATCATTATAGCGTGGAGAAAGTAACAGCAGGACCAGTGAAGTTTCCAACCAAGGAAGACTTGGAAAAACCTACCAAGGATCCCAAAAAGGGGGTGACAAATGAGAAAGAGAAAAAGGAAAACGAGAAACAGAAAAAGGGACAAACAACAAAGTAAAACATTGATCAGGGACGTGTGAATTCAGAACCAATTCGCAGTAATGTGAGACAATTCGCAGTAATGTAAATGCAAGAAGTGTAAATATGAAAAACAAATATTACGGAAATGAACGTGTGTATGTTCACCTTAACAATGTAGAGTGTAGTATTATTACTGGTAAATAAATTCATTTCTTATACGACTGGTCAATAAAAAGATGAAGGGTTGGTGCCAGAATAGTCAGGTAGTAGTAGCAATAAAGAGGTTCCCATGGCAACAATGCCACGGAAGGCACCCTTGGCAATAGTCGCACTGTTTTCTCATGGAAATGACACTTACGCGATAGAGGGTGGTTATTTTGTATCACCAATCAGTTTACCCCGGCCACAGAGTGTGAATCGAGCCCCGGGCACAGGAGTGAGAAGCAAACGGATTAGACCACTGGGCCACCTGTGCCTCCGCTGCCACAGGGTTCCCACACAACTAGTAGCGCAAGCCGGGAATCGAACCCCGGGCACAGAGGCGAGAGGCGAACGGCTTAGACCACTGGGCCACCTGTGTTACCACTGCCACAGGGTCCCCACACAACTAGGAATTCCACGAGATTTTAACCGATTGAGTTCACTAATTTTACCGTTACCTCATTAGCATAGAGCTTTATGGGCTACGAAACTATTCGTCACGCCCATCGGTCGCAGGGTCTTGAAAACAATTTTCTGCAGTGAAACCAATCGCAAAGTTAGAGAAACCCATCGTTAAGTGATTACACCAATTCTGTATAAAGCCGGAAGGAGCGAGTACAAAGTTAGTACCAATTACTCTTCCCTGCTAGCAGGGGTCTCTCAAGGTGAGGGACCTCTGCTGGCAGGAACAATTACTCGATATTCATAGACAATTCCGTTATGCTATTTGTTATGGGGCTTTTCAAATACATTCACGCTTTAATAAGCCAATTCTTGGCAAACCCGCAACTGGCATTTGGACTATGGGCTTCCGGTCAAATACTACATTCCGCGTTCCCGACTTAGATACTGTAGCAGCTTGCTCAGAAGATGTAACGCTTGAAACACGGCATGGTCTTATTGTTCTTTTAGTTTTTGCATCGTTGTTTGTTTATTGAGATATTTAATGCAGTTCCTATGAGACAAGTGTAGCATTATCAGTTTCATCACTTCCGTCGCACTTTGCAATCATACGGTAAGTTAGGGTGAGATCAAGGGTAACTATAATATATAATAATAATAATAATAATAATAATAATAATAATAATAATAACAATAATAATAATAATAATAATATAAATACACCACAAATGACGACAATATCTAAAGTTGTGAAGTCAAGTGCTTGTGTATTTTGAACTTAAATTGCTTATCCTGTGGTCGAATTAACTGCCAAACTTTGTAAATAACTTTAGTTAGAGCATGTTCACGTCTACGGGCAGCATTGGCGAAACTAATAGAGGAAGTTTTTTTTTAACAAAAGCAAACAATATGTTGAGTCTGATTAACTACCGCCTGCAGCAAGCGGAAGATTTCTGACTTCCTCCCTCTTAAAGAGCCTCTGTCAACCACCATTTTGACAGCATAGCAACATACCAAGTCGTAGAAAGTATCTATTTCCATCCGCTGATTTAGAGAATATAGAGCAATGTTCTCGATTGAATTTGGTAAATCAAATCTGAAACTTTCTTTTTAGATGTTTATTAAGAGATCGGTACACGTAATTTGTCTTCTAATGTCGAACGAAAACAATAACAAAGGAGTGGCTGACAAGGGCTCTTTTAGTAAAAATTAACATTGGCTATAATGGCGAGCTATGTTCTACCTCTCATAGGTAAACTCACTTAACGTGACAAAACGAAAGAAAATGACATACGATTTTTGAGGGCAAAACTCGAGCCATTATAGAAACGTAAAATGCATGGATGCTACTAGTAAATAGTGTATGACTAGTTGCTATGGATGATTAGTGTAGAACAACAACCGGTATTGTTAGTGTGACTGAAAGTTCGAAAACACGCATTCGCAAATAAAAGAAAACGTCTAGAAAAGCGACGTTGATAACGAGGCAGTTAAATGACATATTCCAACGATCATTTTTGAAGCATTGATTAAATATTTTGGTGTGCTTTTTTCACGAGCTAACGCTGTCGAACTGCTGTCCTTAAAGGTGTTTCTCAAAGACCGTGTCTGCGATTTTTT
Organism: Scolanthus callimorphus; assembly: GCA_033964015.1. NCBI lineage: Eukaryota > Metazoa > Cnidaria > Anthozoa > Actiniaria > Edwardsiidae > Scolanthus > Scolanthus callimorphus. Next base: position 17,941,829 of record CM066911.1, read on the forward strand.
AAATTTTGTTTAGTTCAACAGTTATGATTTTTTTTAATTTTTTGAGCGTGAATATTCTACAAAATTTGACCTTCGAAATTTAAAAGTTCGATAACTTTTGAGCAAAGCAAAATTTTAAAAAACGCAGACACGGTTTTTGAGAAAAACCTTTAAGGATTAAAACAATGTGTTACTTGGGAGTCAAGGTCTAGCAGTTCGACAGCGTTATCTCTTGAAACTCTCACACCCGATTTTTTAATAAAACCATAAAAAAATTTCTCATTATGAAAAAGTTATTTCTTTTTGCCATAGTTCGATAGTCCATTCTATAAGCTTTCCTACGATATATTTAACCATTATCCTGCGAGATTGCGCAGAATATCGTCTGATACTTAGCCGACGAGGGACGAAGTCCCGAGTTGGCTAAAATCAGACGATATTCTGCAAAATCGAGCAGGATAATGGTTTTATTATTCAGCACATCGATAGCACAAAAACCCCCGAAAAAATGACTTTTGTGTATTATTTACGAGCTCAAACATCATATTTTCCTCAGAGACGGATATCGCAGGATAGCTGTCATGTACAGAAGACAGCTATTGGCGTTCCAATGACCATATTTGGGCAGTGCATCGATGTGCTGAATAATAAAGGTTGATATGTTTTGGTTAAACTAAGGACGTGTATGATTTTTTTTCGAACACGTGCGCGAAGGTTCTCAGTAACCTTAAATGTTCCAAGGTTTGCCAGTGTAGCGCTACACTCTATAAAGTCGTCTCGAAGAGTCAGAGCCCAAGTGCCTCGAAACTCATGAATAAGAAAGGATAGGATGGCGCCTCAACAATAGCAATGCAAGCTTAAGCTTGGTTTCCATATAGCCTTATCTGTCGTATCAGTCAACCGTGAAACAATAGAATAATTCCAATGTCCATTGTTTCACGGTCGACTGATGCGACAGATACTACAGATGAGACTATATGGAAACCAGGCCTAAACGGCACTCGCACGTTTAATTTTTGTACAACCTGTCAAAAAATAAGTCTAATTCTAATCACCAAAAATGCATTTAAGATAACCGGGAATAACCAAAATAACAGTCCAGGTTTATTAAATGACCTTTTAACTGTTAAATCAATACAAATCTATAGTGTTTTTATCTATTATCAAGAGGATGGAATTGGATTTCGATTTGAATTATTTGCTTGTCAGGCAAGCCTCGAGTGCCCCTTTAAAGGCATGTTTTTGAGCCTGTTGCACCACATATATTTAATATGACTTTTAGTATGTTGATCTTATGAAAAAGAGTTCCTGTTGCAATTTTCTTTAGGTCAATCCGTAAACTTTACCGGACAACAGGGTCTTTTTTCTCGTTTATTTACATCCAACACTAACAATAAAAGTTTTTGACTTGTTATACTGTTTTGACTTTGAAAATTGCAAAAAAAAAATTATTATATCGGACCTGTTTCGCACACTGCTTGATATTTACCTGCGATATGGCTAATGAAGTATAAATAAAAATATCTTGAATCTTCTTCGCCCTGAAGAAGGCTCTTGTATGGAGTCTCAAACATTACATTGTCTATAAGTATTTGTTACTATTGGTTTCAAGACAGTGGATGTTTAGATGCTTGAGTAAGGAGTAAAAATATCTTGAAGGTATTCATAAACTCTGAACCAAACAAATTGAAGAGTTTTTGTCTCGAGACTCATTTGGGATTTGTAGATTCGAAGCGCCGCTAAGCTCATGAATATCAAAGAAAAAGGGAGCTGCCTGAGACGTTGAAAGAAATGCAAAATGTATCCTTTTTGCACCACTTTCCAATAAATATGATTTTTAATATGGGGTTGTTGTTCAGCATACAATTATGATTCGAAAACCGTTGAAAAAGCTTATGTTGCAATTATGTATAGCTTGTTGTCAGCTCGATATTGTTTTATTTTTTCCAGAAGAGCAAGGTATATATCTACAAGCGGAAAGGTAACAGAAATTGCGCAAAATGTATCCAATAAGACGGGAGCCACCTTAAAAAATACTAATTATCATTTTCATAATTAGCAGTACAAATAGCCTCAAAACTAATCAAGGAGAAGTTGGAAGAACGTGTGAAGAGAATCGTGGAGGGCAAGGAAGAGTATAAAGAGCGTGGGGAACAGGTAGAGAAGGAGGAGCAACATGAGAAGCAGCAGCAGGTGGGCCAGGAGAAGATGCAGGAGGAGCAGGAGAGGGAGCACGAGGAGGAGGAGGAGCAGGAGGGAGGAGGAGGAAGAGGGACTGGAGAAGCAGCAGGACGAGCAGCGTGAGAAGGAACAGGAGGTGAGGCAGGAGAAGCTGCAGGAGGAGCAACAGAAACATCAGCACGAGCGGCAGCAGGAGAAGGAGGAGGTGGGGCAGGAGAAGCTGCAGGAGGAGCAACAGAAACATCAGGACGAGCTGCAGCAGCAGGAGGAGGAAGAGGTGGGGCAGGAGAAGCTGCAGGAGGAGCAAGAGAAACATCAGGACGAGCTGCAGCAGGAGAAGGGGGAGGAGGAGGTGGGGCAGGAGAAGCTGCAGGAGGAGCAACAGAAACACCAGGAAGAGCTGCAGCAGCAGGAGGAGGAAGAGGTGGGGCAGGAGAAGCTGCAGGAGGAGCAAGAGAAACATCAGGACGAGCTGCAGCAGGAGAAGGGGGAGGAGGAGGTGGGGCAGGAGAAGCTGCAGGAGGAGCAACAGAAACACCAGGAAGAGCTGCAGCAGCAGGAGGAGGAAGAGGTGGGGCAGGAGAAGCTGCAGGAGGAGCAAGAGAAACATCAGGACGAGCTGCAGCAGGAGAAGGGGGAGGAGGAGGTGGGGCAGGAGAAGCTGCAGGAGGAGCAACAGAAACATCAGCACGAGATGCAGCAGGAGGAGGAGAAGGTGGGGCAGGAGAAGCTGCAGGAGGAGCAAGAGAAGCATCAGGAGCAGCTGCAGCTGCAGCAGGAGGAGGAGGTGGGGCGGGAGAAGTTGCAGGAGGAGCAACAGAAGCATCAGGTTGAGCTGCAGCAGGAGAAGGAGGAGGAGGTGGGGCAGGAGAACGAGCTGCAGCACGAGAAGGAGGAGGAGAGGCAGGAGAAGCTGCAGGAGGAGAAACAGAAACATCAGGACGAGCTGCAGCACGAGACGGAGGTGGAGGAAGTGGGGCAGGAGAAGCTGCAGCACATGGAGGAGCAACCGGAGGAAGAGGGACAGGATGAGGATGAGGAAGTTCTTTACCCAAGCACCGGATTACAAGGTATCATGGCTCAGCGACTCTTACAGTATCAGTATGATAGCAACATTTTCTTCTGTTGGTAATTAAAATGCTGGGCCAACGAAGCTCCCCTGGGTGAATGGCACTATGAGACAATAAAAATAAAGCAAAGAAACAGATGCTACGTAAGGAACACCTGGCGAAAGGTATGACAAAAAGAAGGAAACAAATTTGCAATATCTTACGTTGTTAGGCGAACAGAAGCCACTCGGGGTGACGCTGGACCAACGAAGTTCAAGCGCGTGGGATCGGATAAAAATGATGGAAAGCGTTTTGATCTGGAGCCACACAACCGCAGTAGAGTAAGTGCTACGAATTGTTTTTAAGACGCAAAAAATATCATATGCCGATTGTCTACGCTTGAGCAGAGATCGAGACTGATTCAAATTGCAGGTTGAACTTAGTTCTATTGTTCTTTCAATAACAATAAACCGAGGTCCCGTCTGCCTGTACAAGGTGGACGCTAAAGGACCAAGTGAACACTTAGTAAGCAAAGGGGACTGTCTCCCGGTGAGCCCTCCGACCCCTCCTTGTGTTCTAGCAGTCGTCGTATGTATTCGTCTTTTTTTAGTTCCCTCGAGATGAATAGAAGCCCCTTTCTGTGCTGAAATATTAATAACGTTGTAGCTAAAGTTCTTGTCTGTTTATGTTCTGATACATTTGCTGTCATTTTTGTACAGATCTGCGCCGGATTTGCTTGATATTGAGGAAGAAATTGATAGAGTCGAGTTACCCATGGTAAACGCAGGACCAATGACGTTTCCACCAAAAAAGGTTTTATAAGAAGGCTTGAAAGAACTCTAGATGAAGGTATGACTAGTTTTACGGGAAAACTAGGTGGTCTGCGTCGGCGGAGACGTGAACATGAACAACAACAACCAAAGGTTGAGATTTATGTTAAACGCCGTGGAAAAAATGGTGTTTTGCTGACGTTTCGAGCGTTAGCCCTTCGTCGGAGCTCCGACGAAGGGCTAACGCTCGAAACGTCAGCAAAACACCATTTTTCCACGGCGTTTAACATAAATCTCAAACTCTAGATGAAGTAAGATGCTTGAACAAAGTCAGGCAAGCAATCAAGTAGAGCACATATAGATCGTTTTCATGTGACGTCATACAGTTTCTAACTTTGAAACTACGATCGCTACCACTTTGTGCTTTTTGTGTCATTTCTAGCTACCTCTAGCGAGTTTCCATGCCAGATTTTAGGAACATCTGTTATTTTGCCTCGAAGATACGAATAAAACAAGTTTTGTCACGCAATACTAGTCACGATTTTTAGGAGGCCATAATGTTTTCAAATTCATCCGTATGACAATCTAAACTATTCCTGACTGTTATATAAGTGAATATATATGTATTAAGCTGGATTTGGGTGAATATTTGTCGTTTTTGTACACTTTTGCGACATTCGATCATTTGGCGGCCATCTTGGTGCACCATTTAGGTGCACCAAGATGGCGGCGCCATACATTTCACTGTAAATAAATTTGGTATTCAAATGCGTATATCTCGGACACCAAATACTCTATGCGGATAAAACTTGGCAGAATTACATAGTTTTTAGTCCTCTTTCAGGTTCATTTAATGAAAATTGTTTTAATCTAGCGAGCAAAGAGCTGATTTAACACTCAAAACGATCTATAGCTATTCAAAACCGTTGTCGGAGGCAATACGCGCGCCTAGTCCAGTTTCTCAAATCTCCATCACGGCTACGATGTTGCCTGTGGTCGCCGAAAGGAGTCCAGAAACCTTTCCCATGCGCATGCGCTAGATCTGACCAAGAGCTCAGGTTTCTTTGTTAGTGCGCATGATCCAAATACCGCTGTCGAAGATTGATTGTTGGCATCATGAAATTTGTCCATCAAGATAGGACGCCATTTTGGCCGTTCCCGCGAAACTTCAACAAACAAGAAAACCAGTAACTTGATTCAACAACTCCTATCCTTACTCAGTGACCCCGTATAGCCTAGTCAACATGATCTCATGATACATGATCTCATGATCCATGGTATCAAATGCTTGTTTTAAGATCGAGAAAAATGACACCATTCAAAAGGCCCAGGGGGTCGTTTCTCGAAATCGCCCGATATTTTCGGGCCCGATAAACTTTTCGGGTGGTTTTTCGGGCGAGATTTAGGAGTCCCGAAAAGTGTTTCTCAAAACTCCCAAAACCCCCCGATAATTATCGGGAACCCGAAATCAAAATTATAATTTCCAAACTTTGCGAATACTTTGCATAAATAGACAATGAAAACATAGGAAACTTATCGATTCGTCGCTGTCAGGGTCAAAGTGTATCGCCATGTTGGTATTTCCATCGATAAATGCCAAGAAATAAGATAAAATGTGCGAAAAAGCAAGCATTTGCACCGAATTCTTGTAGATGAATTGGTACTTTGTTTACAACATGTCAAAAAAGTTTGACAGCTCCTCGTCAAATTTGACAGGCGAGCTGTCAAGAGAATGAATTTGATTGGTCAAGAAGAGAGATGCTTGCACCTGATTGGTGTATTTTATCGGGATGGCGGTAAAAGCAACTCGGGAGAGTTACCGGGAAACCATTTCGCGACAAAGAAAGAAACTTTGGAAACAAAGCAAGACACCTTCATAAATGGCTGTTTTACGAGAAGAAACATGCACTTTCGGGGAAATTCAACTTCGCAGGTACTAGAGGGATAAATAAAGTCGCAAAGGAGTGAAAAATCGTAGTTCATTTTGTTATTTTTCTTCCCTATTCTGAGGATTTTCGGAAACCCGAAAAAGTTTAGGGGAGAAGGGTTTCTCCCCTTATCAAGGGGCGAAAAATGACGCAATTTTATCGGGCGCGAAAAACTCGGGAGTTTCGAGAAACGCAAAATTCGTCATCCGCACGCTTTTCGGGTAATTTATCGTGCTCGAAAAGTTTTCGGGCGTTTCGAGAAACGACCCCCTGGTCTATATTTGTAGGGTAGGAGGTGTTGAATCAACTTACTGTTTTTGCACGCACGTTACTGGTTAACTAATAGACCTTTCGGTCTAGGCGCGCAGGCTTGAGCACTAACAAGGCCGGTAACCTTTAAAGGCCCATCACCTACCGAGAGCCTTTGCGGACTCTTAGCCAATCAGAGCGCCCGAAAAACAATGGATCAATTTGAAAAAAGAAAACGGGGCGCAAAGGCTCCCGGTTGCATGGTGATGGGCCTTTAACGAAATAGCGGCATGCATACGTGGAAATCAAGCAACCGCTAGCCACCTGCGTGCTACCCTGCATACTTAATGAGCAATCGTAACATGGCAAACTATGCAGAGACTCGAGCTCAGCACGAAATGGCACACTAGACTGCGTAGCAAACTCCACATGTTTCTGTGAGAAAGAGAAAGTGGCGAGATGTTCAACGAGGGAGTTTTTACCTGCGCAAATGGTCCTTTTTCGTTCGCCTCATTTTTGAGCAGCCAAAAACTCGCTTGTTGAAGTTCTCGCTGCTTTGTCCTGTTTCTGTGTTTCTTTTCCCTAAAAACACACGGGAACGCTTGTAAGAGCAGACAGACCGAAACAATCCTAGTACTATTTGATATGCACTGCTTTTCAAATCATTCACGCTTTAGTTCACAAACACTTGGTAAACAGGAAAGGCATTCCACTAGCATTGCCCTCAGCAAAATAACAGCATTCCGCATTCCTTACTTGATCTAACAAGACAATCAGTAGAAAAGCGCACTATTGGATCGTTTCATTATGTGCCGTTACAAGACGTATACGTTTAAGGTACGTTCAACAGCAAGATCGCTTTCAGATTTCTATGACCGAAAAAACGCATTTTCACTAGACAATTTAAGGACACAGAATCCACTAATTATCAATCCCACTTGAGTTCGTCAGCCAATCAGAAACGAAATCTACTGTCCCTATATTCTACGGTATCGGGTCACTGACCTGATATCAGGAACAGTTCATCTAAAACTCTTGTAGAAGACTTGAAAAATAGTTACAACATCAATTTGTTTTAGTAAAACAATTAGAATAAATAAAGTCTGGAGTTCGCGACGGCAAAAACTACAAAATGGTTTTCTGTCGCGACGGCAAAATGAAGTCTAATAAACGCAATCGTTTTTAGCTGAGGACACATAAGTTTTTTTCTTTATTTGGATGTGTAGGTGGGATGATAAATAAATAATCGGGCTAATTTGGTTTGATTCTGCAAAATATCAGAGCTCGTTTGGTCTCGCCATGGGTATTTTGGCTCGACCGAATCAAACCAAATTTGCCCGATTATATATAATTAGTATCAGTATTTCGTAGATCGGCTAATAGACAAGTTGGCGGTTATTTCCGCCATTTGATAGAAGTGAATTGGCAAAAAGCTGTCACAATCACTGGAAAGAGCTCCTCAAATGTAGTAGATCTGCCAATTTGTAACACCATACCATGGAAACTAGCGAATATGTGGCTTTGCAAAAGTCGGAAATTTTACCGACGTTTGTATGATCCCGAGAAGTTCAAAGATTTTACATTGGTTTGTATGGTGAGGTGCAATTGCACCTCACCATACAAACCAATGTAAAATCTTTGAACTTCTCGGGATCATATCTTCACTAGGTTTCGTCCTATGGTGCTATAAATTGGCAGATCTACTAAATTCGGGATGCCCTTTCCACTGATGACGAATGATGTCTGCGAAGTCGCTCCTATCGAATGGCGGAATAAACCGCCAACTGGTCTATAAAATGGACAACTATGCTACGGCCCAAAGATAAACTCGTCCTGGGTGACATTAACGTTTCAATAGTCTCAATTTCAAAATTAGATCGTAGATAAACCGGTCCCGAATGTCATTTCTAAATTTCTATGACTACATATCACTTAAGCCAGTTTTACACCAAAGGATGTATCGACATGTCTAGAGTTTTAAACGGATTGAGTTCACTACTTATATCGTTACCTTATTAGCATAGACGTCTATGGGCTACAAAACTCATCAGATATAATAATATAATATATTATTATTATATATTATTATTATTATTATTATTATATATTATATATAATCGAAATCAATAGAGTCCTATAAGAGTCCTATAAGTATATCAGTTATTAAAGGGAGGGTGTCACGATACGAGCATGCTCCAGGAACGATCACTGAGCGAAACTATTTAGACCATCCTATCAGAAAACTATTGAAGAATATGTAAAACGTAAACATTTGGTCGGATGGATCGAGAGATAGCGAGATTACAACGAATTGTTTTCGTGGTTTTCAGCCTTCGCTGGCCATAGTTACGGGACGATACTTCTTTGTTTTGAGATGCGCAGAACAACTGCGCAGTTGCATGACAGCCTCCTTTAAGCTTATAATAACAGGGCAAAATTAATGAATGCCATAATTGGCGAAGGGCGAGGTGGCCCATGACAAATTCACTAGAAATAACGCCCTAAAAGTAAATCACTTCATTTGCCTAGAAAGCTGTAACATTCAGATATTCTTTATGAGGAGGTGATAAAGGTATTTTTTGCACTTTTTTTTCTGTGTCGTATCAGTTTCATTTGGAATGTATTTTCCTCCTATTCTAAAACGGCACGACAGAATTTTACATTTTTATTATTTTACCCTGTTGGTAGCGTATCAAAATCCCAAGCTCGGTGTCAATGTTTTTCTTTCAAATTGAATACACTCGATTAATTCCAAATGTTACTCGGCCCCATGTGATTACCTATACATATCAAATGATATAGTTAATAAATACACGTACATAGAGGATATTACACGGTGGCGCGAAGATATGAGTTTTATTTTCGAGTGGCAAGAACAATATTTAACGAATGAGCGCAGCGAATGAGTAAAATATTGTTTTTGACACGAGAAAATAAAACTCATATCTCCAAGCCACCGTGTAATTTTCTTTTTATTATATAGACAAACCAGAAAAAAATATTCCAAATTGATTTCCAAGCACTTTCGTTTTGACCGATATCCTCACTAGTGAGGATATGGAAAATATGTCACTGAGGACCCGGATGTAGCTTCATATGAGATCTACGGGTGGCGTATTTCCCAGTAAAACACTCGTGTCTATATAATAAAGCCAAATACTTATACAAATAGTTACTTTTACTCTATAGAGAAACTTGCAATAGGGGAATACAACCCCCACCTGCCCCGCATACACTACACCTATCGCCTTGTGTTTTTTCAAAAATCAGGAAACAGAGAGGCGGTTACAGAAAGAAGATGGGACAAAGTGCGGGTCCAATGACGTTCCCACCCAAGGAAGACTTGAAGAAAGAAAGCAAGCAAGTGAAGCCAGTGAATTCTCGACCCAAGGAAGCCTTGGAAGAAAGCGGCAAGGGCGAGCAAAAGACGACCCAAGTAAAAGAGACTTGGCGACAGGGAAGCCAGGATAAATAAACCATCCATCACAACTAAGGAGTTTTCTTTCTCCCTTCTTGTAGACTTGATATGTTCTTGGCAAAATTGCTTTGTACTAAATAATTGCTTTGTGCAAAAAAAGACCAATCAGATTTGGCGTTAAAACAATCAATTAACTTCCTCAACCAATTGACTGTTGTTCTCAAGCCGTGTCCCACAACTACCAGAATGCAGCGCGCGCTATTTAGCAGTTTGTTCGACAAATGTCCCACATCTACCGACATGCAGCGCGCGCGTGCGTTATAGCTGGAATCGTCTGTGTCTGTGTTAGCCGCCATTTTGACAGCAAACCAAGGAAAATACCAAGCCTGAGAAAGTATCCATTTCCATCGGCTGATTTAGAGGATATCTGAGAGTAATTTTCTTGGTTGACAAGAGCTCTTCAAATTTGAAGCAGATTTCTGCTTGATCAATTTTGTTCAGCATTTCCCGCTTTCGCCGGGTGCCCGCCTGTTATCAATAATAGCTGTATTCACACTAGAGACGGAAAACTCGTCTGAGACGAGTTTCTCGTCAGAAAAAGTTTCTGTCTTATGTCAATTCTACTCAATAACACTTGCTTGTAATCTGTCTAAACTTTCTTCTTCACAAAAATTGTTTTCGCGTGATCACAGAAGAACAGGGAACCATATTCAAGGCGAGAAACTCGTCTCAGACGAGTTTTCCGTCTCTAGTGTGAATACAGCTAGTTTTATGTTTAGTGCATTTCTGAAAAAAAGCTAGAGGAAGACACAAAAACTATGCACAGTTGACCGGGAAATATTAGCCGCATTCACACTAGAGAACGGAAAACTCGTCATGACGTGTTTTTTGTCTGACGAGTTTTCCGTCTGATATGCATTCAGACGATTTCCGTCTCGTCGCGGTTTCACACTAAGATTTCCCGTCAAAAATACGTCCCGTCCCGGTTTCACACTAAGATTTCCCGTCAAAAATCCGTCTCGTCCCGGTTTCACACTAAGATTTCCCGTCAAAAATCCGTCTCGTCCCGGTTTCAAACTAAGATTTCCCGTCAAAAATCCGTCTCGTCCCGGTTTCACACTAAGATTTCCCGTCAAAAATCCGTCTCGTCCCGGTTTCACACTAAGATTTCCCGTCAAAAATCCGTCTCGTCCCGGTTTCACACTAAGATTTCCCGTCAAAAATCCGTCCCGTCCCGGTTTCACACTAAGATTTCCCGTGAAAAATCTGTCTCGTCCCGGTTTCACACTAAGATTTCCCGTCAAAAATCCGTCTCGTCCCGGTTACACACTAAGATTTCCAGTCAAAAATCCGTCTCGTCCCGGCTACACACTAAGATTTCCCGTCAAAAATCCGTCTCGTCAGGGTTACAAACTAAGATTTCCCGTCAAAAATCCGTCTCGTCCTGGCTTTACACTAAGACGAGTTTTCCGTCCGTCTTTAGTGTGAATACGGCTAATGTATAGTTTTCTGTTTGCAACAAAAGAAAATGAAAAGCAAAAAAGCTACAGTTAAAGGCAGGTCTCAAGGCAGGCTCAAAATTACGCCTATTTATTATTCTCAATTTTGAGCCATGTAAGTATCGAGGCAGCATATGAATCTCACAATACATACCTGAGCATAATCAGTAGGGCCAAGATAAGACAAAAGTTGACTTGTCAGCTCCATTACTGGTATCAAAACAGTTTCACATTCCTGCCTCAAAATAAATAGAAAAGAATTAAGAAAGATCGTTCTAGAACTTCGAGCAATATTGAACAAGAAGCGGTCAAAAATCTTGTCCCTCAAAAAGTAAAAAAAACTGAGATGTACATCTGGTGCAATTTCTCTACTTCCTTTTGCTCAAAATCGCATCAAGTTGCAAAATGCGACATCACGTTACAAAAATCGCGACAGATCGCGCTAAGCTTACATTAAGGGCGGTTCACACTTGCGATTTTTGTTTTATTTGTCGCAGCGATTTTTCTCGCGCGAATTGCAATTCCAGCTCTCTTGTGTAAACGAGATGCAAATCCGGTGCGATTTTTGTGCTCCTTTTCTTTACATCGCATCAAGTTGCAAAGAGTTTGAAATCGCCGCGACATCACGCGACAAAATTTGCGGTCGTTCGCGCCAAATTGCAATTATTTTACATTAGTGATTTTGAGTTGACGCGTACGTGCGAGAAAAATCGCCGCGACTCGCGCAACAAAAATTACAAGTGTAAATATAGACCCGTTTAGATTTTGAGTTGACGAGTTCGAAAAATCGCCGCGACTCGGGAAGAGTAGTGAATACCTTGAGAACCCCGTGAGCACACTTTGTCCAGATAGCTATGATAATATTCAACACAGCTGTATGTTGTACTGGAGGAACAAGATGCTGTAACTCGTGTAGGCTGCACACTGACCTCAGGCACACCAAGTACTGAACCTGAAAAAGCAACACGAGAAGATGAGACCACGCAGCACACTATTATCAGGGCAAGTTGATACAAATAATTCAGAACCGTAGAGGAAATGGAGGCTGAAAATGTGAGGTACAAAATCCCTCAACTTGTCGCGCAACATTGTTGTATTGCATGTTTTGGATCGATGTTGCGCGTTTTTCATCTCGCGCCACAACTTGTCACACAACAAAACATTTGTTTCAAGTTGTAAAAACTTGTTGCGCGAAGTAGAGCGCGGGTCTACTTTGAGCCACAAATCCTGGCTTTGTTGGTCGTTTTTCATCAAACAAAACTTGTCGCGCAACATTTTGCCTACAATTCAAGATGATTAGTCAATAGAAAATCCGCCTTGGGCTCGCATGTGTGATCATCAAAGCAAAAATGTTGCGCGACACATTGAGAATTTGATGAACAACGAGCAACAAATATTAGACTTGCAACGCAGCAATGCTGCGTGACAAGTTGAGGGATTATGTGCCTCGTATTTCTCCGGCTTTAAAGTGCCACTATTATCAAAAATTAGAGTCTCCAATCTTTGCCAATTCTCCATATGTTAGGCAGCTTTGCAAAACTAGAACAATGCCGTTTTCCGTTTTTTGATAGCTCTTTTCGTTCAGAAGTTATTAAGGTAAGAACGATATGCAAATTAGCATGGGTGATGACGTCACACTCTCAACTTGATCAATGCCTAAATACTAAAAAGCGGTATATCTCTATACCTCTTGAAGTTAGAGTGCTCAAACTTGGCAGAATGAATACTTGACTTGAACAGAGTGATGTGACTCATCAATTAGGGTTGCCATGGCAACCCCCTGGTTCCCAGGCTCCCCAGACGATTTTAGGATTTCCCGATTTTTCCCAACCAGATTTCAGAATTAACCAATTTTCTTGTTACTAAAAGCGAGCTACTACTAAATAAGATAAGTGGGCATGGCAATGTAGGTTACAATTGATTTCTTCAAAAGATATAGCCTCATCTAGAATTTTGGATAGGGGTGGTCTGGAACAAAGGCTGTTGCCATGGCAATCAATTAAGGTAAACAAAATTATCAGGAAGAGTGAGTTCAATATTCGTGGCAAATTTGATAGGATTTGATGCAAATCCAACAAAAATATAGACCATCAAATAATTCACCACTTTGTTTGTTGAGAGTGTGACGTCATCAAGTCACACTTTGGAGCAATGGGGGCCAAATTCAAACTCTAATATCTTCGGAACCAAAAAAGACTTTTGAAAACGGAAAGAAGCATATTTCTTCTGAGCCTCAGCTCTTTCAAATAAGGCATAAAGTAAATAATTTTCAAACTTGATAGTAGTGGCACTTTAAATACTTACGTTCCTCCGGATGGCAGCCGCGATGTCATCACACGATAGACAGCTGTGGAGATGCTGAACGCAAACGGGAACAACACTCCGACAAATCTAGGAAATGATAATGAACACACAGCGGATATCAGATGACTGTCCAAAGTAAATCAGACTTGTGTTTTCTACACAAGAGAACTGGTGTCTTTGTTGAGGCCGGTTCACACTTGCTATTTTTCTTGCATTTGTCGCGGCAATTTTTCTCGCGCGATCTGCAATTCAAACTCTCTTTTGTAAACGAGATGCAAATCCGGTGCGATTTCTCTGCTCTCTTTTCTTCAAATCGCATGAAGTTGCAAAAGTTTCGGGCATGTTTGAAAGTGTAAACGGGCCTTTAGGTCTACCAATGAGACAGCGACGAAAAAAATAGAAACACAGTGACTCTTGTTTTGTTTACTCACGACTAAATGCGTCGTACTTACTTCGTCCACTGAATGGTTTGTTGTTGAATGGGTTTCGTTTCTGATTGGTTGTTGAATGGGTTTCGTCACCTTATTGGTTGACAGTTGAATGGGTTTCGTTTCTGATTGTCTAAAGTGTATTTACTTTGCGTTTAGTTTTCGACACTCACTGGACGATTCCAACTATAACGCACGCGCGCGCTGCTTGTCGGTAGAAGTGGGACATTTGTCGAACAAACTGCTAAATAGCGCGCGTTGCATTCTGGTAGTTGTGGGCCACGGCTTGGGCATAGACTGCTTGCAGCCCCTTCTTCGGCGAACGTCCGTAAATCGAGGGAAATCGGGTTTTATTTTACCCGCGGCACACTTCGATTTGTTCCTCTTCTGAGTAACTCGACACCATAAACAAATCGAAGCGCGCCGCGGGTAAAAAAAAAAAAGATTTCCCTCGATTTACGGACGTTCGCCGAAGAAGGGGTTGCAAGCAGTCTAGCTTGGACATTTCTGAATAAAGAAGAGTTGCGCGCTTATAGCTGAAATCGTCCATTGGTCGGTGCCAATATAGGGCTTGAGGGCAGGAAGAGCCGGGAAAGTGATGACTAACCTTTGCTCGTGTTGATGACGAAAATTGCTCCAAAGGCATCGCAGACCAAATCAGCGCATTGCAGGATTTGGAGCATGGGAACTCGTTCTGAAGACTTTCCTGAAAAGAAGTTCAGATGAAAGGATAAATTTCTGAATAGAGCAGATTTCAGATGACTGCCGTGAAAGTAAGCACAATTGTGTAATCACTAGCCAATTAGTTACAAGAGTAATTACAACGTACTGTTGAATGGTTTCCAGCCCAGCCAATCAGGAGCCGAACCAATTCAGGATTTCTTAGTAGTCACACAATTGCTCTCGAATTTGATTGGCTAGTAATTTCCTGCTTGTAATTAGTTCGCAACATGATTGGTTGATATGTTCCGTATTATATCCGTTACTCCCTATCGAGGAATCCGGAATTTGCGCAGGGGTCGCTGTGTTTGACCCTGGAATTTCCACAGGGTTTGTTGATTTTGAACCTGGAATTTCCACAGGGCCATTCGTTTACCCTGGAATTTCCACAGGGTGTTCATTTGCAACTATGGAATTTCCACAGGCCCACAAGAGAATGAGGAATTTCCACAGGGGTTGCTTCAAATTTCCACAGGGGTTGTACAGAAGACTGGAATTTCCACAGGGGTAGAGTAATTTTTCAAAATTTGGAGTTCCTCGATAAGGGAGTACGGCTAATTTTTGGAACAGCCCAATTTACCTTGACCACAGTCCCGAAAGTGACCGGTTTATCGAGGTTTGACTTAAATTTACCTGATGTTCTTCGGCCATTAGTGGAACCAAGCGACGTACAACAAGAGACACGTTGGCACTGGCGGTACTGTCAGACGGGAGATTGGACAGCTGAAATAAACAGCACACAGTTACTAGTTAAACCCTAGGGCAATACACAATCTTGAAACAAATGTTTTTGTTGCGTGACAAGTTGTGGCGTGAGTGAAAAACGCGCAACATCGATCACCAAACTTGTAACGCAACAACGTTGCGCGACAAGTTGAGAGATTTTGTGCCTCGTATTTCCCCGGCTTTAGCCACATACAGTACAATGTAGCGATAACTTACAAGCTTGCAAAGGAATACAACGTGTTCTCGGCAAAGGTCAGCAGTCTCCCATCTAAACGAACAAATGTGAACAACATTACGTCAATGAAGCGTTTTTATATACGCTTATTATTAGGAAACCGTGCCCTAAATGCATTGCTTTGTTTTTGTCTACATTGATACACTGCTTCAGAATTAGGCCTTGGGCATACGTCGGTTTGAAACGAGATAATTTGCTATTTACAAGTGTACTGAGTCGGTATCTTTTGTAAAAAATAAAATCGACGCGACCCTAATTCGACATATGCCCCGGTGAACGTCCGTAAATCGTGGGAAGTATTTTTTTACGCTCGGCGCGCTTCGATTTGTTTACGGAGTCGAGTGGGATCGCTGCAGCTTGTTTCCATTGAGGGCGTTAGAAAGTACATTATTTACAGGTATAGAGTTGTTTTCAAAATCCCGCGAAACACGCTTTAGCATATCAGACTTTTATTATGTTCTTACTCCATTGTTCTCTTTGGTATTGTGGGCTATTACTCTTTGATTATTACACTTTGTTCAGTATAAGATAATTTTTAGACTATATACATAGTTTTGTAGTTTTAACATAAATCAGTCCTAGTCCATACCTAGCCAAAAAGGCCCACAAATCGGCGGCCAGTAACACAACCATGACGTCATCTTGTAAGAGACACTCAACAAGGCATTGTTCCTGAGGAAAACAATAGACACATTAGAAAGCAAAATGAACTTTCTTTTGTTCCTGTACACCAACATGGCTGCCAATGACGTCACGTGCAAATCAGCAATAGCGCTATTCACTGTTTATCAACATTACCATTCTAATGCTAATGTACCAACCGTATATTGAGTAACACTCTGAGACATACTGAAAACCAAGGAGATATCCAGTGAGATAACTTACTATGAGATGGAAACACGATGCGGGTGTGGTAGCTATCAAGGCGGACATCTTAGTGCAGACGCTCTCGTAAAAGCTGATTTGCCTGAAGAACGAAAATGTATTCTATAAATAGGGATAATAGATTGAGTTCTTATAGCTGAATTACTTATTTGCCTTGTATACTTGGTCAGGAGTCCATAAGTAGGAGCCTCCGACTGGCTTATGAAATTGAGGCAGCGTTTTTCCTGACCTATCTATTTTGAGAATAGATTTGCTAGATCAATTCTTTGTTTGCTGGTTACGGTAGAGAGCATACATGGTTAAGATGAAATTAGAACAATGAGAGGTATTCACATGTAAACTGGAATTGTGCCATGAAGTGTTCTAAACATAGATCGATCAGCAAAATCGCTGTCTCGTGGACCCTTTAGGCATACATGGTTAAGATGAAATTAGAACAATGAGAGGTATTCACATGTAAACTGGAATTGTGCCATGAAGTGTTCTAAACATAGATCGATCAGCAAAATCGCTGTCTCATGGACCCTTTAGGCGATTATATTGTGAGCTCAGTGTTAACGATTTTTCTCATTTGCATAAGCATTAGTGAAAATCAGCAAGCGTAATCGGAGGTACAAAAAGAAATAGAGTCCTAATGTGTGACGTCACAATTTGAAATATTACGAATTTCAGATTTTTGTCCACGGATAATGAAAGACCAACTTCGAAGAACGTTGCATGCAAAAAATGAGGTGAATCGGTTGAAACGCGACCGAGCTATGGCCCGCTGAATACATAATTTTTTTTAACAAATCACTGTATTTTGGACTCAGTTCATAACTTTATGAACTGAACGAAAAATACAGTGATTTGTTAAAGAAAATTACGTATTCAGCGGGCCATATCTCGGTCGCGTTTCAACCGATTCACCTTATTTTTGGTGTGTAGCTTTCAATCGATATGCCTTTCGAAATCAAGGGACAAATATTGCTCAATTGAAAATTTTGTTTTTGTGACGTCATCACTTTAGGACTCTATGATCTGAATTTCAATAGCGTCTGGTAAATGAAGCGTACTAAGAAAGTTTGACGTTCGTAACTCAAATTATGAGCGCATGGCGAGAAGCTCAATTTGCAAGAAACATGTGTGTTAATGAGCTTCCTGGCCCACAAAAAAATCAAGTCTTGAAAACGTAATAAAATTGCTCAAGATCAATAATTACTAGTCCGAAGAACGCATTGACGATCTTCACCAAGTTTTGAATGATCCACGCAGGTTTTTAAAATTCTGAAGCTAGACCCTGCTTATGCAAATGAGTAAATAAATAACCGCCTATATGTGCGATAGAAGCTCCTACTCATAAGCTCCTGGCTTGTTATGTTGCTAGGCTGACAAAATGGCGGCTAACTGAGGCTCTTTAGTAGTATGGATAGCCGCAGGCGGCTGGTGGATCGACAGAAAACGTTGGCTAAAGTAGGACGGGCTACCTGTGGTGAACGTGCGGCGAGCAAAAAAAAATGCAACACAGGCAACCCATCCGTAGTATTTAGCGATTTATCCGATCAACGCCAGACGGAGGAGGAGGAGGAGGAGGCTAGGAGCCTAGGATAGATCAAGACCTTGATCTACCATGTGGTGAACGTGAGACGAGCAACACAGACAACCAAAACTGGGCTAAAGTAGGACGGGCTACCTGTGGTGAACGGGGGCGAGCAAAAAAATGTCAGCACAGGCAACCCAATCCGTAGTTTTTAGCGGAGGCTAGGATAGACCAACCACCTTGATCTTCATTTCTCACCTGAGGGGTTTCCCTTCAAACATCACCCCATCGACATACACGGGCAAGCCGTGCTCCACCGTGCCTGAAAAACAAACCAGAGGTCATGAGAAATGGTTTGATTTCCACAAACTTGTGAAGCTCACTATAGAGCAGATTTCGTATCAAGATAAACGGCGATTCAGCGGTGAAAATGTTTAAAATATAGCAAAGATTTTTGAGACAATTTTGAAAACTGTGCCGAAATTACGTGCGTGACATCCATGGCTCGTTTTCATGCTCAAGATGGCGTTGCGTGACAAAGGCCAATGTGCTTAAAGGCCCATCACAAACCGAGAGCCTTTGCGGACTCTTAGCCAATCAGGGCACCCGAAAACAATGGATCAATTTGAAAACAAAAGAAAACGGGGCGCAAAGGCTCCCGGATGTGATGGACCCTTAAATGATCGGAAAATGTTAGTTTCTGTGGGGTGCCACAGGAATCCCGAAACCAAATTTTCTGATAAAGCACAGGAGACCCGCTAGTGAGAACATGTGAGAGGGCGACTTTCGCCGAAAGAGGCGCTGTACTTACATGTTTTAAAAGTGTGAAATATGGCTTGAAGCAACGATAAGCGAGGCTCATCCTGAGAACAGAAAACATCAAGGCAGCTTAAAATAGAGTGGAATTCAGATGAGTGTCGTAAGGAAATCAGATTTAGTTAGTTTTTTGCGTTTTCTTCGCGTTTCGATTTGGTGAGCATCGCGAGTGTGCTTTCCCATCCAATCAGATTGCGCACAAAAACCAAACAACTGATTACACATGCACTTATTCATGCAAGGGAAGAGGTCATGACAAGGGTACTCAGGGATGGTGGTGGTGGGTACCGGGTGAAGTGTGGTCTGGTGTGGTGTTGTTCCGATGTGGTGGCCGCCTGGTGTGGTGTCGTCTTGTGCAGTGTCGTTTGATCTGGTGGCCGTCTGATGTGGTGTCGTCATGTGTGGTGTCGTCTGGAGTGGTGTGGTGTCGTCTGATGTTGTAGCCGTCTGGAGTGCTGTGGCTTGGTGTCGTCTGGTGTAGTGTCGTCTGATGTGGTGCCCGTCTGGTGTGCTGTGGTGTCGCCATGTGTGGTGTCGTCTGGAGTTGGTAGTGTCGTCATGTTGTTGTGGTCTGGAGTGCTGTGGTTTTGTGTCTTCTGGTGTAGTGTCGTCTGATGTGGTGCCCGTTTGGTGTGCTGTGGTGTGGTGTCGTCATGTGTGGTGTCGTCTGGAGTGGTGTAGTGTCGTCTGATGTTGTGGCCGTCTGGAGTGCTGTGGTTTGGTGTCGTCTGGTGTATTGCGTCTGATGTGGTGCCCGTTTGGTGTGCTGTGGTGTCGTCATGTGTGGTGTCGTCTGATGTGGTAGCCGCCTGGTGCGGTGTGGTGTGGTGTCGTCTGATGTTGTTTTATATGAAGACAATACTGTACCTCTGGAAAATTGGACACCACCATCCAATTGTGATATATTTCTTCTGTAATAGAAAAAAAAGGAACATCAAACAGTAATTTGTGTCCGATCACGTGTCTATTACCAACAGACAGATAGATCACGGTAAATGGTGAGACATAAGTACCATACCTGTGGCCTTTGTCAGTAACTCTGCTATGGTAACAAGAACTTGGCAGTATCCGTATCTATCGAAATTAGAACCTTCAACTGGAAACGAAGAAATGCCCAAGGATGGAAAATGAGGTTTTTCGATAAAATTTGAAATGCAAAATTATCAAAGTCATTAAGAATTCATCAAGCTCAAACAAAGAAACTCATAAGTTAGTCCGGTCAACTCTCCTTCTCGGCTCCGTTGTGGTCGCCGAAAGGAAAGTCCAGAAACTTTTGCATGCGCATGCGCTAGACCTGACCAAGAACTTGTTCTTTTTGTTAGTGCGCATGATCCAAATACCGCTGTCGGAGATTGTTTGTTGAATTTCCGCGGTTACGGTCACAAGGACGTCCTATCTTGGTGGACAAAATTCAAGTTCTTGGTCAGATCTAGCGCATGCGCATACAAAGGTTTCTGGACTCTCCTTTCGGTGACAGGCAACAACGGAGCCGCGTAGGAGAGTTCAGGGACTGGACTACTCATAAGTGTGAAGAAGGTTTGGATACGCGTTCTAAAATTTGCATCTATTTTTTTCGTCTTATACCCTAAAAGATACCTGGAACCCGAATTTTAACCCCTAAAAGATACGACGAGCACCCCCCCCCCCCCCCCCCCCCCCCCCGACGACATATGGGAGTCTCCCCGGATATAAATAAGACATCCCAGGCTCTCCACAACTAACCAATCTACTGAGAACATCCAGTTTAAAGGCCCATCACCAGCCGGGAGCCTTTGCGCCCCGTTTTCTTTTGTTTTCAAATTGATTCATTGTTTTTCGGGTGCTCTGATTGAGTCCGCAAAGGCTGTCGGTTGGTGATGGGCCTTTAAGATAATTTACCTGTCACGTTTCTAGTCGCCAGGCTTGTGAAGGTTTTATTGGTGATGAGGATTTTAAGCAGTGGCTCAACCTTGGAGTGATGATTCAAATGAAAGAAAGATACAGTGTTAAAGTATATGGAAGTCAAAATCGGCTACTGCTAATTGCGTTTACCCCATCATTTTTCCGTGTTGCATGTTCAAGTTGCGATATAGAAAAAAGATGCACTCAGAATCCCATGTTTTGATTGGTGGAGACTAGTGTTTAAGAACATGCTTGTTGAAAAGCCGTAAAAATTACGTTCGTCCGATAGTGAACGTAGCGTTTGAACCTTCGGAAAGCAATTAATCTGAATAACTCCGCGCGTAAAACAACACTGAAAAAAGTTGGGTTCCAAACTCAATTGCAAATACAGTTCAGGGGCGTAGCCAGCACTTATGAGAGGGGGTTTCAAATTCAAAAAATAAAAAACTCCACATAGATCTCGGGGAAAAACTAGCGTTTGAAGAAATTTGCTACATTTTATTGGAGCTTTTATTTGTTGTCTATTAAATATGTACAATTTTAGTAGTAAGTCGGCCCAGAACAGAGGCGAGGGGGAGGGGGGGGGGAGGGGGGGGGGGGGGGGTTCCGCTGCGGGAGAGGGGGGGGGGTTTCGGAACCCCTGGAACCCCCCCCCCCCCCTGGCTACGCCCTGCAGTTATGGTAGCAAGAGGAAACCTTGGTGATATTAATCTGAGTTAGAGTTTTTTGACCATTCATGAAATAACAAATTACATTCTTGCTAATTACCATGGGTAATTCACTGATAAGTGAAGAAAAAAAGAAATGCCTTGTAGAACAAAAGGGCAACAATAATTACAACCATCACTTACAACAATATTAGTGGCTGAAGTAATTTCTTGTAAAATGGTAGGCATTATTGCAGATGCAGGCATGTTAGATGGGACAATGCTGAAAACAGAAGGTTTAAGACAGATTGTTTAATAACTTCGAGCAATTTCAACACTAGTCAGGCGGCTAAGCCAAATGATTGTGCGTTTCTTGATAAAAGCGTGAAACGTTCCAGTACGATTGGCCTACGGGTACTGGTCAATTTTTGATTGGGAGGCATCTCTGAAAATTCTTTTTACAGGAATTATTTAGACAACTTGCAAACCTATTGTTCAGCCGCCATCTTGTCCTTTGTTATGCATGAGTTTCGCGGCACTTACTCTCCAAGTCAGTGAAGTGATTCTCCAGACTCTGCAGCAAAATCCCTGCAACTTTGTTTCATTCAGGGGCCATTGATACCTTGGCACATATAGTCTATACTCCGGTAGCTATGTCGCAAGCTTATATCAACCTGTGTGCCAAGAATCCCGATATTTTTCCTGATTTTCTATCTCCGAAACAGTGTCTGACTGGGAATTCGAAAACATGTTTTCGTAAATAGAAGAAAACATCTAGAAAAGTAATTTAGCTATCAAATGTTCACTTGTCATATATTCCAATGATCGTTTCTCTTCGCCATAAATCTTTAGAGTTTTGTCCATCTGGCGCTACACTCTATGAATTTATCTCGTAGAATAAGAGCTTAAGTGCCACGAAACTCATGAATAACAAAGGACAACATGGCGACTGAACAATGACCGCCCGAATTGTCTAAATATTGCTGTAAATGAATTTTCAGAGATGCCTCCCAATCAAAAATAAACAAGTACCCTCTGCAGTCTCCTCCTGGAAAGTTTCATGCTTTTATCAGAAAACGCACAATTCCCAATAAAATTTGGACTTAACCGCCTGATCACGACGCGGTCAAAAATATTTCGACTTGTCTTTTTCTTGTTTTTTTTTTAAGGTATGAATATAAGTGATAAGCTGTGATTGTCCCGCCAAACAATTCTCATGGGAACCTGAGAAAATGAAATTCAAAGTTCACAGAAATGTTGCATTAAGCATGAAAAATATTTTCCCGTATTATTTTAGAAACCTTTGAAATTCAGTTTCTCAGGTCTCCATGAGAATTTCTTGGCGGAACTACCACTGCTTATTTCTTTCGTGGGAACTTTCAAAATCATACTAAAGTAAAGGCAATAGGTATCAAACTTTTAGTAACAATACTTTTGACCAAGCATTCCTAAAAGTATATAAAACAACTGTCCTAAAATGTATTACTGTAATGTGTTAGAATGCACGTTTCTGTCACCCTTTGTTCAATAACAAAAATATTAGCTGTATTCACACTAGAGACGGAAAACTCGTCTGGGACGAGTTTTTTGTCCGGACGGAAAATTCGTCTTAGTGTGAAACCGGACGAGACGGATTTTTGACGGGAATTCGTTTGAATTCATATCAGACGGAAAACTCTCAGACGGAAAACTCTCAGACGAAAAACCCGTCATGACGAGTTTTCCGTCCTCTAGTGTGAATACAGCTAATGAAAGGATCAATCTGATCCTACCTTCGTAGTGTCACCAGTAATTTCAACAAGTCAGCAATACAACCATCTAGGAAATCTTCATACTCCTGCAATCACATATACAATTGGTCAGTATTCTTTAACTAAAAACTGCACAATAATGACGCATCAGAGATATAGGAAGAGGAGACGAGCCATCGTCGAGTTCCGTACGACTTTCTGGCAGAAACGACGAATTTGTGCAGAACGAGATCAACAACCTGTAAAACGATCTAGCTTTTATCCCTGTACTGTTAAACCCTCGCTAAACTAGGACACATAAGCGCGCAATATTGTAGCCGGACACGTGTTTCCTTCATAATTCCTAGTTTAGCCACGCGAGAAACATAGTTGCGCGCAACAACTTTTGTAGCGTGGACACAAAGTTCTGGCTCTTTCTAGTGTGTAAATTCTGTCTACATTTTTAGCATTTATATAGAGCATAAAGGGGAGCATTATTTTTGAAAACATTATTTTACCTTGACCACATGCATAAGATGCCCAATCAAGAAACGGACAACTTTTAACATTCTGCTGAGAACTTTGGCATCTCCTGAACATGAAGCCTGAAAAAAAAAAAACGGGAAAGTTCGGCATCGCCACCAATCAATGTACCTTACGGTTTTCGCGGATTTACCAGATGTCGCGGGTCCGCGACCGCGCGAAATACCAGAATCCCTGTACCCTGATTTGACAATGTTCAACGTGAACACAAGTCAGAGCAAGTCATTGCAAGCTACTATAGTTAGCAGGACTTGTGTTGACTTGAGTGAACTAGAATTTCATTTGGCCAGGGCTTTACAGCATAAAAGTTACATGTACTGACCTCTAAGTCTGTGGAACCCATTGATAAACACTGCATTATCTTGGCCTCTATTACTGCACACAGATGCCTCACTATTTTAACAACATCAATGTGATTCTTGAGGAATTCCTTGTGTCTGGTGACAAGCCTATAAGAAAGAAATGTAAGACAGCCTGTGTCAGCCGCCATTTTGACAACATAGCAACATACCCAGTCTGGGCATAGACTGATTTAGAGAATAGAGAGCAATGTTCTCGATTTGATTTGGTAGATCAAATATGAAACTTTGTTGTAGATGTTCAGGCAAGCCTGTGGCCGCGTAGCACTAAGTTCAACTGAGTGGAGATAAGGAATTAACCTTGTGTGAAAGCTAACGTGCTAATGAAATGGTCCCATGTGTGCTTATGAGCGTTAGCCCTAGTAAGCGGAGAAAGAGAAAAAAATCTCTGACCCCGAGAGGGATTCGAACCCACGACCTCCGGAAGTGTACATCCGATGCTCTACCAGCTGAGCTATCCAGGTCACACTGGGAGCAGGTCGGGGTAATCTACCTGGATAGCTCACCTGGATAGCTCAGCTGGTTAGAGCATCGGATGTACACTTCCGGAGGTCGTGGGTTCGAATCCCTCTCGGGGTCAGAGATTTTTTCTCTTTCTCCGCTTACTAGGGCGAACGCTCATAAGCACACATGGGACCATTTCATTAGCACGTTAGCTTTCACACAAGGTTAATTCCTTATCTCCACTCAATGAAACTTTGTTTTTAGATGATGGTATGACTAGTTTTACGGGAAAACTAGGTGGTCTGCGTCGGCGGAGACGTGAACATGAACAACAACAACCAAAGGTTGAGATTTATGTTAAACGCCGTGGAAAAATGGTGTTTTGCTGACGTCTCGAGCGTTAGCCCTTCGTCAGAGCAAAGAGAGAAAACAGAGGGAGTGGCTGTATATAAACTAAATGTAGAGCCGTTGCTAGGCAACCGATAAACATTCGGAATGACTAAAGGTGATAATTGGTTAAATTCCCATGTTTTGTTTAAGGTCTCGGTCAGGGTAAATAATTAAAAATCCATAATACGACTTTTTTCCTAGAATTCAGTTAGAGTCCTAAAGTATATTTCTAAAACCTCAAATTACGCGTCAACTGTTTTCCTTGGTTTCAATAGCCCATTCGTTTCTATTGCCCGCCACTCATTTTCTGTATTGGTCTGGACTTTTCAAGTAAACAAGGTAGTTTTTAGTTCGGGGTCGTTAAAACATAAGAGAAAAATCTAAACTCTGCTAAAATGAACAACTTCAGTAGATACAACAATCTTTTAGCTTTAAAACGATATATAACTGATTATCATAGCATAAATTGCGACGCGACGTAAGCACGTCGTTTTCCCTGACCGAGACCTTAAGAGATTTCTCACGTAGACGAGTGGCTGACATGGGCTCTTTAACTAATGTCCAAGTGCATTGTCAAATTTTTAGAACAATTAGAAAAATGTCACTGAAGAATCCTTTTCCTTAGAACAGTTCATGCACCGTGCTCGTAAAAGGTTCGCAAGCTGCTGTTCTCGAAAGGTTCGCAGGTTGTTCTCGAAAGGTTCGCAGAGTGTTCTCGAAAGGTTGGCAGGCTGCTTGCGATAAGGTTCGCAGGCTGCTCGCAATAAAGTTCGCAGGCTGCTCGCGATAAGGTTCGCAGGCTTCTCGCGATAAGGTTCGCAGGCTGCTCGCGATAAGGTTCGCAGGCTGCTCGCGATAAGGTTCGCAGGCTGCTCGCGATAAGGTTCGCAGGCTTCTCGCGATAAGGTTCGCAGGCTGCTCGCGATAAGGTTCGCAGGCTGCTCGCGATAAGGTTCGCAGGCTGCTCGCGATAAGGTTCGCAGGCTGCTTGCAATAAGGTTCGCAGGCTGCTCGCAATAAGGTTCGCAGGCTGTTCGCGAAGGTTCCACAGGCTGCTCGCAAAAGGTTCGCAGGCTGCTCGCAAAAGAATCGCAGGCTGTTTGCGAAAGGTTTCGCAGGCTGCTCACTAAAGGTTCGCAGGCACATTCGCAGGCAGTTTGCGAAAAGGTCGAAGGGTGCTCGCGGAACGTTATCAAATTGTTCACAAAAAAGTTGCAGGCTGTTTGTGAAACATTTATGCATGGTGTTGGTGAAGCGTTGCCGCAGGGTGTTGGTGAAGCGTTGATGCATAGTGTTTGAAGCGTTGATGCAGGGTGTTAGTGGAGTGTTGACGCAGGGTGTTGGTGAAGCGTTGATGCAGGGTGCTGTTGAAGTGTTGACGCAGGGTGTTGGTGAAGTGTTGATGCAGGGTGTTGGTGAAGCGTTGATGCAGGGTGTTGGTGAAGTGTTGACGCAGGGTGTTGGTGAAGCGCTGACGCAGGGTGTTGGTGAAGCGTTGATGCATAGTGTTTGAAGCGTTGATGCAGGGTGTTAGTGGAGCATTGGCGCAAGGTGTTGGTGAGGAATTGACGGATGGCATTGGTGAAGTTTTGATGCATGGTGTTGGTGAAGCGTTGATGCATGGTGTTGAAGCGTTGACGCAGGGTGTTGGTGAAGCGTTGATGCATCGTGTTTGAAGCGTTGATGCAGGGTGTTAGTGGAGCATTGGCGCAAGGTGTTGGTGAGGCATTGAAGCCGGGCACTGGCGAAGCGTTGACACAGGGTGTTGGTGAAGAGTTGATGCAGGGTGTTAGCAAGGCGTTGATGCAGGGTTTTGACGAAGCATTCTCAAATTGTTCACAAAACGTTAACAGTATTTTTAAGTTAAAACTGACTTAACAGCATACCGGTACATGTATGTTCCAGAGCTTGATTACTACATGGTGCCTGCGTGCTTTGTCAAGATTGCTACAGCCCAGGGCAGTGTGAAATCATGGCAGTTTTGCCATAGGCACCATATTGCTGCTACTGCCTGATTTCACTAACTCTCCATTATTTATTTACGAGTACTTGTAACAAAAGTGTCTCCTTACCTATTCAAAACCTTCCATGTGTTGACAAGAAGGCCGGTATCAACATCACAGATGAGAACACAAATCTCAAGGAGGCCATGACACACTGAAACAAAACAGCCATCTCTTTATACATAACTGCCATTAAGACACTCATGTTTAATAAATGGGTATCTATAAAAGGACATGGTAAATGTAAATGTAAATGATTTGTTTTAAGTCGATAACGTGGGGAGTAGTCACCCAATCTCCCGAGCTAGAAGCTCATGTATGAAACGCTCGACCATGTTAGTATGAGTGTGTGAGCCCTATACACTGGGGATGGTCACTCCCGCGTCCCCGTGGTTCTTTAACGTCCCTCATGGTACCCCAGCGTAAAGTGTCTAATTAACAATTAGACCTCAAGCACAAAAGGGCTACGGGCCAATAGCCCATGAGGCCGCAGGCCGAATGAGCTATTGACCCGTGGCCCTTGAGGGCGCTTTCGCTACTAGAGGTCTATTGATAATAGTCCCTTAGTAGCATAGCCAATCAGAATGCAGCATTGCTAGTATTTACAAAGCACATATAGGGAAGTACCTTTGCCAACCCATTATCAGAACTACAGTAGTGCTAGTGTGCACTCCCTGGTCAAGGTACTGCAGGAGGAAAGGAAACACAAAAATGTATATGCATCGACCTGTTTTTTTTTATGGACTTCCGGTTTATGCATCCGTCCATTCGTTCATCTGTCATGATGTCATCAAAACTCTCAGTTCACACAATCTTTAGGCTCACCAGGTCTCCTTCCCATAACTTCTATGAGCACAATGGGACCAGTGAGAATATATATTACTAGTCTCTGCTCTGTACCTTCTGTCATATCCGCAATTTCCTGTTCA
Source organism: Scolanthus callimorphus (assembly GCA_033964015.1). Lineage (NCBI taxonomy): Eukaryota > Metazoa > Cnidaria > Anthozoa > Actiniaria > Edwardsiidae > Scolanthus > Scolanthus callimorphus. The sequence continues at coordinate 17,969,461 of CM066911.1, forward strand.
TCTGAATCCAAATGCAGGTGGACTTTAATGTCTATGAGCTCCATTAGGACCTAAAGTACAGTAAAAACATAAAAATAACAGAGGAATTACTCCCTTGGTACATGTACATGTACATGTACCGTACATCTCTTGTCAATCAACTGTCATTGAACATTGTAAAACATAATATGATTCAGAAATCAGTACAGTGTCTTTTTTCCTATACTTATTGTAGTGGCTTGACATAAAGGTTTACAAGGACATGTAAAACTGAGAGGACATTTTCCTAGACTTATATCCTTATTGTAGGGGCTTGACATAAAGGTTTACAAGGACATGTAAAACTGAGAGGACATCAACACAAGAGATTTGTGGCTCTTTCTACCAGTACATGTATCAACCCAACAGGGTGTGGTTATAGACAAGGCTGGCCATGGAAGTCATGGCAAGCCATGGTACTCAATGGTACTCGATGGCTAAGTTTCCCATACCAGGCACATACGGTGGTAGTTTGAAAACCAAAGCCATGGACCCTCAAACAAACACCTGAGGCAAAAAGCCAGGCTTCGTCAGAGTATAAAATGCTACACATCTTCATTCGTTAAATACACACCAGGTGGCATACCATACCTTTTGTAACTGATAGGTCTTTTTGAACAGGCCAGCAAGCTCTGCTGAAAATTGTTGGAAATAATCACCATATAGACTTTCACTATCCTAGAGAAAAAGAAGCAGCAATCAGTCAACATGGAATGGAACAGGACTATCAACCACTTGCTGATCAACTAAATTGCTGACAAACTGATCCCTAGACAAAATCTGCTTTAATGTGTTTACATCTTGTTACCACTCACTTCAGATCATGATGATTCCTTCACTACCAAGTGCACGAGTGTATGTGCAGAACTAACAAAAGTATCCAGCCAAAGGAATAATCACATGATCTGAGTTGAGTGGCAACAAGATGTAAACACTGTTAGCCTATTTTGTCTATCCATGCTCTGCACATTACAGAAATAATGCTTTCCTACGTAACAACGTGAGCAGGAAAGCGTTTTCATTGCGGTTCCGTAGCATACCTTCTATTGTCATTGGACAATAGATTTCCTATTATGGATAGCCTTCATTGTTCATTTCGGCTACATATACATTGTTTAAATTAGGCCGATTGCACGCTGTTCACCAAGCTATCGGCAATGTCACACTCCAGCTATTGTCTTGTCGTTCTTATGTTTGTGGCTTCATAAGCGAAGGGATAGAAATGAACAATAACTGCAGCATGGGACTCACGGCAGGACAACAATATTATGGTCATCAATGGCAACTAGTTTTAAGGTTTGGTGAATAAAGATTTCAACATGTCCATCAAATGGCAGCTTATCTTTTCAGCCTGTAGCGTTTTAAAAAAGTACCTGTCAACAACAATGATTCTTACAAGGTCAGGTTGTGTAGACCCCAGAGGCACACCCCCTACCAGAAAAAGATGGCAACCAGATTTCTTATAATTTTATGGTGACCAAAATTCACTATTTGGCAACTTGAATTTTTCAATACAGTGTAGCTGCCAATTGCACTGCTGTACAATGTATGTATGATTGTATGTGCATTGTACTTGCCTTGCAATGTGCAAAGGAGCTGGTTATCGTCTTGAGTAGTGCAGGAGACAAAGAGTGAATATCACTCAACATGAGCTGACTGCTAAGTTTTCCAACTTCCACAACACACTTTTCAAGGCATTCAATACACCCAATAACAGCCTGGAAAAAAGGAAACCAGTGTTAAGCAGGTACATGTATCAAACAGTTATAAGAGTTGTTGAGAGTTAACTATGCTTCACAATCACATATAGTAGCCCTGGGGGACCATATTTTTTGGTCAGGGAAGATCATCAGGAACTTACAGTTTCACCTCTAAAAGATAACCAAAAAGGGGGTGGCTCATATATTTTTTTTACCCTAAAAGATCAAGAAATCCCATCAAGAAATGTCCGTCTTTTATTAAAGTGTTGCCTTATTTGATGTTGTCTAAATTATCGTCTTGTTATTAAACAAGTGCTCTCTCTTTCTTGAAGGTTTGCAGCTGTGCTAGAGCCCTAAAAGATACCAATCTCCCTTAACTTTTATTGCAGATCAAGGTCATGCACCCCAAAAGAGACCGAATCCCATGATTTTAAACCCTGAAAGTTACGAAAATCATCCCAGACAAAATAATATGGAAGTCCCTCCCCCTCCCGCAGTACAGTACTCTTATATGAAGTTGTGGTGAAACAGTAAATTAATACTCTCAGCAACTCTCATGTCAATCTTAAGCATGCTCAATGTGAATGACCTCCCCCCCTCAGGGCATCTGGGGAAGTGCGGCAGTGCGATTCCGCACTTTTGCCCAAAAATCGCACCTTTCCGCACTTTCACACTTTCTTCGCACTTTTCCGCACTTTTAAGAAAATAACTAAAAATTGTGTGGAAAAATCCTTCTAAACACGGTAATTTCAATACGATCGCCACCGAATGCAAAAAATACCAGGCGTTCCACAGCAGACCGTTTGAGCATAAGTACGAGAAACCATCAATTAGGAGATCTGTAAAGCCGGGGAAACGTTGCGTTGCAAGTTGATGATCGATGTTGCGCGTTTTTCATCTCGCGCCACAACTTGTCACGCAACAAAAACATTTGTTGCAGGTTGTGAAAATTTGTTGCGCGAAGTAGAGTGCGGGTCTACTTTGAGACACAAATTCTGGCTTTGTTGCTCGTTTTTCATCAAACACACAACTTGTCGCGCAACATCTTGCCTACAATTCAAGTTGATTAGTCAATAGAAATGAAGTGCTAAGGGGCCAAATCCGCCTTGGGCTCGTATGTGTGATCATCAAAACAAAATGTTGCGCGGCAAGTTGTGAATTTGATGAAAAACGAGCAACAAAACTTTAGACTTGCAACGCAGCAATGTTGCGCGACAAGTTGAGGGATTTTGTGCCTCGTATTTCGCCGGCTTAATTGGATCGTAGTTTGAGATGGAAATAAGCCAATAGCTGATCTTGTAAGAAATGGGTCAATACAAAACGTTTTTCGGTGACCCCGATTTTTATTTGCTAAATTGGTCAAGTATTTAGCGGAAACAAAATAGCAGGAGAACGAAAAAACGTTGGATGTTAGAAGTTCGTTTATTTGTACTTAAACGCCGTAAATATCCTATGAAGCTGCCGGAGCCATTTACCCTAGATTGAGATGGTGATGACAAAGCACGAGTTTACATTTTGGAGAACTTTATTGCAAGATAGAGCAGATTTCGTATGACTGTGAAAAATGCCGCGATGCGGCGCGGTACTGTTGCGGTGGCGGTACGGAACCTGGCCTGCTGTAAATGGAATGAAATCGCCAATGAAATCGCGTAGTCGCGGTACTGTCACGGTCGCGGCGCGGAACAGCTTTGTGGTGGTACTTTTCACAGTCATATGAAATCTGCTCTATTGTTATGAACAACGCATGCGGGAGTTGGTTGTATGGAGAAATATGCGCTCTTAGTGATTTTAGGGGTCGAGTTTTAAAGACTGATGCCGCGCAAGCAAGCATGGTGAGCCCCTCTTTGTTTGCATTTTTCCATTGTTCTTGACCTAAATATTGATCATGCGAAGTTTAATAAGTTAGCAGTTACATCAGCTTCAACGAAATTACGTCTAAAAATGACAAAACAAATAGAAAATCAGCAGAAACGACTCGTTATGATCCCCAAAAGCGCAAACCTTCAAATTAAAGAAAATAATTTACCGCACTTTACCGCACTTTTCACCGTTTTACCACACTTTTTTCTAAAAAATCCCGCACTTTTTTGCCGTTTTTTACCGCACTTCCCCAGATGTCCTGCCTATGAAACTGCCGGAGCCATTTACCATAGATGGTGATGACGAAACAGATTTTTTTTTTTCGTACGAAGTTTACATTTTGGAGTAGTTTAGACCGTTTATTATTGCAAGACGTTGATAATATATGAACAACTCCTGCAGTTAAATTAATGTTACAGGAGTTGATTTACTGGAGAAATAGGCCTTTATGATTTTTGGGGTTCAAGTTTTTCTTCACACAAACCAGTAAAGCACATTAATCTAAATGACTTATGGTGTGTAAGCAAGCATGGTGAGCCCCTCTTTTTGCATTTTTCCGTTGTTCTTGACCTAAATATTGATCATTCGAAGTTTAGAAGTTAGCTATTATCAATTTCAACGAAATTACCTTTAATAGGGACAAAACAAACAGAAAATCAACAGAAAACTGCAAATTAAAAAAATATATATTACCGCACTTTACCGCACTTTTGACCGTTTTCCGCACTTTTTTCCGCACTTTTTTCTGAAAAATCCCGCACTTTTCCGCACTTTTTGGCCCATTTTTACCGCACTTCCCCAGATGCCCTGCCCCCTACCCTCAACCACAACAAACGTTTTATTCAACTTTATGAATAAAATACCATGGCAAAATAAATAAGTGTATAAAATAAATAAGTGTATCATTTTCATGTGTGAAGATATCAAGCCTATCAATTGCAGGAGATCCAGTGGCAGATGCAGACCTTTAAGAAGGGGGGTGGCTAGTACAAAGCATTTTCTACAGAGTTCAGACCAAGGGGGTGGCTAATCTTAAGGTTTTACAAGAAATATGAGAACAAGGGGGGTGGCTCACCCCCTAGATCCGACCTTGAGATCACCCGGTAATTCCTTGGCGTTTATAAATAATGGTCATATTTGTCGCTTGTTGATTTTTTTGCAGAATCCTGCATTGATGCAGTGTGAATTAATAGCTCACCTGTAGCATTGTGTTTTTATGCGAGAGATCACACAGTATTTCATTGGTGTTTATAAATAAAGGGTCACATTAATTTTGCCTGTCACTTTTGGAATTTTGCAGGAATCTTGCAATGATGCAGTGTGATGATTATTAGCTCACCTGAAGCAGCCTATGTATATCAACCAAAGACGAGGCAGCACTGGTTTGTTGTGCTGCTATCAAGCTGGTTATTGTGGCTAGAGAGCCGACAATGCTGTTATAAGCCTGCGAAAAAAAAATAATAATAAAAGATCTGAGGATGTTCTTTGAGCATCTTATCCTAAGTGGAACTAAAAGTGAAGATAAAAATAATAATAATGTATGCAATGGGTGTGTCGAAAACCAAGACCCAAGACCTTGAAATCCAAGACCTATTTGTCATCCCCAAACACATCGTTATTAGCTGCCAGTTGCCTCTACAGTGAAGGGTTGTGTATACCGTACCACTTGGTATAGAGCTATTGTTTAGATTATATTGACTGCCAGCTACTGGTAGACGCTAGATTTAAAAATTTCATGCCTCAACCAAGATATTATTCTTGACAGTAAACACTGACTGGTTAGAGTTTGCTCTGGGTGACTAATGTAGCATTACTGCTAAAGAAGCCAAAACTGTATGTATGTCATGTGACAGAGTGGAAATGACCTGTTTAGATCACTAAATTTCAAATAATAAGGTCAGGTCAACTCAGAAAAGCTTGATTTTTTGCATACAGACTCCTTGTCTTATTAGAAACAAAATATCAAAAATGACTTTTTTCTAATGGATCCGTCTTTGAGATATTAGCCTTTTAAACTTTGGTTTCTGTGCCATTTTATGGGAGAATTGGTACTTTGATCAGGAATTCTCGAACTTTGTTCAATCATATCTAAAATTCATATTCTTCAAATTTCTTGAAAATTTGGAATTATGCTTTTGGTCATAGAAACTCTTTGTATACGGAATCTTGAGCTTATATATTTAAATATGGCGAAGTTAGAGATTTCATTTTTGTCATTTCCGCTCTGTCATGCCATGTTATTTTCTCACATTTTTACTTATTGCAATTTCAAGTCTTACATGACTGCCTGCCCATTGACTTAAAGCACATACCTGAGGAATCACAGCTGACAAAAATGTGGCCTCTAAGTCAACCACAGCAAGACCAGGAAGTGCTTGGTAGCAAAGTTGTTGTAGAAAACCTGTATCCAAAAAGATTTATTGCTGAGCAACTTTTATTTAAACGTAGCAATGTTGCTAAAGAAAATGAACTTACAGGTATGTCTAAGGAGTCAGGCTCAAATCTGAGACAATAGTCCTCCTCAGCTTGCTTGCATGCAGGGTTTCCCATTTCAAATCATATGGCATTCGCTTGAATATTCTTTCATTTTTCTTCTGCCATACACCAATGGGCATATGAACATGATAGTGTTCCAAATAAAGAAAGAATGGTACCTGCTGAAATGAGAACGCATTTTGCCCAAGCCAAGGAGGCCTATTTTGGCTGTCTCCTTTACATGTTACAACTTCACATAAATTTCAGGGGAGTTGCAGTACGGTACCTCTATTAAGCGGCCACCAATTAAGCAGCCACCCTTAATTAAGTGGCCATTTTTCAAAGTCCCAAAATAATGTATTGTCACTTAAGTACTGTATTTACATGCCTCCATTCAGTGGCCAACCTATAATAAGCAGCCACTTGGCTTGGTCCTGAGGGTGGATGCTTAAGGTAGATCGACCCAGTAATTTTGCACCCGTGCTAACCAATTTTGAACCTCTTATATAAAAACAGATTGATTTCTATTGCGCAGCCAATATAACACACATACTACCAATAGACTGAAATACATGTCAATACAAAAGTTGGGGAGTTTGGAGTTAGTATCACGTGACAATCGGGCTACGCCTATTTCTACTCTCAGCCCAGTTTCAAGCTGTAATGACATTTTTTCGAAAAATGCTCTACAGTACCTCAAGATGGAGTAGTTGCCTCCGTGTAACCGAAGTTTGATTAAATTCTACAAGACCGATTTAAAGATATTTTAGGATTTATAAATAATGGCTATAATTTATGTAAAATTCAGTGAAGTGAATAAATATGGTCAGAGTTTGGTACTTCATGGTTATTAATTGCAGGCTTTTATAGCCAAATCTATTTGTAATTGTTCAAGGAAGGTCATGCTTTTGATAAAAATTTTATTTTATTTTGCGATTTCGAAAAATATAGAAATGTACGTATCAACATAATTCCTCCACGCATCTGCTCAACATGAAATTTGGGCCTACTTCCACGAAACTTGGTCTGATTTAAAAAATCGTAGTTTTTTCGCTCCAAAATTTTGGACGACTCCAATCGATCAATGTAAAGTTTGTCTCCAACGTTTCATAGCAATTGAAATCCTCTAAGGCTGTCAACTGGGGACGCAAAGATCGGTAAATATTGGATTAATTTCTATAGTTTCTCTTCTGGGATTTTCTTTTGTTCCCCATTCGGCACAAAATCGAATTCCAATGGAGCACACGTGGGCTTGTCCTTGCTTGGCTAGTCTCCGATGTATGATAATTTTCTGAGGTTCTTTGGTCTTTTGTTATGCATTTAATTACCATATGTCGGGGACGATTCGGAGAGCAGTCAACCGCGAATATCAACGTGTGCCGCATTGGAAGAACAAAAGCAAGTCCCTGAGCGGAAACTACACGAATCCATCCAATATTTACTGATCTTTGCATCCACAGTTGATGCCCATAGAACATTTCAATTGATATGAAACGGCGGAGATAAACTTTACATTGATCGATTGGAGTCGTCCAAAATTTTGGAGCGAAAAAAACTACGATTTTTTAATTCAGACCAAATTTGGTGAAAGAAGGCCCAAATTTCGCGCTGAGCCGATTCGTGGAGAATTATGTTGATACGTACATTTCTATATTTTTCGAAATCGCAAAATAATATTAAATTTTAATCAAAAGCATGACCTTTCTTGAACAATTACAAATAGATTGGGCTATAAAAACCTTCAATTTATAACCATGAAGTACCAAACTCTGTCATGTTAATTCATAACACTGGATTTTACATAAATTATAGCCCTGATTATAAATGCTAAGATATCTTCAGATTGGTCTTGTAGAATTTAGTCAAACTTCGGTTACACGTAGGCAATCAGTCAATCTCGAGGTACCGTAGAGCATTTTTCGAAAAAATGTTGTTACGCCTGAAACTGGTGTGAGAGTGAAAATAGGCATGGCCCAATTGTCGCGTGATACTAACTCCGATCTCCCCAAATTTTGTACTGACATGTATTTCAGTCTATGGGTAGTATGTGTGTTATATTGGCCGCGCGATAGAAATCAACCTGCTTTTGTATGAGAGGTTCAAAATTGGTTGGCATGGGTGCAGAATTACTGGGTCGATCCACCTTAATAGAGGTACCATTGTATTTCTATAATAGCGATCCCATGGTAACAACAGATCAAATGGTATAAACAGTCAGCAATGTATTCTCATCCAAAATTATTCTGCAATCGTAGGCCATTTGGGCAGATTAAACTGACATTATAATTATTATAATTCATAAAATTTGCATCAAATGATATGGCAGCATGTGAACTAGATCATTTTGGTGTCTAAGTAACTTACCTAGTTTTTTGTCAATCTCTGTAGCCGCACTGTATCCACTCTGATATTGAGAACTTTATCAAGGAGAGGTTATAAAATATATATTTTAACCGCTAAAACTACACTTCTCTCAGTTTCATTGTGAAGCTATAGAATTTATATGCGATTTTATGTCACTGCTCAGTGCTACTGTGCCACTCTGCTACAGTACTGTGCTACACTGCTACTATTATGCTACACTAATACTGTGCTAAATGTACACTGCTATTGGACTTCTATGCTTCCTTGCTACTGTGCTACAATGCTACTGCCTTTGCTACACCCACTCAGCCTGGATTTTTTTTAAATCCAGGTGAGTTGTACTCTTGTAGGCATGCGTTGTTATACACTGTTGCAGCTAGAGCAGATTTTGAATGACTGTGAAAAGTGCCACGACATGGCGCAGCACTGTCATGGCACAGAACCTGGCCTGCTGTAGATGCGTAATGAAATCATGTAATCGCGGCATGGCACAATTTTGACAGCACTTTTCACAGGCATATGAAATCTGCTCTATCCTTCAGTGCAGTGTTCTACTGTGCTACCATACATGTATTTTTAGTATAAACCAACTAATGGTCTATTACAAATCCTGCATTCTGATTGGCTGAGCTACTAATGGTCTATTAGTGATAGACCGTGCCTGGCAAAACCACCACCTTTCTTTGCAAGAAAACTTGATTTTTTTTCAACATAAATAATGGAATTCATTGCCAAAACTGACTAACTAATTGATTTATACTAAAACAATTAGACCTCTCGTCCTCATGTGCTATGATATCAATAGACCATTCGGCCTTCGGCCTCATGGTCTATTCATCATAGCACATTCGGCCTTGAGGTCTAATTGTTAACTATACACTGCTAGTCTCCAACACTGCTCTATGCAGCACTATTACAGTATTCCAGTTCTACTGTGCTTCTATGCTGCCATTATGTTACGATACTATTACAGTGCTTTTATGCTCCTTTCTTCTTAAAAAATTCGTGAAAGAGACATGAAACCACAACCGATAGCTCGCGCACATGAGAAGAAGTGTTACATGTAAAGGAGGGAAGTTCGTCTTTTAACTTGTGCAGCGAACAGAATTACTTTTTCACAAACTGATCCCTCATTCCACCTGATAAATAAGTAAGAAAGTTAAAATGTAGACAACAAAAAGGATACAACTAAATCGAGAAGACTTTGCTCTGTGTTCTGACAAGCGGGCGACGACGAAGCCATCACAAACCTGACAAATTTAGCCCCACTTTTGTACTCTACAAAGCGATTTCTTACATTTTTCTACAAGAGATACATCCGCCACATTTTCCTACGGCGAATTATTATATTATGCCTTGCTAAATGGCCCATTTACCTGAAAAACTTCAAGTTATTTTCGCACATTTTGTTTCTCACGTACCGCCATGTTGGATTCGGTTTTCAAATTCCCGCGGGTTCACGTGACTCACACGTGACTCAGCCTCGAGCTCAACTCGCTCTCTGAAATATCGGCCGCGCGTCTTTCGACGTTTAAAAAATATTTCTCTTTCTCAATTCAAAACTTATTGATATAAAATAGTAAAGAGATATGTAATTTTATGAATTTGACTTTCCTTTGCATTTTTCTGACACATTTCTTACTTTTCTTACTTTTAAAAAAATATTTCTTTAGAGAACTGGGGCCGATTGATTCCGCATATAACGCCTGGTTGATTTCTATTTGGCGCGAAAGTTGTGTTCCATGAGTTGGAAACTGATCACAACTAGAAAACTACAGCGAAGATTCGACGAGATTTACAATTATATCGTATTCTTGACAAACTTTCGAACTATTTCGAAAGCCTATATATAAATTCATTACTCCAGAGGAATTGGCTTCTAAAATATGGTTGCGTGTGAGGAATATTTAGCTCCAGAAGTTGTATCCCAAAGGTGAGTTTGAAATTTATCCACCGACAACAAACTCCAATCAATGCATCGAAGAACCAACGATTCAGTGTGCGAGCAGTGTCTTAACTGGTTATTTTTTGCTCATTATTGCTCTGAGTATTTAGGTAACTTTACTTTAGGTAGTAACTTACCCAATAAGTTTAGCCACCTTCTTTGTAAGTGAAATGAGTTGTTTAGGATCCGAAGTTACTGCTGTTTGTTAATATGTCCAAACCCGTGTTTTGTATAACTTCACAGGCTTCAAGAACTTGAATCTGAGTACCAAGACGGAGATTTAACGGAAAAGGTTAGCAAAGTAGCACGGCATCGAAATAAAATCGACGAGCTCAATATATTTTCATAAAGTGGATATTAATACCCTGGTGTTAATATAAATCTAGACGGACTCCTACGGGGAATTGGTGCCCGGCAGTCTAACCCTAGGGGTTACCTATACCCGCAGGCATGTCCGGAGCGGAAGTTGCCCCGGGGGGTAACTTTAGGCATAAGAATCGATTTACTAGCTTGGAACTATCACTTCTATACCGCTTATAGTAACACGCACATTTAGCTTTTACGCAACTTTTAACAAAATGAGTGATACTGAAAACTCTGAACGAAACACTAGAGATAGGCGATGTACGGGATGCAGAACTCTCTTGACAAAACATGCATGGGGCTTACCTTCGCGATTTTGCCAAGGTGAAGAAAAATCGTCGCCTAAAGCACTAAAAGTTATTGTGAAACAAGAGGATGAGGACGATGAAGAAACGGCGTCTCTCAAGGAGGAGCTACAAAAGTTGGTCCTTGAGGAGGAGAAAATCAAGAAAGAACAAGAGAAAGAACAACTCCGCCAACAGGTGAAGGACATGCGCGCCGAGATTGAGCGCCTCCGTGAGGAAAGGATAGCCCCTCGTGAAACAACCGGGCCTTTGCCACAAGAGCCGTCACTAACTGCTCGAGGAATGAGAAAAGAAATGATTGCGCAGACAAGTGAACCGATGGCTACACCACTGGATGCACTATTAAGGAATTCGACTACACTGGACCCAATCCAGCGCATGGCAGCGTGTTGGTTCGAGGGAAAACAAGAATCGGGAGCGTCTCCGCCGCCATCGGAATCGGCACTACACAAAGCGGAAATGTTTCTTAAACCAAAGAACATGGCACAAGGTGAGAAGCCACTTCTTATTGTGGATTTTGTGGACAATTTGATACCCCAAGAGGAGGAGCAAACGCTTGGGACACAAGGACACGCAAAAATAGTGGTGACGTATGGACCGAAAAAGCCCAAGCTAGAATCGCTAAGTATATATCAGTGGGTGATAGCAAACACCCGAATTTTTTATACACTAATGTCCCTAAACAAATTAGATAGCTCAGAAATGCAGAACTACCTTGCATACACAGTAAGGGTAATGGAGTTAGCGACTAAATTTGAGTGGAAGTCCGTCCTCACTTACGACAATGAGTTTCGTAAACTCCAGGCCATATACGGCCATTCATGGAATTTTGAATCTAACCACCTAAACACTGTGTTGTTAACTCCCATAACCAAACCAACACGAAACGTATCTAACCCCGTTAGTCGCGCGCCTTTTATCCGGCTAACAACAGACAGCAAAGTAATCTGCCGTAATTTCAATAGCCCCAAAGGATGCACCTATCACAACTGTGCTTTTAGTCACGTATGTAATCGTAATATCGGTTCTGGTAAGGCATGTGGCCAGAACCATTCCGGTATTAACCATGAGTCAACACCGCAAAAGCCGCAAACATCAGCGAATAACACACAAGCCTGACTAAACACTGACAGGCTAGCAAATAACCCACTAAATACTAACTTATGGAAAACGGAACTTGCTAACGATGAGGACAAAGACTTTCTTTATGATGGTATTTGTAATGGTTTCCAACTAATTGAAGCGGGAACTACATATCACGAGGTTGAAATGCATAATTACAAATCAGCGACTAATCAAGATAATAAGCATATCGTAGAACAAACTATCCTTGAAGAAATTGCGCAAGGAAATTACGTCATAACCGCCGATAAACCCAAGGTTGTAAGTGCTCTAGGGGCAATCCCTAAGCCTGAATCAACCGAAATTCGCATCATTCACGATTGCTCACGGCCAGAAGGCCATGCCGTTAACGATTATATCGAAATCGATACATTTCAATTCCAGTCGCTAGACGATGCTTTAAAATTGCTGCGCCCACGTTATTACATGGCAAAAATCGACCTCAAACACGCTTACCGCTCAGTGCCTATTCATCCGGATAATTATCGCGCAACAGGCTGTAAATGGCAATTTTCCGGTGACCATGACTTTCCTTATTTTTACGATACGCGTTTGCCGTTTGGCGCAAAAAGCTCGCCAAAAATATTTCATCGCATTACACAGTCAGTCCGGCGCATGATGGCGAGACGCGGCTTTCATGATATTATTGTATATTTAGATGACTTTCTGATCATTGCGCCGACTCGAGAGCGGTGCCACATGGCATTCGAAACTCTGCGCATATTACTGATTGACCTCGGATTCACTATTAGCGAACGCAAAGTCGTACCGCCGACACAACGATTAATTTTTCTTGGCGTGGAGCTGGATACAAATACAGGTAGCATGTCATTGCCACAAGATAAGCTCACCGATCTCAAGGACCTAATCATCTCCTTTCAACGCAAACGGCACGCGACTCGGAAACAATTGCAGCGCCTAGCAGGTAAACTTAACTGGGCATGCCGAGTTGTATTTGGGGGTCGCACATTCCTCCGGCGCATTATCGATACTATGAATTCTCTCTCTCCGTCAGAGCAGCTCGTGTTAGACAACGAATTCCATCGGGATATCGCATGGTGGGCTGAATTTCTTCGTGTTTTTAATGGTAAACGACTTTTTCTAGACAAAATTCCTACGGTGGATGTGTCAACTGACGCATGTCCGGAGGCTGCGGGCGGTTTCTTTCGAGGCGACTGGTACTACCACAACTTCGCGCGCGATAGCCCGCAATGGCAGCATCTTCACATCAATCACAAAGAGACTCTTGCTATCATTCTCGCAGCTCGACGATGGGGACATGATTGGGCTAATCAACATGTTATTATCCATAGCGACAACCAGGCTGCTGTCCACATCATTAATAAGGGAACAACCGCGAATTCGCTGATAATGCAGGAATTACGAGCGCTATTCTGGCTCTCAGCCACACACAATTTCCGTATAACCTCCGTTTATATCGAGGGTTGTCGAAATTCTTTAGCAGACACAATTTCTAGATTGCACTCGCCAGGCAAACTGCTCACACTCTACAACATTTTAAGCTCGATCTTGCCGGGACATGCGGTCGATGCTATGCCTCTTAATGCACACATGTCAGCTGAAAGTCTGCACTTCATCTCTTCCAGGTGCGCGCCAACAGGCGTTGGGTAGTCAATTGGAGCATGAAGTACAACAATACCGGTCTCAGCTCTACGCCGAGTCGACCAAAGCTACGTATAAAACACATCGCGATACTTACCTCCGATTCTGTATATACATGGGCTACAGTCCAGTGCCCATACAGCAAGCACATCTCCTACAATATGCGGCCTTTTTAGCGCGATCTTTGAAACCGTCAACAATTCGATGCTACCTAAATATAATTGGCGTTCTTCATAAGGAGTTTGGCCTACCTAACCCATTGCTAAATAATTGGCAACTAACGTCATTGCTAACGGGTATTAAACGTGTCCGTGGCCAACCCCCTAACCAGAAACTGCCTATTACTCCCGATATTTTGCTAGCGCTGCATGCATCCCTAGATTTCTCATCTAGCCTGGACTCATCCTTCTGGGCAATCTGCTTAGTTGCCTTTTTTGGGATGTTTCGCAAGTCTCACCTTCTGCCTACCTCACCGGCTAATTTTGATCACACTAAGCAATTAACCAAGGCAGATATAGCAATTCATAGCTGGGGCACACTCATTACCATTCGTTGGAGCAAAACCATCCAGTTCCGCGAAAGGGTAGTCAAGGTTCCCCTGCCTTTAATCCCTAACAGCAAGCTATGCCCAACTGCTGCAATAATTCATGCATTCTCTTTCATCCCTAACGCAGAGAGCAACCAGCAGGCTTTTAATTGGGTCAATGGGCCCTCATGTTCATCTAACATTTTCACGTACGGCAGGTTTATTAAGAAGCTGCGCTATCATCTGCAACACACACTCTCTAACCCCAAGCTCTTTGGAGGCCACTCCTTTCGCAGGGGAGGGGCCTCTTTTGCATATCAGTCAGGCGTGCCCCTAGAATTGATAAAAGCACTAGGGGACTGGCGCTCTGATTCTATTCTCATCTATTTACAATGCCATTAACCATAAGACTCCATTCTGCCAACTTGCTGTGCAAGGCAATAACCTCACAAGCTCTCCACAACACACCACAACACAGTCTGGGTTTGGGAAAGTGATTAGTCTGTAATATAAGAATATATGTCAATTCATGATTAGAGAAATTATATATATGTATGATGTAAAAAATGTATAATAATAATAAAGACTGCCGGATCCCAATCTTGTGTATGAGGTTTAGGTGGATATTAATACCCTGGTGTTAATATAAATCTAGACGGACTCCTACGGGGAATTGGTGCCCGGCAGTCTAACCCTAGGGTTACCTATACCCGCAGGCATGTCCGGAGCGGAAGTTGCCCCGGGGGGTAACTTTAGGCATAAGAATCGATTTACTAGCTTGGAACTATCACTTCTATACCGCTTATAGTAACACGCACATTTAGCTTTTACGCACCCACCCGCCCACTCCAATGGTAGTCCTGATTATGTTTTATGTACAGTAAGTATAGAAGTAATGTAAATGTACTTGTTGTGTAGGGAAAGTGATTAGTCTGTAATATAAGAATATATGTCAATTCATGATTAGAGAAATTATATATATGTATGATGTAAAAAATGTATAATAATAATAAAGACTGCCGGATCCCAATCTTGTGTATGAGGTTTAGCTGTAAAATTTACAGAAAAATATAATAATGTGTACAGTACAACCCTTTTCAGGGAATGTGAATCATCACTATTATTTACTCATGTCTTTTAGTCTATTACATTTGAGGGTGGTCAGTCTGTTTGCTTGCCTTGAGTGAGTGTCTTCAGGTTTTTAAAATTCACTTTTTACTTTACAGTCTCAAAAATGCCTGAAGTGTGCAGTTTTTGGCAACATTTAATTGCGTTATTATTTTCAGGGCTATATCAGGAAGAAATGCAAGCTGGTGAAATCAAGCCTGGCTGCTGGTATACAAGAGAGGTGAATAATGTGTCATTTCTAGCACTTCTTCAAGTTATCCCTTTCCTCAAAAGAAAAAAATGACTGATGAACAAAGGAGTAGCCATCATCCCAATCTTTCCTGGAGTTTCCAGATGTACAATACTGCATCATAAGGAGAGCTGGAAATTAAAATCTCTGCTGGTAATGAGACGTTGTCCAATCAAAATCAACAAATGTCCAACCAAACTTATGGTGTGTTTCCAGCTGATTTTTTTTTTTTTGGGGGGGGGGGGGGGGGGGGCTTGATTTTCCTTTTCTTTTCTTTTCATTTTTGGTGGTTTTTTTGATTTTGATTGAATATTTTATCTTCATCCTCATTCATTAAAATCCCCCCCCCCCCCCTCTCCATTATATGTCTATATAAGCTAAAGCCCCTTTTTTGTTTTCCGTTAGGATAGTCCAGTTGGAAAAGAAGTTTGCAGATAAAGCAGTCTCTGAGGTATGTACACTGTACATATCCATGCATGGTTTATCATCCATAATATATAGATTTAGCCACTGGCTAAAAGCGGAGCTCCCAATTACATATTTTGTTGTGTTAATGAGACAAAAAGGTTGCCATTGTACAATAATAGCCTGTCACCGTCATATCACGTGACTAAGCACTTGCACTAAGCACCCCCCTTACCACTTAGATAACTTCAACCAAGTTTGGTTGTCTGAGGTTCATCCCTTCTTGAGATATATCATTTTTCTCCTATGATGACGTCATCAATGACGTCATACCACGTGACCATGCAGTTGCACCCCCCTTACCACTTAGATAACTTCAACCAAGTTTGGTTGTCTGAGGTTCATCCCTTCCCAAAATATATTCTTTTTCTCCTGTGATGACGTCACCGATGACGTCGTACCACGTGACCACACGGTTGCACCCCCCTTACCACTTAGATAACTTCACCCAAGTTTGGTTGTCTGAGGTTCATCCCTTCCCATATATATTCCTTTTCTCCTGTGATGACGTCGTCAATGACATCATACCATGTGACCACACAGTTGCACTCCCCTTACCACTTAGATATCTTCACCCAAGTTTGGTTGTCTAAGGTCATCCCGTCCTGATATATATTCTTTTTCTCCGGTGATGACGTCATCGATGGCGTCATACCATGTGACCACACAGTTGCACCCCCATTACCACTTAGATAACTTCACCCAAGTTTGGTTGTCTGAGGTTTGTCCCGTCCCGAGATTTGAATGCAGGGGTTTCAATAGAAGGCAGGTATAACAGTGGTGAACTGCCATCTACTTCACTGCTGACTGCTGGCAACTTCATGATTACTTCAATATCAAAGCAAACAAATACACAAATATGCCAATTATCTTGCCATCAAAATGCAGGAAAACGCCTTTTCTGCTACCAAAATTTCCAGGGTGAGCATGTCCCCCTACCCCCCTAAGAAGGATCAGGCCTTACGGCCAGTGTTTTTGGTAATTTTTTGCTGTTATTTGGTAATTTTGGAGATTTTTTGTGGTATTGGGGTTTTGATGAAGGCACCCTGCTTTATTTCCCTGATTCCCCAAAGTTATGACACAATACAGTGAGAGACCTGAAGATGTTCTAGATTCTAATAATAATGCGTGAATAAAATGATACCATAGGTCATGTTTTGAATTATTTCTTACAAAATCCTCTCTAGGAAAGCTACCTCGCTCTAATGAAGCAGTTGCTTAACAAAGACAACCAGGATGATGATGATTCTAGTCATAGAAATGGAACAGAATGCACATCATCTGAAAATGAAACAAATAATGTTGCATCAAGCTCATCGCGAGAGGCATTAACTACTAGCAATGACAATGTCGAGTCCTCTGCTAATGACAACACGGTAAGTAGCATCTCTACTGAACCTACCAGCAGCAGTGCAGTGACAGGTACAGAGGAATGTGTTGACAGTAGTGATATGGAAGTGGACAGTGGCATGTCTTCAGCACCTACTGGTAGCAGCTCAAGTGATTCTGCAGAGCCATCAAGCAGCACACAGGAATCAGAAGAAGGTATTAAACCATTCTAGTATTACGCATAAATTTGAAATGTGTACAAGTCAGTAAAGCTATTCAACTCCCCTTGGATTATGCAATTAAAGCCTCTTGACAGTTTCCGCCACCATATTGTTGAGTAGGCAGTTAAGCCATAAACTCTGCAAATGCGAAGTGAAATCGTTTTTTTTTTTCATTCTTGCCAAAGATATCCCAACATCAGCTAAGAAGAGACGGAGGTTGAAACAGGATTCCCAGGTATGCTGAATGTTCATGTACAGTGCATCCTTCCATTCATTTTGTTCATATTTCTCTTTTTGTTAATTTCATTTCTCCCATTTCATTTGTTTCATTCATTTTATTTGTTTCATTTGTGTTATTCGTTTCATTGAATTTTTGCTTCTAGAAAAAGAAAATAAGTCGAGCCCTGGTAGGCAGCCAGGCATTGCAGAAATGTTCTCAAGAGCGTAAGTGAATGAAAATGAAATGTTGCATCCCCCCGCCACTCTAGTATTGTTTTCTCTCTTCTGTATAGAATTCTTTCCAACTAGGCAGGCTTCCTGTGGAATATTTCTCTAGAAAACCTTAGCTACAATGAACTTCCGGTGATGTGGAGAATTCAGGGGCGTCAACTTTACCAGTTTCGCCAGGAGTCTCAATATTTTTCGCTCCATCTCCTGGGAAAAGTTTAAGATGGCTGTCATACATTTACTGTATTTCTCTTAGGCAAATTTCAGGAAACTTCGCCATTTCAAGGCAGTCTCCAGATTTTTGACGTCCTAGAGTTGACATCCCTGAGAATTGAATTGATCATGGGATATGGGACAAGAAGAACAGTGTTCAGCTCTAGGCCTGTCAACAAAAGCTAGGGAATTCTGTGATGTCAATTCTCCAAGATGCTGGATGATATAAATTTCTGATCTTTCACCAGTGCCAAGTTCTTCAGGAAAAACAGAAATTAACTGATGTAGATGTATCATGGCTTGGTTGATTCCTCAAAAGCAGCTTTAATTCTAATGAAATGTAATCAGAAGTTTATTCCCACATTGTCTAGACCAAAGAGGAAAGAAGTTGATTCAGACACTGGAGTTAGCAGTAGCAGTGAAACTGATACCTGCAAAACTGAACAGGTGAGACATTTTTAAGAAAGATGCTTGACATGAAATGATATCATCAATTTGATAGGCCTTTTGATAATCTACATGAATGTGTGGTTCAAGAAAATATCCATTCTCTCCCCCTCCCATGGAAGGGTGTTGAAAATAAGTATTTGTATGGAAAAATCAGATAAATTGACTCCCACCCCTCTGGAATTTCCAATCCCTTCCATCACCGGTGGATATTTTCTGGAATCACACAATGATAATAAAAAAAAATTAGAAAAATCCATGAAATTTGCCAGAAATAATTTCAATTTTCCCTTTTTAACCAACTCCCACGAGCAAGTAAGAGATTTTGACCTGCTGAGAAAGGATTCGATCAATAAGCACTAACAAGCAGTGAAACAAATTGAATGTATACAATATATGTAAACCTCTACAAAACTGATCAATTTATGGGAAATCTGTTTCTTGGAATTCCCAGGAATTTCCTGTGAAATCTTCCAATATTTTACCACAAAACTGGCATTCAAAATCCTGCTAATTTTCATGTTTTTCCACGAATTATCAGAAGTCCTGATTTAAGCATAATTGATACATAATTTCTTCCCATTTTGGTGTGTGTTTGTAGGAAGAAAAAAGATTGAAGACCAAGGACACAGAACTGGAGGAGACTGAACAGGATAGGTATACCTTAAAAACACCTATCTGTTGCAATGAGGGGTTTCAAATGGCTCGAAAGGAGTATTGAAAAAATATAGCAGAGTCTTGAAATCTTGCAACTTACAGTTGAGACAAGGAATCTTGTCAGGCAGTATTTTGAGTGTTCTTTCTATTTGTATCTTATTTTCATGGTCAGTCATCTTATTTTTTTCTGGGTCCTGAAACAGTATCTCTTATTCTTAAATGAAGTTCTAGTTACAGTTTGAGGGAAAACAAAGCTCAGAGTGATGAGAAAGCAGTCATCATAAAACCACAGGTACAGTGCAGAGCAATCCCCCCCCCCCCCCCCCCACACACACACCTTACTGCGGTTTTCCTAATTCTGCTAACTCTCGCTATCAATTTCCAGCCATAAAACCGCCTTCTGGCTTCCGTCAATCAAACTCCCAAGTCTTTTCATTGTTCCTCTTTGTGCTTTTTGATTGGCCAGCCCCGAAGCAGCGCTAAAATCGCTTCCTGTCACACCACCAATGGTTATGTGTTGGCTTAACATTTCAAATATTTTGGTATGTTTTTGCTCTGTTGAGTAAATGGAAATATATGAAGTGAAGCTGTTGGCAATGAACCTGGAGCTGTGGGCATGGACCTGTCCCCTCAATAATATTATGTGCAGTGTCTTTATTGGTACTTGAGGAATACTAGCAAGCCTTCATGTAAGGGTGGTCTGATTGCTAAGGATCCCACCCTGATCAAATTACCCAATGGACCCTGTACTGGGAAACTGAGGAGAAACAACAACACTACTTCATTTTTGATTTGGCACAGAGAGAGGTTTATTTCCAGAGAAACCCTAAGCATACATAATAACTAAATATTCACTAGAAATAAAACCTCTCTGCCCATAGGAGATTCCAAAACAATATTTGTGATCACTTCAGCCGTAAGCACTTCTCCTGTTGACTGAGTCATTCACTAACTATAACACCAACAGATCACATGAGAAGTATCCAATTACCAGTACCCAGAATGCCTCGTGTAATTAAGCCTTTTAAGCAGAGCTCAAAATATGCCAATTTGAGGTTGAGTCCTTTCCATAGATGTTTATCAGTATGTGCCTTGTCATTTACACCTATTAACTTCCAATGATTCCAACTTATTTGCCATTACACTTTGTTTCACACCAGCCCCCACCCCGATGCAAGGAATGCTCCCAGTTAATTGACAGTCCAGATCTGTGCCTCTTCCCTGGTGACTCAGAAGATGCTGTAGAAGAGTTTGTTGCACTTGTCGATCCACGTCTGTCACTTTTCACTGGAGATGAAGAACAGTTTGATAGTTATGACGACAAACCACAACACAGGCTGACCAACTTTAGGTATTTCTAAAGATATAATTTGTGCATTGCAGTGACCATGCTCCCCAGGGCTCGACCTTAGTGATAGTCTATGAGCCAAAGGAGGGTTGGGAAGGGAAGTTTGGGCTGGTCTGGGGAAGGTTGCAGAAATCCCCCCCCCCCCAAAAAAAAAAAAACGCTTTTGAGCTAGAGAAAAAATCCTGCAAGCCTCTCACTGTCTGGCTCTCAAAAAATTCTGGTACTCCTCTGAGCCAGAAAAAAATATCCTGCACAAGACAAACCAGAACCCCCCTGGAAATGTCTAATGGTCCAT
Organism: Scolanthus callimorphus; assembly: GCA_033964015.1. Lineage (NCBI taxonomy): Eukaryota > Metazoa > Cnidaria > Anthozoa > Actiniaria > Edwardsiidae > Scolanthus > Scolanthus callimorphus. The sequence continues at coordinate 17,990,541 of CM066911.1, forward strand.
CGCTTAAACAAAGGAGTTTAGGAGTTAGGAGTTTTTTCTCCATTACCCTCCAGAATTGTTCCGACTCATTTTTAAGGCTACCTTTCCTATTAAACTTGTTATTTATTTATATTTTTTATTATTACTTTTTAGTATTTATGACAAGAACACCCACCTCTGTCCATTTGATACTGGTCTGATTGAGAAAAACATTGAGCTTTTTATCAGTGGTTACATGAAGCCAATTTATGATGACAACCCTTGCCCTGAGGGAGGGGTCCCTGTCAAGATTATGGGCCCTGTTAATGAGTGGTGGACGGCTGGGTTTGATGGTGGAGAGAATGCACTTATTGGACTGACTACAGGTGATTTTAGTATATTTCAGGGAATTAAAAAGTACATAATCATGGCTTGAAATTGCGACCATATCATCACCAATGCGACCATAATTTTCCACTTTGCAACAAAAAATATCAGTTAGTCTCAAATTTAATATCAACTAGTTTTTGTAAGATTTTGTAAAGCTTTAACATAAATTGTGTGACTAAAAGGTATTTGCGACCTAAATGCACCAAACAAGTTGCAAAATTTTAATACTACGGATTTCACCGAACTGCCACACCCACAAGCGACTCCGCCGTAACGTTTATGTCTGCTGTCGTTTTTTGGCGGGAATTTACCATGAATGAAAAACCATAAACAGGACACATTTTAGGCAACAATCTTAGTAATTTGTACATAAGTATACTTTTGGATTTTCAGCTAATTTAGGCCTTGGTAAGTTCATTTTGAGTTATAATAGTTCATGTTGAATTATAATAGTTAATTTACATTTATATTTTTTTGAATCATGAGGAGTTCACCGTGTTAAAAATGATTTGGCGCCGTTTCTTTGAGGCTTTTTCAGGGCTCCTAGAAAATCCTGTGAAATCGGCGGACTGTTCAAATTCATGTGAGCAAGGACTGTACACAAACTTGTAGATGTTTTTGGACGTGGTAGCAGCATGAATTTCAGATCCCGTCCACACTAACGCGTTTTCGTTTGAATCCGTATACTTTTTGATACGGTTAGGCCTTCCGTCCACACTAACACGCTAACACGTTTTCATCGAATCTGTATCAGTTTGAAAACGCTCTCGAAAGCGAATCAAAACGAATCCGTATACATATCGGTTTAGTGTGGACGGTCGAATCCGGATAAAAACGAAAACGATGACGTCAACTCTACCACTAATTTCAGACTAATTTCAGACTAATTTTCACACGCCAAATCAAATAAAAACTGATCGCTTGTTTGGAGCTAAATCTCCCGTCCATACTAACACGCTGCGAATCCGTATAAGTTTGAAAACGAATACATTTGAAAACGCGTTAGTGTGGGGCAATGCCTAAGTTTGAAAACGCTCTCGAAATTGAATAAAAACGAATCCGTATACATATCGTTTTAGTGTGGACGGTCGAATCCGGATAAAAATGAAAACGATAACGTCAACTGTACCATTAATTTGAGGCTGTCCTTGCACACGCCAGAATGTAGGTTTTGGTCGAGGGTCGAGTGTCGAGGGTAAGACGTCGAGGGTCGAGGGTAAAATGTCGAGGGTCGAGGGTAAAATGTCGAGGGTCCAATTTTTTTCTGCAAATAAATGAAATAATTTTTTCCCGTGATACATGTTGAAATATTTTTTAAAGAATGCAAATTTTGGTTTCCTGACTGATACGTGGATAGACTCCGACACAGTTGTGCTGAGAATTTTCCCACCTTTTTCGACCTGCGCGGAGCGGCATAAAACAAAATGTTTTCCGAAAACTCCAGGCGTAAATTTCGCGCAATCTTTTTCAAAATCAAATTCCCTAAAACTGTGGCAGATTTGTTGTGCTTTTTCGCCAGGAATTCTCAGAAAGGTTTCCTCGACAGAGCGTACCGAGCGTGTAAGCACGCGGATCTTGCTCAAACAGGAGAACACAAATGAGAACAACAATAAAATATTTTGGTCTGAGATAATATCAAACCAAAGGAAGTCCACTCTACGTTCATCGAACTGGTGTTTTTCGAAGATTTTGAACACGGCGTTCTTCAACTGGCATTGAACTGGAGTGTTGGTAGTCCCATTGCGATATGCTGCCAGCGCAGAAAAAGCAATCGCCGACGTGATTTCATACCCAGCACTTACTAGTTTTGCTTCCATGCTACTCATTATACTACAGCTAACTTTTATGAGACTCAGGGATAGGTAGCACAATAAAACGAAGCGAAATGAAGTTAGGTCGAATATCATTTGCGATCTTTCACGAAGCACTCTAGTGAAGTGAGCGCTAGAAATAGGTTGTGAAAATGCCGCGGAAATCTTGGTTTTCCCGAAGATTGAATAAAAGCAAAACATTGAAATCTTTTCTTGTCCAAAATACTAAGACTCGGCAAGTTTGCTTCGAATTTTGCTGTTTAACTTTAGAGATTTCCACGGTTAAACAGAAGATTTTGCTTCCCTTCACGTGCAGTCTAATTAGCGAAGCAAAAGGTTTGATTGACAAATGTCTGCGATAAGATAACTTGTAGCGGCAAGTCTTAAGAAACATCTGCAAGAACGCTTTCACCAACATGCGGGCATGTGAGCGAATAAAGCGGGAAAAACCGAGACTTTGCATTTAAAAAGAAATCGACCCTGAGAAAAAGAAAAAAAAATGGACCCTCGACATTTTACCCTCGACCCTCGACATTTTACCCTCGACATTTTACCCTCGACCCTCGACGTCTTACCCTCGACCCTCGACCCTCGACCAAAACTACACTCCACACGCCAACATCAAATAAAGACTGATCGCTTGTTTGGAGTAAATGTCCCGTCCGCACGCTGCGAATCCGTATAACTTTGAAAACGAATACTTTTGAAAACGCATTAGTGTCAGGGCCTCAAACACAGCGCGACAGTCCCGATGTCCGTAGCTGTTTAATTTGGAGCCCTGATTTTATAATAAGATCAATAATTTAGACATTTTTTGCAAGATGTCCAGGTCTTTTTTTTGCATGATGTCGCCCAAATGTAAGTGCATAAAGCAAAATTAGTTATTAAAAAAATGTGTTATTTTTGTTGTTGTTTTTTTTGAAAATTTCAAGAAGCAAGATGCCAAAAATGGGTTCAACTAACAAAGGGCATTTATCTTTATCTCTTCATATCATTTTTTGTTGTAGCTTATGGGGAGTACGTATTAATGAACCCTTCCAAAGAGTATGCTCCATTTATTGACACCATGAGAGAAAAAATCCAGCTGAGCAAGGTATGAATGAATCGTTTATTTACCACGTTTGCAGTCTAGGACTGGATATAAGTCAGCAACGACGAACTAGAATACGATAACAATAAGCAAACGGATTACAATAAACATGGTATACACCTGTTTCAATTAACGTTGCTCTGCAAAACGTAAAACCATGAACCATGCTTCATAAGTCGTAATGGTAATTCCTGCTTAAAGACGAAGCGGTTCACGCCAAATTGTGTCTCAAAGTACTAAACAAAGTGCCATTTGGTGGTTTAAGTTTAGTTTGGTTTGCAAAACTCGAGGAAAATACGAGAAATAGCGTCTTCGTTGTGATGAATGGTTCATGGTTTTACGTTTTGCAGAGCAACGTTAATTGAAGTAGGTGTATTACCAAAATGATACTTTAAGGCCGGTTCACACTTGCGACTTTTGTTGCATTTTTCGCGGCGATTTTTCTCTAGTGTAAACTAGGTGCAAATCCGGTGCGATTTCTGTGCTCTCTTTTCTTCAAATCGCATCAAGTTGCAAAGAGTTTCGAACATGTTTGAAATCTCCGCGACAAAACTGCGGCAGATCGCGCCGAGTTGCACATAGTTTACATTAGTGATTTTGAGTTGACGCGTACGTGCGAGAAAAATCGCCGCGACTCGCGCGACAAAAATTGCAGCAAAAATTGCTAGCGTAAACGGGTCTTTACGCAAACCTGAGGGACACGAAATTTCTAAACCGATCAGTATTTGCCAGACCGCAGCCCGTAGCCATGGTGATGGAATTGTGGGTCTGGAATGACGGAGCACAGAGGCTGAATTTCTTTGCTTCTCACATTTGGTACGAACGACTCAGATCTCGCTCCGAGACTTCTATCTTGTTCTCTGTTTACAAGTGGCCACAAATGTAACAAAAACGTCGTTCAGGAATCTCGTGGAATTTCGACCCATCCTCTGGTATACATCTCATTTATGTAATGCGAAGTAATAGAACAACAAACTAATGGTGTTATTTTGAAAGTTTCATACCGTATTAGATAAACACAACAAATAAAACCAATCATTACATTGTCACACCCATATTCCTTTGTCCTTAGATTGTTATAGAGTTCTTGCTGATCAACCCAGAGTCTAGATATGAAGACATGCTCAACAAAGTACAAGTAAGGCAGATTGCTGTTCCGTACATTCAATGTTCGGATCAAAGTTTGCAATGTTACTGTGATTTTAATAATTCGGCGAACTCCCACTTTTCGAGCGCCAAGCTGCGTTTTGGCTTCCGTCAATCAAAACTTTTATCAAAGGCGCATGGATTTTTCTAAGTTTCGTTCGCATTTTATGATGGAAAATCGCAATCAGCGACGGCGGTAGCGGTAGCAGATTCCCAGCAAGAAGAAAAAGAATTCACTATACATGTCACTTGTTCTGGCTCTCCTAATCTCCAGGTAGCTATGCCGTTTTTTCCACTGTCCTATTTTCTCTTTTTCAGACATCAGTTCCACCAGAAGGTTGCCCAAGCTTTACCGAAGACTCTCTTCTCAGACACGCACAGTTTCTTGTGGAACAGGTAACCAGCAAGTCTCTGCTTTCCCCAATGGAAAAACACCCATTTCTAACTCAGAAAAGAGTGAGAATGGCCTTCAAAAAAAAACTGGTCGTCTTATTATAACTTTTGTATAAAATATAATTTTTGGTCGGTTAGTCGCAATTTCCAACCCTGTCAGTTCACAAAGAAACGCGGAACAAATATTACACATGTTGATTCAAATGTTGAATTTATTTCCTTAGCCTAACAGCGATTTTGTCTGTAAAGCTACGGCTAAACTAGGACACATGTAGCGCGCAACATATGTGTCCTGCATGTTTCCCTGAGTGGCTAAACTAGGAAACATCGCACGCGTGTGGGTCTCGGGCACATGAAATGTTTCTTGTCTTGCAAAGAAACATTTCTTTGTGTCCCGGCTACAAAATTTGTTGCGCGCAACTATGTTTCTCGCGTGGCTAAACTGGGAAAAATGAAGGAAATATGTGTCCGGCTACAATGTTGCGCGCTACATGTGTCCTAGTTTAGCCAGGGCTTAACTCTCGATACCTTATGATGTGATGATTGTACTTTTAAAGGTTGAAAATTATGACGAGGCCGGCGATTCCGATGAGCTCCCGTTACTTGTCACTCCTTGTGTTAGAGACTTCATTAAATTGGCTGGAGTGACGCTTGGGAAAAGGTAACTGTATTATTTTGTATAAAATGTACTATCAAAAAAACATGGCTTTCGTTGTCGGCTTTTTCATTGCCGCGTTTCTGTTAAGACGAATTAAATTTTCTGAAATTTAAATCTTTGAGACTACGTCTAGGCAGGGAATCCGTGGCAAAAATCGGCAATTCCGCTTTTCTGCTTTTTTTTATCTTTCATCTCTGAAAATTGCCCTATTTCTCGATTTTAAAAGTTTTTCTTCCGTCAAAACCCGAAATATCCCCAACATTTTTCGGAAATTTTCTAAAATCCCAAATGCTGAGAAAACCTCTACCCTTTTGAAAAAATCTACCCGATATATTTTGATTTCACGAAACACACCAAAAATCCGAAAATTCCCCTAGTAAATTCGAATTTCTTACTGCAAAATCACAGGAAAAATCTCCCACTCTTTTTTCTTAACCATTATGCCATTTTCTGGCAATTCTAGGCGTCTTGACTTCTGAATTTCTAAAATTGAAAGAGAATGAGGAAAATATAACCCTTATTCCCAAGTTTACCAAGAACAAATTGTGGAATTAAGTCCCCCTTTTTCCAAAAAGGCTGTGTATCTTGCGTTTTGCGACACAGAGCATAGGATACACTAGATACACCTGCTACTCCCCCACCCTATTCCTAGGAGTTGTATCAACCTCAAGAGCATTACAACACTGGATCAGTACCAGAGTACCCTATATGACCATTCCCTTATTATGTGTCAGGACGGTGTATGTACACATTGTAGTAAGTTTTATACAGTATCCATCCTCTAGCCAATTATCCAAATCCTTTCGGCTCGGTGCATTTGCCGTCTGTGTTGTGTCATAATACATAAACATAATACATACACCTATTTTAGAAAACGTTGCACCGTCTATTATAGCGTGCGTCGGGAGGAACTAGGTAGAAAAAAGAAGTTAATTTTCGTGTTCTAGCCAGTGCAAAATGTTTTTGCGAGCAATGTATAAGCAGGGTGATAAAAAATAATGGCTATTTAAAAAGACAGTGTCCATGAGTTATGACGCATCGCAAGCAACAACGGACAGTTCTGGTGCAACCTTTTCTGAAATAATATGACACATCACCAGGGGAATGGCAATATATATATGGGGTACTACAGATGCAGCGTTCGTAACAATGCTCTTGAGACAGATACACTCCTAGGGACGATAGGGGACGGGTGTTTGATTCAGGTGTATCCATTGTTCCGTGTCGCAAAACGTATATCTTTTTTTCGAAAAAAGGGGGACTTAATTCTACAATTTATTATTGGTAAACTTGGAAATAAGTGATATATTTTCCCGATTTTCTTTCAATTTTTAGAGTTAGAAATTCAAAAATGAAGGTGCCTAGAATTGCCGGAAAACGGCATGTTGCTTAAGAAAAAGTGTGGGAGATTTTTCCGGAGATTTTGTAGTAAGAAAATCGAATTTACTAGGGGAATTTTCGGATTTTTGGTGTGTTTCGTAAAACCAAAATATGTCGGGTAGTTTTTTTTCAAAAAAGTGGGGCTTTTCTCGGCATTCAGGACTTTTCCGAAAAATGTTGGGGATATTTCGGGTTTTGACGGAAGAAAAACTTTTAAAATCGAGAAACAGGGCAATTTTCAGAGATCAAAGATAAAAAAAAGCAGAAAAGCGGAATTGCCGATTTTTGCCACGGATTGCAGGGAGGTGTGAGAGACTTTCCTGATCCAGGAATCTTCATTCGTAAATTTGAGCAAAAAGAGCAACATTTTGTACTGGCTATATAATAAGAAGAGAGCACTGGAAAGTTTGTTTATGTTCGATATATCACTGCATTTACAACCCTTCTGCTAGTTGCCCGTTGATGTTCAGAAAGCTATTTTTCGTGAAAAACAATCGAAGACATTTGTTCGCGTAGGCTTTGATATCATGCTCTGGGCGACACAAAATTTAGCGTAGCTTTGTTGTTTCAATTCAGAAATTTCAGATTAAGAATTCGCAACTTGCTTATTTATAGGCGCGCTGCCCGAAAAGTAAAAGTCAAGACACGAGCTGAGATCAAGAAAAAGCAAGCTCCCACAAAGGTAGGTCACTATCATTTTAAATTGACCACACGTCTCCCGATTTGTTAGGTGAGAAGCCATTTAACTGTTTCTTCTGTGTAGCGTTTGGCGCCTTTTTCAATATTTTTTGTTGGGAATATATGCGGGTCGTGCAATTTTGATTTCTTTGGGTTTTCCTTGGTGTTACGGAAAGCTTTGTTTTTGGTGCTCCAGGTCTTTGTACTCTGTTCTATTGTCTCGTGGCTTTGTTCGTGGCTTTTGTTCCATTAGCCGAATTCACACTAGAGACGAGTTTCCCGTCTGAGACGAGTTTCTCGTCAGAAAAATATCGTGTCTTATGTGAATTGTATAGGATTATTCAAAGCTTCAGGAGGCTAGATTCCGCTAAGGAAATAGCACGAAAAAAGCGATATCGCACGAGTCGCGCAGCGACGAGGGCGATATCGTCTTTTTGAGTGCTATTTTCGGCGGAATCTGCCGACTGAACGCTTTGAATGTACTTGAATCCTATTATATCTCGTCCTCAATTTACACAAAAAAGAGATATCATAGGATTCTAGTCGGAAATTGGTCGGCTTATCATCGCCTAACTTTCTCCTTCAAAAATGTTTTTCGCGTGATCACAGAAGAACAGGGAACCACATTCAAGACGAGAAACTCGTCTCAGACGGAAAATTCGTCTCTAGTGTGAATTCAGCTAATGTTTTCATGCTTCTAAGCTCCTCTGGTGCTCCGTAACACCAATAAATTGCCATTTTCTTCACAACGTCATTCTTGCCCATAAATCCCACATTGCACTCTCGTTTTTGCGATTCCCTACACTAGAAAACAATAATTTGACTGTAAATATCTGAGAATTTCGAGCTTTGATTTTTGAAAAACAGCATTTTTAACTTTTGCACTTGTTTTTTTCTGTCGTTTCTCAGGCAACCACTACAGAACTAGTACGAAATATCTTTGATAACTTCTTCAACAACCAACTGGATACCAAGAGCGCGAACGCGCCGCGTCGCAAACGCTGTGGAGTTTGTGAGACTTGTCAGCAACCAAACTGCGGGAAATGCAAACCATGCGGGGATATGGTGAAATTTGGTGGAACGGGAACCATGAAACAGTGCTGCGTGAACAGAAGGTAAGAGTACTTTGCAAATCGGTAGCGCTTAGGCCCGTTTCAAACGGCGAACCTAATCCTGGTCGCACCTAATGTCAATTTCCCTCGAGCACATTTCCATCAAAAACGCCCCGCTAAATTACAATTTTGTAACCTTCCTATGCTTTTTACGGCTAACCGTTGCATCTTGTCCCACGTTTTCAAAAACATCTAATTATTTTTGGATTTTTGACTTTGCTGTTCCGACATTCAAAACTGGCTTCCCTCTGAACTAAAACCAGACATCGTCGCGACGGAAAGCCAGGCGACTGCACTAGGCGAAACAGGGCAAGAATCTGATTGGCTCATAAGACTTGACTAGAGGAACAGCAAAGCCAAAAACAAATCAATGTTATGAAAACGTGGGTCGCGATGCAACGATTTTAGCTGTAAATCAGGGCTGAGATCGATAACTTTGCAATTTTAATAGTTTGATCCACAAGGTTTTCGTTTTCTTTAATACTAACCTGTTGTTTTAAATAGTGTACAACTTCCTATTCGTGGATAGTGTTTGCGCCTCAAAAGAGAATCATTCAAACCCTCGATTCGTCGAAAAATCACCCGAAAAGTCTCGGGAGGGCAGCTTCTCCCAAAAAAACTTTCCATTGTTCTTCACCCGGCCGGGTTAAACTAATGTTATTCTATAAATACTATAGAATATCTCAACGAATAAGGAGTTCTAGGCTATTCAAATCAGCAGAAAATGAAAACGAAAAACTTAGGGTCTCAAAATTGGCTGTCAGCAGCATTAATTTGGGATAAAAAGATGGCGACTAGAGTTATATTTTGGCGCATAAACTCCATGGGCGATCATCATTTGGCGACTAGAATGTTTTTTTCTTACATCCTAAGTGAACGGCCGGTCATATTCCAAGCCTTGCGCATCATATCTTTAATAGTCTGCTGCCATCAGGACACCATTAACAACCCATTTTTGTTGTTTATAAAAGGTGTCCCAACATGCTTGTGAAGGAGGCTGAAGATGATGAAGGGCTGGAAGAAGACGAGGACATTGTAAGTTGCTTGACTTTTATATCAAATTTATGTTGACGGGATTCCCAACTGTTTACATCTGTGATACTATTCTCTATCTTCCCTATCATGTAATGAATTATTTTAAGTCGATAACGTGGGGAATAGTCACCCAATCTCCTGAGCTAGAAGCTCATGTATGAAACACTCGACCATGTTAGTATGAGTGTGAGCCCCGCGTCCCCGTGGTTCTTTAACGTCCCTCTGGTTCCGGTTAGTGTAGTGTGTGTGAGAGACGGGACCTACGGTTTAACGTCCTTATCCGAGAAGACGCGAAGGTCTAACCATTTGCAGATATTAGGGCAAAGGCAGCACCTTCTCCTCAATTATTAGAAAAAGACCCTGAGTGTTGGCCCGGCCGGGGTTTGAACTCCCAACCTCCCGCACATAAGCCCGGCGCTAACCGGTCGTCGGTCGTCGATCATTGAGCGTTAAAGTAATTTCTTCAAATACCATTTTATCTTCAGGCCAACAAAGAAAACAAGCAAGAAAGTCCGAAGAAGAGCCATCACAAGACAAGCAGTGGACAGAAAACAATCAAAGTAAGAATGGGATGAATAATAATAGACGAGTTCGCACTCGGGCCCTATTCAGAGTCGTGGGGGAAACGGAAGCACAAATGTCTCCACTCCGGACACGTCTTACAAATTATAACAATCATCCAGAATCGGTTTCAAGCTCGTAGCTGTTCCAGTGAGTTTTATTTCGGCAACTTATGTTTCATACATTTTGTATTTTTAACGACAAGGATTGAATGAGAAATTGTTTCTTTGCAATCAAATCGTTACGGTGCAACTATGGACTTGGAATAGGCCTTTTGCACATAGAGGTCACGTGACCCGGCCACCCTTAAAATGAATAGCTTCACCCAAATGATGCTCAGAAATTAAAAGGGCATATTGATTTTAATAAAAAGCCCTAATTTCAGCAAGCTGCAATGCAAACTCAAAGATAATGGGATCAAAAATAAAACTTTGCAATCCAACCATACAAACCCCATTAAAAGAGCAAGTTATATTTTTGATCCTTTCATTCATAGGGGTGGTGAATAGTGATCGATATATACCGAGACGTGAAGCGTCGAGGTATGTATCCACTGCTAGGCACCGACTCTGAGGGGGATAGTTGTTTTAGTAAATATACCAAATCAGTGAAACATACTGCGGTAGATTAAAATATACTGTCGCGAAACGAGCCGCCATTTTTGGCGTTTTCTCAAAACAGTAAATAGCAAGTAATCTTCAAATTCATAGCTTGTCAAAATATTTATGTTGTGGGTTTCCTGTGTCGCCGCGCGCGTCAAAAATGGCGGGAATTTCGGAGGAAACATCAGCTGGACAGAACACAAAATGGCAAGATTAAGGTCAGGTAAAGTCAAATAGGATTGATTCTTTGCATGGAGAATCCTTATACAATAAGAAACAAAATATCAAATACGACTTTTTTCTAATGGATCCGTCTTTAAGATATGAGGGGTTGCACTTTGGTTGCTGCAGCACTTTTTGACATTTTTTGTTAGAATTGTACAATTTTTGCCATAAAACGATGCAGTAACCGAAGTTCAGCAGCTGATATCTTAAAGACGGATCAATTAGAAAAAAAGTCATATTGATATTTTGTTTCTTATTGTATAAGGATTCTCCTGGCAAAGAATCAAGCCTATCTGACTTTACCTGACCTTAGGGTAGAAATCTTGCCATTTTTGGGTTCTGTCCATCAGCTGTTCCTTCCAAAGACACATGAATAGAAATTGACATCTGATTTGTATGATATTCAAATAGTGAGCTACAGTACATGAATCTATTTGAATTTCTCTCTCAGACCAAAGTTGTATGGGATGGCGAACCGAGCCGGGTCGAGGGAAAGAAGAAATACTACTCGACTGTCCTCATCAACAAGAAAAAGGTACTTGCGTCTTTACTTAGACTTTCAAGATCAACCAATGCGGCATTTAACAAATAGATCTCGTTTTGCGTGTGTGTGTACTGTAATAGATACACAGATGACGTCACAGAATGTCATAACAAAAAAGTACGCAACGTACGCAACATACGCACAAAAAACGAGATCTATTTGTTTTATACACCAACAAACAGGGATTTTTGTCAACCGTGTATCTGTACTCTTATAGCAACATGGCTCTCGACCAATCAGAGCGCGCGATTTACTGGTGTTGCTGTATAATTATTTATTGACGAAACAAACAAATTAGGCAATATACTTCCGATCCATCTCTTTTAAATTTCAAAGGTAAAGTTTTATATCATTCTCACCCTCTAAAAGTTTAAAAGGTTCATAACAGACAGCAGTTCGGCGACGTTAGCTCGTGAAAATTGCACACCAAAATATTTAATCAATCCTTGAAAAAAATTATACTTATCAATAAGTTATTTCTTTTTCCCATAGCCCGCTAGTCCATTCAATAAGCTTTCCAACGATATATAGGTTGACATGTTTTGGTTAAACTAAGGACGTGTATGATTGTTTTTCCGAGGACGTGCCACAAAGGTTCTTAGTAACCGGCTTGCCGGCTCTACTGTGGCTAATCGGGAAAGTTTTATTTTTGAATTCCTGTGGCAAAAGTATATTTTCGGGATTCCTGTGGCAAGCGTTTGTTTTCGGGATTCCTGTGGCGCGCAAAAAGCAACAGGAATCCCGAAAACAAACTTTTCCGATAGCAGGAGAACCAGCAAGCAGGCTTACAATCAAAACCAGTAGAGTGTCAATTCTGGCGTGAAAAGATTGGTCGCGTAGTGGCGAAATTTTGATCACGTGCTCACTATTTCGTGTACCACGTGATAGATATTTTTTAGACCTAGGTGCGAGTCGACGTAAACAACCAACTAAACATGACTGAAAATGTCGAAGCCTTGGGATCTTTTCTGCTAGCATGAAGATCAAGAGTTCTTTTCTAGAGTTCACTAGCAATTCTTTGGTAAGAAAAACCTTTTAAAGAGTTGTTTCGCGAAAAGTCGTTTCGTAAAAGCTGATCCTTGAACCGAATGTTAGCCATCTTGTCACAGCAGACAAGAAACAACAAGACACCCAGCGGAAAACGTTAATCACGTGGTACACGAAATAGTGAGCACGTGATCAAAATTTCGCCACTACGCGACCAATCTTTTCGCGCCAGAATTGACGCTCTACTGGTTTTGATTGTATCTGATCTGAATTCATATAGTCTTGACAATCGATCTTTCTCTCTAGGTATGCGTTGGCGATTTCGTCAAAGTATGCCCTGACGATCCTCATATCCCACAATACATTGCGTGCGTGCAGTACATGTGGGAGACTGGGTCGGGTGAGAAATTGTTCCACGCTCGCTGGATGACCAGGGTTCTGAGACTGTGCTGGGAGAGACCGCTGACCCGGCCGAGTTGTTCCTCACAGACGACTGTGATGATAACCCGCTGGGATCGGTTGTAGAAACCTGTGAGGTAAGTATAACAACGAATTGCAAATACACCTAAAGGAGCGGTGTGACGATTTTAGCACACATTTGGCGAAAAAACTGAATAACTGAATACCTAAATACTAGTCTAGATTAGTTAAATAGCTCCTTAGCTACAAAGATGTCATTATTGTAGGCTTAATGGACCTTTTACAGAGTGGATGGAAACGGATTACAATAGAGCTGATTTCACATGACTGTCAAGACTTGTTATGTAATTGCGGACATTGGAGGTTCCGGACGTGTTTTTCTTGGGCTCCGTAAAATTGTTCAGAAAATTAACTCCTTGTTACCTGATTGCTCTCGTTAGCACTCCACTAGAACAGGAGAGTTATAAGGAGACCGTGGCTCAAGTTCTTTGGACATCTTTCAATCAGTTTTTCTGTGTTTTGGGACTTTATGGTCGACCAAGTGGGCTTCAAGTTTCCCGCCAAGAACTGCCGTGATATTTCCTGTCCCATCAAAGACTGATCTCGCGATTGAAAGGTTAAGGTATTTTTATTAGTAATCCTTTCGAAACACTTTGTTTTGCAGTCTAGTGCTACTTTTTCTTTAGTTTTTGCTTGGATTAATTTTTCTATCTAATTAATTCAATTTGAAGTTTTGGTTTTCAAGGTTCACTTACCACCGCTTTACTCACAATTTGCATTTAATTATTTGTGTCACGCTTTTGATTTTGTGCGTTACTTTCTCGCGGGACCCGCGCGGGTCGGCCAAGCACTTGCCACTCGCAAGGGTTAGGGTTTAGATTCACAGATCTTAAACATTTTTTCTTAAAAAAGTACATTAAACTCCCAGTATTATATCTAGCTTGCATATTTTTATTATAATTTTTAGCTCTACCACACAATTATACGTTTATAATCGCATATAAAAGTTAATAAATGAAAATAAAAGGGAACACATTACAGCCTAATAGGGAATTTACTTAAAACAAGTGAGCTAAAGGGGAGGTAAAAGGGTGGTAAAGATTGTATTGGCATAAATCCATAAATAAGTATAATATAGAGTATAATATAGAGTATAATATATTTAATAAGGAGGGTTGAACAAGAAATAAATTGGTTACAAATATCATCATTATTTTTAAATACACAAAATTATTTAAAGAATTGTAAATTGATTGATTATATCCCAGCAATATCACAAAGTGCTGTCTGATCATAACTTACTTCAACAACGTGTACGGGGCGCGCATCTCTATTTCTATTCTGCGTGTCCTCACTAATTTGCCTTCTCTCGGCAGCCGTCGACCAATGCTCTTCAGTTCCTTGGTCACAAAACAGCAGCTGGGATACTAATGACGGCCAATTGTCTCCGTGGCTCTTTTTGGCCGTAGACGACACACACGACCTAACATGTACTAGGAATTGTCGCCTTGTACCTAAGAGACGACTGAAGCTGCGTCGACACAAACGACCATGTGCGTACTACAGCAATAGTACTGCTACATTTCATATTCCTATTGAAGATGACTTGGTGTTCAAACTAAACCCAGGCCCCGAATCTAATAGAGCAATATCGACCATAATTTCATGTCGAATGGAACGCAGTCATGCTGCGGGATCATCACATTTCTTACCAAATGCATCATGGGCTAATAAATCATGCGGGGGAGTAAACCCTAAAAATCTGATCAACATAAAATGTCTAAGTCAAATACAACAACAATGCGGCTTTGTAAAAATGGATTTTGCTTATTAAACACTCGATCCATTAATAAGAAGGAGCTTGCAATAAAAGACTATGCTGTTGACAATGATGTCGATATTTTTGCTGTGACAGAGACTTGGCTGCGCGATAATGAACATTACAGTTTCTCATGCGCAGAGGTCTGTCCTACTGGGTACAGCTTTTTTCATATTCCTCGAAAAAACTCTAGAGGAGGTGGAGTTGGGCTCCTAATGAAAACTAATATCAAAGTCAAAAAACAAAGTCAGAGAAAATTCAGCTCTTTGAATACCTAGATGTCATTGCAACATGTTCCGCTGGGTCCACAAGGATAGTGACTATCTATAGGCCGCCACCATCTAAGGCAAACAAGCTGAATAATGGTCTCTTCTTTGAGGAATTCTCTACTCTTGCTGAGCAGTTGGTTGTTTCTCCTGGGAACTTATTGATTGTTGGTGATTTCAACTTTCACGTAGACAATATATCTAAATCGGAAACTAAAAAATTTAACAATATCCTAGAGTCATTCAATCTAAACCAACATGTACATGGTCCAACTCATAAAAAGGGTCATACCCTCGACCTTGTAATCTCGAGGTTTGCTGATGAGCTGGTGACAGAAACTGATATACGTGATCCAGCACTCTCGGATCATTTAGCTATCCACTGCAAGTTACGCCTTAAGAAGCCCCCTCGCCAAAGGGTAGAAGTCCGGTACCGTAAACTCCGATCTGTTGATATGGTGCAGTTCAATGATGACCTTAACAAATCCGGACTTCTCTCGGATGACAATGTTGATCAGCCTGCTCTTGTGGAGGGTTATGAGAAAACATTGTCAGAAACGCTCGAGCGGCATGCACCTCTGAAACGTCGCATGAAAACTCTACGCCCAGCGGCCCTTGGTATCATGAGGGCATCAGTGATGCCAAGAGAAAACGCCGGAAACTAGAGCGTCGCTGGCGTAGGTCAAAACTGTGTATCGATAGGGAGATGTATGTTGAACAATGCAAGAAAGTCAATCAAATGCTCAAAGATGCTAAAACAACTTACTACTCCTCTCTGATATCAGAAAGTTCGTCAGATCCAAAGGTACTTTTCAACACTGTTGACACTTTGCTCCACCGCAAAGCTGAAAAGCGTTTTCCAACAACTTCCTCGACTTTTGAGCTTGTAAATAATTTTGCAAACTTCTTTGATGATAAGATTGCCGACATACGATCTGAACTGAACCATGCAGGTTGCCATGCCCCACCCTCCTGTTCAGGGAGTAAGCAAAGTGCTGCCACCTTCTCTGAGTTCAGGATGGTGTCCGAGAATGAGATTTACGAGATTATTTGCAAGGTGGGCAAGAAATCTTGTGAACTGGATCCCATACCAGCTACAGTCTTTAAAGGATGCAAAACCACCCTATTACCCGTCATAACTAAAATCACGAACATGGCACTGCAGTCAGGCTCTATGCCCACTAAACTTAAAGAAGCATTGATTACTGCGGTTTTCATAATTCTGCGAACTCTCGCTATCGATTTCCAACCGTAAAACCGCCTTCTGGCTTCCGTCAATCAAACTCCGGAATCTTTTCGTCGTTACTCTCTGTGCTTTATGATTGGCCAGCGCCTAAGCAGTGCTAAAATGGCTTCCTGTCACGCCAGCAACGGTTTCGTGCTGGCCCATGAAAAAGCACTAAGAGTAACGACGAAAAGACTCGGGAGTTTGATTGGCGGAAGCCAGAAGGCGGTTTGACGGTTGGAAATCGTTAGCGAGAGTTCGCAGAATTACGAAAACCGCAGTAAACCAAATTTGAAAAAAGAATATTTGGACATTGAAAAGTATACCAGCTTTAGACCTGTCTCTAATCTCAAGGTTGTATCTAAAGTCTCAGGGAAGGCAGTCGCCTGCCAACTGAAAGACCATATCTGTGATAACAACCTTGAAGAATCTTTTCAGTCTGCATATAAACGCTTCCATAGCACGGAGACGGCTCTTTTAAAAGTTCAAAATGACATTCTTCGTGACATTGACAATCAGAAATGCGTTATTCTTGTACTGCTTGATATGTCGGCTGCTTTTGATACGGTCGATCATGAAATATTGCTTGAAAGAATGAATACGCGATTTGGAATCAATGGCAAGGTATTGAGCTGGTTTCGTTCTTATCTTAAAGATAGGACACAGTTTGTAATGATAGAGGGGACCAGGTCAATGCAAAAAGAACTGCGCTATGGTGTTCCCCAGGGATCAGTGTTGGGTCCGATGTTATATCTTATATATACCTCGCCTATTGGGGACATTATAAGAGGCCATGAATTAAATTTTCATCTTTATGCTGATGATACCCAGGTATATATTTCTTTCAAACAAACACCCATTGATCAATCCTGTTCTATAGCAAAAATTGAGGCATGTGTTCGTGATATAGACACTTGGATGATTCAAAATAAGCTTAAGCTAAACAGAGAAAAGACGGAACTACTTATTTTAAGTGCTCGCCACCGTCTGCCTCCGCTTGTTGAGCATGTTGATGTTTCTGGTGAAAAGATCCGGCCGACTCCATTTGCAAGGAACATTGGAGTGATTTTTGACAAGCACATGTCCTTGGAAACACAAGTAACCAATATCTGCAAGGCATGTTTTTTCCATCTCAGGAACATAAGCAGAATCCGTGACTGTCTATCTCTTTCTGACACAGAAACTTTAATACATGCATTCATAACTTCAAAATTGGACAACTGCAACTCATTGCTATATGGACTACCAAAATTCCAAATTGATCGACTTCAAAATGTCCAATATGCTGCGGTGCGTCTACTCACTCGTACTAAAAAGTACGACCATATTACACCTGTGTTGAAGCAGCTTCACTGGCTTCCTGTGTCCCAGCGCATTAATTTCAAACTCCTCCTATTAACTTACAAGGCGCTGAATGGCTTAGCACCCAGTTATATTACCAATATGCTACAGCCATATATACCTACCAGGAGTTTGAGGTCTGCTTCCAAAAGTTTGTTGAGGCAACCTCGATCAAAACTTATCACCTATGGACACAGGGCGTTCTCGTGTGCTGCACCTAAACTCTGGAACGATCTTCCAGACAATATTCGCCAGAGCAGCACATTGTCTGTTTTTAAGAATAACCTAAAAACACACCTTTTTAAACAGGTATATGATTAATTTTAGTTTTTAGTTTTTATTAATCATTTTTTTTTAATTAGATATTTTTATTTTAGGTTAGTCATTTTTAAGTTATTTTATTATTATATCTTTTTTATGATGTTTTAGATCGTTTTAATATTTGAACTGTAAATTTGTTTCGTTAACCTCTTCGTTTTAGTTACTTAGATAATTGTAAAGCGCCATTGAGCTTCAGGAAATGGCGCTATAGAAGTTTTGTATTATTATTATTATTACTTTTCGTTCTCATTGGCTACTCGTTTTTCTCTGCCAATCATATTCTGTAGTAAATACAATTGTGTAATTACTTAGTAATTGGTTCGGCTTGCGATTGGCTGAGAAAAAAGCCATTTAGGAGCAAGTCGTGATTTCTCTCGATTCCGATTGGCTTGTGATTGCTCAATTGCAATTGTTTTCACGACAGTCATGTGAAATCCGCTCTAATGAGTTTTTGAAATCTTGTTGGGATGGACATCTCGGCAAACTTGCAGATAAAAGCTACCTACATTGGTTATCAGGCGAATATCAAGCGATCTGGGGATGATAATAGACAGGTTTAGAGCTGCATTTACGAATTCATTCAAATAACCGTGACACAGCCCCTTTATATTGAAATTCAATTATTATACTGGTGTTGATCCAGATAATATTTTATCCTCATCGCATCCTTTTGTCATGTCGCGGGGAACTAAGTCATGGGAGATGTCTGCGGACGCCATGGCAAAGGGATGCGATGAAGGAAAGCGTGTCGTTCAACCGCCACCAGGGGAGGTGGGGCGACGACACAAACTGTCACGAAGTCCCGGCAACACTGACCTCGAGCAATGCCAAGTCAGTCAAACTCATGTCCTTAGTCACGTGACCCGTAGGGTCCCCAGGGAACATCTGATAGGCTAAGCGGAGTTCTTGCCGCAACATTCCAGCGGCGTCCACGGTGAGAATAGAGGCTAACAATCAAACGTGTTGCGCATCTTGGTCAATTCTCGAGCAGAACTTACGAGCATGTCTCGACTTTCCTTATATACACTGCTTGACTACTCTGTTTGTAGTTACACACTCTAGCTCTTGGCCATCATGCCCAAACGAAAGGCGGCATACACTAGATCTCAGAGGAGATCTCTGGTAGCTGGTTCAACCGAGAAGCTGATAGTCCAGATGTGCTCTTGCACTTGTTCTCATGCTCTTCTCGCTTGCTCTGCTTTACGTGTTTGTTGTGTCATTTCAAATTCGATACTAGAGTGGCTAGAGCGGATTTCGTATGACTGTGAAAAATGCTGCGGCAAAAGTGCCGCGCCACGACCGTGACCGTACCGCGACTACGCGATTTCATTCGGTATCTACAGCAGGCCAGGTTCCGCACCGCCACCGCGACAGTACCGCGCCGTGTCGTGCCACCTTTCACAGTCATACGAAATCTTCTGAAATATATTAGATCTTACGTTCTATCGTGATAAGTGGTATCCGCGAAGTGAACTTGCACTCGTGTTTCCCTGTATAGGTCGTGTTCAAGGACTTCTCCACGTGCCTAAAGAACAATGGCGACCAAATGGACATCGACATGTCAAACGAGGAAGAGCATAACGACGATAAATTCTTCTACCAAAAATGGTACGTCATTTACAGAGTAGCTGTTGCATCGGGAGTTGCCCGGTATCGACATGGTGATTGTAGCCTGCTAGCCGGCTCCCCAGTGTTTTTTCCGGATATTTGATTATTATTTTTTTGGGCGCGCGGGACTCCTGTGTCGCGGGGGACACAGGAATCCCGCGCTCCAAAAAAATCAAATATCCGGGGAAAAAAAAATCTAGAGAGCCGGCTAGCAGAACAGAACAGAACATAAACTTTTATTTAGCAGGCTATGGTGACTGCGGACTTGGTTGTTCCTTCAACCATTAATTTAATCCTTTCTTTTGAATTGCTCTGACTAAACGCAAGTTATACTGATTGGGTTCTTCCCGATTTCCGCCCGCTATTTTTTCCACTCCATTAACTATACATGCCTAAGTTGGCTTTGGTCTTCATTCATTTCTGTGATCGAAGTTGAATATTTTGATAAATACTTTGGTTTTTCCAGGTATAACTCTGAAATGGGACGATTTGTAGATCCCCCGGCCGAATACCGAGTGTCTATCGATCGCAACAAACTCAACTACTGTGAGAGCTGTGTCCGAAACGCTAATGACGATAAGGTAAACAACGTATCTTCAACGGAAAATATGACTCGGTCTCTCCGTCTGACTATCTATATGTTCTCCGTCTTTTGTCCATCGCTCTGTTCGTCTGTCTATCTGTTTGTCGGACTTTGTCTGTTATGACTGTCTGCCATATCTCTGCCCTGCCCTTTGTCCGTCTGAAGTCTGTACATCTGTGTGTTCATCCATCCATACATCCGTCTGTCATGTCGTAAGTCTGTCTGTTATGTCTGTCTGCAATACCTGTCTGCCGTGTCCTTTGTCCGTCTGTGTGTCCATCCATCCATCCGTCTCTCTATCCATCTGTCATGTCGGTCTGTCTGTCATATCTGTCTGCCCTGTCATTCACAGGTCCATCTGTGTTTATCCATCCATCTGTCTCCCTGTTTGTCTGACATTTCTCTTTGTCTGTGCGTTATGTATGTCATTCAGCTGGTCTGTCTGTGTCATGTATGTAATGTCTGTCTGTCATTTCTATTTGTATGTCTGTAATATCTGTCTGTGTGTTTGTTTCATTTTCCATTTTCGTGTCTGTCCGTTTGCCTGTCTCTCTGTCTTCGTTGTCGTTCGTTCATTTATGTGCCCTTTCGTCTGTGTGTTTAGCCATCTGATTGTCTGCCATTCTGTGTTGAATAAATCATTTCATTTCCATGTTTCGTCTTTCAGCTACAAGAACCTGCAGTTCGAGACAGAATTGTAAATGACGCGGAAAATAAAGCATCTAGAGTGTATTATCGGTAAGAAGTGTAATCGTAAAAATTGGACACTTTTAGCCCTACCATACTACTATTGAGAACTAAATGTGTAATTTTAGCCTGACATCCACGGTTATAGCTAGCAATTTAGCTTGCCAAAATGTCCCAATGGCCGATTGCATTTTCTTTTCGCACCGGGGGGGCACCGGGGGGGGGGGGGGGAATCCTGGAAATTCCAGGGGGTGAGGTGTGTCTAAGCTGTGGAAAAGGGGGTGTTTAAGCCACCAGGTTATTGCAAGGAAGGGGGTGTACAATTTCCAGGGGACGGAGTGTTGAGGACATCTAGAAATTCCAAGGAAGGGGGGCCTTCAAAAGGTAGTGTCCTCGAGCCCCTGGTGTGGAAAAAAATGCGATCAGCCAATTTGGCCTGTAAAATACTAGCCGCCACGCTGATTGCTATGCTAGATTTTACCGCGCACGCTTATTGGTTGGCTTATGACATTGCTCACGCTAACGCCTCAAGACTTACACCTCCATCATTGGTGACCACTGTAAAAATGTAAATTTTGGAGACTGACTCCTCAGACTTACCGCTCGTAAACTAAATTGCGTCCAATTGTGTTCATCATCAGATGCCTGTTTATGTGACACAAGCATGTCGCTTTATGATAGCGAAATGTGAAATTCTGATAGCTCATTGAGTGGTCTCGTTAGCGCTTCATTATTAATCAAGGTTTAACGTGTTGAAGTGATGTTTGTTTATAAGTGTGAACGCGGTATAGATAATAATGTCTTTTTATATCAATGTTTAAGGTCATTTTCTTACATGGGAAACGAGTACAGTGTTGGCGACAGTGTGTATCTCGACTCCACCTGCTTCTCCTTCAAGTAAGCTTGCTTTCGATAAAGCCACATCCACATTAGTCATTTTATGCCCACAATTTATAGAACATTGTGCATTATTTATATTTTATTTTGCGATAGTTTTACTTGTCCATCCCATTTTTGTGAGAAATATTATATAAAACATGCGACAGCGTGTTCCAGCCTGAAAATGTTTCTTAACATCAAATACTGCATCACTACCAACAGTCAAATAAAGAGTGTGATTGGCAGTCATTTAGAAGTAACAACAATTAGTCCAAAAACAATTGCTAAATGCACCCCAGAAATCCTCATACAGTACTTGCTGTACAACTCTGGGTGCAATGGTCTAGCATATTATATTGATCTACTCTACCAAAGTAAGTTACTGTACACGAGTCTAAGCGTCAGCCATTTTTTATATACAAAACAATTTTCATTTTTCAGGCTGCATGTGTTCTTACGTATAAGGTACCTTTTTGACGAAATTACAACCTGAGTGTCCTTAAAGGGGCACTTGCACGCTTAGTTTTTGTACAACCTGACAAAAAATAAGTCTAATTCTAATCACGAAAAATACATTTTTTAAAGTTTACCGGGAATAACCAAAATAACAGTCCAGGTTTGTTAAATGACCTTTTAACT
The DNA here is from genome assembly GCA_033964015.1 of Scolanthus callimorphus. Taxonomy (NCBI): domain Eukaryota; kingdom Metazoa; phylum Cnidaria; class Anthozoa; order Actiniaria; family Edwardsiidae; genus Scolanthus; species Scolanthus callimorphus. The sequence goes on from CM066911.1 coordinate 18,012,899, forward strand.
CTTAAATCAATGCAAATCTATAGTGTTTTTATATATTATCAAGAGGATGGAACTGGATTGCGATTTGAATTATTTGCTCGTCAGGCAAGCGTGCGAGTGCCCCTTTAATTCACTTGTTCTTTTATGCGGGTTTTTACTGCATAGCTTCTCAAACGAATCATTTGATGTCGAGAAAAAAAAGAAATAAAATCTCAAAAATCAAACGGAAATTAAGATCGCGTATTCAAATCTCCTTCACACTTGTGATTTTCCTTGTTTTAAGCTTGAGAAAATATAAATGAGATTGAGAAATATTGGGAAGGCTTCAGTAGATTTGAGGTACCCTTGCCCTCTTTATTTAGTGTCAGACCAAAAGAGATCAAGCCTATAAGGAGGGAGGGTGCAGTGGACGAGGAGCTGTACCCGGAGTTCTATCGCAAGTCATCGGAATACATCAAGGGAAGTAACCAGAATGTTCCAGAACCCTTCAGAATCGGTACGTTATCATCAGGGTCATCAGGTTCATGACACGAAGCACAATAAATATTGCGCGACATTGTGTATTGCGGAACATTCGTTTGCTTGTGTTTGGTCACCTACAGCGGAAACTGTATATGTGAAGCACCGAGGAACGATCGGCGGTTGTCGGCTCTGTGAGCGCTCATGTCTAAAACAAAATATCCTATTTTAATGATACCTCACTAGCCTGTAGCTGTTATACATCTAGCTTTGTTGGTTAGTTAGAAACTCGCGCACTCGAACAGTGAGCTGATACACGACCTCCTACCCAGACACCTTTGCGGTCTTGGCGCGTTCGACTTACGACAAGGTTTTTTGAAAAAGCGTATGCGAAGCACGATCTCCATCACCCTACAATTGCCACAAAAGAGGGCAGAAACTCTAGACACTTATCTTGGTCATTTAATATAACAGATCACCTTTCAAACCTTTAAAGCGAGTTAGCAAAATTGGCCTGTCAATGTGCTGAGAGACCGAGCCTATCGTTAAATATTCGTTTTAAAATGCTAGGCACAACTGTATCGGACTAACATTTCTGACGTCTAATTTATCAATTTATCAATAGGACGCATCAAGAGTGTATATACCAAGAGTTCTTCTGGAAAACTAAGAGAGGACAGTGAGTTGGTCATGTTAACAGTAACTAAATTCTACAGGTAATGTGTGAACTGGAAAAGATTCGTTTAAGGTGTCCTTGAACTGGCTGTGAAGGCATATATAGCTGCCATTTTCCCGACGGACCCAAAATTATCGTGAATATATATTTTTGTATCCTACCAATTTGGTTCATAAAAAATACTTATAGTAACATACCTGGCTTTTGCCAGCTTTTGCGGTATACTCCGACCCCAAATTTCTAAACTTAGGTTCAAGAATATTTTAAAAAACTTTCTTGTTTGATGCACTTCCCTCCCCTCTGGGAGCTTAAACTATTTTTCTGGTGACTATGGCAACCGGCTACACCATAGCATTTAAAGTTGTGACCCTCCTTCCCAATTTGAAAAATCACATTGGTTGACATTGCACACTCAAGTACCCTACCAATTTTGTTCATAAAAAATACTTGTAGTGACATACCTGGCTTTTGCCAGCTTTTGCGGTATACACCGACCCCCAAAAATTTTCTAAACTTACGTTCAAGAATATTTAAAACTTTGTTGTTTGATGTACTTCCCTCCCCTCTGTGATCCTAAATTATTTTTTCTGGTGATCCTATTCCTAGATGTGAAATCTCAATTTATTTTTTCGCCTCAGATCCCCCTAGGAAAATAAACAATTATGACCCCAATTTGCCACCTGATACCAAATATGGACACTGCTCTCCTTCAAGCATGTTTTGCTATAAAACGTTCTGATAAATAGGCTAAACTCATTAATTTGTGCTATTTTCCTCCTATTTTTTTGGTCCAAATCTTTCAATTTTTCCTATTTGTTAAAACCTGAAATTCCTATTTTCCTTTTGTTAACCACCCTACCGCTTGACACCCTGTTATGGCAACCGGCCACACCACCATAGCATTTAAAGTTGTGACCCTCTGTGATTTGAAACATCACATTGGTCGATATTGCACACTCTAATATTCTGACCTGATCTTTCTCTTTTGTCCTCGAAGGCCCGAGAACACTCACAAGGGATCATCGGGCGGTCATCAAGCGGACCTCAATCTTCTCTACTGGACAGACGAAGGTGAATTAATAATACCACAGGCTAATGATTTTTCCAGAATATTACGTTACAAATACTAAGAAAGTATGCGCCGTTGAATTATAAAAAATACGGCAAAAATATTAAATAAAGCGCTATAATATCACCAGATGCCAGTTCTTCTCATATCTGGGAAAAGTTTTAGGATTTGAATCATTTATATGCTGTTCTCTCGCTCCCCATTCAATATAATTCGACCGGGCAGGAAACAACATGGCGCGCGAGCATCCCAAACGCCGACAGACATACTACGAGGCGAAAATGTCCCCATAAATGTTTAATTATATCTAAAATCCAATCTCGCCGAGAATATAAGTAAATATTTCCGCTTTAAACGAGTCTTGTATGATATCACCTCGACAAATATTCACATCCTTGTTCTATCACCGCGAGACCTAGATTCCTCCAAACTGATTTCACTATTCTGTTTCTTTACCCAAAACTTTGTTTGTTCATATTAATTGAAATACATTTTATTGTGTTTAGAGTCGACTGTGTCTGTGTCTAATGTGAAAGGCAAGTGTACCGTGGTGTGTGGCGAGGATATTCATTGTCCCCTTGATGAATATAGCGCCAAAGGACAGGACCGCTTCTATTACCTGGAGGTAACTATTTCGAGCCGAATGCTTATACAAAAAACTTTTGGGCGATTTGAAGAGTGACAAATGTCCTGTAAGGAACTGAATTAATTGTTTGCTCTAGACCAATCAGATTTCCGATAGTGAGTTCAATGTATAATAAACACTGACAACTGATACTATGAACTATTTCAGGCTTATAACAGTAGCTCAAAGGAGTTTGAAGAACTTCCGCCCGAAGCTAGGGACACGTCCTCCAAAGGAAAGGTAAAGTCTGACTATGAGTGCTCAAACCATTTAGGTTTTAAGCCTGCCTTCTTCTTGTATGCATTTGAATATTATGGTCAGGACTGTAACAGGTAATTACCAGGTAATTTCATCTTTTGGCCTCCATTTTCTAACATTTCTTATATTTTTTTGTTAAAAGCTGAGGAGGGCTGTGCCCGCTGGCACATAAAGCCGCTACGGCCCTGATGATAGACAAAGTTACCTGATTTGAATCCGAATCTTTTCAATCCCTCCAATTTTTAACAGAAAAGAAATGGAATTAACGAAAACAGGCTTTGTGATCTTCAAGTTCATAGCTTAGTAAAATATTTACGATTGGGGATTCCTTTGTCGCACGCGCGCGCCAAAAAAGGCGGGAATTTAGGCGGGAAAACCAATCATGATCGGTTCTCGCACAAGGCCCATCGAAAATAAACGTAGCCTGTGTGCCGTTTATGTATTTGTGGTTTTCTTCTTAAGCCTGGTTCACACTAGAGACATAACGACATAAGGACGTTATGTTGCAACGAAAAAAGTACGGGAAAATAATTGAAACAATCAATATTTTCCATGGATCTTCATTAGATTACTTCACCAAAGCAATCTTATGTTATTTTTTGACGACTTCAGCTTCTTGAAACCACTAAATTTTGTTCGCGTGACATTTTTCTTATGTCGTTATGTCGCAAGTGTGCACCAGGCTTTACTCGGCATGCTCGAGGATCCTGTGCTCGTTTTCCCCGACCCCTAAAATCTCCCGGCCGGTTGTCCCCTGGATCTTAGAGCATGACTCGGCAGATGCTGGGCAGCGCTTCGCAAGGAAACAACTTGTCCCCGCGCTGGTAAAAATAAGCTCCTTGTTCTTTCCTTTATAAGGGTAAAGGCAAAGGGAAGGGCAAAGGAAAAGGGAAATCGTCGTCAGCCGCAGAGACGCAAGAAAATAAACAGGAAAACGTTGAGGCTACTCCGATAAAAAAGCTGAAGACGTTAGACGTATTTGCAGGATGCGGAGGTAAGGACTAGGGTTGATTCTATTATTATAAGAACAAGGCTTGTACAAAACAAGTATGAACCCAAAGCAATGCAAGACAAGTAATGCTTGACACAACATCATCCAGCGCATCTTTGTAGCGTTGCAAGTTCTATTTGTTGCTCGTATTTTATTATACGTCTACAGCTTGTAGTGTAAGATTTTGTTGTTGTTGTTGTTGTCGATGCTGTTGTTGTTTCTGTTGCTGTCCATGCTGTTGTTGTTTATGTTATTGTTTATGTCGATGCTGCTGTTGTTGTTTGTGTTGTTGATGGTGTTGTTGTTGTTGTTTACGTTGTTGTTTATGTTGGTGTTGATGCTGTTGTTGATGATGATGATGATGATGCCAGCACAAATTTCAGCTTTGAACATCTCATCCCACTGACCAGTCAATGAGAATTTCAATATCGAAGTGTGAAACATGAGCATCAAATAAGCTTTACTGAAATAAATACTTGTAACAGGCACTGTTCGCTGATTTTCACGTCGTCTTGGGCGTGATCAGATTTGTGTTACGCTTCGCGAGTTACGCTACCCTTGCAAGCAGATAGCATTGTACCTTGACTATTTATCTAATAACTATTGAGTGTTCCTCGATTGTGTCCCTCGGTCCTTAGGTTATCAGAGGGCCTTCACAAAGCAGGTGTTGCCGAGTCCTTGTGGGCCATAAGTATTTACCTGATAACTATTGATGGCCCTTGAATGTGTCCCTCGGTCCTTAGGTTTATCAGAGGGCCTTCACAAGGCAGGTGTTGCCGAGTCCTTGTGGGCCGTAGAGAAAGAGGAGCCAGCAGCACTGGCCTATCGACTGAATAACCCCGGATGTACAGTGTTCACCGATGATTGTAATATTCTGCTCAAGCTCGCTATGGAGGTGCGTAGTAGTGAAGTGGAGTCTAAGACGAGGAGTTTGAGACTCGGGCTACGATATCATTGTAATGGTCGAATTTTCAAGCCCACGAATTTTCTTCCGTTTACATCTATTTCAATTAACGTTGCTCTGCAAAACATAAAACCATGAACCATGCATCATAATGAAGACGTTATTTCTCGTATTTTCCTCGAGTTTGGCAAACCAAACTAAACTAAAACCACCCAACGACACTTGAACACTTTGAGACGCAATTTGACATGAACTGCTTCGTTCTAGGCAAGAGTCATCATTGCGACTCATGAAGCATGGTTCATGATGCACGGTTTTCACGAGCAAAAAATTGAAACAGGTTTATGTTGAATCAAGAGCTACCTGCTTATACAACGGAAAGTGTGACTGACGCTCCTGCTTGGTTCAGCGTGGAGCCTGATGAGGATTTTCAGCTGCTTGTGTGATTTCCAGTACATGGCTAAAAAATAAGGGCCGGCCATCGGACAATGTCCGTCCAAAATTGAAAGTTGACCGATCAAATCTTTGTCTGGCCGGACATTTTTACCGGCCAAATTATCACGAATCTTCTCTTGTGTGAATATGGTCGCTGCGCTGAGAAACACGGTATGTCCGAGCTCAAATCGATATGGGTGATCTCCGTGTCGGCCATTCTTTCAGCCGTTATTTTTATCACTTTAGTAGAGCTATTATGACATCTTAGTTTGCAACCTGCAAGTTTTGAAGTGGGCTGAATGCTGAGCGGAAATGACCAAAAATGAAATGTCTAACTTCGCCATATTAAATATATAAGCTCAAGATTCCGTAACAAAGAGTTTCTATGACCAAAAGCTTAATTCCAAATTTTCAAGAAATTTGAAGAATATGAATTTTAGATATGATTGAACAAAGTTTGCAGAATTCCTGATCAAAGTACCAATTCTCCCATAAAATGGCACAGAAACCAAAGTTTAAAGCCTAATATCTCAAAGACGGATCCATTAGAAAAAAGTCATTTTTGATATTTGCTTCTAATAAGACAAGGCGTCTGTATGCAAAAAATCAAGCTTTTCTGAGTTAACCTGACCTTATTATTTGAAATTTAGTTGTCTAAACAGGTCATTTCCGCTCTGTCATTGTAGTTGTATATATGACAGGAAACAACTCCATACCATGTCCCATCTGGAAGCTCAGTATTTGTTTCTCGCATATTTGCTAATATGATTTAGCTATTTCACCCTTACTTCATTTACATTTTACTTCATTACTTCATTTAAGGGTGAAACAAAAAACTCTACTGGACAAAAGCTGCCCCAGAGGGGAGAGGTAGAGTTGTTGTGTGGTGGCCCCCCTTGCCAAGGATTCAGTGGAATGAACCGATTCAATACCAGAGAATATTCGCTGTTTAAGGTACGCCTTCTTGCCCCTTTATGTCAATCAGATTGCCTGTCCAGGGGCGTAGCCAGGGGGGGGCCTTTCTCGGACATTTTCCCATACATTTACTGTATTTGCTGTAGAAAATTTGCGCATTTTCGTCCCATGTTTTCACTATCCGGCCCCCCTTCAGAAATTCCTGGCTACGCCGCTGCTGTCTGTCCATTTTTACCTGTTTCTGTATTGGTCTCTTTTAATTACTTTTAGTTCCAAACATCTTCGCGCCTTTTTTGTGCTCCGTTTTCAATCAGGCTATACTACGTCTGTTTACTACTGTCTGTCTTTCTTGTATCCATCTCTGTCTGTGTTACTGCCTGTCTTTTACGTGTACCGGTCTGTCTTTCACAGGTCAGGCGGTCTGTCTTTTGCTTGTCTGCTTTTATGTCCAAGTCATAGGACGTACGCCGGTCTATTCATGAGCCGTTCCTAATGCAAATGAGTAAACTCTTTTGTCTTAGTTCATTTGCATTAGGAACGGCTCATGATTAGATCGACGTATGTACTAGGCCAAATTACGATCCATCTTCTTACCTGATGACGTCCGTACGTAGACTAAGACCCCGTTCACACGAGACCGATACAAAACCGAACCGGTACAATTCTGGTACGATACAGCCTTTTCATACGCTACCGGTACAATAGACCTCCTCGGCTTGCCCGTTTGTTTTGCCCATTTCAGATCACATGGCATTCCCATGAGTATTCTCTCTTTCTTTTTCTGCTACGCACCGAAGGATATATGAATATGGAATCATTCCAAACTAAGAGTGAATACTTATGGGAATGCCATGTGATCTGAAATGGGCAAAACAAACGGGCAAGCCGATGAGGTCTATTCTGGAACGTTTTGCAAGTGTTCACACGGGACCGTGCCGGACCTAGCCGTGTCAATAACGGTCCGGTATACGCAGCTCCCGTGTGATCGCACGACGGTACCGTACCAGAATTGTACCGGTCCGGTTTTGTACCGGTCACGTGTGATAGGGGTCTAAGGTGACGTCCAAGCACATAGGTCATGGCCGAATACTCAAGCCCTTCTATACGTTTATTTCTCTAGAACTCGCTGGTCGTGTCCTACCATAGCTACTGCATGTAGTTATGGGGCTCCGCTAAGGCGCCCGCGTGAGCTCCGCTAAAATGACTTCCTAGCACATAGGTCATGTCCGAATACTCAAGCTTTTCTATACATTTTATTTCTCTAGAACTCGCTGGTCGTGTCCTACCTTAGCTACTGTATGTAGTTATGGGGCTCCGCTAAGGCGCCCGCGTGAGCTCCGCTAAAATGACTTCCTAGCACATAGGTCATGTCCGAATACTCAAGCCCTTCTATACATTCTTTTTTCCCTAGAACTCGCTGGTCGTGTCCTACCTTAGCTATTGCGACTTCTACCGCCCTCGATTTTTCATCCTTGAGAACGTGCGAAACTTCGTGTCTTTCAAAAAGAGCATGGTGCTGAAACTTACACTTAGATGTCTGCTCAGAATGGGATATCAGGTGAGGGGAGAGCGTGACTTTATAGAAAAAATTGCATTGACGTCACTCTGGTAACACTGTATGATGTCACAAGTGAGTTTGCCAGAGTGTCCAACCAAGACTCTTCCGCGGTTTTCCTGCTATTTTAAGTTTTTGAACTCCATTCACAAACTCCACCAGTAAATTAAATTTGCCAAGTTTCAGGACTAAATATCCAAGGCGTTTGCCGCCCTGGTAATAAAGTTTATGAAGCGACACATTGTTTTCAGTTTGCGACCACTTTGAGGGCTTCTTTCACTCGCACGAAACAATATGAAATTTCGTGATATTTCAGGGTTATTTCTGCGCCATTTTACAACCTTTCGCTGTAAAACTTGGCCAATTTACACATTTCAGGTGTTCCTTCCTGGCGTGGATGGATTTATAATTCTTATATCAAAAGATCAAGAAACCGTGGAAAGGTCTATCCCGAAACAACTTTGCTCGGGATAAGAAAACCTTAACCCCACAAATAGATTCCCTTTAACTTCTCATGACGTTTAAGCCAATACAATTGATTACGGGACGCGTTTTCTTCTCGATAGCCTTCCCCGGTATGCTCCAATTGAAGACAAGGTTCGTACGTGTCCTGGAAATCCTGGATTTTCATTTCCTTCCTGGAAAGTCCTGGATTTTAAGGAAAATCCTGGAAAACTCCTGGAAATGTTTCAGCTCAAAATCAAATGTGGCTGAATCAGTCAGTTTCGTGAATCTGATTTTGGGCTGCAGATTATGACATCCTCCAGACTTATCATGTTTTTTTGGGGGAAGTGGGCATTTCTACCCAATAAAAACTCCTGGAAAAATAAATAAAGACTTCCTGGAAAATCCTGGATTTTTGTCCTTCAGAAAGCTAACGAACCCTGTGAAGAGTCAGTTTCATTGGGTCGTCACTTAAAGTAACATTTTCTCACGATCCTCTCTACAGTGCACCTTTGGCGTCCTGCAAGCAGGCTGTTACGGAGTTCCTCAAACCAGGCGCAGGTAGTTACTGTTTTCCGTGCATAGTGGCTGCCGTGCAGGGCCTGAAACTGCGACCGATATAGACGTCAGCGGCACCAAATGTTTCTTACCAGTGACTACACTTTTAGATTTAGTCGCCAAGTTGGCGAACAGTTATAAACACGAACTGGATGCCAGCTGGAGCATCTCTGCAAATTGCCGAGAAGCTTTTGCTAGCTGGCGACAAAATGTATTCTGCTTGCGACAAAATTTCTTCAGCTGGCGACAACATTTCTTCAGCTGGCGACAAAATTGGATATTTTTATTTTTATTAGAGCGATCATCATGGCGGCTGCGCCGGGTGAGGAGTTACCGCTGTACCCTGAACCGACCCACTGTTTTTCTCCTCGCACGTGTCAGCTGACGGTCATGGTGGATGACAAAAAGGTAACGCAATCAATTAAATGTAAATAACTCGTAATAGCCTTGTGCTGACAAACCTGAGGTCGAAGGCGCGCTACTTTAGCCCCTTTCTCTCTTTTCAAAGCTATAAGCAAACTCTGTGTGACAGAACTCGACTAGCACACACTTATTATTATAAACTAGTTTCTATAGGATGAGTTATCCAAAATTTAAAGCTTGGGAATAAGCGCTATATAAGCACAGTTGCTTTTCGGCGACAGAATTTTAGTGCTGCTTGAATTTCAAGTGCGCAAATGGCGTCGCTTTCAAAATCTTCCACCTATCCAACATTGACGACGAATTGCTTCCCACATATCGAAAACAGTGACATATCATGACAAACAGTTACTTTTTCGTTTTCAGTTCACATCCAACATTGCCCGCACGTCGGGTGCGCCATACCGTACTATCACAGTCCGTGACGCCATGTCTGATCTTCCAGAGGTCCGAAACAGCGTGTTTTGCCTAGAATCGCAAACAGTCAATTCCAAAATGTATTTCGTTCTGTTTTTCAGTTCACATCTAATATTACCCGCACGTCGGGTGCGCCATACCGTACTATCACAGTCCGTGATGCCATGTCTGATCTTCCTGAGATCCGAAACGGCGCGTCTTTGGCTGAAATATCCTACAACGGGGAGGCGATATCACACTTTCAGAGACAGGTGAGAATATGAGACATATTTACCTTGTCGGGGAAGGGGATAACTATGGTAATCGTTGAAGTATTTACCTCAAGGACCGAGATCCGAATCGGGCCCCTCTACCAGAAATATCGTACAATGGGAAGGCAGTATCAGGTATGGAGAGATATTTACCTCGTCGGGGAAGGGATATGCATGATATTCACCTCAGGGGCAGTATTAGGGCATATTTACGTTTCCTAATTTTTACAACAGCTACCCTTCGGTTGCTTAGACATTTTGCGCGAATCTAGTTGCGAAAAGTCGACTAGTGCAAGCAGCCTCAATACAAGTAAAAATTTCAGCTTTCTCGCGCGAATCTTTTAACATTAAGATTCTCTAGAAAAACGAAAGCTCGGTTTCCGGTTGCCGTCAATCGTCCAGAACCACCTTTTATCGCGATCGTCGCGATGGACGCGCGGTCTGGGGCGCCTCTGATCGCTGACGCAGCTATTGTTTCTGGTTTATCGTGGTGAAAACAACTCACCGCGGCCTGTAACCATACTAAAAAATGTCGCGGCGTGACTGTTTAGTTAATCCTTGTTTGATTCTGTCAGATCCGTGGGACCCAATACCAGCCTGTCCTAAGGGACCATATATGTAAGGAGATGAGTTCTCTTGTGGAGGCTCGAATGAGGAACATCCCCTTGGCCCCTGGATCCGATTGGAGGGACCTTCCAAATATGGAAGTACGCCTGGCGGATGGAACGCGAAGCAAGAAACTGTAAGTTAAAAACAGATAACAGTAACAACAATGACAAAGACGATGATTGAGACTCCATCTGCTTTCCTCGCCATTCTGACTCAGACTAATCAAGGAAGATGTTTAAAACCTAATTGATACAGCTATGCAAATTAATAAAAGGAAGCCAATGGTGACTAGATTTAGGGTTTGGGAGCAAAAAAATCAACTTAGTCACCAAATGGCTACTTACATTTCCAGTCCTTCTCAAATAGACCTTTTTCCAAAATGGCCGCCGAAAATTCAAATCGATTTTTGTTAAAAATGAACACCAGCACTAGAACACACATAATCACTTTAGTAAAACTACAAAATTTCGCTGCATTATATCCAATATCTTCCGAGAAAACGAACGTCTAAAATTTGAAAATTTACAGACGTTTGTATGACTGAGGGTATGCGTCATACCCCCAGTCATACAAATCTTTGTAAAATTTACAGACGTTTGTATGACTGAGGGTATGCGTCATACCCCCAGTCATTCAAATCTTTGTGAAATTTACAGACGTTTGTATGACTGAGGGTATGCGTCATACCCCAGTCATACAAATCTTTGTAAAATTTTCAATTTTCAGACACCGCTTTCTCAGCCGACATGGCATTTGGCATAACGAAAATTGAAAGGATTACTAATGTGAGGATACTCTTTCTAGTGCCAGTATTTGATTTTCAGTCAGTTTAATTTTAAGACATGTGAATTTGCGGCGGCCATTTTGGATAAAGGTCTATTGTCGGGTCCAAAGGATTTTCCCAGCTAAAAGGGTGATGTTAACAAATCCATAAAGTACAGAAGTGAAAGGCTAAAGCCCTAGATGTACCGCACAAATTTGAGTAGCTCTCTTTTTCACGACGAGCATTGTTGTTTTAAAGTAGAGATGGGATTTGGGATCCGATACAAAGGCCGTAATGTCTGAGCCTTGTAAGGGCTTGTAAGGGGAGATTTTGACTTGAAGGAAAGATAATTGGCATATATACATTCTATCGCTTTAATATTGACAGAAGTAATAATGAAGTTGCAAGCAGTCAGCCGTGAAGTAGTCTGCGGTTCACTGCCGGTAACCGCCTTCTATTGAAACCCTGCTATTCTCTACGAGGACGCTTGCTACGCAGGCTCATCTCGTATACGTCCCTGAAACCAGTCATGTTCTTGGTGTCATATCCGTCTGTATTACATTTAAAAGAACATCAAATCAGATGCTTTTAATTCTCTTACACGTAATACGCCTTCTAATGGCGAACGAAAACAATAACAAAGGAGTAGCTGACACTGGCTCTTTAATTCTCTTAGCCAATATACCCATCACGATAAGAAGAACGAGAAAGGCTCCAAAGACCGCCTCAAGGGCGTCTGCTCATGCGCAGAAGGCCGGCCATGCGACCCAGCCGATCGGCAGTTTAACACCTTAGTTCCCTGGTGTCTTCCACATACTGGTAACCGGCACAATCACTGGGCGGGGCTGTACGGACGACTAGAGTGGGACGGGTACTTTAGTACCACCATTACCAACCCCGAACCATGGGCAAACAGGTACGGTTTACTAGTTTTATTTTGGGTAAGATTTCAATGTTTTATTGTTAAAAAAAATAATGCATTCACATTTTGAGTCAAATTGACCTGTCCATTTTTACAACCAGGGCATTTGGCTTTAGGTCAGCTCGGACAAGTCCTCCGTTGACTTGCGAGCAACATTCTCCAGCTGGCGACCAACTTTATGAAAATTATGGACCCCATGGCAACTGGATAAAAGACTTTCTCGTACCCAGACCTCCCCGGCCCGTCTGTTCGCAGGGGAGGCTCTGGGGACATCCGAGGTCGCTGATTGGCTGATTTTAATAAATAGCATAAATGATATTATTATACGACTGTGACGTCATTTTACCATTGAGTACGGGGCACGGAAAATTACGTCCACAACTCGTAAAATATTCATCCGTATTACATGAAAAAACATCTTATAATATGTATGTATTCTGTGTTTGTCATCAGGGTCGCGTATTGCACCCAGAGCAGCATCGTGTTGTGAGTGTGCGAGAGTGCGCGAGATCTCAGGGCTTTCCGGACACTTATCGTTTTTATGGCAATATACTGGATAAGCATCGACAGGTTAGTGTATGTACGTGTGTGTCTGACCAAGATCTAGCAACTAAACCAGAATTTGCAACGTCGTGCTGCATGCAACATCATCTTCAAGGTTAAAATCACCTTCAAGCTTATGATGTGCGTTCGGCACAACGAAAACAACTTCAAATTTGTGAAGAGTTTCTCTCAAATGCTTGTGAGAATAAGCCTTACAAGTCTAAGCTTAGAAATATGGAACATAATGCTACTCTGGACTATGTTCCCAAAAACCTGAATAGTACAAAGGGCATTTATCCGTCTCGTCCCGGTTTCACACAAAGACGAGTTTTCCGTCTCTAGTGTGAATACGGCTATTGGCGGATCTACTGAGTGAATTGTTAGCTGTTTGCAAACTTTCTGTCTGTCTTTCTATATGACCATTTTCGTGGCTGTTTGGCATTTATTTATTGATTGATTGAGCTTCGCCACGACATTACATACAATATGAGGACAATAGGCAGGGGCACCACAACAGTTTGCACCAAATTCTGTGCATCACCCCCTACCCCGCCACCCCCTACTACTCCCCTTTTTGTGCGTTGTGAAAAACCAATGTCAAATTCACAATCTTTCTTTGGCTATAGTTCATATAGTTAAAATATAATTGTTATTATGATTATTCTTTATTAATGTGTTTGTATTCCACATTCCTTTACGTTGTCGGGGCTTGCGCGTTTAATAAAGTTCTTCTTCTTCTAGATTGGTAACGCAGTACCCCCTCCCCTCGCGGCAGCAATTGGCCGTGAGATCAAAAAGAGCCTGGAGAAAACCGCCAGGGTTACCAACCAAGAAGAGAAACCTTCAGAAGAAAACGCCATGGACACAACTACTTAGAGATCGCCATAAAAAGAGGTTAGAAATTTCATCAAAATGGTGAGACGTCCTGCTTTTCTTGGTTGATATTCACGAATCAGAAAGTATTATATACATAGCTAGAGAAGGTCAAAATATCTACCTTAAATCCTTCATACAGAGATGAATATTTTATATCACTTCTATGGAGGTGCTGTATAATACCTCCTTGAAATACGAGATACATATTAATGGAGACAAGTGTATTATATAACTTTGGAAAACATCCGACACCCAAAACACCGATTGAGGGAAGATGGACATATCAAGAAAATTTCGCCAAAAGCTGTCGTTTTGTCGATGCTGCAAAACTTCCTTATTAGGAAATCCCCCTTACCTTATTTGGAAGGTCTGTAAGTACTTTTCCTCATATCTTAGCGAAAAAAGCAGGAAAATTTCCCAAAACTTGCAGATACTCGAGAAACATCCTTCTCTTGGTCGCCATTTTGTTTTTACCCCCCGCCGAGGGGCCTGAGTCACGTTTTGAGCACCACAGGCAACCCGCAAAGGATTTGGCATAAAAACGACAGCACTTTCTTGATATGAGTTTGCATAGATCACAGAAGTAATTTCGTTAGCTTTCACACACATCTGTTTCCCGCCATCTTGCTGGCGTCACTTCTGATTTCGCCAAATTCGAATCTCATTTGCTTAGAGCTCTGCTTATGAATGTAATTCACAAAAATGGAATGAGCGAGTATAAGATATGCTGCGTTTTTCTTGTCGCTTCATAAAATGACGAGTATGTAAATATAATATTTCTCAACGGAGTGATTTATTTTAGAATAATTTCTAAGCGCGATGTTTCAAAATCGATTTTATTTTTATAAACACCATGTAAAAAGTTTATAACTTTTAGAAAGCCTGCGAAATAAAGTATTTGATATCTACAGTGCATTTGGTTTGCTTGTGATTTGTCGCTGATTTTTGTTTCTAAATATCCTAAGATATCCCGCATGACATTCTCTGGGGTCTTTCTCGGACTGGTTTTGCAAGATGTATTGTATTTTTGATTGGAGCTATTGTATTCCATCTTATTGTTTCGTTCTACGGTCTTTTGTCTTCTATTGTCTTTATGCCTCTGGTGCCTTGCAACACCAAGAAAGAGCCATTCTTTGTATTTTATTGTTTTAAACTTTTTAACTAAAGCAGAGAAAAAAGCAAAGCGCATCATAGTGTTTAAATATTGTGGTTACGCAGAAAAGGAAAAGAAAAATTCAAAAGCTCATCAAATTGCGTGATATTATGATTCTGTAAAGTTCTTCTTAGGGGAATAGGACAAACCAAATATTAAGTATCGGCATTGAACTTAGACTGCAAGCAGCTCCTACTTTGGCGCGTTCCCAGAAACGCGCGCTAACCCCCGACGAACGCCAGAGCTTCGGCACTCGCTCGCGCCTTCGGCGCTTCACGCCATCGTCGCGCCTTCGGCGCTCCTCTGTCGTTCGTCGGGGGTTCGCGCGCTTCTCTGGGGATGCGCCAAAGTAGGAGCTGCTAGCAGTCTACAGTGAACTATTTCAGTATTACATAGTTTATAGGCGATTATATTGTGACGTCAATGTGTACGATTTTTCTCATTTGCAGAAGCATCAGTAAGCCTAACGGAGGTACAAAAAGAAATGATCTGAATTTCAATAGCGTCTGGTGAATGAAGCGTACTAAGAAAGTTTGACGTTCGTAACTCAAATTATGAGCGCATGGCGAGAAGCTCAATTTGCAAGAAACATGTTTGCTAATGAGCTTCCTGCCCCACAAGAAAATCAAGTCCTGAAAAATGTAATAAAATTGCTCAAGATCAAATAATTACTATTCCGAAGAACGCATTGACGATTTTCACTAAGTTTTGAATGATCAACGCAGGTTTTTAAAATTCTGAAGCTAGACCCTATTTATGCAAACGAGTAAACAAATTACCGCCTATATCTTTCTCGTCCCCGCCCGTGTCAAATTTTTTTTTACCGCATTTGCTATTTGTCACCAAATACCTATAAGGCAAGAAATAACTGGTCCTACTGACGTTCAACACATTACAGAATAAACTAAAGCTTTAATTTCAGCAGTATCGAAAGTATCAAACTTACATTGATTAATAGATAAACGAACTCTAAGCGCGGCTCATACGTTAGACCTAGTAGTCATCTATGCCTAAACTACCTAACCCGAGAGCAGTTTTTGAAATAATAAATAATAATAAAATGCAACTGCCCGGTGTCGGATCCAGGATTTTAAGAGGGAGGTTATTTTTTGTTGACGACACCACGCGAAAAAAATAGAGGTATACCAATCCTTCTCTGTTGTCCGTGGCCTTCTCACGAGGCGACATCGTGGTTGCTACATCATGCTTGTAATATACTGGTATACTTTGGATCCAGAAAAGAAAAGAACCACTCTGAACTGACAAAAGGTCTTTAGCGAACCGATCCCCAAAAAATCGATTCGTTGGGAGAGGGGGGGTCATTTGCACCAGATAACCGCCTGGATCCGCGCCTGCTACCCGCTCCAATTTTTCTCACAAATCCGGACGGGAATATTTTTTACATCGCCTTACAGTAAAAACCCGCGTATAGGAACCTGGGTTTTAAGAACCTGTTAGGCTAGAATTTTCATTTTTAAGCCCCCTCCACATAAGAACCTATTAAGGCTGAAATTCTAATTTAGGTTCTTATCAGTGGAGTTGCTGTAAGGTGTAAGTATAGAAACGGCTAAATTAAGATCATCATCTGATTACATTTAAAAAAAAAACTTGACATAACATTTGTTTTCTTTCAAGCTTACTGTAAGTACTGAAATAATTCCTCAAATGTATTTGTAATATATTTAAATGAAATTCATATGAAAATTTAAGAACCTAATTTAAGAACCTTGGTAGCCTAAATTTGCTTTAAGTACCATTTATATAAGAACCTGTTTAGGCTAAATTAAAAATCCAGGCTCTTATACGCGGGTTTTTACTGTAGTCTGTTTGTCTTGCAAAAACATTCTTTTCCCTCTCATTCCCTCAACATTCCCTCGTTTTCTCACATTGCTCTTGCACCCAAATAATCCAAGATGGCGGACGAGATTACCCCGGGGTTCTTGCCGCGTCGCCTGAAAGCAAGCTACCTTAGACCCCGTCAACACGTATCCAGACATTTTCGAAAACGGATATTTGTTTCTCCGTTTGCACCTCCCGTCCACACGAATACGGCGTTTTCGGGCACAAAAACGGAGGTTTTCGAAAACGCTCTCCAGACTGTAGATTTTTAAAAACGAACATTTATCGTATTCGTGTGGACGGTCGAAAACGGAGGTTTTCAAATACGATGACGTCAAAGTTAGGGTTCAGTGCACTTGCTTTTCGAAGGGCGCATGCGCTCGCATCCGCGCATGCGCAATTGGTGAAGATATGCGTATTCGAATCGTTTTCGCGTATACGTGTGGATGGGCAAATACGATTTAAATACGGTCCGTGTGGACGCGGATTTTTTTAAAAACGGGGAAAAAATATCCGTTTTCGAAAATATCCGGATACGTGTGGACGCGGTCTTATTGTAAGCACCAACACGGACGTATATAGATTATTCGTGACAGTGTACAGAAGAAAGGAACACTTCGTAAACAGTCCTTTAATTTCGCGATAATTTTAATCACAAGCATAAATTTCTTCACTGTTCTTAACTAACTACATAGGCAAACGTTAACACGTGCTCTCGAAAACTAAGAATGTTTTTAGATAATAGTACCATCCATTTTTCCTGACGTTTCGCCCTGTTCTTGGTCCTCTGCTTTTATCTGCGGCCCGTCGCATAGCTTGAGCCCTATAACAATCTGCGCCACTTCCCGACCCTCAGCTCGCAAATCCTCATCAAGCACGTGCTCGAAGGCTCTGTGCACATCTAGGGGGCTTGACGACTCTTCGTTGACTTTCTTGACGATGTCGGCCGAGGGGTTGACCTGTTATGGCGACAAATTACTACAAATCTACGCCCTAAAGTAGGACACATGTGTTGCGCAAGATTTGCGCGATTTCTTGGCAATGTCGGCGGAGGGGTTGACCTGTAATGGGCGACAAATTACTAAAAAGCTACGCGGTAAATTAGGACACATGTAGCGCGCGAGATTAGCGCGATTTCTTGACGATGTCGGCGGAGGGGTTGACCTTTAATGGGCGACACATTATTTAAAAAAAAAACGGCTAAACTAGGACACATGTAGCGCGCAAGATTTGTGCGATTTCTTGACGATGTCGGCGGAGGGGTTGATTTGTAGTGGGCGACAAATGACTAAAAAAACGGCTAAACTAGGACACATGTAGCGCACAAGATTTGTGCGATTTCTTGACGATGTCGGCGGAGGGGTTGATTTGTAGTGGGCGACAAATGACTAAAAAACGGCTAAACTAGGACACATGTAGCGCACAAGATTTGTGCGATTTCTTGACGATGTCGGCGGAGGGGTTGACCTGTAATGGGCGACACATTATTTAAAAAAAAAAACGGCTAAACTAGGACACATGTAGCGCGCAAGATTTGTGCGATTTCTTGACGATGTCGGCGGAGGGGTTGATTTGTAGTGGGCGACAAATGACAAAAAAAACGGCTAAACTAGGACACATGTAGCGCACAAGATTTGTGCGATTTCTTGACGATGTCGGCGGAGGGGTTGATTTGTAGTGGGCGACAAATGACTAAAAAAACGGCTAAACTAGGACACATGTAGCGCACAAGATTTGTGCGATTTCTTGACGATGTCGGCGGAGGGGTTGACCTGTAATGGGCGACACATTATTTAAAAAAAAAACGGCTAAACTAGGACACATGTAGCGCACAAGATTTGTGCGATTTCTTGACGATGTCGGCGGAGGGGTTGACCTGTAATGGGCGACACATTATTTTAAAAAAAAACGGCTAAACTAGGACAGATGTAGCGCGCAAGATTTGTGCGATTTCTTGACGATGTCGGCGGAGGGGTTGATTTGTAGTGGGCGACAAATGACTAAAAAAACGGCTAAACTAGGACACATGTAGCGCACAAGATTTGTGCGATTTCTTGACGATGTCGGCGGAGGGGTTGATTTGTAGTGGGCGACAAATGACTAAAAAAACGGCTAAACTAGGACACATGTAGCGCACAAGATTTGTGCGATTTCTTGACGATGTCGGCGGAGGGGTTGACCTATAATGGGCGACACATTATTTTTAAAAAAAACGGCTAAACTAGGACACATGTAGCGCACAAGATTTGTGCGATTTCTTGACGATGTCGGCGGAGGGGTTGACCTGTAATGGGCGACACATTATTTAAAAAAAAAACGGCTAAACTAGGACACATGTAGCGCGCAAGATTTGTGCGATTTCTTGACGATGTCGGCGGAGGGGTTGATTTGTAGTGGGCGACAAATGACTAAAAAAACGGCTAAACTAGGACACATGTAGCGCACAAGATTTGTGCGATTTCTTGACGATGTCGGCGGAGGGGTTGATTTGTAGTGGGCGACAAATGACTAAAAAAACGGCTAAACTAGGACACATGTAGCGCACAAGATTTGTGCGATTTCTTGACGATGTCGGCGGAGGGGTTGACCTGTAATGGGCGACACATTATTTAAAAAAAAAAACGGCTAAACTAGGACACATGTAGTGCGCAAGATTTGTGCGATTTCTTGACGATGTCGGCTGAGGGGTTGACCTGTAATGGGCGACAAATTTTTAAAAAAAAACAACGGCTAAACTAGGACACATGTAGCGCGCAACATTTGTGTCCTACTTGTTTCCCCGAGTGGCTAAACTAGGAAACATCGCGCGCGTGTGTCTCGGAAAGACGAAATGTTTCTTGTCTGGCGAAGAATATTTTTTTTTTGTCTCCCGGCTACAATATTTGTCGCGCATAGACAATGTTTCTCGCGTTGCTGTATTGGGAAACATGAGGGGAAACGTGTCCGGCTACAATGTTGCGCGCTACATGTGTCGTAGTTTAGCCAGGGCTTAAAGGGACATGGTCACCGAAAACATCAAAATTATAACATCACAAATAATAAAAATAAGTCAATTTTGTAAAGAATGCTTTCAAATTTACATGGTGAAAATTTGAGGTCATTTCGATGTAGGATTGTAAAAATATTTGCGGATTGTAATTACTGCTTACATGAGGAAATCCGACTCTTTTGAAATCGGTTTACATCAATGACTTTTTTCAAACATACTAAATTTGCCATCTTAATTCGCTCATATCTCAGCAATCCTTTATCGTAATCCCATGAAATTTTCCGTACTTCTTTCTTTAAACTGACTCTTTCAATTTCAGGGAATATTTTTGTATTTTGTGACAATATTTTAGTGTTTTCTAGGTGACCATGTCCCTTTAAGCTCCTCGATGATCGGAAACCTGATGAAAAACACTCGAATCGTAATAATGTCGAGAAAAAGAAGGAACAAAGCTTTAAAAATCTATACATTATAAGGCAGCGTATCCAAACCTTCACGCTTATTGTTTTTTTTTTGTTGTTGTTTCAGCATTATGGATTATTTATGAGTTTGAGAATAACACATCCTAGCTTCATAGTAAAATAATTAGCGAGTTCATTGCCTTTGCGGTTTCCTTCTCCGCTCATTTTTTGTGTTATAATTTGTTGGTGAATTGATATTCAAAAGGTTTTAAGATCCACATCAACCTATTAAAACACGGTGTAGGACTTACGATAAAATTGACCTTACTTTCACAGGGAATTTCTGCAGAAACCCATCCATGGGGAAAGCTGAATGTCCCAAGGCACACGCATGAGAAGTGTTCGGAATTCACAAGGATAGCCATGGGAAATCCGAACACTTACTATTCTTCTACCTTGAGAAATTCAGATTTTCTCTAGGATGGGTTTCTGAAATAAATTCCCTGTATTTGAGCCATAGTCAAAGTGGAATGGTTAGGAAACTCGGGACAGTTCACTGGATGTGGACTGGATGTTTTGTGCTCATCTAACATACAAGTCTGTGTGCACACTGAATCTTACTGGCTGAATTTTGGGGCTTAAGGGCAGATTTCGTATGACTGTGAAAAGTGCAGCGAAGGAGTTGTACCGCGCTGCGATTTCATTCGGGATCTACATCAGGTCAGGTTTCATACCGCCACCGCGACAGCACCGCGCCCAGTAACGGCACTTCAAATACTCATTAATTATTCATGACCTAATCAGCCAACCAGAGCTCTCATTTTGTACCACGTGCAGTACCTTGAAATCCCAGGAAGATACTGCAAGTGGGACTTGAAAACTTTTCAAGGTCCAAGGACCTTTGAACTATGAATATTCATAGTTCAAAGGTCCTTGGATCTAGAAAAAATTTCTAGATCCAAGGACCTTTGAACTATGAATATTCATAATTTCAAGGTCCTCACCCTCGAAAAGTTTCTACTAGTCATTCTTTGCGCAGTGCAAAGGCGGACCGTAGGAACCGCTCCGTGAAAAGACAAAAGTCTCCTCTCTCGAAGAAGTCAATACAAAGAATTTTTGTTCGAGACTATATGCTTGTGCGCCGCCAACCTCCATGTGGGACAGGCTTTATGGAAACACTCTTGAACTTTTCACTTCTGCGCATGACTAGTGACGCAATCCAAGTTCATATTTTTTATAATTTCAAGGTCCTCGCCCTCGCTGAGTTTTCTACTAGTCATTCTTTGCGCCGTGCAAAGGCAGACCGTAGGAAACGCTCCATGAGCAGACAAAAGCCTCCTCTCTGAGAAGAAATACAAATAATTTTTGTTCGAGACTATATGCGTGTGCGCCGCCAACCTCCATGTGGGACAGAGTCTTTATGGAAACACTCTTCATCTTTTCACTTCTGCACATGACTAGTGACACAATTCAAGTTCATAATATTCATAATTTCAAGGCCCTCGCCATCGAAATGTTTTTCTACTACTCAGTCTTTGCACCGTACAATGGCAGACTGTAGAAACCGTTACGTGAGAACACGGGTCTCCTCTCTAGGAGAAATATAATACAAAGGACCTTGTTCCAGACTATATGCATGTGCGCCGCCAACTTCCGTGTGGGACAGGCTTTATGGAGACAATCTTGACCTTTTCACTTCTGCGCATGACTAGTGACGCAAGTTTCACAAGTAAAAAAATAAAATTATATTGATAAATCCTGTTGTTTAGGTAGGGTACAGAGGGGTTGGTGATTGAATATTATGTCACAGGCTATTATCTGAGTATTTCAAATGACTAAAAAATTTGAATGGAGATGTTTCAACATTGATCGTTTTCCCTCTGTGTTGGCTAATTAGGTCATGAATAATTATTGAGTATTTGAAGTAATTCAAAAGCCTCCTATTCGGACTTGACGGGATTTCAAAGCCCACGCAATTAGTTCCAGTCCTCGGCTTCGCCTCGGACTGGAACTAATTGCGCGGACTTTGAAATCCCGTCAAGTCCTCATAGTCGGCTTTTAAATATTACTTCTCACAGTCATACGAAATCTGCTCTATGTACAGTGCAGTGTTCGTACGGCTCGTGGAAAACCTGGAAAGCCCTGGATTGTTATTGTACTCCTGGAAATTCCTTGAAACTCCTGGAATTTTAAACAAACTCCTGGAAAACTCCTGGAAATATGAAACGAATTTCATCATTCATAAAATAAAGAATTTAATCATTCTAAACATCGTTTTCGAGCTTGAAACGTTATTGAAAATTATCCTGAAAAAATTCTGGATAAATTCCGAAACAGCTCGTTAAAACGCCAGGATTTAATTTCAATTTCTGAGCGCACAAACATAGGGTTCCTCTGAAAAAGACCATTGCACTCCATAAACTATGTTTGAACCTCACCTTCAAATATGACTGTTTAGCAGTTGACAGCACTTTTATGTAATCGCTTTTCCAGCTCAATCTCTCTTGCTGTTCCCGCCACTTCTCCGCTGCGCCTTCTAGCGCATTTTCATTCCCTTCGCCGCGTGAAGCCTTCTTAATTTCTCCTTCCATGTCGGTTATGTTTCGTGGAAATACATACGGTTTTATCATTTCTTTGGGCAGCACTTTCTTGAATATAAAAAGCTCTAAAGCGAAAGCCGCTTTGCCTGCGAGAAGCGCCCACTTTTTGTCTTCGGACGCGCTGTCGCCCTCGATCTCCGAATTAGAGTTTCCACTGTCTGTATCAGACATTTTTATGATCTACCGGGGTTCCATATTGAAAACTTCTATATTTTGATGTTTTGCGCGCGTCATTGGTTGTTGTCTAGTGTTACGTCATACTTATGCGTGCGCATTTGTGTGCGTGCGTTCGCCATCGCATGGGAATATGGTGGAAGGCTACGGGTTTCCTGTGGCGCAGTGAGGCACATCTGAGACATGGGCCTACCTACGGGATTCCTGTGGCACAGGGAGGCACATACGAGTCAGCGTGTCCTCGGTCTAAAATTACTGCTTTGTACTACTTCTACATGAATGTGTTCGCCCGACATTTACCAAGCGATATTTCCAGAGACGATTCGTTAAATTGCCTGCATAATCAACGTGCAAATATAAGCAGTAGAAAAGAAGCTAGAAGGAAAAATCCAGAATCCTGATTTTTGCAGAGTCCCATATCTTTGCACGCAATAGGGGACCCGTCGTATAGACTAGAATTGTGTACTTCCATTTTACGTCAAAATTTCGGTACGGGGAAGAAGAGGAAGATCTCAAAAATCGCAAAAAATTACGGTCGTGTATCCAAACCTCCTTCGCGCTTATTTTTTTTTGTTGTTGTTTAGGTTTGATGAATTATTAAGGAATTTGAGCTTTTTTGGAAATCAGAATCCTTTATTGTGCTTCAACTTAGAAAAAAGAAAAGAAAAGAAAAGTATTATAAAGAATATTAAATACAGGCATTCCTACGTCATATTTGATAGCTTTCGTTCACTTCCAAGTTCCAAGTTTGAAAACTGTTCAGCCTGGTAAGAAATCAAAAATATCGCTTCGCAATCCAATTCCATCCGCTTGATAACTCACGAAATTACTCCAAAATCTAAAAACCTAGACGATTATTTTTCTCATTTCTTAAGCTCCATTTACACGACAGACATTTTTGGCACGGGTTGGATAAAAATGGTTCTTGGACTACCTCGTCACGTACTCCCGGCACGGATTAAATCTCGGTCCGGTCCTGACAAATTTAGTACGGCAAAGCCATTTACAGA
Organism: Scolanthus callimorphus; assembly: GCA_033964015.1. Lineage (NCBI taxonomy): Eukaryota > Metazoa > Cnidaria > Anthozoa > Actiniaria > Edwardsiidae > Scolanthus > Scolanthus callimorphus. Next base: position 18,036,734 of record CM066911.1, read on the forward strand.
GCGCAAATATACCCGAGCCGTGCCATGAAATTTGGTACCCGTACCACGTTTTATCTGAGCCGTGCCAAGAATCCCTGTCGTGTGGATGCGGCTTTATTAATTTGACTGCATACAAGCTACCTAAGGGGCCGACCATTTAACTTTTGAGGGGGCGGGGGGGCTTTTTTGTCGGTGCAAGATTTTTTTTTCTACCTCTTGTAAGCGGTGAGAATTTTTTTCCAATAAAAAAGAAGGGTTTTAGTCATCATTTTGCTGTGCAGGAAATTTTTTTCGGCCCTTCGGGCCGTGCAGGATATTTTTTTTTAAAAAAGCCCACCCCCCCTCAAAAGTTAAATGGTCGGCCCCTAAAGTCGCCTAAATTAACCCTAAATTCGTGACACGTGACATAACCACTTAAAACGGAATACGTACATCCACTCGATGCTAACTACAATGCCTTCCTTCAAGAAACTCTAGACCTCACATGATATCGAAGTTAAAAGTGAATTAAAATTCCAAATACGTATCCAGCAGTTACAAAATAATTAGTTAAGAGGAAACCTAAATGGAAACCGTTTGTGATTTCAAGGCGCATTAAGAGATCTAAAAGCTATGCAAAGATTGCTGTGCATTGCTACAGGAGGGAACCCTTTGCCACCAAGCCACAAACTCTAGAAAAATTCCGTTTGGGAGGCTGTAAGACACACTATACGCCCCTCCGCGATGCAATAACGGCTCTTTTCAAGTTTGATGCGCGGTTTCCGTAACCTTGATGATCGCTTTGGTGGGGTAATTTATTGCCTTGTTGCGTGTCGCAGACAAATAACATTGTTAGTCATTCCCCGCTAATACTGTCATCGAGCGTAAAATCTAAATCTCGAGTGCATGCTATAATAAACGGCAATATATGCGGGCCGTTTATAGAATAACAGCTGCGGGAACATTTTAAACTTAGAGTCGAAATGCGCGCAAAATAAGACAGTCATGCTAGCTCGTGTAAATTCGTGAGTGTTTTCTACTCTAGCAATCTCCTTCAGTGCTTCGAGGAGTGTAATAAAGTACGCAATACACTTTAGATATATCCCATTTCGACACAGCTGGATCCAATAACTTATTTATTACAAATATACATGATATTTACAGTGATTAAAGTGAAGGGAAATAAATTATGAAACTATCTGTGATCTTAGTTTTGCCACGAGAAGAAAGCTCATCAACAGAAGTGCTACTTTTTCAAAGTTGAAACCAGTTACAATTTTCTATACAAAATGATTTCATATTGCAGTAATCCTTACTGACTATAAATGCTTGATTACATATGACATTTGAATGATATTGTTGTTCTATGGTAAAAGAATAGTGTGTTAAATAGTGTTTTTATAGATTGTTTATGAAGCCACTCATAAGTATATATTTCCGGTCCTCTTGTCGAGCAAGATCTGAAAGCTTTTAATGCTGTTTCTAACGTCTCGAAAATTGCCGTCGATATACTCGCAACGATGCTTTTGTAAGTGAAAGAAGAAAATTTAAGTATACTACATAGTAGGTGTGAGAATTTGAACATTTTAGAACCCTGATTTGTTAACTACAAAGTTCTGCATCGGAGTGAAGCTAGAGAATTCGAGAGGCTTGGAAGCCATTCCGTGACAAGTTTAGAAGAAGTTCTTTGATGAAAAGACAACTAGATAGAAGAAAGTTCAATATTACAATTCAAAGATAGCCAACTTCTCCACTACTTATTTCACTCTAAAGTTGCTGATAGGGATATATAGACATGTTAGAATAAACTACTTGTAAGTTTGACGGCGGGAAGCTAATATTTGGGAGAACGCCGAGCCCTTGTCCTGCAAAGCCTGAAGGCAAAAAAGGGAGAGTTGCGTAGTCCGTGTAATAAGCTAGAGGAAAGGGATATTGTCCGTATTGATTATACAATGCTTGCATCTCTTCATTCCTCAGTGTCGCTTCAAACTCCGGCGCCATTTGCTTCTTCCATTTCGTTCTCCTATTCTGGAACCAGGTTTTTACTTGGGTATCACTTAGATGCATTGTCTTTGCAAGTTCGTTTCGCTCGCTGATTGTTAAGTATTTTTTCTCCTGGAATTTCTCTTCGAGGTATTTGAGCTGGCTGCTCGTGAAAGCTGTTCTCTTTCTTCGTGACTTGCTGGAGTGTAGTTTGTGCTCGTTGTGAATGTAATAACTCGGTTCGCCCGGGCTGTGTTTTCCTGATTCGTCGTAAACTTCACAAGGCGATTCTACTCCACTATCATCCTCGTCTGTCGAGATACAACAAAACAACAATAAGGTTGTGTGTTGTTCAGTTGCTTTGCGCTCCGATTTTCTTCAGTCACTTTACAAGCTAGCCTTCATTTTCAACCATATTTCCCCCTACACTCCAACACTCGTTGCGCAACGGCTGAAAATTCAGGCTAACTTATAAGTTACAAAAAGTTATCAATACAAAGTACAAGAAAACTCCAGATCACAGGCTCAAACCCTTTCGAATACCGATACTTGTTGTCCAATAGACTGTATGCCTCCATTTAACTAAGGTTTTGAAAGTTCCGCCGCTGAATTATTAGGGCTGGTTCAGTTTATTGACTCGCTACGTTTAATGATAGACCCAAGTCTCAAAATTCAAAGTCTGAAATGAGGTCGACGGAAATTTAAGGCTTCGGACTGACTCTATTCGGATCTTCAGTTGTCTCGAATTGGCTTTCTTTTGCCACAATATAGTCCTTGTCTCGCGCGTCGTTCATATATTGTGAAATTATCGGGTTTTGAGAGAATTGTAAAGCGTACAGCGCACATTTTAGAATCCAGGATGAATAATAGTTAAAGTTAAAGTTTTGTGAATATTTCATAGTGGAAATTATTACGTTGCTAGAACGTTCGAATTGATCATATTCTAGAGCGTCCTAAATGCAACGATGAAAGCGATTCACTCTCCTAACTCAACTGAACCATGTGTCCCTCTTCCATTTTTTTAGTCGCAAATGATAAAATCTTGTCGCATTTGCGGTCTTTCGGGTCGCACTATCGAACCGACATCTAGCTGATAAGCTGCCTCAAATTGATATGTCAGTAAAGATACTGAACAAATTTAACTTGGTATTATGATCCCTACCCATCAAAATTGTAGCCACGCAGTCTGGGTGACGGGGAAGCGCTTGTACTTACCGATTTCGTTCTCAACTTGCTCTTGCTTTCGAACTTCGATCTCATTTCGTCCAGCAACTCTAAGAACGCTTTCCCTAGGGAGGAAAGCCGGCTTCGGTTTTTCTCTTTCCCCGAGCAAAGCGCTTATACTAAAACTAGAAGCCATCTTGTTGCGTTCGAGCGACTACCGAGTCGCCTGACTTTTTTCAGCCTTGGTGTGGTTTTCTTCAAGTGCGCCTAAATAGTTCTCATATCCCAGACCAGCATGACTAAATTGTTTGACATCCAATTAGGAGAACACATCGTCTTATCCGACCACTTCACAGAACAAAATCTGCATAAATATTTGTAAATAATACGCTAATCGGAATCTAATATTTCCTAAATTGGATCATCGCCCGGCGCGCTACCCCAACGAGCGCGCAGCGGAAATAGTCGTTTACATAGGACTTCATTGTGGAAACTATTCGGATCAAGTGTTCGGATCACACGTTCGAATATATATGATGCTTATTTCGGACGCCATTTGTTTGTTTATCGACTTTATTTCAAGTTCTGTATCCAACTGTGCTACATCTGTGCTCTTATCCCACTGATTGATACGCGAGCTCTGTTACCCCCGAGGCCCACTCGACAAAAACAGCCGGGCTTATTTGTGTCAGCGCTATGGTCTGAGCTTAAACTTCAAGCCTCCATCGAATCTCTGACAAAGCACGTCCAATTCACACACTTTAATTTTTCATCCTTAACTCCAACTTCTGTTCACCTTAATCCGTCACTCAAGAGCATTTGCTTGCCCAGTTTTCTCATAATACCCTTAATCTCTCTAAGTTTAGCGATCAGGCTTACGATTAGATAGCTTTATGAGCATTCTAAGGTAAGGTAAGCCCAAGTTTTGATATTGAGCGCTTATTATTTTCGCACTGCTGTATACCTTTCATTATCTCCTTGGGATTAAGTGCCCACACTTTTTGACTGGTATTTGATAAATCGAGCCTTATGTGAACCTTTGGGCGTAATGTGTAGGATTGACGTTTTTGTTAAACGGCAGCGCACTTTGGCCCACTTGTAACACTGCCATAAATAACCCCCAAGTTTAGCTGAAAGAAAAAAAGCGGGTCTTAGCAAAGCGGCGTCGAGATTTGTCTTGACGGAAACGCGGCTTATTCCTCGAAAAATGGGGTCATTATTTGCGCACTGCGTTGAAAGAAATAACTCAAGCAAATAATAAATTCAACATGCGCGCGACAATTTTGTCGTTTTCGAGACAATACTTGTTATATTATTTCCGTTTAATGGTTTTACCAGCTTAATCCAATTGTTATAAAGCGTTTATAGTATATATATCCGTGTGAAACTTTCCAAGTTGTTTTTATTGTATTGAGTTGGAAAATGAAGTTGTGAAATTTTACATTTCCCGTGTCCTACATTACCCTATTTGCAACCCAATCAGCAATTGGTATACCAGTTTTAGTATAAAGTTTAAAAGTTTTTTTTTGTATTTTTGTTATTAATATATTTTTTACATGAAATTTATATTGAAATCCCCAATAATAAACCTGTGACTTCTAAATCCAACATAAACGACAACGTGGTGCTTAGTCTAGTGAAAACAAACAAATAAAACTTAGACAAAACACACAAAACAGGATTTCACTCCAAATTGAAAGAACCGCATGTCACGAGAGTCCAACATCCTATAGCGCTCAAGTTATTGCCACTAAAACTGCACCATGGAAAAGTCGTCAATCAAAATAAAATCTTGATGCAACATTTAGCAGAAGAAAGAGAAATTACTCTATTGTTCTTCAAACCAACAGATGAAGACGGATTCTTCAAGTCAGTCAGTATCAAGTCTATATATATTTTTTCTCATTATTATAAGCTGCGCGGAAACAATTTGAACTATCCTTATTAGTCCTCCGACCTCTCCTTGTCCATATGTCAGTTGTTTATGACGAATCGCAAGCCAGCAGTCGTGTAAACCGCTTTGAGTTCCCTGACGTTCTTTCCAGCAGCGAGCCATGGCACTTCGTGTCTAAGCGCATTTACTTCTATTCCTCGTGGCTGTATGAGCTCGTTAAATTCTTCACAGATGTACAGATAGCCAATCTCCGACGGCTAATTGATGAGAAGCCTCGCAATTGTTCATCAGTGAACGGTTTATTTTAGCACAGGAAATCGCCGCGGGGGAAAACCTAAGTATTTTTTAACATGACATGGCGTCCGACTATGAGTTGCAGCTCGCCCGCTCGACCAAAGTGCGGGGGTGGAATCGAACGGACCTTTTTATTTGCAGCATAATGCCGGAGCTAAAGGAATTATGGAGGAAAAGTCTTAAATGGTTTGCCTATGAGAGGCGGGACAATTCACTCCATTTCCCAAGTTTGGAAGTCGCGACTTCTCATCTATTTTTCTCAAACTCATTAATAATTCAACAGCTAAGACAAAGAAAGTCATAATCGTGAAGCAAATTTGGATACGCGAACTTAATTTACATATATTTTTTTATATTTCATTTCTTTCATTTCTCGACATTAAATGATTCCTTTGAGAAGTTATACATAGCACTCAAGTGCGGGGGTGAAATCAAAGTGCCGGAGCTAAAGAAATTATTGAAGAAAGTCTTATTTCAGTGATTTGTCTATGATAGGGGGCGGGACAACTCCCGCTAGGATTACGCTAAACTTCTCAAGTTTGGAAGTCGTGACCACTCATCTATTTTTCTCAAACTCATTAATAATTCAACAGCTTAGACAAAGAAAGTCATAATCATGAAGGAAATTTGAATACGCGATCTAATTTGCATAGATTTTTTATATTTCATTTCTTTCATTTCTCGACATTAAATTATTCCTTTGATAAGTTATACATAGCACTCAAGTGCGGGGGTGAAATCAAAGTGCCGGAGCTAAAAAAATTATTGAAGAAAGTCTTATTTCAGTGATTTGTCTATGATAGGGGGCGGGACAACTCCCGCTAGGATTACGCTAAACTTCTCAAGTTTGGAAGTCGTGACCACTCATCTATTTTTCTCAAACTCATTAATAATTCAACAAAGAAAATCATGAGCGTGAAAGGAGTATTGGATACGCGATCGTAATTTGCATAGACGTTTTAGATATTATTCCTTATTACTTCCACATAAAATCTTTTCTTTAGGAAGTCATATGAAACACGCTCCGATCGACATTGTGCTAGATTTCCAAACACCTCAAAATCGTTTGAAAAAGCTTTTTTTTTTTCAATCCACTTCTCGGTTTTTGGAAATCTTGATGATGCCTCGTGTTTGATATATTACTTCACAAAAATTCCCAACTCATTGAAGAGAGATCCCGCCCTTCGCGTTTTTCGTCTTAGATCCACACGAATCTAAGAGAGTATACGTAGTCTGCTTTCTGCCGGTTCCTGGTGTTTTTATCGCGGTTTCTGGCGTTTTTATCGCGGTTTCTGGTGTTTTTACCGCGAAAAACCGTAGTGATCGCAGTCACCATTTCTTGGAACGCGCGTTCTTGGGACGAGCGCAAAAGTCGCGTCCCCAGAAATCCAAGATTGCGACCACGATGATAGAACATTGGGACGAGCGCAAAAGTCGCGTCCCCAGAAATCCAAGATTGCGACCACGATGATAGAACATTGGGACGAGCGCAAAAGTCGCGTCCCCAGAAACCTCGACAAGGTCTCTTGTAACTCACTTGTAACTCACCAATCACAAAGTGATTACGCCAATTCTGAATAAAACCTACAGGAGTGAATAGCAAGTGTTTCCAACAACATTCATATGAAAACGGCTCTAAATAAACGGTTTTCTGCGATACAAAAACAACAAAACACAGGTACGCGCCTAGGAAAACCATCCAGACAAATGTAAATGAAAACGTCGCCATTGGTTGTCATTTTTTGCATCGTCGGATTTAGGGAATAAAATTCAAAAAGTTTTCAATAGTATATTTGACGATTACAAGATTTTTTCACGAAATTCATCTTCTAATATCGAAGACTATCGGGACGTGGACCCTAATGCCTGGTGCACATTTGCGACATAAGGAAAATATCACGCGAACAAAATTTAGCATGGTTTCAAAACATGGAGTCCACAAAAAATAGCATAAGATTGCTTTGGTGAAGTAATCTAATGATGATCCGTGGAAAACATTGATTATTTCAATTATCTTCCCATACTTTTATCGTTGTAACATAACGTCCTTCTGTCGTTATGTCGCTAGTGTGCACCGGGCTTAAAGGTTAAGGTTCTAAGGTGACTCATTACCAACCACCACCAGGGCGGTGTGGTATAGCCGCAGCGGTCTTGTAGCGTAATCCAGACTTTGTGCTTATTATTGCGCTCAGCGCTGCACGAAGTTCAATATTTAGAATTAAGGAATGAGCTCTTGCAGGTATTCGCACAGCTAGTTATGCGAAACTCTCCACCTACCCTATTGAGGAGGAACGTGCCTTAAACTTAGTCACCTGAGTCTCGGCTCACAGCAATCCCGTCTCGAGGGTATTGCGACCAAAATCATATTAAGACGTAATCCATTTGAAAATCGAGTCACGATTGTCTTGGGACAAAATAATTTACCTCTTAGTGTAAACTTCTGTCTTACTGTTTTTGACATCTGATCTAAAAATTTCATTTCTTACAACACCAAACAATTCGAAAGTGAATCCTGAAATTTGTTCAATTTATATAGGTTGACAGCACTATGAAATGAACATCAACAGCCAACAGTTCTCAAGGAATTTCTTCTTGGTGTTATCGCCAATTCTTTATTTTATCGAGACCTTTAAAAGTTTAACCTATCTAAAAATTATTTCCACTTTGTGTCAAAATTACTCGATTTCTTGGCGGATTTCCTCTTAAAAAAGTTACATGTACCAATTGCGCAGTTTGTCGCAATTTTCTCTTAAAATCACATTCATTTCAAATTTCTCTAGAGTAGTTCTAGAATCAAGTGTTCTGATCAAGTGTTCTGGTCAAATGTTCATCTAGATCAAGCTACACTCTTATTTCCAACACATTTCGAATGTTAGTGCTTAACCCCTTCGACTGAAATAATTTAGAATATATTTTTTCTTGCCGACGCAAGACTATTGCTGCGAGCAGATTTTTTTCCCCGCTGTTCTCAGTATGGCGTCGATTGTGGCATGAGAAACAGTTTGCCGTCTGGTTGGATTGCATGCACAGCGTGAGAAAATCCCGGGATAATCTCTTGAGAAAGATGCCGTCACCAACGGGAAGACCTTTGAGTACTTTGGAACAACCAGAGAAAACCAGGCATACACATAATTTTAAAAAGGTCGCTTTGGGAATCGGTCTTTGGTCTTTGAAACCCATTGTTTGGTTGTCACTCAGAGGCAGAGAATCGAGGCATAGAGCGCGCTTCAATGACCAAAACCCAAAGCAACCTTTATTGAATTAGGTGTATGCCATACTCGTGGATTTAGAGCGGAAGCACGCTAATGGCCTCCCGCCGCTGTGGCCCGGGTTAGATTCCCTGCTCGGACAGATTTGTTTTTCTGTTCGGTCCGTGATTGAGGCTGGTTCATATTTTCGGTTGGTCTTAGATCTACCGCTGTGTTTCCAAAGTCGTACAGATGAGACCATAAACCGAGGTCCCGTCTGTGTTTCCTCCAGGGCAAAGTCTGAGACTCATACCCTTTGAGACTTTGTACAGCGTTGAATCTCCCGGAATTTCGTACAGACTTACGTTGGGACTTACTGTTTCTTGGGAAACAGGCTTAACATTCAACCAGAAAAAGGGCATTCTTCCATAACCTCAATGCAGTATTCAAGAGTGTATTTTAATAAAGTGAAAAGACTGAAAAATATCCAGGAAAACTACAGCTGAAAAACATATTTTTAAATTCGATTTTTAAAGATTTCTGGACCTTGATTTCGCACTCTGTTTTATGCGAACTCCACCACTACCCACGACCTCTCCCATTTGTTGGCAAATCCGACACCTAATTGCCCCCATCTACGCCTTCGTTGTAAAACAATGCGTGGTTGTGAAATTCAAACAATTCCCACAATTTCAGTACACCAATGTAACCAAAATTCAGCGTTTATAATCACGGCGCGTTGAGTATCAAAGTGAATTTGTCATGTGGAAGATGCAAAAAATATTCACCAGCACTTTGGTCTTAATTTTTGCACAGAATGTACTTTTCAAGGGTAGAATGAAAAAGTGAGGTGCTATGTTCTGCCCTGTTAGAATAGTTGTAGATGGTTTGCTCATCATTACCGGTTTTTTTTTAATCGTTTGCTTGCAAAATAAAAGTTCGATGCTCATGATTTGACCGAATTGCTCGGTGCTCACAGCCCTCTGTGGAACAAGGTGCTCGCATTTAACAAATTTCCAGACTTTTTGAGTGGTGTGGACTCTTATTTACCACGCTTTGTGTCATCATCGTGGTCAAAATGTTGTGGACTCACGAGCCGCATACGAGTGAATCAACAACAAATTTTGACCACGATGATGGCGTTAATAGTGGTAAATAAGAGCCCACAACACTCAAAACCTGGAAATTTGTTTTTTACCATGACAAAAGGCCAAATGATACAATATGATAGTTTTCCTTTGCAAATAGCGCACGCAGTCGCATTGTTTTTGAGCCGCGCGCGCAAGCTGATGCGAGCAGACTGGTATATATGGATTCTTATTTCCCACGGCAAATCAGCGAGTCATTTTGCAACTGTGTTCGCATGCTCACACGCGCTCGCATGAGTCCTCGCGGATATATGTAGTTGTACAAGCTTGTCTCCCAGTGAGCTATAATCACATACTTTCTTCCTTACCATGCAATACCTCTTAGTGAGGTGGCCTGAAAGATGTGTCGCCTAAGTGATCGGGAGCAGTCGACCTGATGTCACCGTTAGCACAAGATGGTTCGCTAATATGGCCGCCGCCCGATGACTAAGTGGCTATTTTATGAACATGAGATTAATGTCGTGTGTTTTCACACGGGAATATTTAGCACTTATTCTATTTCAATTGAGGTGGATAGTGGCAGAATATTTACCGAGAGCCGCAGGCTCAAGGTAAATATTCCTAAAGCCACTATCCACCGAAATTGAAATAGAATAAGTGTTTTAGTATATACCAGCAAGGCAACCTGCCGAATTTTCAGTCGGAAAACAATAAGAAAAGTTGTGTTAGCGTTTTAAAACTACGTACGTGACAAAACTCACGCAAACTTTATAGATGATTTGCATAAGCACGTTTTTGTTCGATTTTGACAGCTCTAGAAAGTTTGCAAGCATTTACTTCGAAAAGCTGCGGAAAAAAGTGGACAATTCAAGGGATTTTCAACAAATTTGGACATGTAGCGAGCAATATATTGCATCATTTCAATTCAAGAAGGAATATAGCTGCAAATTGGAGAGCATTTGTAAGCAATTCGCCAAAAGTTTCCGAGATTAAAATTATTTGTCGGCAGCCACTCGTTGCACAAGTAGTTTGCTGGAAAAATGGAGTGAGCAAACACCGTAAACACTGGATATTTGAGGGAAAAACGATTTAGCAGGATAAAACAGCTACAAGAAACCTTGTGAAAAGGCTTTATGGGGTTATCATCAGGCAAGAAGAAGGAGAACTAACTACTAACAGAAGTCTCCTTTGTGGCGGACAGTTCGCTCGCAAAAAACTACAAGAAAGCTGCCGATCAGTCGTTGCAAGACACAAACCATCCTCAGGTACTTTGAAAATTAGCTATTTCGACTGTATTTTCTCGACATATTGTAGATTATAGTTTTGATTTTTGTCAGATTAATAAAATAAAGGGAAAATACATGGCTAAAATAATTTTCATCTTGTTTTCATTCATGTTTTGCCAGCTAAAGTTTTTCAACTCGGGTTTCCCAGTGCAAGCGAGTTTTTCACAAACAACGCTCAACGCTCACTCAAAACCTGGAAATTTGTTTTTTACCATGACAAAAGGCCAATGATACAATATGATAGTTTTCCTTTGCAAATAGCGCACGCAGTCGCATTGTTTTTGAGCCGCGCGCGCAAGCTGATGCGAGCAGACTGGTATATATGGATTCTTATTTCCCACGGCAAATCAGCGAGTCATTTTGCAACTGTGTTCGCGTGCTCGCATCGTACGGCAATGTCTGAGTCCTCGCGGAATGTAGTTGTACAAGCTTGTCTCCCAGTGAGCTATAATCACATACTTTCTTCCTTACCATGCAATACCTCCTAGTGAGGTAGGCTGAAAGATGTGTCCCCTAAGTGATCAGGAACAGTCGACCTGATGTCACCGTTAGCACAAGATGGTTCGCTAATAAGGCCGCCGCCCGATGACCAAGTGGCTATTTTATGAACATGGGATTAATGTCGTGTGTTTTCACACGGGAATATATACCCATATTCACTGAGAGTGCTGAGAATTTATCTGCTTTGTCTGTCGAGGCGATTAGGTGATTAATTAGTCCATAAAGATGGCAGAGATAATAAGAAATAACTAGACGTACGACCGTCTGTCGGATCACAAAACTGTGTTAAGGTACAGTAAAAACCCGCGTATAACAACCTGGAATTTAAAAACCTGTTAGGCTAAACGTTTTCATTTTAAGCTCCCTCCACATTAGAACCTATTAAGGCTAAAATTTTAAGTTAGTTGTAAATAACGCTTTTTTTCTTTCAAGCTTACAGCCATTCTCAGTTACACGCGGTCGCCGGGAAAAAAGCTTGCAAGCGAAAACTCGTTTTTTGTCAAAGTTTTGTCAACGCACGTGCTTTCGCCGGCTTGTCGCGCTCAGACAAGACAGAAAAACGAGTATTCGCTTGCAAGCTTTTTTCCCAGCGACCGCGTGTAACTGAGAATGGCTGTAAGGTGACTCATGCGAAAGTCAGAGCGCATTTCGCGAAAATATATTTTCGTCTACAACTATGCTCGCTATGAACTTCAATCTTGGAGTATATAAGGAGTTATCTTGTTGCAATATGTACGCATTATCAGATCTCCATTAGCGTTAATACTTTAAATAATATCTGAGCTTAAATGGACCCCTTCCTTGAGAGATCAACCCCGCGCGAAAAAAACGTTGCTGCTATTTTTGAAGGTGCCAGAGCCACCTACCTCTCAGAGCTGAATTTTAGGAGCAAGTATCTCCTTAAATAAAATAGATATTAAAAAGGTGAATGCTCCAACGCTTTCCTTGCAGCGAGAGGAGTCCATATGTGCAATGAAATCAGGTACCCCTAGATCATGCTCTGAGAAAATGAGGTCTGAAAAAGGGGTATTGGGTAACTGAGGGGGTAGATGCCGGTACCCCCCCCCCCCCCCTGAAAAAATTGGGTATCAGGCGAGTACAAGTGTCTTGACCTCTTCCCTAACGTGTTTTTTTTACAAGTAAAAGTCGTTCTGGAGTCCTGAATTAGGGCGAAGAAAAATAAGGGGTTCCCTGCGCATGCTATACTACTTGTCATCGTGACACTTTGGCTGAGTGCCGCTTTTTTGCTGCCGCTTTTATTTTACCACATTGTGTCGGCCACTGAGGAGGCCGTAGTATCGAAAGGCCTTTGGCAGTTTCCAATAAACTAAAAACGTGGAGCTGTATGGCGGTGTTTCTATTTGTCTATTTACATAGTAAACGAGTGAAGCTTAGAGACTTACCCATCGTGGGACCTGCCAAAAATGTTCCTTTCTGTAATTATATGAACCTATGCACATTGTTTTGAAACTGTTCTCTGTATTTTAGATGTATGATCGTAGTTAAGTACATTTCCGTACTATTTTAAATGTCCTTTCTTGTTCTGGTCATTTTTATTAATTCTGTTTTCCAGGATCCCTATTTGCTTCTGTTCTTTTCGTATTATTATTTTTGTCCTGTTTTGTTACTTTTGCTTTGTCCTGTTTTGGTCTGTTCTGTTCCCTGTTATGTGATGTTCTGCTTTGTTGTTTTTTTGTGTTCTCTTTTGGCGGTCATGTCCAAAAAATATAGAGGAAATTTTTAACACAAGAAGATAAAATTCTCCAAGTGGCCATGTAATGTTCTGTTTATTATATAAACATCAGTGAAACACCAAATTGACATTTATTTTACGAAAATCTGAAAATTAGAAAGCTATGTGTGTTATCTTCACTGCGAAGAGTGAAGATACATATCATATCTTCACAGTGTGAAGATATCATTTTTTCGCGAAGATAAATTTCATCTCCAGGCGTCCATGTATTATTCTGTTTATTATATAAACCTGGTCAATACTGTTTTAGTGAAAAAGTTTCGATTGGATGAATTCGCAGTAGTGGGAATTATCGAAATTTTTCATACGTGCGAATTACGATATTTCGCAGTGGCCGAAATCCTTATAAAACACCAAATCAGTGAATAGCCATTTTCGCGCGCTCTGATTGGTTCCTGAAATAGTAGATATACCTTACACTACACTGTTTTGCGCAAGCTCTCAAAATAGCGGCTCTTTCCGCGAGCGATACTGCGTTTTGAATCTTTTAATCCAACACATTTTATTATTTGGTATATACTATAACAACTATCCCCCTCAGTGTCGGTGCCTAGCGGTGGATATATACCTCGACGCAACCTATACAATAATTCATACCTGGATTTTCAAATACACTATTTTATTTTTGAAAAAAAAAATGGATATATGCGAAAAATACCGGCGTATATAAGGACCCTCGTATCGATGCCCTATTAGTGGCACAATCACCGCGCTTAGCCGCTTCCACGGTGATGAAACCACCCTATCGATCTTTTGAACTTCGACTGATTTTTCAAATGCCAGACGAAAATAGTTCTAAGGAGCTATTCACATTAAGTGTCATTTGCAAGTCTTTAAGAATGGCCTCCCTTATAATCGAGGGGTCAACAGATTTGTTCGCCTCTTGTCAGTGTTTCGAAAGAGCGGATTAAACTAGTGTTGAGTTTATTGGAATGTGTGACGTCACTTGGCTAGTATAAAGCCACACGTAGTCACCTGGTTTGTACGGCCTTGGGTTTGCTGTCATTAATGCTGTTCAAGACCGCCCAAGCTTTTCCTTGATGTTAGTTAGGACAGTAGTTCCAGGTTTATGCAAAACCAAACGGCAAGGCACGTTAGAATGTTATTGAATTAGTTAGAAAATAAAGAAGCGATTTCAATGGCGTAAGAAAGAAATTACGAAAAAAAGTATAGTCATTATATTAACAGCATCTTGGTAGGTAAAACTTTATTTATACACTCTTACCCCGACAACTACAATAAAAAGCTGATTTCCACAGGCGGTGTGTGGATTACATAATAACATACAAAATCCAAGAATATCAATACTAATAGTGTACATTTAATGCTAAAACTAACAGAGAAAAATCTGACAATAATAATCTATCCTCAGGTAGAAACTTCTAAGAATTGGTATCAAGAGAGAAAGTGTGAGCAATATAATTTTTTAAAGGTTTGACATTGTCTTGCAATCTCGACAAGCTTCCGGGAGGGAATTCCAAATTTTTGCTCCATCATAGCCAAAACTAAAGAGATTTCGTAAGATATAAGCAGATTCGAAACTCACCCACAGGATATGCAATTTTAATGGAATTTGTACGTAAGGAAAAATGCTGATTCTCTTTCCTTTGCTCGTACCCATTCTGCATTAGTGGTCCAGGGAATTAAATTTTATGGTTAAAAACATCTACATCAAGTCGAATGTCAAACATTCGTTATTACCAGTCTTACAAACCTTGTGGTCAGATGATAGGGGCTCCGCTGAACCCCCCCCCCCCCCCCCCCCCCCCCTTCCTGGCTACGCCCCTGTTCTTGTTCGGAAAAAAAACTGTGCAGTTAATTCCAATCTGCTTGCCCTTTTTTTGCAAACTTTCTGTAATAAAACACATGACATTGAGATCCGAAAACAACATACTACCCCATTCATTAGAATTCTAAGAAAAGTTGTACTGGGTCCGGTTGCTCGATAGTGGTTTAGCACTAATCCAGGATTAATTACCATTGTAACTCGATGGTTTTGTTCAGGACTTAACCTGGTTTAAATTTAACCCATCTTTGAACAACCCGCTCCTCTCTAAACATTTGGCTGCAGAAGTCGCAATGCGGTATCCTTTAGGAACACATATTTTTTCTTGATTTCAGCAACCCGTTTCTAATAATTGCTATGGGCTCGGGGGCTCTTGAAACGATGAAGTCCTTAATACTGGAATTTTAATTACCGACACGATATACAATAAATCGGCGGCGTGATGAATGCTTTTATTTGAACGAAGAGAGAATTATCTGAACCCTCACCGTAGATTGACAACTCTCCTAAGAAAAACTACTAGACGTGATTATTTTGTTAACTGTTATACAAAAACAGCCGGTCAACATCTTTAACCAAAAGAACACGTTTGATATATAACACTAGAAATTCCTACGGAAATATCCAAGAGCCAAGATGCCTCAGAAGTAATTTAATATATGAATTGATATTTCAATGTAGTGAAAATCTCCTATTAAAGAGAGGATTACTAAATCTTCGGTAAAGATTGACGACGATCCAAGTCACGGCGACAAAAATTTAAAAAAACATACAATAAAGTCACTAATGATTATGCATAACACTTTTTTCATTCAGTCGCAAAGTGGCGACTAGCGCTAATAAAGATGTCGCAAGCTGAATACATTTTGTCCCTCCTAATGTGTTTGTAGTCCTATTAAAGAGAGGATTTCCAAAGTTCGGTAAAGCTGGACGACGACCCAAGTCACGGCGACAAAAATTAAAATACTATACATTACGGTCACTCATGATTATGCATAGCACTTTTTCATTCAGTCGCAAAGTGGCTACCAATGCTAATAAAGACGTCGCCAGCTGCCAGCTATATCAATTTGTCACGGCGACAAAATTCAAATGCCATACAATAGGGTCACTCATTATTATGCATGGCACTTTTTATACACCCGCAAAGCGGCGACTAATGCTAATAATGATGTCGCCAGCTGAATAAATTGTGTCGCTCCTAATGCGTTTGTAGTTATTATTGTAGTTAATTATATTCACATTACCTTTTTGCCAGTTGAAAAGATCTCTTTATGGCTATTCCAAAACTTTTCCTAGCAAGTAAACAGCAAAGGCAATTGCAAATCTCAAAACATCAGAACAAAATCTTCACAATGTTTATGATAGCCCACCCATTCTGGACGACGAACCAAAAGTCACGGCGTCAAAAAATACAATACAACACTTTTCAAACATGGTTGATGCTAGTCAGGCTCCGAAATTCACTTTTTCATCCTGTCGCCAATTGTCGCCAACTGGAGAAATTATGTCGCCTGCTGACGAACGTTTGTCAGGTGAAGAAATTTTGTCGCCAGCTATTTCAAGCAATTTTTAGGGAGGTCGCAGCTGGCGCGTAGTTCGTGTTTATTGCTGGTCGCAACTATCGCGACTCAGCCTTTACTTCTTGCCGCCAAAAACGAAATGTGGTCGCATTGGCCACTGAATAATGGTAAACGCAATAATTTTAATTTTAGGACCGGCCAACAACGGAATTAGCCATTGTTATTCAAAATGACGTATCCAACTGATTACACCAGCACAAAAGCTACCACAAAGACTGTTTCCGTTGTTGATCAATATATAATATTTCTGTGTCTTCAGTCGTACGTTACAGATATACATATGGCTAGTCCTTCCAGTTGAGAAATTATTTAATACACATTTTTTACTGGCAATTTGGGCCTAATTTTGGATTTGTTTTTTCTATAAACTCGACCTCTGATTTACTGTGCACTGTTGTTTACCTCCACTTTATCCATGAGGCTGTGTCACGACTATTTGAACAAATTCGTAGATAGAGCACTAGATTTGTATATAATCTTCGCCAAATCGCTTATATCACTTGTTAGTATAAACCAACTAATGGTCTATTACAAGTCCTGCATTCTGATTGGCTGAGCTACTAATGATCTATTAGTGATAGACCGTACCTGGCAAAACCACCACCTTTCTTTGCAAGAACTTGATTTTTTCAACATAAAATAATGGGATTCATTGCCAAAACTGACCAACTAGTTGGTTTATACTAAAACAATTAGACCTCTCGTCCTCATGTGCTATGATATCAATAGACCATTCGGCCTTCGGCCTCATGGTCTATTCATCATAGCACATTCGGCCTCTAGGTCTAATTGTTAAATATTAGCCTAATAACCAATGTAGATAAGTTTTATCGGCAAGACGGCCGTGTTTCATACAATTGCGTAACTTCAAACTTTGAAAACTGTTCATCCTAACAAGATTTCAAAATATCATTGTTGCAATTCGTTTTCATCCGCTATGTATTAGATGCATGAAGCCTATCTTGATCGCTTTGTTGTAGTGTTTTCGAAAGCAGTGGTGAACCTAGATTATTTTGGCTCAGTTATTTGAATGTTTTTTACATCACCAAAAGTGTTCTAAAATCCTTTTTACCATGAATCATGTTGAACCATTCGCATTCGTAGTTAAATGGCTATTTAACAAACCTAGACTAGTATTTTGGCTATCCATCAGTTATTTCGATGTTGTTTTTTTTACATGCTAAAATCGAGACACCGCTACTTGAGATTCCGTAACCCATTTCGTGCCGCAATCCCCTGCCGGTATTTATATCAATCCCTAACGTAAAACGAAGACTGTAACGAATTAACCCCTGTTAAAAGCTCCAAGTATCAACATGCGGGTGTGGCCTTCGCCGCGTTGGTCTTCTCTTCAAGTTAAGTTGGAGTTTAATTAAACCAAGATTTTTTTAGTGCATGATCCGTTTTAGTGCGGTCTGAGCTATTGCTATTTAGGGGTTAATCACTTTAGCTTATTGACAAGCATCAACCCAGAGTCCTTCGTGCTGAAGAGCTTTCTCAGTCGTGAGCCAAGTGGTGGTAGCCAAGGATTAAAATAACGCCGGCGTCTTTAGCAATCTATACTGTGTTCTAACTTTTAAGCTTTGTTTCCATAGAGATTGCATGCAAACGATCGCAATCGAATCGCGGATCACAGATGCTTTACAGCAAATGATTTTATAATACATGTGTTAAGGCCGGTGTACATTTGATTTTTGTTGCATTTGTCGCGGCGATATTTCTCTTGTGTAAACGAGATGCAAATCCGGTGCGATTTCTGTACTCTCTTTTCATCTAATCGCATGAAGTTGCAAAAAGTTTCGAACATGTTTGAAATCTCCGCGACATCACGCGAAAAAAATCGCCAAACTTGCAAACAAAAATTGCAGCAAAAATTGTGTAAACGGGCCTTTAGTAGAACAGTTGTTTGACTAAGGGATAAAGAAAGAGAACGCGATATGACGATAGTTATAGCCGTTGGATGGCGAATTAAGATGGCGCGCGTTCTCTAGTTTGAGCCGTAGTTTATTTGTAAGCTCTTTTTATCTGCCATATCAACATTTTCACCGCAGAATCCGCATGTCACCTTGCCACCTTGCTTGGCCTCGATTCCATTCCAGTAAGAAAAACAAGATGGCGCGCATGCGAAAAAGGCGAATAAGGAAACTCCCTCTCTGGGCTCTGCTTTGTCTCGTACGTTGAATGAGGTATACGTACTATACGCGGATCTTCAGACGTAATGTCGGTTCTGCCCCCAACATGACCCAAACTAATCGAGGTTATACAAACTATAAAAAGCGTACGTTATTAATACGCCCTAGCATGCGGTAAATGTAAAATAGTGTTGGCAGGTAATTTCTTCAACTCCGATAGCCCCTCACCATAAGTCTAGAAATATTACAAGCTGGGTACTTAGGAGGTCAAGGTTTCGTCTAGTATAAAACGGGTATAATCACGATCAATCACATTTCTGTCAGACCCTTGGGTTCTAGTTTTAGGGGGGTCTGATATTTCAAGGAGCAGTGTCACAATTTTTAGGGTCAATTGAGTGAGCTTAAATGCAGTCTAATTAACAAGAAGTAAGAAAAATAATCGTCCAGGGCCGAAACTGTGTCCACATTGCTTTTTCTTATGATGGTACTTCTAAAACCCATGTAAAGAAAGAGAGATTATTCGATGAGAAGATGATAAATTAGAAACAAACACGGAAATGTCTTGATGGGTATCTTTCACTTGTTACCTGTGTCCTTCGCGCCTACTTTACTTGGTACATAAGACCTCATCTTTTAGGGTATCTTTTAGGGTAATAAATTGTTTGAGCCACGCCATGGCCCGCCATGTTTGGTATCTTTTAGGGGTGAAACTGAAAATTTCCGACGATCATTGTAATAGGATTTACGTTGTGATTTTTATTACTTATTGATGAGCATACACTGTAAGCCGCCATCTTGCTACACGAGAGGGTCCAGACCCACGCGGCCAACAGACATGGGCAATAAGATGGCCTATGACATCCCTCTTCCTTTACAAAATAATACAACGCAGTATAACAAATTCCGTATAACGATAACAAAACGAAATGTTTTTTCTATATCAATGTTCCTTATGGTTCTCTCTGCTGCGGTCCAGATCACAGTACTCTAGGTGATCAGTTGTCAAACTTGGAGGGGACCTTGGTCACCCTTCCACATCTCGTCGTGTGGCTCCGTAGCTGGAACGAAGGCTTGGCCTCCTTCTCGTCCTCGTCCTCGTCCTCGTCCTCGTCCTCGTCCTCGTCCTCGTCCTCCTTTTCATCCCTCAGTTGAGTTCTCACGCCCGTTGGTATTCACTGTCTGGTTTGGGTCTGTAGGGGGTCTGTAGTGAGCGCGCACTTCTTTGGGGGTGCGCCAAAGTAGGGGCTGCTAGCAGTCTATGGGGTCGACGGGAAGAGTGGTCATCATGGTGTTGTGGTGGTGGCACAGGAGGTTCCTGTTGACCACTGTGGAATAGTAATGTAAAATGTAATGTATGCACTTGTATACCGCAAATTATCATAGGAATATGTTCAAATGCGGTTTACAGATGTGGACATGTCTGATCCCTAAAATGCGGACTGCGATTTATACAATGCAGTTTACAATCATGAGTGGTTGTTAGATTACATTCTGTGGTGAGCACTGTGATTGTTTAACGTCCCTCGCATAGTGGTTAAGTGTAGTGGGCTGAGAGACGGGACCTCGGTTTTATTGTCTCATCCGAAAGACGTTCCACCACTGTGGAATAGTAATGTAAAATGTAATGTTAATGTAAAATGTAATGTTAAAGAGCCTGTGTCAGCCACTCCTTTGTTATTGTTTTCGTTCGATATTAGAAGACGAATTACGTGTAGAAATCTTAAAATGAACATCTAAAAACAAAGTTTCAGATTTGATTTACCAAATTCAATCGAGAATATTGCTTTATATTCTCCAAATCAGCCGATGGAAATGGATGCTTTCGCCGACTTGGTATGTTGCTATGCTGTCAAAATGGCGGCTGACACAGGCTCTTTAAATGTAAAATGTAATGTTAATGTAATGAATAGGAGTAAGAGTGGCGCTGTCCTTAGGCGCTAGTTTTCGGTCGGCGACCTTCACTCGCGTATGTTCCCTTGTTCTATGGAAGAGTTTACCATTCATCTCGACGATGTAGGTCCTAGGCTCTCTAATGGGGTTTGGGTGACTGAGCACCTCGCCAGGCTGCCATAATCATCCCCGACAAAAAAATATTGGAGTCCCCCCCCGGGTTTACGCTTCGCAACTTTGGAACTTGTATAACGTTTTTTCGTGCCGAGATATTCCATAGCATCACTGGAAATGAATTTTAAAAATTCACGGTTATTTTAATAGACGGCATCATTTGGGCCTAAATTCCACAAGGTGACAGAAGATTGGACGTCGAAAAATCTTTCTTTAGGGAGCATTCATAATTTATCTAGAGGGGGGCCTATGATGATTTCCTAATTTTTTTCTTTTCATTTTTTGAAGCCCCCCCTGATGATCTCAGGGTTTTTTCCCTGACCCCCCCTCAAGAGATGTCAATTAATCAAAGAAAAATATCATAGCCCCCCACATATACATGTCAAACCCACCCTTAGCCATATTAAAGTCTTGTGATAGTTAAAAATTCTCCTCTTGTCGCAATTTATGCTATGATAATCAGCTATATATCATTTTAAAGCTAAAATATTGCTCTATCTTATGAAGTTGTTTAGTTTATCGAAGTTTAAATTTTTCTTGTATTTTTCAGACCCTGAACTAAAAAGTACCTTGTTTATTTGAAAAGCTCCAGACCACTAGCGGTTTGTTGCACAATTTCACACTTTGTCGGATTTTAGTCTCGGAGAAATGAACTGCAAAACCGTGTCAGCGATTTTCGATATTTTGCATATTTAGGAAAATATCAGGTCGTGAAAGGGTGCCAAAGAGGCAAAAAATGAAGTGGACATGTAATGTCGTTTTCTCATGTTTTTACCTCATATACATTTTGATGAAAATATGTCACAATTTAATCTTAACTCCTACGTTCTCTGAGCCGAATGTCAAAACAGAAACAAAAAGGACGTACTTCTGTTCCTTTTCTTCTTTACGTAATAGGCAAAAAATAGACATATAGCTTCAAAAAGTGGGGGTGCTCAGCCCCTCCAGTTCAAAAAGTGGGGGTGCCCCCACCCCCTGCCACACTCAAAGAATGTTTTGATTGTTACCACAATAGACATACAACACAGTACTATTAAGCATGAAAGAATGAAAAAAAATAATGTCCAGTTACTTTCAAATAGAACCAGATGATAATCTTCCAATTCAGTAGTTTCTACCTACAGACTTTACTGATAAGAATCTAACTTAAAATTTAGCCTTAATAGGTTATTATGTCGAGGGGGATTAACATGAACATTTTAGCCTAACTGGTTCTTAAAACCCAGGTTCTTATACACAGGTTTTTACTGTATTTTAGTTTTTTTTTTCGGGAAAAAATGGTTGGCCCCCCCTATCCTCAATGTTATTTTTGTTGGAAATTTTCCATAGCCCCCCTAAATCATATTAGGGAAAAACAGAGGCCCCCCCCTCAAAATCATCATAGCCCCCCCTCTAGATAAATTATGAACGCTCCCTTAGCCAAATGCACTTTTTTGCTTATGAAATAATAGTTCAAGTCAGGTTAGATAATAATTTTATCATGAGATATTAAAAGATCTCAATTTCAGTAACAATGATCCGAAATATTTGTTGAAAATGAAGTGATTTCCCGGTTACCCAACTAGCAGAGGTTTCTTTCTTTCGTTTCTGTCAGTCTTTTATTAGCTAGAGCAGATTTCGTATGACTGTGAAAAGTACCGCGAAAGAGTTGTACCGCGCCGCGACCGTGACCGTACCGCGACTACGCGATTTCATTGGCGATTTCATTCCATCTACAGCAGGCCAGGTTCCGTACCGCCACCGCGACAGTACCGCGCAGTACCGCGACACTTTTCACAGTCATACGAAATCTGCTCTAGCAAAGTTGTTCGCGTGTCTGGTATTTCGCGTGGTTGTTTTGATTTGCGCCTGAGAGAAATAACAGAGACGCGAACAACTTTGCTAGCCAATAAAAGACTGACAGAAAGAAACCTCTGCTAGCAGCGTATTTCCCGTTTAATAAAGAAGAAGAAGAAGTTTATTCCACTTATACCTAGGGAACTTGGCCTAGCTTTTGTTTACCATAGTCTCGGCGGCGACCAGTTTTCAGGCAGAGACTGACTCGGGCATGTTTTGGGCCCGCATAATTTTTCGCTACGCTGCTACAGGAACGCTTACAATGCTGCGCAATAAACTTCTTGATCTCGCGTTTCTTTGAGAAAACAAATCTCAAAGTGAGACGCTTTGCCAGCGGAACTTAAACTTATTGCCGATTGTCTGAAACTAGGGACGCAATCTTATGCCTGGTTGATCATTGATCTCTCAATCTGGTTTTCTTAGGGTTTACGGGCCGTGCAGGAAATTTTCCAAAAAGCTTCCCTCCCCCCTCCCAAAAAAAGGTTAACGATCGGCCCCTACATTCACCACATCTGCATTTGCTAGTATTGACCGTGTAAATATTTGTGAATCTTTTAGCGGCTCTGTTCTCCGTTAATTTCCACAGTACGTAAAGCCGGGGAAATACGAGGCACAAAATCCCTCAACTTGTCGCGCAACATTGCTGCGTTGCAAGTCTAATGTTTGTTGCTCGTTTTTCATCAAATTCACAACTTGTCGCGCAACATTTTGTTTTGATGATCACACATGCGAGACCAAGGCGAATTTGGCTCCTTAGCACTTCATTTCTGTTGACCAACCAACTTGAATCGTAGGCAAAATGTTGCGCGACAAGTTGTGTGTTTGATGAAAAATGAGCAACAAAGCCAGAATTTGTGTCTCAAAGTAGACCCGCGTTCTACTTCGCGCAACAAGTTTTCACAACCTGCAACAAATGTTTTTTTTTTCTTGCGCGACAAGTTGTGGCGCGAGATGAAAAACGCGCAACATCGATCATCAACTTGCAACGCAACAATGTTGCGCGACAAGTTGAGGGATTTTGTGCCTCGTATTTCCCCGGCTTAACCTGCTCCAACATAAAATCGCACTCTGTGATAAGACTTTGGATCCTGTCAATCACAAACAGTCTGGTTTGGATAACAAGCACACCATACACACCATATAAGCGTGGTGTCGTTTGATTAATTACATTTCCTGGATAAGTCGGTAACACCTCTTTTATGCAAACAATTCAATTTACTAAATATTATCCGTTTATCGTGAAGCTCAGGATAAACATGTCTGTTGTCAGTTACAAAGAAGAGAAAAACGTCATCTTATGAGTATACAGCAAACATGGAGCCCTTTGTCAAATCAAGACTATCTGGGAGTACGAGGCAATGAGCAACTACGCTGGGGCCTTCACTGTTAATGATTAAATAGCCGCAAAGGCAAACAGAACCGTGGGTGCAATAAAAAGAACTTTAAAACCCTGCGAGCGACCAGCAGTCAAAGAACGAGCATATCTCTCTCCCGTTATGCCACGCTGGAATACGCGTCAGCGCCTGGGAGCCCTCACACAGACACAGATGTATTACGCCTGGAGCAAGTCCATAAAAACGTGGCAAGATTCGTCTTCAACAATGGCTGATTGCATTTTTAAACCAAACCGGGGGGGGGGGGTGAGGACCTCACATAAAAAGACCCCCTCCCATGGAATTTCCACTTGTGAAACAGACCCTCTCCCCTGGAATTTCCAACCTCATAAAGTACCCCATCCCCTGGAATTTTTCATTTTTTTCTTGCAAAATACCCCTGGAAAATCAATTTTTTGCTAATATGTTCCAGGAAAGTCGCTTTTTTTTTATCACCCTTGGAATTTCCAGTCTCCAGGCACACCCCCTCCCATGGAATTTCCAGAGTCCAACACAACCCCGCTGGAAAATTTTCCGTAGGTCCTCAACCCCCCGGTGCGGTTTAAAAATGCAATCAGCCAATTACAGCTACCAAACAAGTTCATGAGATCTTGTTAGCCAACTTCATTGGGACACACTTGAAATATGGAGACTTTACAATCAAACAGTCTCCAGTCTTACTGTATAAATTTTATAACAATCTTGTGGCTTTTCCCCTCCTGTCTCCTCGACAAATCGACCCACTCGAAGGTGACTCGCTGACCGCCCTCCCAGCGCTAGCGTAAAGCTAAATTATACTTTATGTATAGGGAGTAAATTATTTAAGTATTTAAGTATGCTGTTCATTGAGGGTGAAACACCTCTGTCTTATGCGGAAACTGCAGTTTCATCTGTTGAATACAAACAGCGTCGACAAATGTTGTTTGCAATTGAAGAACCCCTGAAGTTCTCTCTGTGAGCTTCATAATTTAGCAGCCAGGGCCGGCTCCTGAAAGGTTGCATAAAGTTATCAACGGATAAAAGTTGTATAGGTTTTGTTCAGGATTTATCCGTTGGATAAGCGTTTATCTACTGATAACTCTTAACTGGATTTCTAGGAACCGGCCCCAGGAAACCATTTAGGGGCCGACCATTTAACTTTTGGGGGGGGGGGGCTTTTTTGAAAAAAAATATCTTGCACGGCCCGAAGGGCCGAAAAAAATTTCCTACACAGCAAAATGGTGACTAAAACCTTCTTTTTTATATAGAGTATATAGACATTTTACAGAAAAAGGGGCTCGCAATCCTATTTTTTTTCGCGTGTCTAAAGGGAGGGTCCAAATTTGTTTCACTCCTGTTTGGGGGAGGGTCGTAATTTTTTTCAACAATATTTGGACGATGAAAAGAGTGAAACAGATGCCGATAGTGGTTATTTCAGCAACTTCTATATCATTTGCATTTTTACTTGATAAAAATTTCGGCGCGTTTCCCGCGCATAAATGACATATTATATACTCTTTCACCAACGAAGACACTACCATCTCGCCGTCAAGAACATCAGTGTATCTTGAAAAGGAAAAGCAAACTCTTCCAAAAATGCACTGCAATGATAGGCCTGACGGGAAGTCACTATGTATGAAAGAAAGTCCCATATAGGTAAGCGTGAGTTCGACGTTACAAGCATAGAAATTCGTCATTTGCGGCGCGCAGTTGCGCGCATCAATAACATAACCTTGCTGGCTCAAGGAACCCATCAATAGGGGCTCCTGACAGGCTTTGTTTACTATACCGTACACAAAACATGTTAATCTTCCCTTTCTCTGAGGCTTGATGAAATGCGTTTATCAAAATTCGGGCGCGCTTCGCGCGCAACGAAAGAAAAATTGCGAGCCCCTTTTTCTGTAAAATGTCTTCAGTACTAAGTCAAATAGGGGACGGGAGAGGTGGGATCGCGTTAATCATTTTACTTATAGAGAGAGGATCCCTGCATTTTTACCGTTTACCCAAAATCCTCTCACGTAAATAATGGAGGCGATAAATAATGACCGCGGTTCCTCAGCTTTGACAGAAGCAAGAAAAAAGTATTTCTGCTATTAAGAAAAGAAAAAGACGTTGCATCACTCGGACAAGAGTCTATCTGACAGTTTTTTTAGAAAATATAAATTACATGGGGAGGGTCACAATTTTTTTTACCTACTACTGGGGGAGGGTCACATTTTTTTTGTTATGTTCAAGGGGAGGGTCCTAATTTTTTTAGCCTTGTTTGAAAAAAATGGGAGCCCTCCCCCCCCGGTAAATAATGACACGTCCCTTAGGATTATCCAGTGTAGCTTGGAAGTGTAGCTTCCAGTGTAGATAATCCTAAGCTTTGTTACATTGCAATTTACTAAAGAAAAGGAAAAAAATTCCATTAATTTTAATTATTGTCATTTCCACAGGACGTTGTTTTGTAAGCAATGCAGCACATTTTTTTCCCTAGAAAAAGCGGCCCCACTCGAACACAAAATCGCACTCGGTGATAAGACTTTGGACCCTGCCAATCACAAACAGTCTGGTTTGGATAACAAGCTAGCACACCATCAAGCGTGGTGTCGTTTGATTAATTACATTTCCTGGATAAGTCGGTAACACCTCTTTTGTGCAAACAATTCAATTTACTAAATATTATCCGTTTATCATGGAGCTCAGGATAAACATGTTTGCTGTTCATTGATTGAGTGTGAAACGCCTATGTCTAAGGCGGAAACTACAATTTCCTCTGTTGAATTCAAACACCGTTCGACAAATGTTGTTTGTAATGAAGAACAGCCTCGAAGTTCTCTCTGTGAGCTTCATAATCAGCCAGGAAAGGAAACCATTTAGTAGCAAGCTTCTCGCGGCGTAAAACTGGGGGAGGGACAAATGCTGAAAAAGATAGATGGATTTTATGGTGATCTGCCATGCTGATTAGTACTTGCCTGCTTATTTATCGCAGAAAACCCGGTCTGTTCCAGTTGTTCGCTGATCGTGCGCCATCTTGGAATTGTGAGGCGCGCAGATCAGCGAACGGACCCAGTACCAGAGTACCGCCTGCAAGCAGGCTCGATTAGTCCTAACAAGCTCGAAACAGCTGTCCATGGTTGCCGAACTACATGAGTAATAGACTGTGCTAACGTTAATTAACTGATTAATTTAAGTGCCAAAGCGCTCCCTGGATCAAAGACGTTATCAACTCGATGCAGCACCCTGTCAATTACAAACAGTCTGGTTTGGATAACAAGCACACCATACACACCATATAAGCGTGGTGTCGTTTGATTAATTACATTCCTGGATAAGTCGGTAACACCTCTTTTATGCAAACAATTCAATTTACAGATTATTATCCGTTTAACTCAGGATAAACGTGTTTGCTGTTCATTGTGTTCATTGACTGAATGTGTTGCGAAAGTTGCTCTATTAAGAAAGAGCACCCCGATCTAATGAAAGTCGCGCTGGTGAACAGGAGCTGCTCAGACCAGTATAATGAATAAAAGTATAATTTTACTGTTGTGTTCGACGTGTCAAAGTATTCAAAATGCACGCTCAACTCGACACGCCGCATGCACGAGGAAATGCATTATTTTAGAGAACAACTTTCCTCATGCGCATTTGTTGAACGAATTCCCGGGATCAAATGACGCGTGTATTGAACAATGAATTTCACGTTTACTGCAAAATTAAATTTAGTCGAATCTCCCTCGATCAAGCAATTATTAAATAGATTTGATGTGAGTGAGATTCGACGTATCTTACAAATGCTCACCATATAGGATTAATTGCTGCGTCTCGTTTAGTTTTACACCTTGATTCTCGCAGCTTAGGGGCCGACCATTTAACTTTTGAGGGGGGGGGTGGGCTTTTTTGTCAGTGCAAGATTTTTTTTATGCCTCTGTTATGCGGTGAGAATTTTTTTTCCAATAAGAAAAGAGGGTTTTAGTCACCATTTTGCTGTGCAGGAAATTTTTTTCGGCCCTTCGGGCCGTGCAGGAAATTTTTTTTCAAAAAAGCCCACCCCCCCCCCCCCCCTCAAGAGTTAAATGGTCGGCCCCTTATTAAGATTGCCAAATACCAGACTCCGAGTCGCCATATTATGAGCAGACGGCGCTGATAACCGACACTGAGTTAGGGGTGGACCATTAGAAATTGGGGGAGGGGGGGTGGCAATTCCCAAAAAAAAAATCGAGCAAGGCCAATCCTTCCAAAAAAAAAATCTTGCAGAGATCAAAGCTAGTAAAAAACATGATATAAATTCCGAAAAAAAAATCTTTCACAACCTGATCCCCGAAAAAAAATTCATGCGCAAAAAAATTGCCACCCCCCCTCCCCCAATTTCTAATGGTCCACCCCTTAGTTAGAGTTGGTACAATTTGGTTATAGACAGATAGAAACTTTAGACAGATAGAAACTTTATTTACATATAGACGGATAGAAACTTTATTTACATATAGACAGATAGAAACTTCATTTACACTAAATAGTGCAAATAAACTGATTCTGATTCTGTTAAAACTGTCAAAATGTCAAAACCGTCTAGAATTCGGCGGTGTATTGAGGAGTATTCGATCTTTGATGGCACTCGAATGGTATTTTGCGAGCTTGTGCGGACCACTCGGTCATTCTTGTGCGAGCATTTTGATTTTGAAGCAGGGAGTTCAATTTCTTCATGAACAAGCTTTCAGATTCCGACGATGTTTAAATTCGACGTATGCCCTTGATCTAACAAAAGCTTGATATTGCGCAGTGCAGTGACAAATATTGTTTGTAAACGATGTAAATTTCCTTCCCTAGAAAAAGCGACCCCAGATATATACAATATTTCCTCCAACACAAAATCGCATTCTGTGATAAGACTTTGGACCCTGTCAATCACAAACAGGTCTGGCTTGGATAACAAGCAGACCATACAAACTTTACAAGCGTGGTGTCGTTTGATAAATTACATTCCTGGATGACGGTAACACTTCTTTTATGCAAACAATTCAATTTACTAAATATTATCCGTTTATCGTCGAGCTCAGGATAAACATGTTTGCTGTTTATTGATTGAGTGTGAAACACCTATGTCTCGGGCGGAAACTGCAATTTTCCTTCATGCTGTTTGCCTGAAGAACACCTATGAGCTTCTTTAGCAGCCAGGAAACCATATAGCAGGGACAAGGGCAGGCTTATGTAAATTAATTTTATGGGGATCTAGTTATTGTGTAGCCTGAATAATTTCAGCCGTCTTGGAGTGTAGGACGAACAAAAGACGACTGAAATTCAGGCTAGTTATTGTGTTTTTCAAATTTTTGTGAAAACTCACTGACATATTAATTATGTTGTCAAAGCGTGCCCCGAATCAAACATATAATCAACTTAGTAGTTATTCGTGGTAGTTAGGTCAGTTTTCCCAATTGTGCAAGAAGAATGATGCATCGGGTCACTGGGCCCTAGTCCCTACCGTGACTATACTACAAAAAGGAAGACACTAAAGCCCCATTCACACGACGGAAATGTTTGGCACGGCTCAAATAAAAACAGTTCTGGGACTACCTCGCCACGAAGTCCCGGCACGGATGACATTTCGGTCCGGCTCTGACAAAATTTAGTACGGCAAAGCCATTTACACATCGCAAATATTAAATTTGGTACGGCGATACCACTTTTTTTCCGAGCCGTGCCAAAAAATCATTGCCTCTCACTTTAACTCCCTAAATGTTATCAGCGCCATCTGGCCATGATATGGCGACTCGGAGTCTGGGGCGTGCTTTCTGTTTACCACAAATTTTCGATATGACAGGTGAGAAATCAAATGGAAAGCTCCATCCTGGGGAGAAATTACCGAACATTTAGGACAACCTTTTGAGCTTGTCCAAGAAGGCCGGTTATTTCGAAAATATCAGGAAAACGCTTTCCTTTTGACATCTTTCCTGTTTTCCCCCCAGAAAGACGCTTTCCATTTGACATCTTTCCTGTTTCATCCCCCCGGACTCACGTGACTTTTCGGTTTGAACCGTTCAATTTGAAGGGAATTACCGGAAACTCAAACCGAAATTTTTTGGTAATGGAAAGCACCCCTGGTCTCTGGCAATCTTGATAAACTGTGAGAACCAAGGTGTAAATCGCAACGAGAGAAAGCAATTTAAACCTACATGGTGAGCATTTGTAACAAAGCTTAGGATTATCCAGTGTAGCTTGGAAGTGTAGCTTCCAGTGTAGATAATCCTAAGCTTTGTTACATTGCAATTTACAAAAGAAAAAGAAAAAAATTCCATTAATTTTAATTATTGTCATTTCCACAGGACGTTGTTTTGTAAGCAATGCAGCACATTTTTTTCCCTAGAAAAAGCGGCCCCACTCGAACACAAAATCGCACTCGGTGATAAGACTTTGGACCCTGTCAATCACAAACAGTCTGGTTTGGATAACAAGCACACCATACAAACTTTATAAGCGTGGTGTCGTTTGATTAATTATATTTCTTGGATAAGTCAGTAACACCTCTTTTATGCAAACAATTCAATTTACTAAATATTATCCGTTTATCGTGGAGCTCAGGATAAACATGTTTGCTGTTCATTGATTGAGTGTGAAACGCCTATGTCTCGGGCGGAAACTACAATTTCCTCTGTTGAATTCAAACACTTCGACAAATGTTGTTTGTAATTGAAGAACAGCCTCGAAGTTCTCTCTGTGAGCTTCATAATCAGCCAGGAAAGGAAACCATTTAGTAGCAAGCTTCTCGCGGCGTAAAACTTGGGGAGAGACAAATGTTGAAAAAGATAAATGAATTTTATGGCGATCTGCCATGCTGATTAGTCATTGCCTGCTTGCAGGCGGTACTGGGTGTTTTTATCGCGGAAAACCCGGTCTGTTCGCTGATCGGGGCGCTATCTTGGAATTTTGAGGCGCGCCCGATCAGCGAACAGGCAAGCAGGCTAGATTAGCCCTAACAAGCACGAAACAGCTGCCCATGGTTGCCGAACTACATGGGTAATAGACTGTGCTAGCGTTAATTAACTGATTAATTTAAGTATCAAAGCGCTCCCTGGATCAAAGACGTTATCAACTCGGGAAACACGAAACGTTTGTGGTAGTTAGGTTTACTTGTGCAATATAAAAGGAAGACACTGAAACACGGTTTGACTGTTAGAGTTGGCAGAATTACGAAAACCAATGTAAATTGCTAATGCGGCATTTGATCCAGAAACAGCTTGATACAAATTTATTTGCCCGCCAGGTTATGAGCGTGGGGAGCACGGTCTGTAGTTAATCCGGAAAAGTGCTTTTAAACTCATGGCCAAACCAGTTTAACATGACTATCAACTTTTCATTGTTCTTCTAAGCGCAAAATTTTCTGAAACAAGTCACAAGCTGCGTCACAAAAGCTTCCTTTGTTTTAGTAGAACGAATCATGATGAAAGGAGAGCACGAAGATGTCCTCTGGGAACACAGGGCGCCCAAGCTCATAACTTGTTTGCTCGAAATTGCTGAAACAATGCGATGTTTGATAATAAATTCATATTCTGTTTTTCGGGGGTATTGAGCGAGTTTTGAGCCTCGTAAGGTCATTACAACACCCTTCAGTAGATTCACTCGGCCCCCTCTCTGTACTACTGCAGTTACCAAATATTGCGATTTGCCAAAAAAGAAAAATCCGTTAATATTATTGTCATTTCCACATGACGTTATTTTGTAAGCGATGCAGCACCCTGTCAATCACAAACAGTCTGGTTTGGATAACAAGCACACCATACCATATAAGCGTGGTGTCGTTTGATTAATTACATTCCTGGATAAGTCGGTAACACCTCTTTTATGCAAACAATTCAATTTACAGATTATTATCCGTTTAACTCAGGATGAACGTGTTTGCTGTTCATTGTGTTCATTGACTGAATGTGTTGCGAAAGTTGCTCTAAAAGAAAGAGCACCCCGATCTAATGAAAGTCGCGCTGATGAACAGGCTGCTCAGACCAGTATAATAAATAAAAGTATAATTTTACTGTTTGTTCAACGTGTCAAAGTATTCAAAATGCACGCTCAACTGGACGCGCCGCATGCACGAGGAAATGCATTATTTTAGAGAAGAACTTTCCTCATATCATGCGCATTTGTTGAACGAATTCCCGGGATCAAATGACGCGTGTATTGAACAATGAATTTGACGTTTACTGCAAAATTACATTTAGTCGAATCTCCCTCGATCAAGCAATTATTAAATAGATTTGATGTGAGTGAGATTCGACGTATCTTACAAATGCTCACCATATAGGATTAATTGCTGCGTCTCGTTTAGTTTTACACCTTGATTCTCGCAGCTTATTAAGATTGCCAAATACCAGACTCCGAGTCGCCATATTATGAGCAGACGGCGCTGATAACCGACACTGAGTTAGTTAGAGTTGGTACAATTTGGTTATAGACAGATAGAAACTTTAGACAGATAGAAACTTTATTTACATATAGACGGATAGAAACTTTATTACATATAGACAGATATAAACTTTATTTACACTAAATAGTGCAAATAAACTGATTCTGATTCTGTTAAAACTGTCAAAATGTCAAAACCGTCTAGAATTCGGCGGTTTGAGGAGCACTCGATCTTTGATGGCACTCGAATGGTATTTTGCGAGCTTGTGCGGACCACAGCTCGGTCTTTCTTGTGCGAGCATTTTGATTTTGAAGCAGGGAGTTCAATTTCTTCATGAACAAGCTTTCAGATTCCGTCGATGTTTAAAATTCGACGCATGCCCTTGATCTAACAAAAGCTTGATATTGCGCAGTGCAGTGACAAATATTGTTTGTAAACGATGTAAATTTCCTTCCCTAGAAAAAGCGACCCCAGCAGATATATACATTATTTCCTCCAACACAAAATCGCATTCTGTGATAAGACTTTGGACCCTGTCAATCACAAACAGGTCTGGCTTGGATAACAAGCACACCATACAAACTTTACAAGCGTGGTGTCGTTTGATAAATTACATTCCTGGATGACGGTAACACTTCTTTTATGCAAACAATTCAATTTACTAAATATTATCCGTTTATCGTGGAGCTCAGGATAAACATGTTTGCTGTTCATTGATTGAGTGTGAAACACCTATGTCTAAGGCGGAAACTACAATTTCCATCATGCTGTTTGCCTGAAGAACACCTATGAGCTTCTTTAGCAGCCAGGAAACCATTTAGCAGGGACAAGGGCAGGCTTATGTAAATGAATTTTATGGGGATCTAGTTATTGTGCAGCCTGAATAATTTCAGCCGTCTTGGAGTGTAGGACGAACAAAAGACGACTGAAATTCAGGCTAGTTATTGTGTTTTTCAAATTTTTGTGAAAACTCACTGAGTGAAATATTAATTATGTTGTCAAAGCGTGCCCCGAATCAAACATATAATCAACTTAGTAGTTATTCGTGGTAGTTAGGTCAGTTTGCCCAATTGTGCAAGAAGAATGATGCATCGGGTCACTGGGCCCTAGTCCCTACCGTGACTATACTACAAAAAGGAAGACACTAAAGCCCCATTTACACGACGGAAATGTTTGGCACGGTTCAGATAAAAGCGGTTCTGGGACTACCTCGCCACGAAGTCCCGGCACGGATGACATTTCGGTCGGGCTCTGACAAAATTTAGTACGGCAAAGCCATTTACACATCGCAAATATACCCGAGCCGTGCCATTAAATTTGGTACGGTGATACAACTTTTTTCCGAGCCGTGCCAAAAAATCATTGCCTCTCACTGTCGTGTAAATGAGGGCTTTAAACTCCCCTAATGTTATCAGCGCCATCTGGTCATGATATGGCGACTCGGAGTCTGGAATGCTTTCCATTTACCACAAATTTTCGATATGACCGGTGAGTAATTAAATGGAACGCGCCATTCCGGGGAGAAATTACCGAACATTTAGGATAACTTTTTGAGCTTGTCTAAGAAACCGGTAATTTCGAAAATATAAAGAAAACGCTTTCCATTTGACATCTTTCCTGTTTCATCCCCCCGGACTCACGTGACTTTTCGGTTTGAACCGTTCCATTTGAACACGGGAATTACCGGAAACTCCAACCGAAAAGTTTTGGTAAATGGAAAGCACCCCTGGTCTCTGGCAATCTTCATAAACTGTGAGAACCAAGGTGTAAATCGCAACGAGAGAAAGCAATTTAAACCTACATGGTGAGCATTTGTAACAAAGCTTAGGGACGTGTCATTATTTAGCGGGGGGAGGGCTCCTATTTTTGTGGGGAGGGTCCTATTTTTTTCGCGTGTCTAAAGGCAGGGTCCAAATTTTTTCACTCCTGTTTGGGGGAGGGTCGTAATTTTTTTCAACAATATTTGGACGATGAAAAGAGTGAAACAGATGCCGATAGTGGTTATTTCAGCAACTTCTATATCATTTGCATTTTTACTTAATAAAAATTTCGGCGCGTTTATTATATACTCTTTCACCAACGAAGACACTACCATCTCGCCGTCAAGAACATCGGTGTATCTTGAAAAGGAAAAGCAAACTCTTCCTAAAATGCACTGCAATGATAGGCCTGACGGGAAGTCACTATGTATGAAAGAAAGTCCCATATAGGTAAGCGTGAGTTCGACGTTACAAGCATAGAAATTCATCATTTGCGGCGCGCAGTTGCGCGCATCAATAACATAACCTTGTTGGCTCAAGGAACCCATCAATAGGGGCTCCTGACAGGCTTTGTTTACTATACCGTACACAAAACATGTTAATCTTCCCTTTCTCTGAGGCTTGATGAAATGCGTTTATCAAAATTCGGGCGCGCTTCGCGCGCAACGAAAGAAAAATTGCGAGCCCCTTTTTCCGTAAAATGTCTTCAGTACTAAGTCAAATAGGGGACGGGAGAGGTGGGATCGCGTTAATCATTGTACTTATAGAGGGAGGATCCCTGCATTTTTACCGTTTACCCAAAATCCTCTCACGTAAATAATGGAGGCGATAAATAATGACCGCCGGTTCCTCAGCTTTGACAGAAGCAAGAAAAAAGTATTTCTGCTATTAAGAAAAGAAAAAGACGTTGCATCACTCGGACAAGAGTCTATCTGACTCTGAATGGAATTACATTTTTTTACCTACTACTGGGGGAGGGTCACATTTTTTTTGTTATGTTCAAGGGGAGGGTCCTAATTTATTTTAGCCTTGTTGAAAAAAATGGGAGCCCTCCCCCCCCCCCCGGTATGAGTTTAGGGACGTGTCATTATGTGTAGATAATCCTAACCTTTGTTACATTGCAATTTACAAAAGAAAAAGAAAAAAATTCCATTAATTTTAATTATTGTCATTTCCACAGGACGTTGTTTTGTAAGCAATGCAGCACATTTTTTTCCCTAGAAAAAGCGGCCCCACTCGAACACAAAATCGCACTCGGTGATAAGACTTTGAACCCTGCCAATCACAAACAGTCTGGTTTGGATAACAAGCTAGCACACCATCAAGCGTGGTGTCGTTTGATTAATTACATTTCCTGGATAAGTCGGTAACACCTCTTTTGTGCAAACAATTCAATTTACTAAGGGAGCATTCATAATTTATCTAGAGGGGGGCCTATGATGATTTCCTAATTTTTTTCTTTTCATTTTTCGAAGCCCCCCCTGATGATCTCAGGGTTTTTTTCCTGACCCCCCCCCCCTCAAGAGATGTAAATTAATCAAAGAAAATATCATAGCCCCCCCCCCCCACCACCACTGACATATACATGTCAAACCCACCCTTAGCCATATTAAAGTCTTGTGATAGTTACTGATCCTGAAGATTGCTATTAATATTATCTATTTATCTTAAATCTTAAAATAGGTTCGTATAGTTTCAAATAAACACTCAAAGAATTTTTTTATTGTTAACCACAAAAGACATAGAAAACAGTACTTAAGCATGAAAGAAAGAAAAAAAAATTAATGTCCAGTTACTTTTAAATATAACCAGATGATAATCTTCCAATTCAGGAGTTTATACACTTTTACAGCAACTCCACTGATAAGAACCTAACTTAAAAATTTAGCCTTAAAAGGTTATTATGTCGAGGGGGATTAAAATGAAAATTTTCTTAAAAATTCTTAAAACCCGGGTTCTTATACGCAAGTTTTTACTGTATTTTCGTATAATTTTTTCGGGAAAAAATTGTTGGCCCCCCCCTATGCTCAATGTTATGTTTGTTGGAAATTTTCCATAGCCCCCCCTAAATCTTATTAGGGAAAAACAGAGGCCCCCCCTCAAAATCATCATAGCCCCCCCTCTAGATAAATTGTGAACGCTCCCTAAATATTATCCGTTTATCATGGAGCTCAGGATAAACATGTTTGCTGTTCATTGATTGAGTGTGAAACGCCTATGTCTAAGGCGGAAACTACAATTTCCTCTGTTGAATTCAAACAACCTCTAACAAATGTTGTTTGCAGTCGAAAAACCCCCGAAGTTCTCTCTGTGAGCTTCATAATCAGCCAGGAAAGGAAACCATTTAGTAGCAAGCTTCTCGCGGCGTAAAACTGGGGGAGGGACAAATGCTGAAAAAGATAAATGGATTTTATGGTGATCTGCCATGCTGATTAGTACTTGCCTGCTTATTTATCGCAGAAAACCCGGTCTGTTCGCTGATCGTGCGCCATCTTGGAATTGTGAGGCGCGCAGATCAGCGAACGGACCGAGTACCAGAGTACCGCCTGCAAGCAGGCTCGATTAGTCCTAACAAGCTCGAAACAGCTGTCCATGGTTGCCGAACTACATGAGTAATAGACTGTGCTAACGTTAATTAACTGATTAATTTAAGTGTCAATTAGCGCTCCCTGGATCAAAGACGTTATCAACTCGATGCAGCACCCTGTCAATTACAAACAGTCTGGTTTGGATAACAAGCACACCATACACACCATATAAGCGTGGTGTCGTTTGATTAATTACATTTCTGGATAAGTCGGTAACACCTCTTTTATGCAAACAATTCAATTTACAGATTATTATCCGTTTAACTCAGGATAAACGTGTTTGCTGTTCATTGTGTTCATTGACTGAATGTGTTGCGAAATGTGCTCTAAAGAAAGAGCACCCCGATCTAATGAAAGTCGCGCTGATGAACAGGCTGCTCAGACCAGTATAATAAATAAAAGTATAATTTTACTGTTGTGTTCAACGTGTCAATGTATTCAAAATGCACGCTCAACTGGACGCGCCGCATGCACGAGGAAATGCATTATTTTAGAGAAGAACTTTCGGTTCTGAGTCCATGATGCGCATTTGTTGAACGAATTCCCGGGATCAAATGACGCGTGTATTGAACAATGAATTTCACGTTTACTGCAAAATTAAATTTAGTCGAATCTCCCTCGATCAAGCAATTATTAAATAGATTTGATGTGAGTGAGATTCGACGTATCTTACAAATGCTCACCATATAGGATTAATTGCTGCGTCTCGTTTAGTTTTACACCTTGATTCTCGCAGCCTATTAAGATTGCCAAATACCAGACTCCGAGAGGCCATATTATGAGCAGACGGCGCTGATAACCGACACTGAGGCACCGTCCACACTACGCCGGCTAAATTTGAAAACCCCTAATTTGCCTCGAAAACGGAGCAAAGTTTTCCGTCCACACTACGCCGGCTAAATTTGAAAACGCACAAAAAAGTCAGCTTAGCGCATGCGCCAAAAGAAAACGAGAGCCCGCGGTCATAAATTCCTCGCAGCCGTGTGATATGACGTCATCGTTTTCGAAAAGCTCCGTTTTCGCCGTCCACACTAAAACGCATAGCCGGCGTTTTCAAATTTATCCACTTTCGGTAGCGTTTTCGAAAAGATCCGGTTTCGGTGGAAAATTAGCCGGCGTAGTGTGGACGGAAGGCACAACCGTATAAATATTTAGCCGTTTTCAAATTTAGCCGGCGTAGTGTGGACGGTGCCTCAGTGCAAATAAACTGATTCTGATTCTGTTAAAACTGTCAAAATGTCAAAACCGTCTAGCTAGAGAGAAAACACCCTTACTATAAATATGGTTACTCACTTTAGAGAATTCGGCGGTGTATTGAGGAGCACTCGATCTTTGATGGCACTCGAATGGTATTTTGCGAGCTTTTGCGGACCACAGCTCGGTCTTTCTTGTGCGAGCATTTTGATTTTGAAGCAGGGAGTTCAATTTCTTCATGAACAAGCTTTCAGATTCCGGCGAAACACGGCATGCTCAGCGATGTTTAACGTTGTTCGATCAATGCATGTTTATCGTTTCCTAAATTATTGAGAAAGTTTGGGAACTGTAAACCGTTACTTTCAATTGAAAATTGCTGAGTACATAATGGGGAGTTTCGCCTGTACTGAACCATTCCCAGAGGATACCTTTGTGCTCTCCTTTCATCATGATTCATTCTACTAAACAAAGGAAGCGTTTGTGCCCGTGGGGGTACAAAAGTCTTTCTCGCCATTTTTGCCTCTGCTACTGAAATGGTTCCATGGCTGCTAAAGAAGCTCATAGCTGTTCTTCAGTCAAACAACAAAATTGAAGTTTTCTCCCGAGACAGAGAACTTCCTCCCCTGTTTTCAGTTCCATCGCATCATTTTCGAATACGAGGGGTAGCGAATGGTAAATAAATCCGAGACTTGCCAAGACTGGCACGTTTAAAATCCGAGCCCGAAACTGAAGACAATATCAGCTCATACATTTACTGTATTTAGAAGTTTGAGGGCAAAAATCCGAGTGTTCCGAGACGCACGTTAAAAATTCCGAGATTTCGAGACTGCTAAAATTTGGCGAGACTCTGTGATATTAGGGACCATTCGCTACCCCTAATCCCTTATACGGCGCATTTCTTTCAAACCTGTATTTCGCAAGTCAAACATAAATATTTAGTGAGCTTGAAACAAGAACAGCTTTAGGGAGATCCTTCTTTTGTAGGGGTTTGCGCAATTTTATCTTTTTGAAGTCACGTTTACACAGAACGCTGTAAGGGGGATCCAGATTTTGTACATGGGGGACTGCTGAAAGGCTATTTTCGCGACATTTGCGCAATATCTCAAATTTGAAACAATTGGTCGCACCACAGCCATATTATCCGAGTTGGCCACTCGAATTCAACTCGGATTCGAACCAATTAATTAGAGTCGAACTAATTTGCAGCAAACGTCGCATTATACATGTATCTATTTTAGGATAAATCCGAATACGAGTAAAATTCGACGTAGCCCTTGACCTAACCAAAGCTTGATATTGCGCAGTGCAGTGACAAATATTGTTTGTAAACGATGTAAATTTCCTTCCCTAGAAAAAGCGACCCTTCCTCCAACACAAAATTGCACTCTGTGATAAGACTTTGGACCCTGTCAATCACAAACAGTCTGGCTTGGATAACAAGCACACCATACAAACTTTACAAGCGTGGTGTCGTTTGATAAATTACATTTCCTGGATGACGGTAACACCTCTTTTGTGCAAACAATTCAAATTACTAAATATTATCCGTTTATCGTGGAGCTCAGGATAAACATGTTTGCTGTTCATTGATTGAGTGTAAAACACCTATGTCTCGGGCGGAAACTGCAATTTTCCTTCATGCTGTTTGCCTGAAGAACACCTATGAGCTTCTTTAGCAGCCAGGAAACCATTTAGCAGGGACAAGGGCAGGCTTATGTAAATGAATTTTATGGGGATGTAGTTATTACGGGGGGTGACAGCCCTAACATAGGCTGTTTGAGCAGTGTGGTATATTTCGGATAGACGTCCCGAAATTTCGCCCTCCTCTCCCGGAAATATTCAAGTTGCTCCCGACTCTTTGAAAAATTCCCGATATTTTAAGAATACTTTTTCTTGAGAAAAAGTACTATGAATAACAATTTCGTTTCTCTTCCGTTGCGCGCAAAGCGCGCCCTGATTTTGATAACGACAATTTGTCAAGCCTCTGAGAAAAGGCAGATGAACATATGCCATTTTTGTGTATAGTTGACAAAGCATGTAGGCTATACATTCTACGCACACAGGATGATCTAAATGCGCCGTAATTTCAACGAATCCAATGAGCTTGACTTGCGAAAAGTGCAATGATATAGAAGTTGCTGCATCGAAGATTTCTTGCGGTCGATCCCCCCTTTCAAGGCTTAATGTTTCGAGAGATCCCCCTTTCGCTCGCCTAACGGAATAGTGACCGGTCCCTAAATAATCCCAATAATACTTATCTTCCCTTAAATCGTTGTTTGACTGCTACTATTGACTATGGACCGCGCGCAACATGTTTATTATTTCACTTTACAAAATGCCATTTTTTGTGTATAGTTAAAAAGTCTGTATTTTCATGCGCGAAAAGCGCGCACCAAATGACGAATTTACTATTCTTCAGGTCCGTGATGTACAATTGTCGACTATATTCTTGGAACGTCGAACTCGCGCTTATCTAATAATTAGGGTCTTCTTTCGAAATGTAGAACTGTGACTGCCCGGCCCCAGGCCTATCACTGCTGGGTTTTTGGGGAGAGGGGGTAATTGAACAATATATACATGTTCTTGTAACGACATTCGCCAGGAAGCATGCCATAAAAACAAGGAGATTATATTGTCTCGTTGCGGAAGTTCTGAAAAACTATATAAGACGCTATTCTATAAGCGCGCGAAGCGCGCCGAAAATTTTGACGTATCTAGTAAGTGAACTAGAGATAAAGTTAGTTTGGCGTGGTGAATAGTTTTAATTGGGAATTTTGAAATTCCCTATTTTTTAGAAGTTCCCGAAAATGTTTTTACCATCTCCCTCAATATTGACACATTCCCGAAAAGACGAACTTCTCTCCCGATTCCCAACTATTTTCCGAAATTCCCGGCTTTTTTTGGGAATACTCCCGAAACAGCCCATGTTAGGGCTGTCACCCCCCGTGTTATTGTGTAGCCTGAATAATTTCAGCCGTCTTGGAGTGTAGGACGAACAAAAGACGACTGAAATTCAGGCTTGTTATTGTGTTTTTCAAATTTTTGTGAAAATTCACTGACTTATTAATTATGTTGTCAAAGCGTTCCCCGAATCAAACATATAAACAACTTGGTAGCTGTTCGTGGTAGTAGGTCAGTTTGTCCAATTGTCCAAAAGTAACGGTTTACAGTTCCCAAACTTTATCAGTAATTTAGGTAACGATAAACATTCACTGAACAACGTTAAACATCGCTGAGCATGCATTCAAAAATATTTAACGAGTTTCGTCGGATTCTGAAAGTTTTGTTTATGAAGAAAATTGTACTCGCTGCTCGTATTTGCTTCAAAGTCAGAATGCTTTGTCTTGCACAGAAACCCCGAGTGGTCGCACGCTTGCAAAAGACCATTCAAGTGCTATCAAGCTCGTCCTTACCATTAGCCGTATTCACACTAGAGACGGAAAACTCGTCTGAGACGAGTTTCTCGTCAGAAAAAGTTCCTGCTTTATTTCAATTCTGCTCAGAAACACTTGCTTGTTATCTGTCTAAACTTTCTCCTTCAAAAAAATTGTTTTCACGTGATCACAGAAGAACAGGGAACCATATTCAAGGCGAGAAACTCTCGTCTCAGACGGGAAACTCGTCTCTAGTGTAAATACAGCTATTGTACCTATCAACTATATGTCGGCTATCCAGTACCTTACAACTGGTACTGGAGCAAAACTGTCTCAAAGAAAATTCCCACGAGAATTCTGAGTTTCAAGTTGACATGACCATTAATGTTATCAGCGCCGTCTGCTCATAATATGGCGACTCGGAGTCTGGTCTCTGGCAATCTTAATAAGCTGCGAGAATCAAGGTGTAAAACTAAACGAGACGCAGCAATTAATCCTACATAGTGAGCATTTACAACGAAGCTTAAGATTGCCCAGTGTAGTGACCAAATATTGCAATTTTTACTAGCACTATGCGGGTTGCGCGCAGTAAGCCCGTTGACCTCAAAATAATCACAATTGTAAATGAATATATGAAGGGAGAAATCTTGGTGAAAAAGTCATCTAAAATCTGGAAAAACTTTGGTAAACACGCAAGGCACACATAAAAGGATTTAAAAGAGCTTATGAATCTGGTCCCTGGGAGAGAAATCGAGACTACAAAACTGAAAAGCCAGGTATTAAATCTGCTTCGCTTGAAACTAGAAAGTTCTAACAACATGTAGACCCAAAGAGGCTAGGGACCTCCAAGGCCAGAATTTCACTTGTTAGCAGTTTCCCAGCGGACCGCGGAGATGGCAAAGAGAGGTTGTAGCACGGAAACAACAAAAGCCGGAATCGGAAAGCGCCTTTATAGAAAATTGTTCCTGCTGCGTTGTGAGCTAAATAAATCCTTTATTAAACCTGAAGCTACGCTGGAAAAGAACCAGGAACAATAACTAAACCCTGGGTATCCGACCACCGTGAATGTTTTTGCTTTCAATTCAAATCATGCTCAGTTTAAGCGGTACAGCATTTTATGATAAGTAGAATTGAGCAATTTCAGGCCAAGAACAGGCATTTAGATTTTCGCCGCAGGGGCTCATATTTGCTAAAGCCGGCCATGGTCCGAATTGAACATGCTTCGACAGAGGTTTATAGTTATTTTATAGAGAAATGTCCCCCATTCAGACCACAACTGGTTTTTAAACTGAGTTTCTCTTCAGAAGGTGATACTAAATTTTGTAATTGTAGAGAATTTGTCTCAACTATAACACAAAAAGAATAATTTTCAACTCCTGTTGCGTTAACTGTTTCTTCTGTTTCAGCTTAAAACGTTCAACGAAGAGGAAGTCTCATTTTGTCCCAAGCATAGAGAGACTGTTTTTTCTTGATCAACCTCTCAGGTTTTGGTATGAATTATCACCGAAAGTCCCCAGGCGGTGTAGTCAGTAAGGATACAACGACATATTTGAATAAACAACTTGGAGATTCGAAGAGGGATAAAAGTTCGGTGCCATCCCATAGCATCTACTAGGCGCGGATATATAAGCTGTAGGTAGTCCATAATCATGATAATAAGACAAAGGTAGAGCACAGTGTCCATAAAACCCATTCAGTTCCTCACTACGCAATGTCGCCTCAAAATCAGGCGCCATTTGCTTTTTCCATTTTGTTCTTCTGTTTTGGAACCACGTCTTAACTTGTGTGTCAGACAAATGCATGGTCTTTGCAAGGCTATTTCGTTCGCTTATTGTCAAGTATTTTTTCTCCTGGAACTTTTCTTCTAATGATTTCAGTTGCCCGCTTGTGAACGCGGTTCTCCTCCTGCGCGATTTCCCAATATGAGGTGATCTCTGCTCATAAGGAAACTCAAACTCTTCTAATTCATCAGAATTCTCTTCATGGTTGTCGTCTTTACAATTTTCTTGTCCCAGTTGTTCGTGTACTTCCCCAACTGTAAAGTAAATATGAAATCTTTAACCTCAAACATAAACAAATCCACTACGTTTACTAGCTAAATGCCACTTTTGTTTGCTTTGAAACGGAAATGAGTTCCTACCTTTTTCAATAACACTGCATTTAACCACAGAATGTTCCACCGACGAAGAAGTTCTAGCTGTTTCTTCCTTCTGTTCTCGGCCTAGAATGGCGCTTATTGTGAAAGAAGCCATTTAGTGGCAAGTCAATGCTCTTTGCGCGGTTTCAACGGTGAGACGCCCCCGAGTTCTAAGCTATTAGCTAAGTTCCCAATCGATTGAACCTTAAAATGCCTCTCATAACACCTCGGTCCAATTAAATGTGTGTGACAGGCAATTACATCGTTCACGTGCCCTCCTTAAAAGAACAAAACCTGTGAATACGTGCAGATCACTCGATAATACGACAGAGCACGCACTGGATAATTAGATCAGCACCTCTTCTAGCATTCAAGTATCAGCGCTACGCACAAGAGTGCAATACCATAGTTATTGACCCAACCCGAGGTTAATATCACTTGGTATTTACCCAAAAGTTATTTAAACCATTTTGTTGTGTCTATCAATATGTGTTTTGATTGTATGTTTTTATTATTGGGATAACGTTTTCTTTGGTTTTTAATCGCCAGGGTAATCGTTTATAAGAAATGTTTATAATGATATATGATCTTAATAGCTTTTTATGTGCCGCCGGTGTAGAAAGATGGATTCCTTTGGTCTTCTCTTTGCCCTGACTTGCAACCCTCTCAGCGTGTGGTCGCATGGAGTTGTTGTAAACACAAGATTTCATCAGTAACACAACGCAAAGCCTTCTTTTGGCGTTTGCATTTGCTCTTTTAAAAAAACGTATCCTCCTCATCGTCCAAGGA
Source organism: Scolanthus callimorphus (assembly GCA_033964015.1). NCBI lineage: Eukaryota > Metazoa > Cnidaria > Anthozoa > Actiniaria > Edwardsiidae > Scolanthus > Scolanthus callimorphus. Next base: position 18,080,815 of record CM066911.1, read on the forward strand.
TTTCAAAGCGGTCGACATACGCGACGCGACCACAGGGCTGCATAAGATGGCGCAAATTGCTGCGGCGCAGCTTACGATCATGAGGGCTGTTTCCCCGGGGGGGGGGGGGGGGGGGGGACTCCCTATATTCGAATGCTAGGGGTGACCGTCGTATTTTTTAGGGGGTTGAAATCAGCGATCTGGTATTTTTTAGAGGTTCGAAAATAAAAAACGGTATAGTAAGAAAAATAGGTATTTTTTAGGGGGCTCTCACGCAAATAAGGTAGTGTTTTTGAAAGTCGAGAGGATACTTTTGATGTATATTAAATAAACGGCCAGAATAAAATTAAATTTGTCAAAATTGTTGGTATTGTTTAGGGTATTTTCAGACTGAGGGGTATTTTTTAGGGTGGAAATTTTTTCCGACCAGGTATTTTTTAGGGTCAAAATTCGAGTTTCCCGACGGTCACCCCTAGCATTTTAACCTTCGAGCCCCCCCCCCCCCCCCCCCACAGGGGCTGTTTCCTGTTTCACAGTAAATGTAGTGCCTTCGAGAGCCAGACCACTGCACGTGGAGACAATCCCGTACTTTTACGAAGAGTGCAATGGGTTCTTAGCGTCCCCCTTAAAGGGTTAGAAGGGAAGGCAGACGGGACCGATCGCTTTTATTATTGTGTCACCCGAAAACTAAGTTCAACGTGAACCTTTCCCGATCACGACTCGAACAGAAAGAAAAGTTCTTCTGTCCGAGCCGGGAATCGACCCAGGACCACAGCGATGGGAGACCCAGCGCCTTATTGGGCTTAGAAATACACTTTTTTTAAACAAGAACGTGAATCTTTGAGGTTGAGAAAATTGCAAATGGTCTTAGATTTGAGCAATTATTTGAGCCTGAAATGAAGAAGTGGACCTACCCTAGCCATTATGCACTTTTTTTTAGTCTGTCTAATGGTCGCGGGACGCGGGAGAAAGGTGCGGGTAAAAGGGTACAGGTGCGGTTAAAAGGTGCGGATGCGGGTAAAAAGGTGCGGCTCTTGAAAATTGTACGAAGTTGCCAGTGCCAGAGGATTGTGTGTGGGGGGGGGGGGGGGGGGGGGGGGGGGCAGAGGATTTTTTTTTTTGACAAAATTTTCAGATCCCCCAAGGCACAACATATTTGTTACGAATCCCCCCTCTTGGTCAAAAGGAAAAAAACATGCCCCCCTCCCCCGCCCCTCCTCCCCAGACATTTTTTAATTTATATGTCGAGGTGGGGTCGCCTCAATAACATTTTTTAAAGAGATGCAGAACAAGGCTCAATGTTAAAAAAATACAAAGCGTAAAAATGCAAATAAAAATCCTAGGTGGCTGTACTCTTTTGTGTGTAGTGACTTTCTACCAAGTCATCTGGTGCGTTCCTCGATTGGAACCTTACTACATAAACTGAGTAGCATTTATTTTGTATTTGATTGTTTGCTTTGTTTTCCGTTTGTGCGCGAGAAGCGCGCCGCAATTTTGTTAATGAAGCTATAAGACTATTAAACAAAAGTCCAAAGGCGTTTTTGTCTGGCAGACAAGTCACTGAAGAGGACCTCGAGGAATTGTGGTAAAACAAGAAGGCCTTTTACGATTTTTGAAGTTGATAATTCTTCATGCGCGCGAAGCGGCGCAGCTTTTTTCAACATATCAGTTGAAAGAGGGTAAATACACGAGAATAGTAGTGCAAGTCATATTTCTTCAAGAGGTTCAAACTCGGTGTTCAACAATTGAGCCTCCCTTAATTTACTATCAAACTGCACAACCTTGTCTTAAATATATATAATACCTCAACAAAAATGTGCATCCCCCCTTCATGTTATGAAAAAAACTTGACATCCCCCCTTTTCCAGTTCCTAAATTTTGAGATCCCCCTCAAAATCCTCTCCCCCCTGTAGTATTCATAATGATGCAGCCATATTAATACGTATCAATAATTTTTATTCATGCTTTCTGTATTTCCGAGCTATCAGAATGCAGTTCATGTACCTAAAGTATTCCGAACTCAATTTTAATACTTGTTGAAGTAAAAATTGTAATTGATTTTGAGTCTAGTCAGGGTAACCATTCTGATACTTCTTCACGCAGGTCCACGCCGTGAACTCAGATTGTATATTAAAATGTTAGAGACATTTATTTCGTTTTTTTGTTGACAAATACACGCACTTGCTGGCAATACAATGAACTTTAAATTTTTTAATTGTATTGCCAGCGCGTGCGTGCATTGTCAACAAAACACGAAATAAAAGTCTCTAACCCATAATCAATGTATGTAAATTATACAATAACACTAGAACAACGCGCGCTCTGATTGGTCGTGTGTTATTACAGGACAGACGCACGATTGTCGTCATGGACCGCGCACGCAATCAAAACCGAGTTTGAAATGCGGCGCTGCTTTTAATTATCTTCACAAAAATCACTGTTGTTGTATAAAACAAACAGATCTCATCTTTCCATGCGTTCATTTGTTCATTTTTTGGCCATTTTTGTCAAAATTACAAATCCTGCTAAATTCACTGACTGTGCGCCAACCGAGCGAGCGACAACAGGGGGAGGGAGGGGGGACCCCGGGGGTGGGGGACTCTCCTGTTTTGGAGGCGTGGGTGGTCGTCGGGAACTTTCGATTTTACCCCTAAAAGGTACCTAAAATGGCGTCGCTTAGTTGATTTTGACCCCTGGTGCCAACAAGACGTATTTTCCATCGTAATTTTCTCTCGTATTTTTTACGAGGGAAAATACTTCTGAAAATCAGGCTACCAACAAGTTTGATTTGCTTAATTTGCTATAACAGACGTCTAAAAGGTACCTATCTGGAGGTACCAGAGGCCTGATTTTAGACTCCAAAAGGTACGACGAGCACCCCCGCCCAAACGAAATGGGAGTCTCCCCCGGGGGACCAAACAAAGGGGCTATATTTGGGGGTAATTTAGACCCCGTCCACACTACACCGTTTTCGTTTGAAAACGGATACTTTTTGCTCCGGATACGGCTATCGTCTACACTACAACGCCAAAAACGATCACCGAAAACGGCGAAAACAATGCGAAAACGATAAGTGTGGACGCAAATCTTTTTGAAAACGGAGCAAAAAGTATCCGTTTTCGTTGAAAACGATGTAGTAAGGTAGTGTGGACGTTGTCTTAGAATCGGATAAACATTTGAGCGAGCCGAGTGAATTTCATTCTTTTTATCATTCAAAGAGATTTTGACAGCCTTTTCACGACAAGTACTTAGAAACTCAAAGGCATTCCCCGCAACAGAAGTTATTTCATGACCGTATTGATACAGGAGAGGGCTAGCCGTAGACTAGCTAAGCGTATATTGTTCTGTGCAATTTTCGTCTCGTCTTTATACTAGACGGATAAACCGTCCGGCAAGATAAAATCGTTAAGGGCGTCTGTTGGATGCCCTTTCAGACGGCTAAGCCGTGTGCCATATCTTCTCAGATATGTCCAATACACTCCACCTGGGCCAACCGTCAACTGCTGTGGCGACCCGTCAAATCGAAAGCCAGGTCGTCCCGCGTCCCGCTGAGTGTTCCACTCTCGGGATCGAACGGGATCGCTTTACACCGGAAGTCAAATAGCTGGCTTGGTTACCAGGCCATCTGACCATGATGGCGGCCGGAGTGCCATGTTGCCAGTTCGTGACACTTCGTTCCAAATGGGCTTCAATTTTAATATTTATCCAGCCTAAAACCCTCGATTACTTACAATGTTATGGTACTGTTACAATGAAATATGTTTCTACCTTCGTTTGGCTTTAGAGACCAAATTATTTCACGGTTATGGTTGTCAAGTGGTGCCAGTTCGTCGGCCATGTTTGTCAGGTCGTCCCATTCGTAAGTTTATATGGCCTTTCGTGAGTTCTCCTCTCGCCTTAGGTCACATTTCCGGGAGTTAGTTGGTAGGTGCGATGAGAGAAACAAGAACGTATGTCCTTTGACGTTTAACTTCTTCGAAATGCGATGTGTAAGTATCATTATGGTCTAAAATCTAAATCATATTCGTAGCACATTTCGGCCTCGAGGTATACGATTGTTAATTTCCCCTCTGACCCTATGCTAGCTACGGCCCTGAATTGGTCTTCTAGTAATAAGATAATCTATGCTGCCCTTGAAGACTTTTTGTGTCAATAGTGACTGAATCAAACCCTTTGTCGAATAGATTTTTACACTTTTTAAGTTTGTGAAATCTAAATGCCCTTTGGCATTCTTAAAACATTCCCTTTATACTATATTAACCTATCACATTTTCCTCGTTCTTAAAGGGGCTATTGCATGCACAGGCCACTTCTCTGCCCGGAGTAAATAATCGAGGAAATCAGTCAATTAATATCGATTGATATTGGCAATCGATGATTAATCGATAGTCACATGTTGATATATATTAAGGTACTAGGGAAGGGTCATGGTCAAAATTTCACGAAATTTCACGAATTCCTACAAAAATCGAGAGAGAAATGCAATGTATTTCGTGCCAAATATTGTAATTTTATACCTTGTTTGTATTCTGAGAATGAATCTGGAACGGTAACCCTTTGTCGAATAGATTTTTAAATTTTTTAAGTTTGTGAAATCTAAATGCCCTTTGGCATTCTTAAAACATTCCCTTTATACTATATAATATTAACCTATCACATTTTCCTCATTCTTAAAGGGGCTATTGTACACATACAGGTCACTCCTCTGCCCGGAGTAAATAATCAAGGAAATCAGTCAATTAATATCGATTGATAGTGGCAATCGATGATTAAGGGAAGGGTCATGGTCAAAATTGCAATTCTCCCCAGAATTACACAATTTGATGCTGGTCATACTATTTATCACATAGGGTAGTTTAAAACTTTGAAATTTCACGAATTCCTACAAAAATCGAGAGAGAAATGCAATGTATTTCGCACCAAATATTGTAATGTTTATATACCTTGTTGGTATTCTGAGAATGAATCCGGTACGGTTGTAGTGACTCTAGACCTACTGTTAGTCACTAACTGGCCACAGAATTTGGCTTTTATATGCGAGAAAGTACTTCATTTCTGTTCTTAGATGTTTTAATCATTTGTAGACATAAAATAATTCCTTGAGCTTCCTTTTTTCCTCGCCTCGTGTTAAAAACATTGAAATATTAGGTTGCTGTGTGGTCAAGCTGGATTGCATTTCATTTCATGATTATAATAGACCACCCCTCCCCCTCAATTTTCACCAACTGGCAAATTTGACCATCCGTTGCCAATTGGCAAGGGGTATACCTCCAATCTCAAGTCCCATGGTACTTGCAGTTGTATAGGGCAGTTCATGATTATCATAGACCACCCCTCCCCCTCAATTTTCACCAACTGGCAAATTTTGACCATCCGTTGCCAATTGGCAAGGGGTATACCTCCAATCTCAAGTCCCATGGTACTTGCAGTTGTATAGGGCAGTTCATGATTATTATAGACCACTCCTCCCCTCAATTTTCACCAACTGGCAAATTTTGACCATCCGTCGCCAATTGGCAAGGGGTATACCTCCAATCCCAAGTCCCATGGTACTTGCAGTTGTATAGGGCAGTTCATGATTATCATAGACCACCCCTCCCCCTCAATTTTAACCAACTGGCAAATTTGACCATCCGTCGCCAATTGGCAAGGGGTATACCTCCAATCCCAAGTCCCATGGTACTTGCAGTTGTATAGGGCAGTTCAGGGTTATCATAGACCACCCCTCCCCCTCAATTTTCACCAACTGGCAAATTTGACCATCCGTCGCCAATTGGCAAGGGGTATACCTCCAATCTCAAGTCCCATGGTACTTGCAGTTGTATAGGGCATCCCTACCACTGGAATATGCCCTTTCTCATTTTCCTCGTTCTCAAAACGTGCACAATCTCAAGTCCCATGGTACATGCAGTTGTATGGGGCATCCCTACCACTGGAATATGCCCTTTCTCATTTTCCTCGTTCTCAAAACGTGCCCAATCTCAAGTCCCATGATACTTGCAGTTGTATAGTGCAGTTCATGATTATCATAGACCACCCTCCCCCTCAATTTTCACCAACTGGCAAATTTTGACCATCCGTCGCCAATTGGCAAGGGGTATACCTCCAATCTCAAGTCCCATGATACTTGCAGTTGTATAGTGCAGTTCATGATTATCATAGACCACCCCTCCCCCTCAATTTTCACCAACTGGCAAATTTTGACCATCCGTCGCCAATTGGCAAGGGGTATACCTCCAATCCCAAGTCCAATGGTACTTGCAGTTTCATAGGGCAGTTCAGGATTATCATAGACCACCCCTGCCCCTCAATTTTCACCAACTGGCAAATTTGACCATCCGTCGCCAATTGGCAAGGGGTATACCTCCAATCCCAAGTCCCATGGTACTTGCAGTTGTATAGGGCAGTTCATGATTATCATAGACCACCCCTCCCCCTCAATTTTCACCAACTGGCAAATTTGACCATCCGTCGCCAATTGGCAAGGGGTATACCTCCAATCCCAAGTACCATGGTACTTGCAGTTATATAGGGCAGTTCAGGGTTATCATAGACCACCCCTCCCCCTCAATTTTCACCAACTGGCAAATTTGACCATCCGTCACCAATTGGCAAGGGGTATACCTATCATCCCAAGTCCCATGGTACTTGCAGTTGTATAGGGCATCCCTACCACTGGAATATGCCCTTTCTCATTTTCCTCGTTCTCAAAACGTGCACAATCTCAAGTCCCATGGTACATGCAGTTGTATGGGGCATCCCTACCACTGGAATATGCCCTTTCTCATTTTCCTCGTTCTCAAAACGTGCCCAATCTCAAGTCCCATGATACTTGCAGTTGTATAGTGCAGTTCATGATTATCATAGACCACCCCTCCCCCTCAATTTTCACCAACTGGCAAATTTTGACCATCCATCGCCAATTGGCAAGGGGTATACCTCCAATCTCAAGTCCCATGATACTTGCAGTTGTATAGGGCAGTTCAGGGTTATCATAGACCACCCCTCCCCCTCAATTTTCACCAACTGGCAAATTTGACCATCCGTCGCCAATTGGCAAGGGGTATACCTCTAATCCCAAGTACCATGGTACTTGCAGTTGTATAGGGCAGTTCAGGGTTATCATAGACCACCCCTCCCCCTCAATTTTCACCAACTGGCAAATTGACCATCCGTCGCCAATTGGCAAGGGGTATACCTCCAATCTCAAGTACCATGATACTTGCAGTTGTATAGTGCAGTTCATGATTATCATAGACCACCCCTCCCCCTCAATTTTCACCAACTGGCAAATTTGACCATCCGTCGCCAATTGGCAAGGGGTATACCTCCAATCTCAAGTCCCATGGTACTTGCAGTTGTATAGGGCAGTTCATGATTATCATAGACCACCCCTCCCCCTCAATTTTAACCAACTGGCAAATTTGACCATCCGTCGCCAATTGGCAAGGGGTATACCTCCAATCCCAAGTCCATGGTACTTGCAGTTGTATAGGGCAGTTCAGGGTTATCATAGACCACCCCTCCCCCTCAATTTTCACCAACTGGCAAATTTGACCATCCGTCGCCAATTGGCAAGGGGTATACCTCCAATCTCAAGTACCATGATACTTGCAGTTGTATAGTGCAGTTCATGATTATCATAGACCACCCCTCCCCCTCAATTTTCACCAACTGGCAAATTTGACCATCCGTCGCCAATTGGCAAGGGGTATACCTCCAATCTCAAGTCCCATGGTACTTGCAGTTGTATAGGGCAGTTCATGATTATCATAGACCACCCCTCCCCCTCAATTTTAACCAACTGGCAAATTTGACCATCCGTCGCCAATTGGCAAGGGGTATACCTCCAATCCCAAGTCCCATGGTACTTGCAGTTGTATAGGGCAGTTCAGGGTTATCATAGACCACCCCTCCCCCTCAATTTTCACCAACTGGCAAATTTGACCATCCGTCGCCAATTGGCAAGGGGTATACCTCCAATCTCAAGTCCCATGGTACTTGCAGTTGTATAGGGCATCCCTACCACTGGAATATGCCCTTTCTCATTTTCCTCGTTCTCAAACGTGCCCAATCTCAAGTCCCATGGTACATGCAGTTGTATGGGGCATCCCTACCACTGGAATATGCCCTTTCTCATTTTCCTCGTTCTCAAAACGTGCCCAATCTCAAGTCCCATGATACTTGCAGCTGTATAGTGCAGTTCATGATTATCATAGACTACCCCTCCCCCTCAATTTTCACCAACTGGCAAATTTTGACCATCCGTCGCCAATTGGCAAGGGGTATACCTCCAATCTCAAGTCGCATGGTACTTGCAGTTGTATAGTGCAGTTCATGATTATCATAGACCACCCCTCCCCCTCAATTTTCACCAACTGGCAAATTTTGACCATCCGTCGCCAATTGGCAAGGGGTATACCTCCAATCCCAAGTCCCATGGTACTTGCAGTTGTATAGGGCAGTTCAGGGTTATCATAGACCACCCCTCCCCCTCAATTTTCACCAACTGGCAAATTTGACCATCCGTCGCCAATTGGCAAGGGGTATACCTCCAATCCCAAGTCCAATGGTACTTGCAGTTTCATAGGGCAGTTCAGGATTATCATAGACCACCCCTCCCCCTCAATTTTAACCAACTGGCAAATTTGACCATCCGTCGCCAATTGGCAAGGGGTATACCTCCAATCCCAAGTCCCATGGTACTTGCAGTTGTATAGGGCAGTTCATGATTATCATAGACCACCCCTCCCCCTCAATTTTCACCAACTGGCAAATTTGACCATCCGTCGCCAATTGGCAAGGGGTATACCTCCAATCCCAAGTACCATGGTACTTGCAGTTATATAGGGCAGTTCAGGGTTATCATAGACCACCCCTCCCCCTCAATTTTCACCAACTGGCAAATTTGACCATCCGTCACCAATTGGCAAGGGGTATACCTATCATCCCAAGTCCCATGGTACTTGCAGTTGTATAGGGCATCCCTACCACTGGAATATGCCCTTTCTCATTTTCCTCGTTCTCAAAACGTGCACAATCTCAAGTCCCATGGTACATGCAGTTGTATGGGGCATCCCTACCACTGGAATATGCCTTTCTCATTTCCTCGTTCTCAAAACGTGCCCAATCTCAAGTCCCATGATACTTGCAGTTGTATAGTGCAGTTCATGATTATCATAGACCACCCCTCCCCCTCAATTTTCACCAACTGGCAAATTTTGACCATCCATCGCCAATTGGCAAGGGGTATACCTCCAATCTCAAGTCCCATGATACTTGCAGTTGTATAGGGCAGTTCAGGGTTATCATAGACCACCCCTCCCCCTCAATTTTCACCAACTGGCAAATTTGACCATCCGTCGCCAATTGGCAAGGGGTATACCTCTAATCCCAAGTACCATGGTACTTGCAGTTGTATAGGGCAGTTCAGGGTTATCATAGACCACCCCTCCCCCTCAATTTTCACCAACTGGCAAATTTGACCATCCGTCGCCAATTGGCAAGGGTATACCTCCAATCTCAAGTACCATGATACTTGCAGTTGTATAGTGCAGTTCATGATTATCATAGACCACCCCTCCCCCTCAATTTTCACCAACTGGCAAATTTGACCATCCGTCGCCAATTGGCAAGGGGTATACCTCCAATCTCAAGTCCCATGGTACTTGCAGTTGTATAGGGCAGTTCATGATTATCATAGACCACCCCTCCCCCTCAATTTTAACCAACTGGCAAATTTGACCATCCGTCGCCAATTGGCAAGGGTATACCTCCAATCCCAAGTCCCATGGTACTTGCAGTTGTATAGGGCAGTTCAGGGTTATCATAGACCACCCCTCCCCCTCAATTTTCACCAACTGGCAAATTTGACCATCCGTCGCCAATTGGCAAGGGGTATACCTCCAATCTCAAGTACCATGATACTTGCAGTTGTATAGTGCAGTTCATGATTATCATAGACCACCCCTCCCCCTCAATTTTCACCAACTGGCAAATTTGACCATCCGTCGCCAATTGGCAAGGGGTATACCTCCAATCTCAAGTCCCATGGTACTTGCAGTTGTATAGGGCAGTTCATGATTATCATAGACCACCCCTCCCCTCAATTTTAACCAACTGGCAAATTTGACCATCCGTCGCCAATTGGCAAGGGGTATACCTCCAATCCCAAGTCCCATGGTACTTGCAGTTGTATAGGGCAGTTCAGGGTTATCATAGACCACCCCTCCCCCTCAATTTTCACCAACTGGCAAATTTGACCATCCGTCGCCAATTGGCAAGGGGTATACCTCCAATCTCAAGTCCCATGGTACTTGCAGTTGTATAGGGCATCCCTACCACTGGAATATGCCCTTTCTCATTTTCCTCGTTCTCAAAACGTGCCCAATCTCAAGTCCCATGGTACATGCAGTTGTATGGGGCATCCCTACCACTGGAATATGCCCTTTCTCATTTTCCTCGTTCTCAAAACGTGCCCAATCTCAAGTCCATGATACTTGCAGCTGTATAGTGCAGTTCATGATTATCATAGACTACCCCTCCCCTCAATTTTCACCAACTGGCAAATTTTGACCATCCGTCGCCAATTGGCAAGGGGTATACCTCCAATCTCAAGTCCCATGGTACTTGCAGTTGTATAGTGCAGTTCATGATTATCATAGACCACCCCTCCCCCTCAATTTTCACCAACTGGCAAATTTTGACCATCCGTCGCCAATTGGCAAGGGGTATACCTCCAATCCCAAGTCCCATGGTACTTGCAGTTGTATAGGGCAGTTCAGGGTTATCATAGACCACCCCTCCCCCTCAATTTTCACCAACTGGCAAATTTGACCATCCGTCGCCAATTGGCAAGGGGTATACCTCCAATCCCAAGTCCAATGGTACTTGCAGTTTCATAGGGCAGTTCAGGATTATCATAGACCACCCCTCCCCCTCAATTTTAACCAACTGGCAAATTTGACCATCCGTCGCCAATTGGCAAGGGGTATACCTCCAATCCCAAGTCCCATGGTACTTGCAGTTGTATAGGGCAGTTCATGATTATCATAGACCACCCCTCCCCCTCAATTTTCACCAACTGGCAAATTTGACCATCCGTCGCCAATTGGCAAGGGGTATACCTCCAATCCCAAGTACCATGGTACTTGCAGTTATATAGGGCAGTTCAGGGTTATCATAGACCACCCCTCCCCCTCAATTTTCACCAACTGGCAAATTTGACCATCCGTCACCAATTGGCAAGGGGTATACCTATCATCCCAAGTCCCATGGTACTTGCAGTTGTATAGGGCATCCCTACCACTGGAATATGCCCTTTCTCATTTTCCTCGTTCTCAAAACGTGCACAATCTCAAGTCCCATGGTACATGCAGTTGTATGGGGCATCCCTACCACTGGAATATGCCCTTTCTCATTTTCCTCGTTCTCAAAACGTGCCCAATCTCAAGTCCCATGATACTTGCAGTTGTATAGTGCAGTTCATGATTATCATAGACCAACCCTCCCCCTCAATTTTCACCAACTGGCAAATTTTGACCATCCGTCGCCAATTGGCAAGGGGTATACCTCCAATCTCAAGTCCCATGATACTTGCAGTTGTATAGGGCAGTTCAGGGTTATCATAGACCACCCCTCCCCCTCAATTTTCACCAACTGGCAAATTGACCATCCGTCGCCAATTGCCAAGGGGTATACCTCTAATCCCAAGTACCATGGTACTTGCAGTTGTATAGGGCAGTTCAGGGTTATCATAGACCACCCCTCCCCCTCAATTTTCACCAACTGGCAAATTTGACCATCCGTCGCCAATTGGCAAGGGGTATACCTCCAATCTCAAGTACCATGATACTTGCAGTTGTATAGTGCAGTTCATGATTATCATAGACCACCCCTCTCCCTCAAGTTTCACCAACTGGCAAATTTGACCATCCGTCGCCAATTGGCAAGGGGTATACCTCCAATCTCAAGTCCCATGGTACTTGCAGTTGTATAGGGCAGTTCATGATTATCATAGACCACCCCTCCCCCTCAATTTTAACCAACTGGCAAATTTGACCATCCGTCGCCAATTGGCAAGGGTATACCTCCAATCTCAAGTACCATGATACTTGCAGTTGTATAGGGCAGTTCAGGGTTATCATAGACCACCCCTCCCCCTCAATTTTCACCAACTGGCAAATTTGACCATCCGTCGCCAATTGGCAAGGGGTATACCTCTAATCCCAAGTACCATGGTACTTGCAGTTGTATAGGGCAGTTCAGGGTTATCATAGACCACCCTCCCCCTCAATTTTCACCAACTGGCAAATTTGACCATCCGTCGCCAATTGGCAAGGGGTATACCTCCAATCTCAAGTACCATGATACTTGCAGTTGTATAGTGCAGTTCATGATTATCATAGACCACCCCTCCCCCTCAATTTTCACCAACTGGCAAATTTGACCATCCGTCGCCAATTGGCAAGGGGTATACCTCCAATCTCAAGTCCCATGGTACTTGCAGTTGTATAGGGCAGTCATGATTATCATAGACCACCCCTCCCCCTCAATTTAACCAACTGGCAAATTTGACCATCCGTCGCCAATTGGCAAGGGGTATACCTCCAATCCCAAGTCCCATGATACTTGCAGTTGTATGGGGCAGTTCAGGGTTATCATAGACCACCCCTCCCCCTAAATTTTGATCATAGCATGGGTAATTATTGAGTTACATGCTCCAGGCCCTCTCACTATTATCCTACTGACAAAATGTCCAACTGGCTTCCGGTATGTCCACCCGTCAAGACCACTTGACCAATTGGCCCAGGTCGTGTGTATTGGACAACCCTCTATCTTCTCGAATTTATACAAGACGGCTAAGCCGTCTGAGGCAGTGAGGAAGGCTATCATTTATGTAAAATCCAGTGTAGTGAATTAACATGGCAGAGCTCGCTACTTCATGGTTAAAAATCGTAGGTTTTTATAGCTCATTATATTTGAATATGTACACAAAGAAGGAACTAAATTAATCGTTTTGCGATTTCGAAAAGGCCGGTCAGAAATGGCCGTATTTATACTAGAGACGGCTAAGCCGTCTGGACGACCTTAAGCCACAACAGACGGCTTAGCCGTCTAGTATAAAGTCGAGAAAAGTAGCAGACGTCTTAGCCGTCGTACGACTTAGCCGTCTGAAATTAAGGGCATCCAACAGACGCCCTTGTAGACGATCTTATTTTGCCGGACGGCTTAGCCGTCTAGTATAAAGACGAGACGACTAAATCGAGACGGCCTTACCGCAAATTGCGCAGCTTATTTTCAAAAGCTTATTTTCAAAAAAGAGACGCTTAGTTAGTCTACGGTCGTCTTAAACGCACTTCCGAATTTATACTAGACGTCATTAACGAAAAAATGTTAAGGCCATCTGGACGGCTTAGCCGAATGCAAGTATCCCCATCGCCCCATGCATCATCTCACTACGAATTTTGGGCCTACTTTCACGACGAAATTTGGTATAATTTAAAACATCCAATTTTTTTCACATCAAAATTTTGAACGACTCCGATTGATCAATGTAAAGTTCACCTCTAACATTTCATATCAATTGATCAAAACCTTTAGGTTTGTCAACTGTGGATGCAAAGTTTGATAAATATTGGATGGATTTCTGTAGTTTCTATTGCTAAGTTTTTAAATCCGACAAATTGGATTAATTTTGGAAGTCCTATCAAAGCACAACGTCTGTAAAACTAAAAATCGAATCTTAAAGCTGAGTCACATTCGCGTATTTAGACTACCCGAAAGAATCCTCTGCTTACATTTTATTCGGATCCAGCAGCTCAAATTTGATACGAATAATTCAAGGGTCTTTTAATTTGGTCTTTTTGGAAATCAAAACCTGAGTTTTCGTAATTAGAACACGATCATATTTGTGTATATACGGTTATAGTTTTAATCGAAGTGTCTATATGGCAAGCTGGCGGTCAAATTATAGCACACAAAGTCTTCGTTTTCAACATGGAAAAAACAAAATCCATATTTATTTCTTGGTTAGGTTAGGTTAGGTTTAGGGTTAGGATTTAGGAAAGGTTTAGCGCTCAAAATATTAAATTTGTTTCGACTGCCGGTCAAATAGTCAATGCAAAAAAATAGAAACCTGCCGGTCATTTAGCAACAGCGTATAGTTTTTCCGGGTTGAATTTACTAAATATGCAAAATTCAGCTAACAAAGGTCACACTAAAGTGATCGGGGATTCCCCTAAAATACAGCTGTCATTTTGCCAAGCTATAAACAACATACAGAGTCGGGAAATAACATTCCATTTCATCGGCTGATTTAAGAAATGTAGTGCGATATTTTCGCTTCAGTTCGGTCTAATTCAAACATAGGTTTGTAGATGTTATTTCGAGATTTCTACACGTAATTCTACTCCTAATATCGAATGAAAACAATAAGTACAACGGAGCGGCAGACAAGGGCTCTTTAGTTATTCCTTAACTGGCACTGATAAGCGACTGATTGCATTGTCTCCCGGCCTGCAAATGCTAAGGACGTTTTGCATGACGTAATAAACACATGCGCAAAACGAATGCGCACAAGACCAGTGTATCCCGACGTCCCACATGCTTGCTCTCTTGGACAATGTGACCTATAAAAGCTTTCGCAGCGTAATGTTTCTGGGGCTGCTAGTGCTGTAAGTGGGTGCAGTTACTACAGTCCTAAAGTATAAGAGAAGCATTTCGCTGGGGAGGTATGTGAAAGCCTTCAGGCTGACGTGGGTTAATCAGCTGGTAGAGGACGGGGCTGCAAGGCTCGCATATAACTTCCACCCATACCCAGCTAAACAATTATTAAATCAAAATCATGTGTGAGTAGTCTAGTGGCCTTGCAGTGGCTGCTGGTCTTCTCTCCAAGCCCACACCCCCAATTTTTGCAATACTGAGATAGCAGTTCTTTATTTTTCATTCGAATTAGAGGACTTATACAGAGAATAATACATATGGATGGAGTTTATAATCTTCGAGTGTTCAAATGTTGATATCAAATTTGAAAATGAGAAATAAATTTCATATCTCCAAGCGCCGATGTACTATATATTCTGTTTATTATAGAAACTTTTTTGTGAAAAATTTTCGATTTGAAGATTTCGTCGCGACAGTGGGCATAATCGTAATTTTGCACGCGTAATTTTTCGCACCCACCCCGTCCCCCCCAGTGCGCTATTTCCCCCGAAAGGCTCCCAGTGCGCTATCCCCTGAAAGGCTTCCTACAGTTGCGATTTATGTCTATTTAATCGCTGTGCGTTTTTTCCATCGCCATGTATTTGTTGAGTAGGCAAACCATGCAAAATGCCAGATTTTCAATACTCTGCAAAGGCGAAGTGAGATCGTTGCGAAAACATTGACATATCAACAAAATACTTAGCGTAAAGTAATTCTACTTGGCCAAACAATCACTGCGCTCTCTATGAAGCGAGCGATTGTAGGTTTTAGAATTTCAGTTTCCCACATCTTCCCTGTATTTTGGCAGGCTTTTACGCATCGATGCACGTAGATTTTAGGGGTGGACCATTAGAAATTGGGGGGGGGGGGGGGGGGGGGAATTCCCTCAAAAAATCGTGCAAGGACAATCATTCAATTAAAAAAAATCTTGCAGAGATTCAAGCTAGAAAAAAAATTCTGCAAAGACATGGCTTGGGCTCACGATGTCTGGGGAGGGAGGGACGGGGGGGGGGGGAGGGGGGGCGGCAAATATATGGGGGGGGGCTTCGATTTTCTGGGTGCCGGTTTAGGAGGCGGGGGGAGGGGGGGGGGCTAAAATTTTTGGGCTTACATTCGAGGGGGGGCCAAAATTTTTTGGGCGCTGATTTGTTAGACAGGGTGACTTGATGGCTGCAATAGCATGGACAAGATTCTGATAGTAAAATCAATTTTATTCATTAACTGCACAGTAACACACGTTGATAATATCATGTGCCATTTAAAAATTTCGGCGCGCTTCGCGCGCATAACGGAGACACCTAATACAGTTTTAAAGAACACGAGTAACGAAGCCAATAACTCAAAAACATAATCCCCCACTTAAAAGTCTGGCAGTCAGTCGCTACTATGTTTGAAAGAACTAGCATCTTAGGTCAGCGTGAGTTCGACATTACAAGCATAGAAGTTCATTGGGTCGCATTTTACGCACGTGAATAATAATAATAAGGGCGCGCTTTGCGCGCATAAAGAATTAACAGCCGTTGCTAACTCTCCAAAGAAATGAAATGTTCATCAACCTTTTCTCTCAGGCTTGATGAAATGTATTTTTTTTTAATCTGGGCGCGCTTCGCGCCCCAAAGAATAAGAATGCGATCCTCTCTTTCTGCAAAACGTCTGGGGTTCCTTTCAATATGATTCGTTCCCGCCAAGGCGATAAATAATGACCGGTCCCTTGCCCTTAGTTCAATGGTGATTAGCAGTTTTGAGTATGGCAGAACAGTACACTACAAGGGAGGGGGGGGGGAGGGATTGCATTGTCTCTCAAAACGAATGCGCACAAGACCAGTGTATCCCGACGTCCCACATGCTTGCTCTCTTGGACAATGTGACCTATAAAAGCTTTCGCAGCGTAGTGTTTCTGGGGCTGCTAGTGCTGTAAGTGGGTGCAGTTACTACAGTCCTGAAGTACAATAAACGAACGAAATAAACAAAAAAAAAGTACTTCGGGAGGTATGTGAAAGCCTTCAGGCTGACGTGGGTTAATCCGCTGGTAGAGGACGGGGGCTACAAGGCTCGCATATAACTTCCACCCATACCAGCTAAACAATTATATACACTGCGATAGTATTGTCATGTGTGAGTAGTCTAGTGGCCTTGCAGTCCTTGCAGTGGCTGCTGGTCTTCTCTCCAAGCCCACACCCCCAATTTTTGCAATAAAAACTGAGAAAGGCGTGCATTATATTTCATTCATCGAATTGGAGGACTTATTATTGTTTAATTATTGATGCTAATCCTTCACTCAAAGGGTTCATGAGTTGGAAGGAGTAGACGAATGTTTCGAGACGTCTCGGAGATGGTCTATGGCCATGGTATATCGATAAGATACACAGATACACACCAGATATATGGACTTGTATGAAAGTGACTTCAATTCGAGTACTTTGTTTTTCTAAGAAGAGAGGTTTAGATTGCAAATGTCTGATACTCCGTCCACACTACTCCGTTCTCAAACGAAAACGGCATACTTTTTGCTCCGGATACGGCTATCGTCCACACTAGAACGCCGAAAACGATCACCGAAAACGGATCAATCCGAAAAACGCTCTCCAGAGTGGAGCGATTTGAGAACAGAGCTGTTTGAAAACTCTGTTTTCTAGAGTGGACGTGGAAAACGATCCTATGTGAAACGATGACGTCACCACAGCATACCCGACCAATTTCGCGGGCCAACAGATCGAAGTGCGCATGCGTTGAGCTTGTTTGTTTGAGCATGCGCACTGAATGCATAAGCGCGTTTTCGTACGGATACGCGTTGTAGTGTGGACGGGCGAAAACGATACGAGCGATAAGTGTGGACGCAAATCTTTTTGAAAACGGAGCAAAAATTTTCCGTTTTCGTTTGAAAACGGTGCAGTGTGGACGGGGTCTGAGTGTTTATTAACCCCAGGAAAAATATTAAATTTCAATTTTCGCGTAAAAGACATAAGAAAAAGGTGCCGCTTTGTTTTGTAATGGTATTTGAAATGAAAAGAAATGATTGATTGGTAGTTCGGCCTTTTTTGAGCGCATGGTTTTTTTAGTCCACTTTAATTTTAGGCGGTTTCTGTGTTTTTTTTTACGGCTGAAAATTAAATGTCATCTCACACTGTAGCGTTCACTGCAGTTTGCATTAATAAATGCAATAAAATGAGATATATTAAAAAGAAACTACAGTCGTGCCTATGTTAAGCTACCACACTCTCTGTTCATCGCAATTGAAAACTAAACACAAACTAAATACACAGCAATCTGTCGGTGTTCGGGCTCAGAAATTTGTCGTGATCACGTATTTCTACCTGTCAGGGGCGTAGCTACCAATACGCAAAGTACGTAACTGCGTACTAAAATGTTCACTTTGTTAGACTTTTTCTAATGTTTTTCTGATGATGATGGTGTCTATCAAACTAGCCACTCTTTGAGTACCTTACAAAACAGCTCTCGCTACGCCCCTGAGCCTGTGGCATTGTATTTATGTCAGGATTTGATTTCTGAAAGACATGACATAAATATCATATTCAAATATCCTGGGCAAGCTTCTGAGTGCCTCCAAATGCCAATTTTCTATATTGTTGAACTTGTGAAAACAAAGAAAATGTAAATATATTACTAAAATAGACACTTGTCTGGCGCTGATATTGGAACAACACAAATACCTGATGATACTTTAAACTTATTACGATTTTGAGAAGGCAATTATACCACAAAATATTGACGGCTAGTTGGAAGAAAATATTTTCCGTATTTGGCGGAGTCGCGCAGAGACGGAGGCCAAGATTGTACGTGAAAATATTTTCTTCCAACGCCGTTAATATTTTGTGCCGTTTCAAAATCGTAATTAGTTTTGTATCGCGTACTTGATGTTTTTCTAGAGGAAATCGCAAGAAATGCAGTAACCCGCATATAATATAAGAACAGGCCATTTCAGGGTCAGTCTGACTAGAACTTCCATATATTTACTGTAGGTTCTTATAAAACAAAACGGGTATCTAAAATGACACATTTCAGCCTGATGTTCTTAATGCATTTGTTCTTATATGCGGGTGTTTACTCTATTGTTTATTTTCGTCGATTGAAATCTCAATTCTCCTTACAAGCGCTCTCTCTCACGTAACGGCCTTTCGCACGAGCTCGAGCACTTTTTTGTTCACATTTTTCGGCGAAAAAAATCTCTTTCTGCCATTAGATATTGCTAAGAATTATAGCTTAACGTTATTTCTAACTATTGACAATGAAATGAAACACAAATTCGTGCGAAGAAAGTTGAATTTTGTTTGCATTTTCTAATAGCTAGATGTTACTCATTACTAAAAACAAATTCCAATAGCATTGGAAAACAAATAGTGGGAAAGCATTTATTTGTAAATTTCAGTCCATACTGCCAATAACGGTAACTTGAGTAAAGATAAATTAATTTGCGAGATAAATAACATGTGAAGTGCTCCGCCATAAACTAATTAAGTGAATCTCAAAAGAAGCGCATTTCGCTAAGTACAGCTGGAGGCTGTTCTTGTGGCTAGAAGGAACGTTTAAACCTGAGCTCGACATAATAGACCTTTTTCCAAAATGGCCGCCGCAAATTCACATGTCTTAACCCTATTCAGACTGGGGGGGGGGCTTTTCGAGCCCGCCTCCAGTAAAATCCTGATTACTCTAAAACCACTGCAGCTATGATGGTGAAACATCGTGACTTTTCCTAAAATTTATCTGGGGACATTTTGGTGTCAATGACATGTCAGTGTCAACGACCTAGTTTCCATGGCAACCACTTTTTGACATGCATGTTTTGCAAAACTCGAAAAAAACGTGAATTTTTCATATTTCAAGCTTAATGTTGGACACATTGCCCAATTTATGACTATCGGAGCTTGTACTCCTTAGTAATTTATGTACAGGCTAATTATTTTTTGACACAAAATCTTTGGGGGGGAGGGGTAGGGGGATTTGTTGATTTTAACATATGGTCTAAAACTAGCTCTGGGACTCACAAATTTCCTTTTAATGCAACTTTTTCAATGTCAAACACTTCTTTGATGAGTATTTTGTACATTTTGAACATTTTTTTCTCATTGAGTATTTATCTGAAGAGTCAAATGGAAATTAAATGAAATCCAAGATGGCAGATCCAAGATGGCGGATCCAAGATGGCGGACAATATTTTCAAAAGTCGTCATTATGACGCAAGTTTAATGAAATTTATGTGGTAATGTCACAAATTATTACATTTACATTATCTTGATGTTAATTAGTTGGCTTTTAGAGTATTATCTATCAAGTTTTGGAAGTTAATTAAATTACTTAAAAATTGATAAGACATTGAGAATGACGTCATTGTGACGTCACATTTTGCTCCCACGTGACAAAAATAGGTGTGGTGATTTGTCTAAGGCTCATGGTCATTGTGTGAAAGTTTGATGATCATAGCCCCAGTGGTTCCAGAGATATAGAGGGGGGCCGAATTAGCCCCCCCCCCCCCCCCCCCAGTCACAGATGGTCAAAAAAAGCCCAGTCTGGATAGGGTTAAAATTAAACTGAGTAAAAATCAAATACTGGCACTAGAAAGAGTAACCTCACATTAGTAATAATTTTCGTTATGTCAAGTGCCATGTCGACTGAGAAAGCAGTGTCTGAAAATTGAAAATTTTAAACGTTCGTTTTCTCGGAAGATATTGAATATAATGCAGCGAAATTTTGTAGTTTTGCTAAAGTGATGATGTGTGTTCTAGTGCTGGTGTTCAAATTTTAACAAAAATCGATTTGAATTTTCGGCGGCCATTTTGAAAAAAGGTCTATTGCTTAGTATTTGAATACGTATGTTTCATTGAGACAATACTCGGCTGAATAAATCAATAAAGTGTTTATGGTGGGGCAATCTTTTCAACAACACTAGAAAAAAAGGGTCTTACCTATGGTACTTCAAGTGTGGCTGAATGTTCACGAACCAAGCCATTTCAATCGAGATTCAACGTGCCCATCCAACTTTTCCGTTCGTTTTCCTGAATTCGATATTTTCAGCGATGCTACGATAACACAAATACGCCGGTTTCCATACCATGTAAATCGCAACAGTCACAACCACATTGGTGACCCTGTTGAGGCCACATTTGTAATAACCTGCCACATTGTAATAACTGCCACATTTGTAATAACATTGTGCCACATTTGTAATAAGTGCCACATTTGTAACACCATTGTGTCACATTTGTAATAACTTCATAACTAGGTGGAAAGTAAGGGGGAGGTACATTACGTCATCGATGACGTCATCAAAAATAAAACAAATCATATCTCGTGAAGAGAAGATTCCAAGACAACCAAACTTGGACATAATTGTAAAGGTGAGTACAGAGTCGCAACAAAATGATCATGTGATGTGACGTCATCGATGACGTCATCAAAACTAGAAAAGTCGATATCTCAAGAAGGCAATATCGCTAGGTGACCAAACTTGGAAAAACTATCTTTGAGGCAAGGAGGTGCACCACCAAGGTCACATGGCATGACGCCATCTATGACGTCATCAAAACAAAAAACTCAATAATGCGATGGCAACATTGCTAAGTGACCATACTTGTGTTAAGTTGTTTTGGAGGCAAGGGAAAGTCGATACATCGATGACAATAATGTATTGATTCGAGCTCCACTTTTAGATAGTGCCTCAATCTATATATTATCTTTGTGTAAACGAGAAACACTCTACGATTACACATTACACTACACAGACTCTACAGTTCATTTAGTGCTGTCTGGCAATATGTTTGCTTGCCAAACTGCACCGAATGTATTTGGCTTGTTGTTTGATTGAGTTTTTGCCGAACGTTCGGCTAGATACGTCAGGTTTGTGAAAATGTATCATATTCAGGGGCGTAGCCGTAGCCCCAAACCTATTCTGAGCAACTTTCAATTCTGAGCAACGTTTTCGATTTTACGTTATTTCCGATCAAATTTTTACAAAAATGGCAATTTGTGATACATTTTGCCATTTCAAATCAAACACAGAACGAAAAATCTTGCTAAAAGCACTTTTTTCACCTTGGGCGCTCTCTGTGGTGTATCCATATATGGTTTCTCGTTGGGTATCCTGTGTTAATATTAAGCTTCCAAATTGGCGGAAGCCCAATCTTGTTCCCAGAAACTCTCGGACGAAGAGGCAGCCGAAACCATGCAAGAAAGCAAAACATCCTATTCAAATTGCTAGAGAAAATGGGGCAGAGATGACGGAACCTGGAAGGCCATCAATAAGGACTTAAAGGACTTCTTGAAGAGCCTCAGGGAGCCTCTTATTTGTTTGAGTTTTCTTTCAAAAATAGTAGCAGCTATTATTATATGAGTTTTATGGTGCTGCTGAGTTGAGAAACATGATTCTTTATCATTTTTCAATAAATCAGGCGACAAGTGTGAAAGACATGTTTTTTTTTTTGGGGGGGGAGCAATTCAACTTTTGATGTTCTAAGATCAACTTTTTCGAATCATTGAGCCAGCTTTTGAGGGTATTTTGGGGCAACTTTTAAAGAATTTTGAGCAGAATCGACTGCCTGTGCCTAGCCCCCCCCCAGGTTGTCTGGCTTCGTCCTTCCTGAGATATCATTAATAAACGGAGAAGGGTCTTGGTTAACCTGTAGGCGCGAGGCACGCACGGACGCGCCCGCGATACCCATATGAACTACCGCTGAACCATAAGAAAGTCGATCGTGCACCTGAGTTCTAGTTTGAGTGCATTCTTCCTGCTATAGCTATGGTGCTCCGCTCTACGGCCTTAGGCCGCTAAGGAGCTCCGCTATTACACTGTGCCACAGTCAGGTATTACAAATGGGGCAGTTATTACAAATGTGGCACAATGTTATTACAAATGTGGCAGTTATTATAAATGTGGCACAATGTTATTACAAATGTGGCAGTTATTATAAATGTGGCACAATGTTATTACAAATGTTTCAGTTATTACAAATGTGGCCTCAACAGACCCAGGTTTCCATTTAAACTTCATGTCGAGCAGTTGCAGCAGTCGCTAGTTTCCCTTTCGTAAACCATCGTTGCCTTTTAGAACGGTCGTTGCCATTTCTCTGAACGGTCGATGCCTTTTCAGAAAGGTCGTTGCCATTTCTGATCCCTTGGGATAATTAGTAATTATCATTCATATAGCTTCGTTCTATAGATGCTAATGAAAGATAGTACAAATCCAATTGAAAAGCACCTCCAACCAGCGAATTCGCTCGTAGCGCACTGGTTAGGGTTAGGGTTCTAAGCAGGGTGGAATTGATATACGATTTTTTTCCTTTTACCTTTACTGAGACAACGAAACTAAACGTGTAAATTTTGTAAGTGCCGTCCAAAAGGCAACGATGGTTTACGAGAGGGAAAATTGCGTCGTAAGAGATAGAACACGGGCGATTCCACAACACGAGTTGCAGCCGTCCCAGCGTGTGGCAAGTCGCGAACGCCGCTGGTTTCCATATGTCGCGCAGCTGTCGCAGAACAAATTTGTTCACAATATAGACCGATTCGACGTAATTTTGTAGTTGTCTGATTGGAAAACTTTTTAAACCAATGAAAGATCTCTCTGACATTAGTCAAATTGCCAAGTTTGGGTGTTGTAGCTTGTTTAGCAGCGAAGTCATGAGCCCGCGAATACGTGAGTTTTTAGGGCACTGTGGCCCTTAGTCATACAAACCTCGAGATTTCATAACCCTGTAACGTTTCTTCTGAGTAAGATACGAACTTCAAATGTTTCATGTTGACTGGTTTCAAAGGTTTCTTCCATCAGTTCAAAAAGCTTTCCAATCAGACAAGTAAATCAACTACCTCAAATTACGTCGAATCGGTGTATAGCGCTATTCACTGTTTATCAACATTGCCATTGTAATGCTAATGTGCCAACCGTAGATTGAATAGCGCCCTTTGTTCTGTGAACCAATCGATCTCTGCTTGGCACATTAATAACAATAGATGACGTCAGCGTGAACAGCGCTATAGCTGCTGAACAAGTTTGTCCACGACATCTGCGACTATATATGGAAACCGGACTTTAGTAATGGAGCTCTCTATCGTATCTTAATATCTTCCCTAAAGAAAGCCAACGTCGAAATTGTGTTAAGTTCATTCACGACGGACGCAGGAAGATTTGAGAAATTTCAGGCTTTGGGGACATAAATATTGTGCCGGACTGTAATTATCAGGGATATTCAAATTCTGTTTGCATTTTCTATAAGCTATAGATGTTACTCATTTTCAATGAACCAAAAATAAATCCCTATTGGAACCTTTAAAAATAAATTTCAAAGTTGAAACAAATACTGCAAACACAGGAAAACATGCCAACTTGTCCACTATCATTTTCCAGTATTTTACAAGAACTTGGTGTTATTACAAATGGTTTCTTTTTACAAGATATAGAAAACAGCCACACAGAAGTTTGCAATGCAATGCAAATGATTTATGTCCAGGATTTTGTCAACTGCTTACTCGAGCTGCTAGTGGATATTAAAATTGTCTTTACCTATTTTCTGGGCTGAAGGCTAATATATGTAAGTTTTTAAGTTTCGCGGAGAAACGTCTTCCACCTGGGTTCATATTGAGCTTAACCACTCATACAAGTCCATATATCTGGTGTGTATCTTATTAATATCCCGTGGACGTAGACTATCTCCTAGACATAAGGTCTCGAACACTCGCCTGTCCCCCCAACTCATGAACTCTTCAAGTGAAGGATTGTTAAGCGCGAATATCTTATCTTTAGCATCATAAGGTCTTACTCCATTGCTTTTGCTACCACACCGAGGTACGCGTCCTCAACTTTAAACTTAGCGAGATTCTTTGACGTTTTGACGAACTCTGACAAAAGGTTCCCAGAAACCACATAACACCCGCCAATGCAGTACTCAGGGTAGCGCTTCGCTAGAAAGTCACTTGTCCTGATATAGTGTCGACTTTGGTTATTTCTGACGACTACACTATCGTTTCTAACATACCCGGCATACAATCTTGGGGACACGTTTACATTTTGAATCCAGGTGTAGAATCTAGGGATGTTAAGGTACACATCATGATCGACTTTTATCACGTATTTGGGGTGGAGAGTCAATGCCCACTCAAAGCCATGCCAAATTTTGTACACAATATTACGATAGCTTTCCAGCGTGTTAGTGCGAAATATATCACCATAAAGACTGGCCTCCGACTCGACTTCTACATCATCGATTGTCCGAACTGCTGCTGATAATCCAAGAAGGAAGATTACGGAAGTCGAATTAAGCATCCAAGAGGCATCCTTTCTTTTCATGATGTGTTGCAAGCCTTTGTTCTCTTTAATCTCCCCCATGTGTTTCTGATTGCCTCGCGGCGTGGCCAAGCGGGAGGGCTTGTTGTAACAAGAACCAATAAGAATAAACCTTGCTTGTGATGAAGTTTTGGAAGCAACATTCCATTCTTCTGAATTGTGTTTGTCAAAAGGGGCTGTGGTTTGGCTTCTCGTGTAGAAAGGAAAGACAAAGTCAAGTTGCGTGGATGTTTAGTGGTCCTTGAACTTTGGGTGTCGCTTTGGTTTTCCGTGAAACCAAAAACAATCTTCTTATTACATCTCAAATATCCTTTTCTTGCCAGTAAGAAGAAAACAATCCCAACTTGGATCAGCAAAAAAGGGAAAAGACACCTCCCGATCTTCCGATTTTTTATCATGTTCTGTCTCGTTCAAGGAACACTACCCGAATGAACAAAATCAGTGCCTTCTATTTCTAATATATAAAGGTGATATAATGTTAATCTTCTTGCGGTTTCGACTGGCATTCATACGTGAAATGCCGAAAAGAATGCGCGGACTCGCGCATTCGTTGGCCAGAAAGAGCATCATCCTAAAAGCATTTTAAGGACAAGCAGTGTTAAAAAGAAAAGAAATGGGAACTTGATTAAAGATGAATTAATGTAAAGGTAAACGTATTTTCGAGATAAAAACAAGTGAAGTGCTTCGTCATTTTAAGCTAATAAAGTGAATCACTAAAAAAGCGCATTTCATTAAGTACAGCTTGAGGCTGTTCTTCTGGCTAGACAGAGCGTTTAAACCTGAGCTAATGTCACGTCATTGCTTTGTACTCGAATACGTGATATTTATTGCAACATGCTTGAATGAATGCATTAACTAAGTGTGTATATGGTGGGGCAATATTTTCATCAACACTAGAAAGAAAATTCTCTATCTTCTTCACTAAAAATGTGCAGTTACATGCTATTACAAGATGGACCTTATACCATACAAATTTCATATACAACTGCTTCAGTTGAAGTTGCTCGTTAGTAGTTGGCAATGAAAATTCTTGACTGAAAACGAAGCCTTGCAGATAATCATGTCAAATCATGGTTCAAAGTAGAAAACACAATGCACAATGTTATTGAGTGTTCTTAGTTTAGTTTGGCTCGTCAAATTGGAATAAAAAGTGACTTCAATATGATGCATATGGTTCATGAATATTTGCCTCGAGGATTATCTTGGCATATTATGCAAAGCTATAAGACTCAGAGACTTCAATCAAGTTTATTATTATTAGGATTCATGGTTTTAGCAAGGTTAATTGAAACAGGTGTACATCATAACAGCAACGTCGTGCACGTCAGGAAATTAGAAGTGAATGAAGACCAGGACACTGGAAATCACAGTAGCCTTGTCTCGTCGCTTATACTGACAATGTTATCAAAGCTCATTCTGCAAGAAAACAAAAGAGAAATAACTGAAAATTCTGAGAAAGTAAGGAAGGTGAGAGCACATTACTGAGGTTGACTGATGGTGAAAGTCACAACTTTCATCAGCCGAGAATGCCGATGGGCTCCCTCAAACACGCGACAACCTGAAAACGAGTTTACCACAGGCTTCCCAAATACACCACATCTCCCCCTTTCTAATATGAACATGGGTGCCATGCTAGGCCAAATATGGTATGACAACTGCCTAATAAGCAACTAACATTGTAAGTCCTTAAGTCTCAAACAAGTCCGAATCTCAATAGAGTTCTTGTACATAATGTTCTTCATGGTCTCAATCAATCTCTCTGGAGCCCTTCTGATCCTAGAAGATCTCCGCAGTGGAGTAGGGGTCTCCTTAGGCTGCGTACCACGGTCCTGTGACTCAACTGGTATCTCCGCATTACACGTTGGTGTTGCTGCCCGGAAGTCTTGGGTAGGAGGCATCATTATAGGCACAGCCTCACCTTGTACTGTTAAAGGGACCGGTGGTGGCACCTGAGTCTCCATGGGCGGCTGATCTGTGGATGGTTCAGGGTCCCCTCTTCTCTGCATACTATCACGACGTATGTGCTCCACATGTCTCTTCCAGATACGCCCATCGTCCAGTACCACTACATATGAATATGGACACTGACACTTGAGTCTCCATGGGCGGCTGATCTGTGGATGGTTCAGGGTCCCCTCTTCTCTGCATACTGTCACGGCGTATGTGCTCCACATGTCTCTTCCAGACACGCCCATCGTCCAGTACCACTACATATGAATATGGACCACTGCGTTCTGCTATGCAACCTTACTCTTTCTCTTGTATAGAATTCTCTGTACTTAGCATGCACATCATGTGAAGCCTTCTGCTTAGCCTGGGCACTTAGCACATTCTCCTCCACTGCAGGCCGAAGTAGTGATAAGCGAGTCCGAAGTTCATGGCCTACAAATAGACTGGCTGGCGTTCTGCCAGTAGTTGGGTGCTTGATCGATCGGTAGTGTAACAGGAAGTTAGCAATCCGCTGCCGGATTGACAACTTACCACCCTTGCAAGACTTCATATGGTTCTTAGGGACGTGTCATTATTTACCGGGGGGAGGGCTCCCATTTTTTTTTCAAACAAGGCTAAAAAAAAAAGGACCCTCCCCTTGAACATAACAAAAAAAAAAATGTGACCCTCCCCCAGTAGTAGGTAAAAAAAATTGTGACCCTCCCCATGTAATTTATATTTTCTAACAAAACTGTCAGATAGACTCTTGTCAGAGTGATGCAACGTCTTTTTCTTTTCTTAATAGCAGAAATACTTTTTTCTTGCTTCTGTCAAAGCTGAGGAACCGCGGTCATTATTTATCGCCTCCATTATTTACGTGAGAGGATTTTGAGTAAACAGTAAAGATGCAGGGATCCTCCCTCTATAAGTACAATGATTAACGCGATTCGACCTCTCCCGTCCCCTATTTGACTTAGTACTGAAGACATTTTACAGAAAAAGGGGCTCGCATTTTTTTTTTCGTTGCGCGCGAAGCGCGCCCGAATTTTGATAAACGCATTTCATCAAGCCTCAGAGAAAGGGAAGATGAACATGTTTTGTGTTCGGTATAGTAAACAATGCCTGTCAGGAGCCCCTATTGATGGGTTCCTGAGCCAACAAGGTTATGTTGTTCATGCGCGCAACTGCGCGCCTCAAATGACGAAGTTATTATTATTCAGGCGTGAAGCGCTGCCCAAATGACGAATTTCTATGTTTGTAGCCTCGACCTCACGCTTACCTATATGGGATTTTCTTTCATACATAGTGACTTCCCGTCAGACCTATCATTGCAGTGCATTTTTGGAAGAGTTTGCTTTTCCTCATCAAGATACACTGATGTTCTTGACGGCGAGATGGTAGTGTCTTCGTTGGCGAAAGAGTATATAATATGTCATTCTATTTTTTCGAAATTTTTATTAATTTAAAATGCAAATCATATAGAAGTTGCTGAAATAACCACTATCGGCATCTGTTTCACTCTTTCCATCGTCCAAATATTGTTGAAAAAAATTATGACCCTCCCCACAAAAATAGGAGCCCTCCCCCACGCTAATAATGACACGTCCCTTAAATGACTGAACCATGCGCTCGGCTAGCCCATTGCTTGCTGCATGGTAGGGTTTGACCCTGACATGCTTATCACCGTTCACCTTAAGAAAGTGAGCAAACTCCTCACTGCGGAACTGGGGTCCATTGTCACTTACGAGATGCACGTTAACCCATATCTTGCAAATAAGTCCCGTAAAATAGGTACCGTAGCTGCAGTGGTTGTGTTCTTGGCCATATAGAAAATCTCAGGCCAGCGTGAGTGTGCGTCAACAACAATAAAATAATGTCCTAGATCATCCTCCGCATAATCAACATGCACACGGTGCCAGGGGCGGCTAGGCCACACCCAAGATGCTATAGTGGTACTGTTACATTACCTGCTGGCAACATGCGCATTTCCTAACTGCCTGTTCAATGTCACAGTCAATATTTGGCCACCAGACGAAGCTGCGAGCTATTTCCTTCATGCGAACGATCCCTGGATGCCCGCAATGCAGTTCTCCTAACATAACCTTCTGGTAACGAGTGGGGATGATGACCCGTAGGCCCCACATTAAACAATCTTGCTCAACAGACAATTCATGCCGTCGATTAAGAAATGGCTTGAGACGTAAATCATCAACATGTGCTGGCCAACCATTCCTGACAAACATAAGCACCTTGGCTAGCACAGGGTCTGCTCGTGTTGCAGATCTGATCTCCTTGTGTGTCACTGGTAATCCATCCAGCAAAAGTTCCTCAACTCTGAAAATAGCACTCTCACCCCCCTTGGTATTAGGCAAGGGTAGGCGCGACAAAGCATCAGCCACTGCATTTTCCTTCGAGGGAATAAACTTGATGTCGTAATCAAATGCTGCTAAAATAATAGCCCAGCGTTGCAGACGTGCAGCTGCCAATGATGGTATAGCTGACTTAGGACCGAAAATCATTTCCAAAGGCTTGTGATCTGTCAGAATTGTGAAATGTCTGCCATATAAATACAAGTGAAATCTCTTCACACCTAACATAATTGCCAGTGCTTGTCAATCTGCCCGTAACGTTTCTCGTTTCATTGAGTGTTCTAGATGCAAAGGCAATTGGCCTTCGGGATCCATTCGGGTACACATGCATAATGACACCTCCCAATCCGTAAGGGGAAGCATCTACTGCCAGTTCTACCGGCACCTTAGGATCATAATGTGTAAGTACCGTGTCTGATGAGAGTGCCTGTTTCACTTCCTTAAATTCCTTGTCACATTTGGTCGTCCAGTCCCAGGCCTTGTTGCCTAGCAACCCATAGAGGAGGTTTGCCACTGTAGACAATTGGGGGATGAAACTACTCAGAGCTGACAGCATCCCGAGAAAAGAATGCAGCTCTGACACATTCTTAGGTGGAGGCGCCTCGTGTACCGCCTTAACCTTTTCTGACGTTGGCTGCAATCCCCTCTCAGAAAACCGCAACCCAAAATAGGTCACCTCAGGTGCCAGGAAGACACACTTCTCCAGCTTCACTCGTAAACCGTACTTCTGGAATTGTGCCAAAACAGCTTCCAAGTTCCTTAAATGTTTCTCGTCGGTAGCTCCTCTGATAAGTAGATCATCCATTATCACGCACGTTCCACTGATACCTGCAAGGACTTGTTCAATAAACCGCTGCCAAATGGCTGGACTTGAAGAAATTCCAAATGGCAAACGTGAGTACCGAAAAAGACCTTTGATAGTGTTGATTGTACATAACTCCTGTGATGCAGGATCCAACACCAGCTGCTGATATGCGTTTCGTAGATCAATCTTGGTGAATTTTGTCCACGAGGACACCTTACCCCTTATTTCCTCTAACGTAGGGATGGGAAACTGTTCTGTTTGAATCGCTGGGTTCACCGTACCCTTGTAGTCTCCGCATATTCTCACTGTGCCATCCGTCTTAGGAACACACACCAGAGGTGTAGCCCACTCACTGAATTCAACAGGCTTTATAACTCCGTCCTTCTGTAATCGCTCCAGTTCCCTCTCCACCGCTGGTCGCAGGGAGTATGGTACTGGGCGTGCTCGCTGAAAAACTGGTGTGGCACTTTCTTTCAGGTGCAACTTTGCTGTAACCCCTTTGACCGTTCCTAGCTCTGGTGAAAATACTTCTGCATAGCGATTCTTTAAAACTTGGATATCCTCTTGCTGATTTACTGAAAACTGTCCCTGCTCTTGGTTAGGAAGCAGGTGTTTCCAATCCAATATGATACTACCCATCCATGCCCTTCCAAACAGGGGTGGGGCATACTGCTGTGCTCTCACAACCAGCATGGGCAGTGTCTTCTTCTGTCCCTTATACTCAACATCAACAAGAATTTGACCCGCAATATCCAACTGTGCACCCGCATATGCATGGAACTTCTTCTCTACTGGTTTCAGAGCAAGATATCTAAAATGCCTCTCATAGTCAGTATAACTCATAACTGACGCTGCGGCACCCGTATCCAGTTCCATTTCAAAAGGGATGTCCTCCAATAATAATGAGACCTTAATTGCTGGACTAGAGATAGCTGCCTCCTTTGACTTGGATTGCTTTGCCGCTTTCAGACTGAAAAGTGAGCCTAGGTATTCTTCCTCTCCCCCCCCCCCAAAAAAAAAGCGAAGTATAATTTTCAGTATGAACATGTGGGAAAAAACTTGTTGCTCCCCTAGAAAAAAAACGAAGGATGACCAGGGCTTGCCCTAGACAAAAATTTCTAGCTACATGTACGTACTGTATGGCCTAGTATCTGCCGACCAAGATGCGGAGTTGGAGAAAGAATCCATCCATTGGCTTTTAGGGAATGTGGTGAAAAATTTACAATGGTCGATTCCAGCTATGAACTTTTTATTTTAAAATAATTATTAGAGTCACAAACACCAATGTACCCTCGGGTTCAAGGCGCTCTAATAAAAATCTATCATCTATAATGCATGTGCGTACTGCATGTCGGTCTGATGTGGGACATTTGTTGAACATACTGGTCTGGTAGTTGTGGAATATGGTCTGGTAGTTGTGGAATATGGCTTGGGCATTCTGAATAGAGATTGAGTGCATGTGCTAATACATGTAGCTGGAATTGTTCATTGAATTGTTTGATCAAGTAACGGTACATGTATACATTGTGTGACTATGCCCATATAGGGCTGATTCCCCAGGGACTAAATGGGGCTTTAAGCTAGTATGGCCTAAATAATGAGGAAGGTTTTTGTGATTTGGATATTATTGCCGCTAAATATGTCTATGGTACATCACACATTCTCGAGCATCCAATCCATATTGTCACCCCTTAATGCTCTGCTTCAATGTATTCATTAAATATTAAATATTAATGAATTATTAATAGAATATATAATTATTTTTGACAAAAAAAACTGATTTTCTCGGCAAAAGCACATGTCTGAAAGTTCTATCCGTTAGGGACGGACCATTTGATACTTGATGGCGGGGGGGGGGGGGGGGGGGGGTGTCTGATCCCCCAAAAAAATTCGAGCAAGCCTCTGACCTAGAAAAAAAAAATAACGCGCAAGCAAAGCTGGTGGCCAAAAAAAAATCGAACAAGCTCACTTTAAAACTCTCTCCTGATTTACCGT
The DNA here is from genome assembly GCA_033964015.1 of Scolanthus callimorphus. Classification (NCBI taxonomy): domain Eukaryota; kingdom Metazoa; phylum Cnidaria; class Anthozoa; order Actiniaria; family Edwardsiidae; genus Scolanthus; species Scolanthus callimorphus. Next base: position 18,112,886 of record CM066911.1, read on the forward strand.
ATTTAGAGAACCTGATGTCTTTATAATAGATAGATTTTTTTGGTCGGCTCGCGCTGCGCGCTCGCCATCTACAACCAATAAACCGCTTAGATATTCGTTTTAGAATTTAAAAAATTGCACAAAACTATAAGTAAAGGTTAACTTACTTTCGACTGATATGTCGTAGCAGCGTCGCGCTCTTAAAAAGCGTATGCTGTGGTGTAGTATTTACAAACAATAACATCGAACCAGGCATGATTAATTTGTTGAAATTTCTTCAGCGTGACTCTCGTCTCCCAGAAATAAGAATTTATCATTCTCGTAGATTTTCAAAATCGCGGCGCGCTTCGCGCGCATTGAGAATCAGTTGTCAGTCATTGTTCGTAAACCCGAACTGATCCAGATGCTTAAGCATACCGATTTCGCGAAATGCTAACATAACAGGAGAGCACTATGAAATCAAACTTTATAGAAGTGATCAATTGCCATTTTGAGGAACTAATTAGGCGATTCTCGAACCCAAAAAGAAAATCAGGAAAAAATATCGAGCACAGTCACGTTCTAGGGAAAAAATTCGAGCAGCAAAACTCGACGCGAAAAAAATAACGAGCCCAAAAAAATTAGCCACTCCCCCAATCAAATATCAAATGGTCCGTCCCTTAGAATAAAATGTAACTTCTCAGTTTTGTAAGAAAATCGAAAATGACACTTATAAAAACGTTTACCAGCATTTGTACTTTCTATATTTAAAATTGTATTGCCTCTTGGAGTTAGATAGTACCTGAGAAGAAGGCTCAGACTGAAAGAAAAATTGTCATCAATTAGAACAAAGGATTTGTTTTAATTGTTGGCACCTCCACTTTCATAGTCCACCTTAGTCGGGGGCGGAGCTGAATAAGTGGACCTTGATTATTCCTTATTCTTTGACATTTTTCTTCAATTATTCATTATTCCTTTTCATTATTTAGGCGTTATTCATTATTCATTAACGCAACACAACCATTATTCATTTGTAGGAACTTGTTATTCATTATTCCTCGACTTTTCGACGCAATTATTCATTTGTTCGTAAGACCCGTTACTCATAATTCATTATTCAGCTTCCACCCCCGAACCTTAGTGTCATTCATGTTGATATAAAACTTGGAGGTTCTATTGAGTTCTGACGGACTGGAACTTTGCTAATAGGGAAATAAATGATTCACAAATAATTATTGATTTTAGCAATAATTAGGTAATATATTTTAGCTTGTAAGCTGTAATTAGAATCAATGAATATCTTTGCAATCCAATTCGGAAATGTGATGTTTGTGCGTTATTTGAATGGTTCATGTGAAAGGAAAAAGTCCTAGTGGAAAATGCTCGAAAAAGTCCTGGAAATTGTGGAGCTTTTCCTTTACAAAAGCATCCGTCAACCCTGTTCTTATTTTCTTCTCCAATTATTCCCTTGATTAGAGAAAATAAGGGTTTCATAAGAAAATGAGATTCTATAAATAGCACATACTAATATAGGCCGTTATCACGCAAAATTGATTAATAATATTAATAGTTATCAGAAAATGAAATCCAGTTTTTAATTCTACACATCCGTATTAGTAAAATTGCAAAGTTTCAAAAGAATTACTTGAAAACTGGCTGAGATATGAATTTTCAAAACTCGATTCTATACATCCGTATTAGTTGAATTGCAAAGTTTCGTGAATATTGCTTGAAAACTGATTGAGATAAGAATTTTCAAAACTTCGTATTCTGTCTTACTTTTTACAAAGAAACATATGGGCAAATACGTCAAGTCGAGGCTGGACGGGCATCCATGCCCGTCCAGTCTCGTTTCGATGTATTTTCCCATACATTTCTTGCAAAAAAATAAGCCAGAATACGAAGTTTTGAAAATTCTTATCTCAATCAGTTTTCAAGCAATATTCACGAAACTTTGCAATTCAACTAATACGGATGTATAGAATCGAATACATTACTGTATTTCATTTTCTGATAACTATTAAATACTCAAGCACATTAAGGCCTGGGATTCTAAATGGACTTGGGGCTGGTGCCCAAAAACGCAAATTTTGCCTTAAATTGCTTTAATCTATTAAGGCAGGCTAATTTTTGGTACAGTGATAAAACTCGACGAACTTAACATTTTTGGGTATATGCTTCATCGCTGAATGTCACAATAGCCGCCTTATTTGAATATGAATGGTCCTTTTGTTTGATTATACCTCGTTCTATTAGAAGACGACTATATGGCATTCAGCGATGAAGTAGATACCCATTTTTGTGCCATGTTTTAGTACGGAGTGATGTCACAAGGCATGTCACGTGACCAAACAGTAAATTGGTTTTCCGGTGATGGTGAAAACATATAGCTATACAATGTTGGTGAAAATGGATAGGCCTCAGCAATAGAAATATCGTACTGTTTTGGCTGCTGGGCTATCATTTAGCGTTAACGAGATATAAGGGTCGGAATCAGGTCACGTGACCTAATCAACATATCAGGTCCTTAAAGCACCTTAAAGAAGCAAACTTTTTCCACCAGCTAAGACACCACTATATAGAACCCAAAGAGCGAAATATTATTAGCTATTAACTTTTCAGAAAGGAGTGACACTCACCACAGGAGAAATTTTTAAAATTTGAAAAGTGAAAATGTCACGTGACTGGACACGTGACCAGTGTATCAGCCCAAATTCCATACTAAAACATTTCACTCGATGAATGTTGACTATCCTGAAAATTTCATGCTCCAACATTAATGATTAGCAAAGATATTTGAAATTTTGTGATTTCCTCGATTTTCTGGGCTGACCCAGGCCTTAATATACACTTGAGTATTATTGATCAACTTTGTGTGATAACGGCCTATACTGTGTTGAAGGTAAACTTGGTATCAGCAGTAATGGACGTTTGGTATACCTAAGTGGTGTTTAGGTTGTTATTGTCTTCGGAACATCGGGATCGCTTCTGCAGGATCTTCTCTGTTCTGCTGCGCATTGTCCACCTGAATCGCGCGTCTCCATTTTGCACAGCAGATTATTTCCCTAAAGTCTTTGAGTAACAAGAAGTAAATAAGTGGGCCTAGTGCGGAATTGACCAACTTAAGGTAGAACAGTGCAAAATCCAAATCATCTGAATAATGCTTCAATATCTCACGAAAACCGTTACGCATGGCGATGAAAATGGTCATCAACATGGAATAATAGGGCGTCACAAATAACGTGTAGAGAAGCAAAGAACCCAAAACCAAACGCATTGCACACTTGAATGTCTGAAGTCGTTTCTTTTGTTGGGCTTGTGGGAGGTTCAGCGCCGTGCAGGAGTTCTTGAGTCTCTTTAACAAGACGATGTTGAGGATAAAAATTGTAACTTGAAGCAGAATGAGAAGGGAAGAATACACTGCCAAATATAGGTGAATTCTATCCAGCATGTCATATTTAAAAGAACAATAGGGTTTGTCACTTGATGATGAGACTTTAACTGTTGTCATGATCAGAATCGGTATGGAGATCCCCCCGGAGAGAACCCACGGTGTAATGTTCAGGAGGATCACGGCTTTGCGGGTCAGGGGGGACACTTGCACTCGTGAGGTCACTGCTCTGTATCGCTCGACTGATATTATCAAGAGTATGACTACAGAAACAAGAGGCGATGTGTAAACCAACAAATACAGCATTTTACATGTTATGATACCCAGGGTGCCTGATCCAGCAAGCCATGTCCATGAACCCGAGAGATACCATATAAGATCAAAGACTGGAAACACCACCAATGTGACTAAGTCAGATGCCGCCATGTTGGCGATAAAAATGTACATGTTTCTGTGAAAACTTCTCTTGAAGCTGACCAGCAGGATCACGGCTGAGTTCCAAACGACTCCCCAAATAAGAACCACGAAAATCGCCGCAATTTTGATAATGTCTTCCCATGAATAGTGTAATCCTCGTACCTCTGGTCTGTGAGTGACATTAAACGTGAGGTTATACAACAGGAAGGAACTGTTGTTTGCAAGATCTGGAGGCATAATGAATGATAAATGATCGGAGAGATGACTGTATGACTGTGAAAAGTGCCGCGAAAGAGTTGTGCCGCGCCGCGACCGTGACAGTACCGCGACTACGCGATTTCATTCAGTATCTACAGCAGACCAGGATCCCTACCGCCACCGCGACAGTAAATCTTGTCATTAAGCTTAAGGTCTTTCAGTCACATATCAACCCATTTATTGCTCGCAAAGTCCATTTAGGCGAGTTTAAATAGAATAGGTAAAATGGGTAATGACAAATTTTAATTAGCCATGGTTGAGTTGAGAGATGGTTCTTGATAGCAGCTCTAAAGCAAGACATGGATTTTTTTTTCTTTATAAATTATGGGTGCTTTTTTATCCCCTATTAATGATAGATACTGGCAAAGAGTTCGAGTCACTAATTCTTTTCGGCCAGTGAATGTTATCAATGATCAATCAATCAATTTATTCTAAAAAACTAGATTACATAGGATCATACCGTGCAAATAGCAAAGCTAGACAAGGCAGGGTATGTTGAACAATATTTAATTAATAGAAAAAGGGAAAACAAAAAGAGAAATATTTTAAATAAAAGGAAAATTTAGAAGAGGAAAAAAGATGAAAGATGCATCTATTACATTATTGCAAGAAAAAAGAGAAAGCTAGCTGATACTTATATTATCTATTTTTTTCATTTTTTCAAATTGATTGAGAATCCATATAGCAATCTTGTGCCTCCAAGATATTATGAATTATCTCGACATCAAATTCTTCTTAAATGTGTTCTTAGGCAATTCTCTTAACAGAGGTGGTAGCTCATTCCACAGTTTTACACCATGCACGGTAAAAGATTTTCTGAGCATTTCCATATGTGCTTGACTTTAGTTAGTTTCCTGTTCCTTTCACCAAATTTGCAGTGCTTCAGAACAAGCGGTCGACCGCTGGAACTCCGACGCCGGAGCTCCGCCGGCTACTTTAACCTATTTCACTATTTTACGTTTCACTGCTGGCTACTTCCTTCATCGGACCCAAGACAAAAGCATCAATCGAGTCACTGAAATTAGCCAAACTGGGCCGGCTACTTTTTTGAAATAACCTCCTGCTTAAGGCCTGAGAAATATTACTTTTATTATTAAAATCATCGGGCTTTTGAGCGTAGAAATCGAGGTAAAAAGAGATGACATTACGTAACAATGATAACAATGGTTTTCCAAAACGGGTGTAATCCTCGGACCTCTGGTCTGTGAGTGACTTTAAAGGTGATGTTATACAAGAGCAAGGAAGTGTTGTTTGCAAGATCAGGAGGCATAGTGAATGATTAATGATCGGAGATAGTAACAGCACCTTGAGTCTGGCGCATCTAGCTGATATGAAAATGATTAATTAATATTCATGGGTGCGGTTTGTGATCGTCTGAGTTAATAACCGCCCGTTTTGCTTGTCATTAAGGTCTTTCAGACACATATCAACTCCACATTTGTTACCCTCAAAGTCCTTTGAGGCGAATTTAAATAAATAACGTACTAGAAGTTTCTAATAGAAAGTGCAGTGCTCGCAGCAACAGACAATGTGGCTCTTTGGCATGGTATGCTAAATCGACCAATAGAAATCACCAGAAGAGCAATATCCAAGGGTCAAGGCAAAGGATTTCTTTTCCTCGTCATCTTGTTTAACACACTTGCCTGTGCTAGCTCCATGCTCGAGGTTTAGGCTTTACTCAAATAAACTTGCAATTTGGTATTTCATTTATGTTTATATAACAAACAGAATATTAACATACAAATTTTATCTTCTTATGATCAAAATTTATAAATTTTAACAATTAAAGATAACATTTGTATCTCCGCATGGCCATGTAATATCATCTGTTAATGCAGCTGAGGTGTAGACTGAATATGTTTGCCCTGTCTGCCCTGATGAGCTTAAGTTATTTGCAGACAGTGTGTGTGCAATATTTTCCCTGAAAAATAACAATAATACAGATTGAAGATTGAGAAAAAGATTGCAGAATGAGATAAATATTCACTTGGTGTGCTAAAAAACAACAGTAATTTGCCAGAAATTTACACCATCAAAAATGGGGATGCAAGAAATTGTAAGAATACAGAAAAAAGATAAACATTTCAGAAATAGCTTTTAATTAATTTTTTTCATGCCTCAGATTAATACAGGTCCATACCACTACCAGGAATTGTTATATTATTCCCGAATGTGTGCAATTGTAATCACTTAGCAGTTTTTTTTGGCTTGCTAGTAACATCACTGGAATTATATTCTTGGGCTGAGTCTACAAAAAGAAAAGAAAAAACATCCAAAAGTGAGCACACATAAAAAGTACCACTCCGATCAGTCAATTGTATTTACCATTGTTATAATGTATTTATATGTTAACGAATTTCATTCTTATAAAGTATTTATATGCTAACGAGTTATTTCATTCTAATAAAGTTGACTAGCGGGGTATTTATATGCTAACGAGCTAATTCATTGTTATAAAGTATTTATATGTTGTTAACGACGTATTTATATGCTAACGAGCTAATTCATTGTTATAATGTATTTATATGTTAACGAGGTATTTATATGCTAACGAGTTATTTCATTCTAATAAAGTTGACTATCGGGGTATTTATATGCTATAATGAGTTCCGTTATTTCTATTCTTTCTATAGAGCAGATTTCGTAGGACTGTGAAAAGTACCGCGAAAGGGTTGTACCGCGCCGCGACCGTACCGCGACTACGCGGTTTCGTTCGGTATCTACACTCAGGCCAGGTTCCGTACCGCCACCGCGACAGTACCGCGCCGTGTCACGGTACTTTTCACAGTCATACGAAATCTGCTCTAGCCTGCGAGCGAAAAGGGGAGGGGGGGAGTCGGGGCGAGCGAAAACCGGAAATAGCGCAGGCCGCAAGGGGGTTTGACTTTTCGCGTCTTCCAAGGGTTGGGTCTGTCGGACTGAGACTTGAAGCCAGTGAACCTGTCTTGGACTAGGTGAGGCCTGCCTTCACGGGTGGGACGAACTTGGACGGGACGAAAACGATAAGTGTGGACGCAAATCTTTTTGAAAACGGAGCAAAAAGGCTCCGTTTTCGTTTGAAAACGGTGGTAGTGTGGACGGGGTCTAAAGGTTTATTAGTAGAACATTCTTTTTTTTTTCTTAGTTAATGGCGCTATGCGACCTATTTCGGTAAAGAAAATGATACGAGCTATTATTATAATTATACTTATTTTTTGACAGGTTGTTCACAAATTAAGCGTGCAAGTGCCCCTTTAAATCACCGAAAGAATTTTTTAAATTCTTCCGTGTGATTACGGTAATGACTTGTTCTCTTTTTCTTCCAGAGGTTTTTATAAGTCCGTAACTATGTGGCTGCCATCAACGCTTTCACTGCTGCTCTTATTATTATATGTCTTTCGGATGAGACAATGCTCTTATTATTATATGCCTTTCGGATGAGACAATAAACCGAGGTCCCGTCTCTCAGCTCACTACACTTAACCACTATGCGAGGGACGTTAAACAACCACAGTGCTCACTACAAAATGATATATCTAACAACCACTCATAATTGTAAACTGCATTGTATAAATCGCAGTCCGCATCTTAGGGATCAGACATGTCCACATCTGTAAACCGCATTTGAACATATCCATATGATAATTTGCGGTATACAAGTACATACATTACATAACATTACATGTTGGACGATTCCATGCCTTCGTATCCTTGCAAAGTGTACAGTACTTTACTGCAATTTTCACAATTACAACAACAATTATTATTCATTCAACATATTTTCACAATTCTGCCAACTCTACACCAACTAACAAACCACGGTTTGGCTTCCGTCAATGAAGCGAGTGAACAACTCTGGAGATTTCACGGAGGCTTTGAGATACTTCTGAAACCGCATTTCCCACCATAGAATGCAAACGAAACTTAGAAAAAAGTTCATGCACCTTATAATCTTAAATGGACGGATACCGAATCCCAGTTATTAGCGTTCGAAAATTTGCTCATGGAATTATGAAATTGCAGTATTTTATCAAAATTAATAATCAATATTAGTATATACCACATCAGTGAATAGTCATTTTCGCGCGCTCTGATTGGTTCCTGAAATAGTAGATATCCAGCATTAGTACATACCAGCTCGGCAACCTCCTAAGAACTACCAATTTGATTGGTTTAGAGTCTCGGAATCTGAGACATTATTTACCTCCGAAACAGTAGATATTGTGTTGGCAAGCACATTTCATGTAGAGGCGAAGAAATGTCAGTCAACAAAACTAAAGAAGCAACAAATTAGATTTCTTTGTCTCAAAATCGGTCTCTCTGGATTTAATATGTCTCACAAATCGTCTGAGCATTGTTTGTGAAAAACACGCTTGCACTGTGAAACCCGAGTTGAAAAACTTTAGCTGGCAAAACATGAATGAAAATTCTTTTTAGGCATGTACTTTCCCTTTATTTTATTTATTTGACAAAAATCAAAATATAATCTACAATATGTCGAGAAAATTACAGTCGAAAGAGCTAATTTTCAAAGTACCTGAGGATGGTTTGTGTCTTGCAACGACTGATCGGCAGCTTTCTTGTAGTTTTTTGCGAGCGAACTGTCCGCCACAAAGGAGACTTCTGTTAGTAGTTAGTTATCCTTCTTCTTGCCTGATGATAACCCCATAAAGCCTTTTCACAAGGTTTCGTGTAGCTGTTTTATCCTGCTAAATCGTTTTTCCCTCAAATATCCAGTGTTTACGGTGTTAACTCACTCTATTTTTCCAGCAAACTAATTACTTGTGCAACGAGTGGCTGCCGACAAATAATTTTCATCTCGGAAACTTTTGGCGAATTGCTTACAAATATATTCCTTCTTGAATTGAAATGATGCAATATATTGCTCGCTACATGTCCAAATTTGTTGAAAATCTCTTGAATTGTCCACTTTTTCCGCAGCTTTTCGAAGTAAATGCTTGCAAACTTTCTAGAGCTGTCAAAATCGACCAAAAACGTGCTTATGCAAATCATCTATAAAGTTTGCGTGAGTTTTGTCACGCACGTAGTTTTAAAACGCTAACACAACTTTTCTTATTGTTTTCCGACTGAAAATTCGGCAGGTTGCCTTGCTGGTATATACTAAAACACTTATTCTATTTCAATTTCGGTGGATAGTGGCTTTAGGAATATTTACCTCGAGCCTGCGGCTCTCGCAAATATTCTGCCACTATCCACCTCAATTGAAATAGAATAAGTGCTAACTATTTACTATTTTGAGAAAACTCTCAAAATGGCGGCTCGTTTCGCGCGCGATATTGATTTGGTATGTACTGATTTGGTATACTAAAACAACTATCCCCCTCAGGGTCGGTGCCTAGCGGCGGATATATACCTCGACGCCTCGCGTCTCGGTATATATCCACCACTATTCACCTCCCCTTCGGGGGATAGTTGTTAACTATAATGTACTATGACATGACTAATATTGAGATAGACAATCTACGGTTTCAAGTAATTCCAAAAGTATACTTTTTGAAGGAAGCATCATTCTGTGGATTGCATGTAGAATCGTATAATTTCTCTTTTTTGTGGAAAATGAGGCCGAGATATCATACGATTCAAGTAGGTTTTTCCATAGGTGACCCAAGATCTGAGTTTATATTTCTATTAGCCTATTAAATTAGACAGCTTTTGAGGGATATAGACATTGGGGAGAATCATGCTTATTTTTTTAAAAATTCACACTGAATTTTACCACTAAAAAACACTATACAGATTGTCTTATATTTCCGTCCTAAAATGGTCCTCAAAAGCTGTCTAATTTAATATTATAGGCTAATAGAAATAAAAACTCAGATCTTGGGTCATCTGTGTTTTTTCGCGCTATTTTCTCAGCGGAATTTATCCTCCGGCCTCGGCTTTGAATAATCCTATAGAATTGAAAACTAAAATATTGATTGACGCATCACTGGCAGCTTTGACTCGCCGCAGAGCCCGTAAAATTTTAATTACCTAAAACAGAACCTGGAAATTAAATGGCAAATTAGAAACATATAACTTGGTTTGTGGGAAAAAAACGTCATTTAACTTTTGACGTGTTCTTGCTCGAATGCCAAACAATTTTAATCTTTATAGTGTTATTTGGGGGCCTCGAGTGTCTACAGCTGGTATAACGTCCTGAGGTGTCAGACGGCTGCTTTTCCAAACTTTTTCTGAAAGTCCTGAGAACTGCCAATGTCTATGAAATATTTTGGACAAAAAGCTATCAGTTAAAGTCGCTTTGCTTTCATATTTCAAGATAGTAACAGGCGGATTTATTTTCGACTGAAACAGTTCTGCAGTTGAGATACACATGATGTGTTCTTCGTGTGTCGAAGTTCTTAGTGATTGCCTTTTTGTTTGCTTATGACTCGTGTTTTTTTTTTGTGCGTTTATTTTACCGCTATGGGCGATGCTTTAAATTTGAAATTGTTTTGATTTTAAGCAGTTATTGGATGAGGTTTTTGTGATCTCTAGAATAAACAATGTCGAGACATTGTTTTTTCTGGATATCACAAAAACCGAATTGAATAATTGTTTTATTATACATTGATTCAGTAAAAATACTTTTCTTTCAGTCAAGCAATTTATTTTACACAAGCGTCTTGTTAAAATAGGGAAAGCGCTCTAGTCCCATGATGCATTGCGCGCGATCAAGAATCAACATGCTGATTCTTGGAGACCATCAAAGTGCGTGATTCCCAAAGTAAAGCGCGCGTTCTCAGCCAATCAGAATGGATATAGCGAGTACAATGTATAATAATAAAATATATTTGTTGCGCGCTTTTTCTTGGTAAGGAAATCCGTATGCTAATTTTAAGCTAATTATCTACGCCTCTGACGTTACACCGAGAACGGGTCTAGCAAGAAAATATGATGCGGAGATGCGTGGCCATTGGATGCAGTAATATAGCAGACTCCAGTAAAGGAATTAGTTTGCATCTGATCCCTTTTTATCGAAGATATTGGAAGCTACGTATGAACCACAGAAGCGTGATTGACAGGCAATGACAGGTCGATTATCTCCTTATTGTGATAACCATAACAGTTGCAGTTCGTCAAAAGAGAGTAGCGTTACGGCGGAAATATGGCCTAAATCAAGTTTTAGAATAACTAAAAAGATCCCAAAAGAAGTGGAAAGTGCCGTTGATGCTAACAAATGTCTAACTTAACAACAATTGGGAAGATATTTGCCGGACCTGAAAACACGGATGTTTTTGGCGTGAGAAAAAATACTCCAGTGAAAGAAAAATAGAGCGCACTTGTAGATAATTTATTGGGAAGCCTTTTCAGTGTTTCGCGCATGCGAAGTGAACGAGTTACCAGGTGCCTCGTTGAATTTGAGTAATTAAAAAAAAAAAAAATCTCTATTCAATTAACGAGTTACCTGGTAACTCGTGGGGTTCGCATGCGCGAACTACGAAATTGCAGCCCTGGTAGAATAAACAGTTTAAGGCTGTCATGTTCTATGCTCTTCGGTTTGGGAATTCTGGCAAATAGCAACATACCGAAAACATGATCCAAAGCAGCGATTTATTCTAATTTGGTTGTGATCTTAGGTCTAATGCGTGAGTGAAATACACGTTTCATTGCACAGCCGTCATTTTCCTCTCGCCACTTTGCACAAGCATAGTTTCAATATTAGTTCCAATTACTTTCGATCAGTTTTCTCAAACACCGAGATCACAACATGCGAGTTTTGGTACATTTTCTTGTTAATATTTTCACTGTTCCGTTAAATTATTTGATACACCGTGAAGAAAAAATATTTTCCACATACAAAACTATCGCACACTCGGAAAAAATAATTTTCAAAAACAAAGCATCACAATACGTCCTCTATTTCATGTTTTCCCCTCTGCAATCCCCTATTTTCTCCTGCATTCCCACGAGCCGTTGCACACAGACCTAGAGCTCAATTCACTTCCGGTGTAACATAACACCACTTTTAAAGCCATACAATCAAATGTCCAAATGCAAAACGTTGGCGCACTTGCCTCCCTTTCCCTCCGCCTTCGCCCTTTCAATGTTGCTAGTCGAGCTGGCGATAAGCAGCCTGATTTTCCAGCCAACATTGAAAGAGGCAGGAAGGGAACGGAAGTGCAAGTGCGCCAACTACTTTTGCATTAACAACCTAAAATCAATTTTTGCACTTTTGCACTTTCTTTAATTTCTGCCAAAAATGGACACTTTTAAATATTTATAAAATTTTGTCCAATTTCGGTCTATTCGTGGATGTCGTAGCTTTGTGCAAGATATACACTTTATCAGAATATCAGAAAGGGGCTTTCAATGGTGGTTGCCCTATATATCTTTGACAAAATGACCGGTTTTCACAGCAAGGGTATGACATTATCCTTTTCTAAATTTGAGGACACTATTTTCGTGCCGTTTCACCCTAACAACGTACTGCTTGTGTTATCTCCTTTGGACAAATTTGTCGTACATACGAAGTGTTTGTCTGACATGTACGATATCGCAAGTTCAGAAGCACAGGTTCCGCTAAAGCACGGATGACAATTAAAAACTGGACACTTTGATACAGCGTAATCTCTTTATTTTGTTGCCCGATTTCAATATCACATTAAGTAGTTATCAAAAACTATATCAACCTTTCAACTGTGCGAATTGAAGCAGCAATACTTACAAAGATATATGAGGAAAATGTTCAATTTTCTCTAGCCCTATAATTATCCAATATATTACACAAATGTACGTAAGGTTGTCCTTTTAACGCCGAATTTTTGAACCCTGAAATACACATTGCAGCTGATCAGCCTTTCCACATAAACATTGTACAGAAACCCAAGAAAGGTGTGTGCCTCTGCCAGGTTGCACAAATTTGTGTGGACAGACGCGAGCTGCACAAATTTGTGCGCTCTGTTGCCGGCTCACACAAATTTGTGCGAAATGTCGAGTAAAGATGAGCTGCACAAATTTGTGCGCTATGCTCCGGACTCACACAAATTTGTGCGAGAAGGCGAGCAAAGATGAGCTGCACAAATTTGTGCGCTCTGCTGCGTTGCGGGCTCACACAAATTTGTGCGAAAAGGGTGAGCAAAGAGGAGCTGCACAAATTTGTGCGCTATGCTCCGGACTCACACAAATTTGTGCGATAAGGCGAGCGAAGATGAGCTGCACAAATTTGTGCGCTCTGCTGCGCTGCGGGCTCACACAAATTTGTGCGAAAAGGGTGAGCAAAGAGGAGCTGCACAAATCTGTGCGCTATGCTCCGGACTCACACAAATTTGTGCGAGAAGGCGAGCAAAGGTGAGCTGCACAAATTTGTGCGCTGCGAGCTCACACAAATTTGTGCGAAAAGGGTGAGCAAAAAGGAGCTGCACAAATTTGTGCGCTATGCTCCGGACTCACACAAATTTGTGCGAGAAGGCGAGCAAAAATGAGCTGCACAAATTTGTGCGCTCTGCTGTGGGCTTACACAAATTTTCGAGAAAGGGCGAGCAAAGATGAGCTGCACGAATTTGTACGCTCTGCTCCGGGCTCACACAACTTTGTACGAAAAGGCGAGCGAAGATGAGCTGCACAGAGTTAAGATTGGAAGACTCTCCAAATAAACTATTGTCAACCACATGGAGTGCGCTTGTTCACTTTACCATCAGAAAGAAACGCATGTGTCCATAAACCTGCGCCAATCGCTTTGTTTGCAATATTCCTGGTGGTTGTTGACTCAAGTACGCCCAGTACCAATTTTCTGCATAAGCCGGCAGTACAATTAGGGTGATACCCGTGATGCGGCGTTCGAAAACGTGAAACGGATTGTCTTATAGAACGCTTGAGGCTCGACGATTCATTAAGCCCCTTACTTAACTTTCTCTTCTTGACACACTACTGTTAATCTAAACTCATGCCATACTTCGGTAGTAGTCATACTGTCTCTATTTTTTGCGTAAATGTCGGTCGACGGTGTCCTCTACATACTACTGACAAGCTGAATATAGTGTCACTTGCGAGGTCGCAAAATGCACTTCGTCCTGTAAGATCCCGTGTAGATCTGCGGAAGGAAAATCGAGAAAATAAATAAATAATACATAGAGGATATTACTGGTAAAAGAATATTTTACGAACAAGCGCTTCGCGAGTGAGTGTCAAACTATTTGTTTCTTCGATGATTAGTTTTACTGTACAATGTTGTCACAAAAGCTAATGAACTATGAGTATTTCTTTTGTTTACAACTGAGGAACAATTCAATATTTATTACAGATTTCCAATTTAAATCGTCTTAATGCTCTCATGGCCTTCCCAGAAAATGGCCACACCAAAACTGCGTCCGCTTTTTCGAGGGCGTTGCTTTGTGATAATGGTACGACGGCGGCAAGGACACGGCACGGAACCTGGCCTGCTGTTTTTTTTTTTGTAAGCATAACGTTGCGGACCGCGGCACGGTACACCTCACTGCTCTGTTCGAGTAATAATTATGGTACTGCATACTCACGCAAATCAAACAGGATTATTTGAGATAAGAGCGTCCTTTATATATAGGAGCGTGCGCTTGGTGGTCTAAGTGTGTCCATTTTGGCGCAATGGACAAAACAACCAACTAACATAACATCAAAAGTAGCATTTTGGCTTACTGATACAAGTGGATGCGCTCAAAAGTCTGAAAACTTAACCCCTTTTTTATTACACTCAATCCAATTTGTTTCTCTTGTGGACGCTTTTTTTTACTACACGCTGCACGTCCACAGAATGCAATTCCATACAATCTGTGCTCACCCATATATTTTACCCATATATTTTACATATGAACGTCATTTTGTCAACCTGTAATGGGTGTGTTTTACTCACCAGTTGAATCCCTTCGCCATTTTCCAGCTGAGCACTTTCTTGTATCACTTGTCTCAATTGGGGGGTTTCATCAGTTTCTTTACGCCTCACGCGTTCAATTAGATCGTCCATTATCCAGCGTACTGCACTTGCTGGTATGTAAGTAGTCCCTGTCTTGTGATGTTTGCAGTAGGTTCCTTGAATTTATTAGGTAGAAAAGGTAAACATTAATTTTAAAAAAATGACTTTAAAACGTGTTATTATCTAATGAATAATGACTGGACCGTGTTTTGATGTAAATAGGCAAGAATACACAATAATAGTAACAACATTCGACTAATGTCCATTATTAAACGCTGAAAAACTGCAAGGATAGTGTGTGCCATTAAAAAGTGGTTACTGAAGATAAAAGTAACAAAATGGCCATTATTAATCCCTTAGAAATTACAAGGTTGTTAAAATCCCATTACTAAACTAAACAAATGTGGTTGCAGAAATGCTACGTGCAGGTAGTTTTTCAAATATCAAAACTTCAAAAGGACTTCCTGGCTTATCTAAGGATGGACCATTAGAACACCGATGAAGGGGAAGGGGTTGGTCCAATTACATATTTTTGTGTCTGGATTAAGCCTAAAATGTATGTACTGGATTATTATTGATTGTATTGAAATTTCACCATTTACATTCAATTTCACCATTTACATTCAACTATTTGGCATAGTTATCTAAACTATTTGCTGATAGCTTAGGGACTGGGAGACTGGTCATAAATTAGAGGGGGTGGGCTGGTGCAAATATGGGGAAGGCCTCTAATTTTCATGCAGGTGAAAAAGGGAGGGTCAAAAAATTTGGCTTATTATTTTTTTAAGCAAACATTGTAATGTAAAAAAGGGTCAGAGGCCTGTGCCCCCATGGTTTTTCCCAAATCAATCCTTAAAACTCCCCATTTTGCACCCTGCATATCAAAGTTCAAACTTCCTCAAACTTGAGGTAATTTCACATGCTGGGTTCTAAATTTTTGGCACACTTCATGCTGAAGAGAATTTAAACTATCCCTAAAAGCTGACTTGAGTTGTTGATATGTCCCCCCCCCCCCAGTTTTTGAGTTTTTGGAGGCTTGGTACGACCTTGTTATAGAATCCTAGATTTACCTATGCTAGTCCGAAGGTGACAAAAAACAAGTTTATGTTTTTATAACTACTTTGGAGTCTTTCACATCAAGTATCATTTCCATGACAACAAGTCACTCGCACTTTTACACATGAATCAAGAAGGAATATACTTTTTTATGACTACTTATTACAGTGTTACATGTTTTGTCACCTTTGGACTATCATATTCCTTCTTGATTTGTAAAAATGCGAGTGACTTGTTGTCATAGAAACAATACTTGATGTGAAAGACTCCAAACTAATATAAAAAAGTATCCTGATTTGTAAAATGCGAGTGACTTGTTGTCATAGAAACGATACTTGATGTGAAAGACTCCAAAGTAGTTATAAAAAAGTAAACTTGTTTTTTTGTCACCTTCGGACTAGCATATTTACCAATACCAGAAACATATAACTTATTTGAAACGTGTCATAGACAAATGAATCTGATGTGACAACCAGCGAACAACTTGCAATCACTAAACACCATATTTGGAAAACAATGCCCTTGCGTGCAGCCAATCGAAATTCATATAAGACCATTGGGGATTGTACATGCATTTGAACTGGCATAAATAATGAATGCTCCCTTAGAAGTGAATGCACACGTGTTGATGCAAACAGTGTTGTCTGCACACTCTTATTTACTATGGCAAATCAGCCATCATATTACGAGAATAGATTTTGAGCATGGAATTAAAACAGTGAACTAAGCTCTGAGATACGAAATATTACTCATTTTGTGCTTTTGATCTGTTGTGAGGAGTTCACACACATTATTTTTAGAAAATATGATGAATCAAACCTCCTGTTGCTGATTGGCTAAATGAAGAACCTGATGCTTTCCAAATATGGTGTTTATTGATCGCGAGTTGTTCGCAGGTTGTTGCACGGTTACATGTTTCAACTCACTTATATGTTTCTGCCAATACCTATCAATGTAAGCAATATTCAAATTGGCAAGATAATCATTATCTGGGATTTAAGCAAGATAATGTCTATGTAAAACATACACAGACGAAGTAACTTTCGGGTATGAAAGACATATTGAATCTTGCACTGCTATTATAACCTGCTGAAAGTAGATTTTAAAAATGTCTTTTTAGCAATATCTAAATCTGGTGAATGATGGGGGAAAGTCACCATTAAATATGTCACTGCATGGAGAGCCAACATTTTTCATGCATCTTGTCAGGGGAGGGCTTCCCAAAAACATGTGGACCTAAATAATGCACCAGCCCTCCCACCCTCTAGTTTATGACCAGTCCCTTATGGTATGAAATAATTACATTGTGAATTATTGAGGCGAATACCACTTGTGTCCTTTCATACCCTCAATTCAAGTTTATTGGTGCCTGAAATTTGTGTTGGGGAGGCTCCCACTAGGTCTATTCTTAATGTCATATATGCCATAATATGCATTAGAAAATAACACCTATTTCATATGGTGAATGTGCGCATTCTGATTGGTTAAAAGGCGTGTTTGTAAGAGATGTGAGAAACATGATTGTCACGCAACGATTTGGCGAGTGTGTACGTTATTTTCTAAAAGCAATAAAAACACTTTCCACTGCCCTCTGGTTTCTTACAAACACTCGGGGAATGTTGGTCGAACTGGTAAAACTTGAAAGACACTCGCCTCCGGCTCGTGACTTTCAAATTTTAATCAGTTCTCCCAACATCCCCCTCGTGTTTGTAAGAAACCAGAGAGCGGAAAGTATTTTTATTGCTTTGGCCTGTTTCAAACGTTGATCTTTTGCTGCGTCGAATCTAATTCAGCCGACTAGTTTTCTCTATTTTACAGGCAAAGGAAAAATAAACAAGGAAAACAAACTTTACATTTCATGATATTCGGCTATGGTTCAGCTAGATTTACCTTTTGTACTAAACAAGTGTCCTCTAAGTTGGAAATAAAATGTCTAACAATTGGATTCGACGCGGCAAAAGATCGACGTTTGAAACGGGCCTTAAGTAATAAATCAGTTCCACCAGTAGCCAGCTGCTAGTACTTTCCCGGCGTACTTAATCGATAAAGCCAATAATCGATAGCAATCGATACCAATTAATATCAATCAATAACAATCAATTGATTGATATTGGAAATCGATGACCAATCGATAACCAACCTGGCTGTGACCTTTTATCGATTGACATTGATTGATATTGATTGGCATCGATTATACAATCACGTGCCGGTAAACAACAACTACTGACGCAGTAAAGTAACCTATCAAGTATAAATCAAGTTGAACTCAAATATGTTTTATTGTAAAGCTTCGTAGAAATAAATAAATACTATTGGACTCCACGGCAGGAAAATAATTTGTACAAACCCCATTTGTGTGAAGGAAATCGTAGGCGGACGGGATGCGTTGAGTTTTCCGTGGAACCCAACGTTGAATTTGTTTTAGCAAGCATGAGGCATTGTAATATGATGCGCCACGAGTTGAACTTGGCTTGCTGTAAAGCCAATAGCAATCGATGCCAATCGATGTCAATCGATGTAATTTCGGACGATCTTCGTGTGACTATCGATTGGTCATTGATTGATCAATATCAATCGATATTAATTAAGCAATTTCCATCGATTGATATTGATTTATTGATTGGTTTTCGATGATCGATTGGCATCGATTAAGTACGCCGGGTACTTTGAATCCTGTAGGACTGCATATTATGTTCCTGCATTTACTTTGCTTTTTTATGTCACTTAAAACCCTAACTTGGTCAAACAATTGTTAGTTTGCCAACTTGATGTCTTAAGTCTTACCTTGTTATACTTCAACAAACTACATCGCCATACGCTCGGTTGCAGCTTTACAGCCAAAAACCACTCTGTTCAAGAACAGCAAGCATGGCATGATTTTTAAATTGCATTCGATCTCCATTTAAGAGCCATGTGAACCTCATCGAGAAGTCATGATTTCATTTCCAGGTTAGAGCAAAACATCCTTCTCTCCAATCTCTCAAATATCTTTCTTTGCAGATCATATACTTTAAAGTAAGCTTGTTCAGCTTTGCAGTTTAGCATAATCCCACATCCATCCAGATCTGCCTCTATCGTAATCAATTTCTCCAAGGTTTACTAACGGTTTTAGCCTGGATATTGAAACTTTGCAAAAAAATCGATTTGCTTATTAATTCGCCCTTCCATACAGCCAAACAAACGACAAGAACATGCATGGATTTATCCCTGAAAACCTTCGACTCGAGTGTTCCCAACCGCCATTTTTCGGGGTGGGTCGTGACCGCTGGCCCAACTTCGTTCCCAATATTGTTAGCCAATCACCAAGAAGAATGTTTCTGGCTAGCCAATCAGCACTCACGAGCGGTTCAAACGGTCAAGTTCCTGGAATTCCAACGGACAATTTCAACAGAAGAAGAATCTTCGACCGTAAGGAGGACCGTAAGGAATGAAGAAAATGACGCTATATGCAGGTATGATCTGCTCCTTAAAACTAAGTTAAATAGCATTTGTATCCTGCTTAGCATATTGTAGCCATGTCTGGCTTGAAGACTTCTTTGTTAGGCTAAGAAATCGGCGATACCAGAAACCTATTTGATCATCAAAGCTGAAACCTCCAAGCTACGTTTATCGTCGTTTTGATCGATCCGATTTGAGTCATCAACGTCACGTAAATTCCCTGCTATGAGTAAGCATTAGCCACTTAGTCGGCCCCGTTTTGTGCAATCGATTAAAGCACAAAAGACTGATACAGTCGTTTGCATCTAAGCGTGAACACATTTGCCTTTGTCACGCGCCGCCATTTTGTTTGCAGAATGACCCGGCAAAGCAGAAAAAAGTGAACCAGTAAACTTTTTGGTTCTTAAACGATTAAGGAGTACTTTTTGGTAGCCTAGTCAACTTTTGTACCATTGGTAAAGGAAAACCGGTTGGTTTGATCAGCGTCGAATGGTACAAAATATCCCCCGGTTGGGATGAATACCGAGTGGAATGGTGCTTACCATTCGCATTTCGGTTCGGATCGGCTACCTACTTTGGTCATAAAACCGGTTGGAGTACCAAAAGTACAAATCATTCCGATCGGTTTATTCCAACTGGAACGGCGAGACAACCTCTTAAGCTGAGCATCTCGTACCAACCGAAAATCCCAACCGAAATTATCGGTTTTTCGTGACCAATATGGTAAGCACCCCATTTGGCCTCGTTTCCATGCTGAATAAATCGGCTGAAAAATCCAAGATGGCGCTTATGTGACAAAGGTGAATGACACTAAAAAGTTTGCTAATTGGCTGTTCAAACATCAGAGTTAGTGAGCCAGAATGGTGATGTTTGCATAACTATGGTAAACTTGGAGTGCTTTAGTGCACCAAAATGTTTTCTGTTAACCGTTCTGGCTGACTAACTCTGATGTTTGCACATACAATTAGCAAACTTTATAGTGTCGTGTTCAAGCTTAGATGCAAACGACTGTACATGTATGTTATGCACATGTTTAGAAGGGCTGACATGTGGCGAATTGAGTCCACTCTTCGATCGCGAGGTTGGATACATTTATCCGCTAGTTTACCCTGGGATAACACTATCCATACTTTCAGGAACAGAAACAGAACAGAATTTCTCTGGATACCTTTATCCAATGGAATGAATAATAATTATAACTTTATTGACATTTAAAACAACTCAAAGCGACGTCCAACTAATTTAATATACATATTTCAATATACATTTCAAGCATAAGTTCATCAATTCATCAATGAAAAAAAGGTTTGATTATGTGTATTTCGAAAATGGACTCAGAGCTTTCATTGGAGCTATTACATTGGAGAAAGCTAAAGGCGTGTAGTTTTGTGTGATTCGGCTTGTATATTACAGTATGATCCATTAGAATGTAAAATTGCTACTACAAATCTATTAAATAATAAATAATTTATTTGCAGAATCTTGTTAGAGACAATGCAATGTCTGACGAGATATGGCAGAAGCCTCTGAAAATGAGTGAAATTTCAGATTTTAAATGGGGTGTGTCTTCTTCTATGGCGAGTGTTTGTTACCTATAGAATATACATCACACTCCGGAAGTTATTGATGTTACTTCCTGGTCCTGGGTGTACTAGTACCTGCATTCATACAGTTTTTAGAGTTAGAAGAAACCCACTCGCATACTACCCACGAAACCTACTATGGCATCTTAGTAGAAACCCACTCACATACTATCATGAATCCTGCAATCAATCAATCAAATGTCAATAATGTGTCGAAATACTTCTAACATGCCACAAGTGACACACTAATCGGGGACACCTATATGTATCTAAATAAAGCCTGCAATCTGATTGGCTCCGCTACTCACTGTCTATCATGTAATAGATTAGTGAGTAGCAAAAATGCTACTGCAAAACTTCCTAAAACTATGAAAATAAATACCTTCTAGCAACAACTTGAAGGTAGTAGGCAAGCGGGTTTCTAGTAAAACAATTAGACTACTCGTTCTTGTTTTCTATGAGTCAAATAGTGAACTCGGAGCTACATGCCTCGTTAACTATCTATTGACTCATAGAAAGCTCAAACTCATAGTCTAATTGTTAATTAGTAGAAACCCATTCGCATACTATCACGAATCCTGCAATCTGATTGGCTCTGCTGCTCGCTGTCTATCGCATATTAGTATCACCCAACTAGTGGACTACAGTAAAAACCCGCATAAAAGAACATGTGGTTTAAGAACACTCAGGCTGAAATTTGGTCAAAAAGGTACCTTATACATAAGAACACATGCAGCCTGAAAAATGAAAATTTTTCTTGTATAAAAAAATTGCTGCCAGTTAGATTTGAGTACAGTAACCCACTGTGTGGTAGAGTACCCAGAGGAGATCAATATGATGCGCTAGACCATGCACACACAGTTCTACAGCAGGAATTCCAGTATATATTTTATCAATTGTTTTTTAGACTTAACAACTAATTGTTGTTACTAAATGACTGTCACCTTTCTACCACTCAAGTACTTGATGTTAAGAAAAAACTTTAAGAACACCTTAAGAACATTTTCAGGCAGATTTTGCAGAAGACACCCAATATACAAGAACAAAATCAGCCTGATTCCCCAAAACACCTGTTCTTTTATGCGGGTTTTTACTGTATTGCCAATGCTGCATTCTGATTGGCTATGTTACTAGGGGACTATTATCAATAGACCTCTAGTAGCGAAAGCGCCGATTTTGAACATGAAAACAATGGCGGCCGCTCTTGTTTTGTCAAGGTTTCTGGTGATATTTCAACGTTTTTTTTGTCCAACTAGTTGGGTTAAATTCTCTCGGCCTGCGGCCTTATGGGCTATTGGTCTGTAGCCCTTTCGAGCTCGAGGTCTAATTGTTAAATAGATAGTGAGTAGCAAAAACACTGGCACACAACTTTCTAAAATCATGTTTTAGCAGCAACTCTAAGGTAGTTATGCTATATTGGATTTCTACTAAAACAATTAGACTACTCATTCTCATTTTCTATTAGTCAAATAGTCAACTTGATGAGTGTAGCTGGTTGCAGTGTAGTTCTTCAATACATTCTTACAATAATTATTATTTCAGATTGATGCTACTGTGCCATCTCTCAGCCGAGAAACAATGAGTCAGAGGCAAAATTATGGCTTCAAAAAATGCTACAAAATAGATGGAAGTATACGCAATGTCAGCCTGGGAAAGGGGCAACTGAAGAAAAGGTAACAGAGGGTCCAAGTTAGATACTGTAAAGATGTACAGTAAATCATGATATTTAACAACTATCCCCCAAAGGGGAGGTGAATAGTGGTGGATATATACTGAGACACGAAGCGTTGAGGTATATATCCACCGCTAGGCACCGACCTTGAGGGATAGTTGAGGATAGTTGGTTTAGTATATACCAAATCAGTAGAATAAATATGGTGATTAAAAGATTCAAAACACAGTATCGCGCCCGAAATGAGCCGCCATTTTGAGAGTTTTCTCAAAACAGTTAATAGTGTTTGATATCTACTATTTCAGGAACCAATCAGAGCTCGCGAAAATGACTATTCATTGATTTGGTACATACTAAAAACTGATATTACCTGGTTTGGATATAAACTCATAGTGCAACTAGATTGGGTAAGAACCTAATCTGCCAGTGTTTTGAGTAGTTCACAGTAAATGGTGACCCACAACTGTTTTTTTAAAATTGTTATGATTTACACCCCCATCCCCCCCCCCTCCCAAAAAAAGAGACAAATGCTCATTTTAAAGATATTAGAGAATCTGCCCACATCTAACTGTATGTCAGCTAACCATCTATAAATTGCTCAACCTCTTTTGGATTTTACAATACCTTTTCTTACCAACCAAAAGAACTGCAAAACAATTTCTACACGATTTAGGTCAGGTTGCATACAATACTCCCCGTTCTTAAGGTTATTCATACACGTCCTTAGTTTAACCAAATATGTCAACCTATATATCGTTGGAAAGCTTTTAGAATGGACTAGCTGGCTATGACAAAAAGAAATTATTTTTTTCATAAATATAATTTTTTTAAAGATTTTATTAAAAATTCGGGTGTGACATTTTCAAGAGATAACGCTGTCGAACTGCTGGACCTGGACTCCCAAGTAACACATTGTTTTAATCCTTAAAGGTGTTTCTCAAAAAACCGTGTCTGTGTTTTTTAAAATTTTGCTTTGTTCAAAGTTATGGAACTATTAAATTTTGAAGGAAAAATTTTAGAGAATTTTCACGCTCTAAAAATTGTAAAAGTTCATAACTTTTGAACTGAACAAAATTTTAAAAATCGCAGACACGGTTTTTCAGAAACACCTTTAAGGATTAAAACAACATGTTACTTGGGAGTCAGGGTCAAGCAGTTCGACAGCGTTAGCTCGTGAAAATGGCACAGCAAAATATTTCATCAATGCTTTAACAAAAATTACAGGCATCAATAAGTGAATTCTTTTTGCCATAGCCCGCTAGTCCATTCTATAAGCTTTCCAACGATTTATAGGTTTGACATGTTTTGGTTAAACTAAGGGCGTGTATGATTGTTTTTCCGAGGACGTGCCGCGAAGGTTCTCAGTAACCATAAACATCTGTAGTACCGTGGATGGTCAGCCATGCAGTCAAAGCTGCCGTAAGCCACCACCTCGGGGATTGAAAATTGTGGTCGTTAACGGAGCTGGTCGCTTACGAGAGGTTCTCATAAGCGACCACTGGCAGTCACATACTAGAAAAGTGGGTGTTGGTTGCTTACCAGAACTTGCTACGACCAAATCTATGAAACCTATCTGACCATTTTATGGGCAAATTTGAGTTATTTTTTCAACTCCGGATATTTCGAGGCCTAAAGGCATTTTTTATTTATTTATTTTTAGCTGATGCCATGTCTGCCTGCACTTCAAGAAGAAGGTGATGTGTCGTCGTTGCAAGTGATCCCCAGAGAGAAACGGCACACAGCTGCGTCCAAGGAAGTTGAGAGCCAGGATTCAGAGGACACCCTAGACTTCGAATGAGCTAGGCTACTTGTAGCACAATAGACCTTTTTACTGATACGGGCCATCTTGGATTCTATAGTTCAAGCAACAAATTTTATTGGATGCCCATGGTGCAAACGCTGAAAAATTTTATAGTATATGCTCAGCTATCTGGATGAGTTTTAAATTATTCCCAAAGCTTTCAAGTGGCTAAACATCTAAAAACAAACAACCTTTTACGATAATGAATACCCACGCGGATAATTATAGAAAAAAATCACGTCGTTCAACCTTTTGGTGACTTTGCACCCTGGTCATCCCATTCTTTAGAATTCAAGATGGCCACCGTATCGGTAAAAAGGTATATTAACATTCACGCTGGTACGCCGTTAAAAGTCATTGAAAGGCAAATTCAGGCCATTCCATTTATTCCCCTGGTCATCTTTTTGATCCTCTCCTCTCGGAAAACGGAGTCGCTAGCAACCACTTAGATAGTACAAGTACGGAAGATCTTTTATTTTAGCATTGAAAATGGAATGCGCCAGAAGTTTTGAGAATTGCCCAAAAGCAATTTAGGGTCGGATATACAGCGACGATACTACTAGTTAAGCATTAGAGCACAACTTTCTATGGCTTTATCAGCGCAATACAGCACGCGTGATGTTGGGAGAGACACGAGAACGTAAAATCGCACAAAAAAAATCCGCACCCCATCCTATTGAGGTCGACCCCAGGAAAAGCTACACACCCTGGAAAATTAGTCACACCATTTCAAGCGAAATTCTTCACGACTTCCTGGAATTTCATGGTATTTTTACTTATCCATCCTGGTATTTCTCCCTGCCAGAGGAAATTTCAGACTACCGTCCTCAAAGAAAAGAAAAACAGCTTGGAATTCCGGGGGTCCTTAACTCGAGGTGTGGATATTAAGTCAAATGCAATTTCAATTTTCCAATTTCAATTTATTCGCCATTTCTCTTACATTTACAGTTAAATACATAAAAAAACAACTAAATAGGCTAGCTAATGCAACTGCCTAATGCTTATGTAGTCAAATATTTACCCGAGAAAGACGCTATATAGTGGCTAAATCACGGTACCACTCTTGTACTACCAACCCGTTGTTACTCCACTTCAAAACACTTATAGCCTGCGTAGCTGGCGATTTAGTGGGGTTTTAGCAGGTTTTTATCCGCGAAATGTTCGGTAGCTTGCTTGTTGTTCGATGAGATGGCCGCGCAAGCGCTGGGGCATAGTGCGCCTGGTTAAAAAATTTTAACCAGGCGCACTATGCCCCAGCGCTCGCGCGGCCATCTCATCGAACAACAAGCAAGCTACCGAAGATTTCTACGAACATTTCGCGGATAAAAACCTGCTAAAACCCCCACTAAACCGCCAGCTACGCAGGCTAAAACACTTATTAAGAGGTGGCGTCATAGTCAATTAACGAATATCCACATTCTCTATTGAAATAAACTTTAGATTGTCACACTTGCATTGCTACTTTAATTTTTTCATCGCTTGATGATTTTCGTCAAGGCGAGCTAACATCGTAATTTTACATATGCCAAAAAGAAGTGCTTTTTCGTTAGCACGCAAATGAAAAGGAGTCTTAGTGTAAACATGTGATCCTTTAGCAGAAACATTTGTGTGAATGCTTCATCCTTGCTCATTTCTTCGCACAAATTTATGACAACCGGACAGAGTGCGCAATCTGTGTAGTTCATTCTTGCTCGCCTTGTTGTTGTGAAAACCGGACATAGAATTTACAAGTGCTGGTCGCCTTTTCGTGCAAATTTGAGCGAGCCCGCAGCAGAGCGCACAAATTTGTGCGAGCCCGCAGCAGAGCGCACAAATTTGTGCAGCTCGTTTGTGCTCGCCTTTTCGCACAAATTTGTGCAGCTCTTCTTCGCTCGCCTTTTCGCACAAATTTGTGCAGCTCTTCTTCGCTCGCCTTTTCGCACAAATTTGTGCAGCTCTTTTTCGCTCGCCCTTTCGCACAAATTTGTGCAGCTCGTTTGTGCTCGCCTTTTCGCACAAATTTGTGCAGCTCATCTTCGCTCGCCTTCTCGCACAAATTTGTGTGAGCCCGCAGCAGAGCGCACAAATTTGTGCAGCTCTTCTTCGCTCGCTTTTCGCACAAATTTGTGCAGCTGTTCTTCGCTCGCCTTTTCGCACAAATTTGTGTGAACCCACAGCAGAGCGCACAAATTTGTGCAGCTCGCTCCGCTCGCCTTTTCGCACAAATTTGTGCAGCTCATCTGTGCTCGCCTTTTAGCACAAATTTGTGTAATGCTGACAGAGCGCACAAATTTGTGTGGAGAGGCGAACAAGGTAGAACAGCACAAATTTGTGCTGGTCCTCCTACACGCCTCTCTACACAAATTTGTCCGAACCTGACAGAGCGCAAAAATTTGCGTCTGCTCATCCTTGTTTGTCTTTTCGGCAAATTTTGTGGAATTACTTGGAACGTCGAATGGCCCCCTTTTCAAGGTTTCAGGTAAAGTATGATATAAATGTTAATTGCCCCTTTTTCAGTAGGAACCATGGATGCTCTTTCGATATTTGATAGCCAGGATACGTCCCATTTAATAAAAACAATACTAATTCAGTGATGACTCGTTTTCGGACTATTTCTTTGCAAGAACGACCACTGATATTCCTAAAGTATATGATATGAACGTTTTCTTATTCCAGTGTCTAATGGCAAACGAAACACGCGATGGAGCGCGCATTAACGGTCAAATAGAGGGTGAATTACGCATTTGCTGATTTAGAAAATACAAAAAAGTCCCTTTCGGATAAGTTGACCAACACCATTAACCCCAGACCGATCAAAACGACCAATACATGGGCATAGCGTATGCTGCCTGTTTCATTAAAAGACCGATAAAGGCCTATCATAACATTTATCATAGGTCCCATTTTTCGGGATACTTGTTTTGACCCAAAAATATTTTTTCCGAGGCAGTGATTTATCAAAAATCTGAAAACGTCCCTATAGCAAGGCAACCCAGAGAGGGTATATTTCGCAGAAATGACCGATTTGTTACATTTGTTGCTGTTGTTAAGTACTAAATTTAAGTAAAATGACCAGAAAAGGTAAAACACTGAATGATTTTCCTGGAAAATGCCCAATTTTAGAACAATTATGGAAAAGTGCAAAAGTGCAAAAATTGATTTTAGGTTGTTATTTGATTGTAGCTTGAGCTCGGTTTTTGCTGATATCCGGTTGCTGATAATTTTGTCTACGGAAGTGAAATTTCACTTCCTTTTCGAGAACGTCACTTCCTATAAAAAAATCGTTCTTCACCCGTTCAACATGGAAAATGCGTATCACTCATACCTCAATGGAAAATACTTATCACTCATCTCAATATGAGGACAAGACATCATTGAAACACAAACTCTTCAACGTAATTGATCCCTAAAGAAACTATTGAATCTGCAACATTAACTGCAGCACTAATACGGGACGAACGAAGAACGTGACACTTATGTGAACTTAATGGAATTGATTACCTACAATAATTTGTATCGAACTCTATTGAACATCATACAACCATTAATTGTCATATATTAATTAATTGTCATAGCTTTGTTTTATCAATATTACACAAGCTAGAAAAAATTATACTATATTCTGGATGCTGCCTCTTCCATTATAAAGCATTTGGTGTTATCCAAATGGGGCAAAATCAAAGCGATTCTTATGGCATTCTCGCCATAAACAATCAATGATGATAACTCCAAGAGCCTTTGATTTACTCTATATGATTGCGATACCTTAGTAGGTTGTGACGTCAGTTGACTCCCACAATGCAACGCGCAAGATTTGCTTGAGAAAGCAAATAAATCTTTAAAAATCGGTACAAAAATTCAGACGCGCGCAAAAAGGATTGAAAATTAATTTTAATCATCAAACTTTTTGATGAAATAAAGTAAATGTCTACCTTGAGTGGCACTTGATTATCTTGACTTAAATACGGGGCACGTAGGGATAGCTTGCGGCCGTAGAAATCCACCAGCATACTACCTTCGATTTAATTCTAAATCGAAAATTGGGCGTGACAGCAGCTTTTATCTTTTCTCGGGTTATAAGTATTCGTCTCACCCTCCATATCAAGATAGTTCCCTTGAAAAAGTGTCGACTTTCTTCAACTTTTATAAGGAAATATCTGCTTACCATATTTGGAATCCCAGTAAGTTTTTCACTATTTTTATTGGCCTAGAAAGCTTAAAACTCAACCAGATCTCAGATACACCTGAGGAAAGATGTTATGTGCATTTTCCACTGTGTTTTTCACGGTCAAGAACCTGGAAACAAGGTAGACAAGAGACCACAGGAAGCCCGTTCGATCTCTAAAAATACGACATCGTTATCTTGATTGCTGCCATAATACACTGTTTCACCGCCATGTTCGATATCAGAGACTCAACAAAAAGTGTTCAGTTTACTTATCATTTACTGTACAAGCGCACGAAAACTCGTAATAGTAGAATTCCTTTGCATTGTCGAGTTTCTGATGCAATGAATCATGTAAACAAAAGCAAAGCGATGCATTATGGAGGCTGATATGTACTTTACAGCCATTCTCAGTTACACGCGGTCGCCGGGAAAAAAGGCTTGCAAGCGAAAAAGTCGTTTTTTTGTCAAAGTTTCCATGACAACGCACGTGCTTTCGCCGGCTTGTTGGGCTCAGACAAGACAGAAAAACGTGTTTTCGCTTGAAGCTTTTTTCCCGGCGACCGCGTGTAACTGAGAATGGCTGTAAGTATTTATGCATTAGGGGTGACTCAAAATTGATTTCTCTCGGTTTGAGGGATCATACACGACGCGGAACGGAGCACTCAACATAATACTTAGCTACAATACGTCCCAATTCGTTGACTTTTTCGAAAAATTACAGTTTCTAGAAAATCCAAGATGTCGGCCATCCGGCGGCCACTTTGGGTGCCTCAAGACACCCAAACAACGGAATATTCCATAATGTCCATCATATCATTAGTAGAAACCGGCCACTCGCATACTATCACGAATCCTGCAATCTGATTGGCCCCGCTATTATAATTGTCTATCACTATTTCTTTGTTCAATCGTTATTGCAGCTCTTCATACTTCAACGATATCTTCGCATTATTGCAAAAATGTACGTGCTGTTTTGTGAGAGTTTATACTTTTTTAGTCAGTAATTTATTTCACCGCGGCAAACATGTACAAGAAATAAGAGAACTACTTTTTGAAATCCTTTATTCACATGACTCATACCTCCATACTTCTGACATTGTGGATGCAATAAGTAAGTAATTACAATAATCAGGGGCTCAGCAATAATAAAATTTCCAATTCTCCCCTTTTGCTTTCCCACCTCAAAACAAATGCAGCCTTCTTCTGTGATGATAATTTAAATGTAAACCTATTTTTGTCTTTCGTACATTTCCAGTTGTTCACTGTGTTATGTAATTTTTTCCTTCTCATATTATAACTATTGTCTATGTAGTGTCCTTCCCGCCTCGGCTAGCTTCTGCGGGTTAGGGCTCCTTAATGTAAATTTTCTATCCTTTCTAAATAAATTTGTTGTTGTTGTTGTTGTTGCAATGTTGACTTCGATTGTGTTGAGTGCTCCGTTCCGCGTCCCCTGTTCAATCAAATCGAGC
The DNA here is from genome assembly GCA_033964015.1 of Scolanthus callimorphus. Classification (NCBI taxonomy): domain Eukaryota; kingdom Metazoa; phylum Cnidaria; class Anthozoa; order Actiniaria; family Edwardsiidae; genus Scolanthus; species Scolanthus callimorphus. The sequence goes on from CM066911.1 coordinate 18,142,943, forward strand.
GAATCAGTCTTTGAGTCTCGCACGAAATACTTTAAAAAATATGTTACCCTTCTTCATGTAAGCTGTTATTAAAATCCACGAAAATCTCTGCATTTCTTAAACGAAACTGCGTCAAACTTTCACAAAATGGTATTGAGAGCATTCTAGACTTTGTTTAACCTGCTGAGGGGCGGACCATTAGTAATTTAGGGAGGCGGAGGGGGATAGCAATTTTTTGCGCAATGACTTTTTTTTTTTCGTGGATCAGGTTGTGCAATAATTTTTTTCCGGAATTTGTATAATGTTTTTTACTTGCTTGGATCGCTGCAATAATTTTTTTTGGGAAGGATTGGCCTTTTATGCTCGAATTTGTTTTTTAAAATTGCCCCTCCCCCCTTTCCCCAATTTCTAATGGACCACCTCTAACCGAGATTCGTTGACTGTGAGATCAACACAGTTTAAAAGTGCATCAGAAAATTTCCACAGGCGTGACCGCCTTTGTGACCTAACTGATTTTGAAGTACTTGGAATTGTACGGTTCAACAGTCGGGTTTAATTTTATAGTGTTCGGCTTTACTCAGTGCTGATTCATTCAAGTCCACCCGTGAATTGGACGCCAGCTAAGGTAAGACAACAAGACCAAGAATACCTTAGAAAGGAGATTTCACCTCTCACGCTAGGGTATGGATTGGGTATTTTTTCCATACCGCCTATTTTTAGAAAACAAGACGCCCTCTCTTGTACGGCATTTGACCTGCTTCAGTGTTGTTGTCCAATTCATTTCGTATAGTTAGGACATCTGGCAATTGACTATACTTTAGCACACAAATCTAACAGAAAAAAACAGTCGAAAACTTACTGTTCCTAAAAAATAGTGTCTGAATTGCCCAATGAAGAATTCAGGTCAGAGGAAGCTCGTGCTATTGATTCGTGGCAAACCATGTTTAAATGTAGTAAGGTATTAAGGTCCAGGTTCAGTTTATTATGCACTATTTTTCTGTTTAATTTTTTTTACAATAGAAGAAAAATACATCCGAAAAGAGAAAAAAGAGCATTACAATTAGGTAGGAGAAAAAAGTAAAGGTGCGCAGTGACCATAGTAGCTTAAGCTTTCGAGATGGCCACTGCCACTATTAACCGAGGCTAGCAAGTCATAGAATAGAGGAGAAAAAAGATATAGTGGATAAATTAATATATAGTAAAGCTATATATTAAAGAGAGCAAATAGTAACAAACCAACGGGGTTTTTTTTTGTCAAGGACATCTTACAGACACATGCGGACAGGCATGTGTTTTTGTTTATTCATTTCTGTGTTTAGTTTTCGCGCTACTTTTACGACACAGCTGTTCATTTTTGCATGTTTGAACTGTTGATTGAAGCTTCGTAACGATAAAGCAAATGCCTCTGGGAAGCAGAAATATTACAGAGGCATGCGATGGCCGCTGTTTTCTTAGCATCAATTGATTTGACTGAGCCTCTGTTTCAAGTGTTGCTAAGGTGGAATCCATCGGGATTTGAATAAAGATCTTGGAATAAAACAATTTGCATAATTTCAGAAACTTAGAGGGGCTGTGTTGACCTTTGGAACACAATTTTGTTAAACTAGTTCAGCGGTCTGCATAAACAACACAGAATCCTATTGTGCTTCATCTTGGTCTAATAAAATAAAAGGAAGTGAAATTCACATTATATAAGCATTCTTATGTAATTTCCAAGTTTGAAAACTATTCTGGCTGGTTAGAAATAAAAAATGATATTGAAAGTGTTGAGGGTGAGGCTAGTAGGCCCGATTTCACGTGACCCCAACTACCTCTTAACGAGATGTTTCGTCAAAATCAATTCCAGAAATACAAAGAACCAATTGCTATTAGTCAGAAACTAAAGTTTCTGCTTAAATCTCTAACCTGGAGCAAATGGCAGCGAGTTGAATTTTCAAGATTTTATTCAGAATGTATGGAATTTGGGTCACGTATAGAGTGCAAATGGCCTATTCCCCCCAAAAAAGTCAAGCATGCCTCTGACCTAGAAAAAACTACAGCGACAAGCAAAGGTGGCACGTGGTGAAAAAACAAACAAACAAGCAAGCTCTGCTTGAGTTATTTTTGGGTTGCTCGCGCGTGCAATTATAAAATTTCTTAACATTCTTTTTATAATAAACCACGTTCGAATTACGCTCCAATGCCTACAAACAATAACCTCAAGTCGAAGCTCTCTTCTAAAATTACCGATGTGGTTGAATTCGAAATGTTGATTTCGTTTTACATTGAATGCTCCGTTCCGCGTCCTGTATTTCTTTATCCGTGCAGATCAATTATTAAGAGTCTTGCACGGAATATGTAAAACATAAATTCTATGTGAGCTGTTATTAAAATCCACGAATGTATTTTGCAGTTTTACAACGAAATGGCCTCAATTTTTTTCCACCAAATCCACTTGAGAGCATTCTAAACTGGTTTGACTTGTTGTGGTTTACATGAATGTGTCAGCCCCAAAATATGTGTTGCATTGCGAGTTGCAGCGAAAAACGTACGTGTAACATACATAGAGGATATTACACGGTGGCGCGAAGATATGACATTTATTTTCGAGTGGCAAGAACAATATTTTACAAATGAGCGCAGCGAATGAGTAAAATACTGTTTTTGACACGAGAAAATAAAACTCATATCTTCAAGCCACCGTGTAATTTTCTTTTTATTATATCGACAAACCAGAAAAAATATTCCAAATTGATTTCCAAGCACTTTTGTTTTGACCGATATCCTCACTAGTGAGGATATGGAAAATATGTCACTGAGGACCCGGATGTAGCTTCGTATGAGATCTACGAGTGGCGTATTTCCCAGTAAAACACTCGTGTCTATATAATAAAACGCAATATTTTTTGCGTTGTGAGTTGCAGAAACTTTGTAGAACCAAATTCTACTTTTCCAACGTCGAGAGACAAGTTCCTACGTGTAACACGTCCTGGCAAGTTATTAAGCACTGGTGCCCTGAATGTGCCAATCAGAACGCTTGATTATGCCGCTGATTTTTTTTAATTTTCCAAAAAAAAAAACAGACCCACAATTTCCCCTAAAAAGCTTTGACACAATTTTTCCCAGCAGATCTTTGTTCGATTTTTTCCCAGCATCCTTGCCGAAAATTTTCCAAGCCAGAAGGACGAGCTGCGGAACAGATATTACTTTTTCCGGAATTTGTATGATGTTTTCTACTTGCTTGGATCTGTGCAATAATTAACACTTATTGGATGAGGTTGAGCATGATAGTGAGATTTGTCAATGCCGAGGTTTGTGTTATCTGCCGAAGCGAAGCTGAGGCGGATAACACTAACTCGAGGCGTTGGCGTCTCACTATCATGCGAAAACCGAATTCAATAATTGTTTTATTATTCAGCAACCAGCAATTCTTACCTCTAAGAAGTGAAGTAGACGACGAGGCCTTGCTCGGCGAAACGGTTTTTGAACTTTAGCTTACATTTATTGGTTTTTTGCTCTTCGTATTCAATTCAAATAGTCATAGTTGAGGTTTAGATACCCTGAGCAATGATCTCTTGGCAAAAATTATAACAGATTCAACGAGAATATTGGCAAAATTGGCTTTCGCTTCTGAAATGAAAACCAAGATGGCGGCCAAACCTATTGGCTTGCGTGATGATGTCATTAGAGTGCATCAATCCTAATGTCTGTAGTATGACGTCACGCACTGTGCGCCAACACAAATTCGCTGCGTACTCTTAGCCAATCAGAATCGAGATAGTGGCATGGCTGAATAATAATTTTGATTATTATTTCAGCCATGCCACTATCTCGGTTCTGATTGGCTAAGAGTACGCAGCGAAACCTTGTTGGCGCGCAGTGCGTGACGTCATACTACAGACATTAGGATTGATGCACTCTAATGACGTCATAACGCAAGCCAATAGGTTTGGCCGCCATCTTGGTTTTCATTTCCGAATTGAAAGCCGGTTTTGCGAATATTCTCGTTGAATCTGTTATGATTTTTGCCAAGAGATCATTGCTCAGGTTATCTAAACATCAACTATGGCTATTTGAATTGAATACAAAAGGAAAATACCAATGGACGTAAGATGAAGTTGAAAAACCATGTCGCCGTGCACGGCCTCATCGTTGACTTCGTTTAGCTAGGTAAGAATTCTTGGTTGCTGAATAATAAAACAATTATTGAATTCGGTTTTCGCATGATAGTGAGATTTGTTAACGCCTCGAGTTTGTGTTATCCGCCTCAGCTTCGCTTCGGCAGATAACACAAACCTCGGCGTTACCAAATCTCTCTATCATGCTCAACCTCATCCAATAAGTGTTAATTGGCCTTGTATGCTTGAATAATAATATTATATATTTCAGAGTTGTCAAGGTCCATTGAAGAAAATCTGTTGGCGTCCACCATGCGGGTCCACCTTCTAATCTTTGCCGTCTTGCTCACTCTGACCTTGAGTGACGCCTGGAGACGCCGCCGTCGTCGTAGGTCATGCAAAAAACAAGACTGCCGCGTCAGTAACTGGTCATGGTGGAGTGAGTGTAACCAGATGTGTGGGGGTCATGGCGTCAGGAGCCGTCGCCGAAGTGTTGTGTCACATGCCAAGTGTGGGGGGAGGGGGTGTGACCGTTTGACCGATATACAGGGGTGCAACAGAGTCGCGTGCTGGACTTTGAACAAGCCAAGTAAGTACACATGCCAAGTGTGGGGGGAGGGGGTGCGACCGTATGACTGATATACAGGCGTGCAACAGAGTCGCGTGCTGGACCTTGAACAAGCCAAGTAAATACACATACCAAGTGTGGGGGGAGGGGGTGCGACCGTTTGTCCGATATACAGGCGTGCAACAGGGTCGCGTGCTGGACTTTGAACAAACCAAGTAAGTACACATGCCAAGTGTGGGGGGAGGGGGTGCACGCAGCGTTTGACGGATATACAGGGGTGCAACAGAGTCGCGTGCTGGACTTTGAACAAGCCAAGTAAATACACATACCAAGTGTGGGGGCAAAACAGCTGAAAACACTCCAAAACATGCCACAAAAAGATGCCTGCTGAGGATGCTAGGGGAAACTGATCAATCATTCATTACATGTTGGGGACAGTTTAGTGATTTTAATAATAATAATAATAATAATAATAGGTCTTTATTTCCATATGATAAAAATACATATCCTATGTTACAATGTATGATAAAAAGCGAGTTTACAAATGAAAGATAAAAGATAAAAAGGTAAAATTCTAAATCTATATAGCTAAGTTATATCTAAAAATTAATCTATTTACAAAAGTATTCATGTATCGTTCGGTATTTACCTTAGGCCTTAATGATGTTTTTTTCCTTAATTATATTTCGTCTCCTTTAATTACGTGGAATTTCATGGACTTTTGTGAATTTTGCAGGCCTGCACCGCGCGAAATTTCAGAAGGCCTGGATTTCACTTACGGTACTACTGCTAACCCACCCTAAGGTTAAAATGCTAGTTGTGACCATCAGGAAACTCGAATTTTGACCCTAAAAGATACCTGGTCGGAAAAAATTTTCACCCTAAAAAATACCCCTCAGTCTGAAAATACCCTAAAAAATACCAACAATTTTGACAGATTAAATTTGATTCTGGCTGTTTATTTGATACCCATGTGTCCTCTCGAGGTTTTCTTCAGCATACCTACCTTATTTGCGTGAACCCCCTAAAAATACCTATTTTTCTTACCATACCATTTTTTTATTTTCGAACCCCTAAAATACCAGATCGCCGATTTCAACCCCTAAACAATATGACGGTAACCCCTAGCATTCAGCATTCTAACATATTTCAATTGAAATCTGTGACCATTTCAATTGACCAATGACATGACATTGCAATTGCATGCTAAACAAAAGAACTTCTATGGCATGTGATCAATCGAGGGGGAAACTTTGCCTCCTCCTCTGTTGGCATCTCTTGACTCAAATCTCAAAGAACTAGCAAAGTACAGGGTATGGGATTGCTGTGTTTGGGGTGAAAATGCACAAGAAGACTAGGCACAACCACTTGCCACAGGAAGCCCAAATCTTGCAAAATGCAAAACAGCTGAAAACACTCCAAAACATGCCACAAAAAGATGCCTGCTGAGGATGCTAGGGGAAACTGATCAATCATTCATTACATGTTGGGGACAGTTTAGTGATTTTAATAATAATAATAATAATAATAATAATAGGTCTTTATTTCCATATGATAAAAATACATATCCTATGTTACAATGTATGATAAAAAGCGAGTTTACAAATGAAAGATAAAAGATAAAATGGTAAAAATTCTAAAATCTATATAGCTAAGTTATATCTAAAAATTAATCTATTTACAAAAGTATTCATGTATCGTTCGGTATTTACCTTAGGCCTTCATGATGTTTTTTTCCTTAAATTATATTTCGTCTCCTTAGCTTTAGGTAGAAAGTTATGCATAGGATGGCCATCAAGGTTACTAATTTTGTTACATACTTTTTTATCTTGTTTTTCTAAAATTTCATGAATACTAATTTGGCTAGAGATATAATGGCGCTTGGAGCAACGGTCTAAAAATTTTGCACTGCGGTAAGTTCAGCCTCCGAAGCGCCGTAAACAGCGAGCCCATAAGTTAAATTCGGTAACACTATACTCTTAAAAAGGTGATCGATCTCTCTCTGGTTATACCCTTCTTTTCTTAAATACATGTAAGCATTTGTTAGCTTTGCTCAGTTTGTTTTTAATATGCGTATCAAATCTGGCATCAGATTGAAATGTGACCCCTAAAAGTAGGAGTTCTCTACACTGAGGGATGCCAGCGGTAGGTGCTATGACAATGTCTGTGCAACCCCTCTTAAAAAATGTCAGTTCTTTACATTTACTGGGGTTACAAGACATGCTATTGGCCTGTGTCCATTCTAAAAACGTATCTACATGTTCAGCGGATTGATCACAGCTCTTCCAGACAGGTGATATTATCGTAGAGTCGTCTGCATACTTGTATAAAAATGTGATATCGCTTTGAATAATTTCTAAGTCATTTAAAAATATATTGAACAAGTAAGGACCACTAACACTGCCTTGGCAAGTCCCCTTATTTACACGCATCCATGACCCTTCAAAGGCGCGGGAAGGGGGTGCACGCAACGTTTGACCGATATACAGGCGTGCAACAGGGTCGCGTGCTCGACCTTGAACAAGCCAAGTAAGTACCCAACACAAATCACAGAATCATAGCCTCCCCCGCAGGCAGAAAGAAAACCGGAGAAAATGCTGTCATAGAACTGTCAATGCTGTCATAGAACTGTCATAGAACCTGAGTTTATTTCATCTTAGCTTGTTTTAACAAATAGATGTCTTTTCCCGTGCGTCTGTACTATAAAAGATGCACAGGTGACGTCATCGCCAGTTATAAACAGAAAAGACGCACTCGAATTACGTGACTGTTGTTCATGACTCGCTAGTGACGTCATCGTCTGTGCATCTGTTACAGTACAGCCGCATGGAAATAATGAGGTCTAGTTGTTTTCTTCAACAACAAAAGCCTTTTTCTTCTGAATGAAAAGCCAAAACAGTGCGCACATTTGTGGAGTTTGCCAGCGTGCGCAAACTGTGACGTCAATCGTGCGTCTGCACTGTAAGGGCTGGTTTACACACGTGCGCAAGCTATGTCGTCAATCGTGCGTCTGCACTGTAAGGGCTGGTTTACACACGTGCGCAAGCTTTGACATCAATCGTGCGTCTTCACTGTAAGGGCTGGTTTACACACGTGCGCAAGCTATCTCGTCAATCGTGCGTCTGCACTGTAAGGGCTGGTCTACACACGTGCGCAAGCTATGTCGTCAATCGTGCGTCTGCACTGTAAGGGCTGGTTTACACACGTGCGCAAGCTATGTCGTCAATCGTGCGTCTGCACTGTAAGGGCTGGTCTACACACGAACGCAAGCGCAGACACTAGCGCTGGCGCAAGGATATCAAACTCTTATGTGGTTTACACTAGAACGCAGACGCAAGCGCAAGAAAATTGAGACGTTGCGTTCCCTTGCGCTTGTGAACGTGTGAATCAAGCGAACGCAAGCGCAAGCAACTAATCAATCTTGATTTTAGGCTTGTTCTTGTGTCGCAAGTACAAGACGCATGGAAATCGGAACATTGCATTCCCTGTGCTTTTGCTTGTGTCTAGTGTAAATCAAGCGAATCCAAACGCTAGCGATATGATTAATGCTGAGTTTAGGCTTACGCTTGAGTCGCTTTGATTTTCACTTGCCTTGCGCTCGTGTGAAAACAAGCGTTAATAACACATTGCTCGCTAAGCTAGACTGCTTGCAGCTCCTTCTTTGGCGTACGTCTGTAAATCGAGGGAAATGCTTTTCTTTGTTTACCCGCGGCCCGCTTCAGTTTGTTTACAGTGTCGAGTACTCAGGACAGGGAGAGACGCAATCAGAACCTTATGCTAGTGTTATTATATAATTAAAAGAACACCATGCCCATTCATAACAACCACTGTAATAATTCTCTCGAATTTCTTTCTTCCCCTTTAGTCAAGACATTGTATATCTGTGAGTTGAGAACCGCCGAGATTCGATGCCCTCTAAATTACCAGATCCGCATTACATATGCCAATTTTGGGCGAAGAACACATCATATCTGTCCTTCAGTCCATATGCGCTCTACCAATTGTCACGCCAAGGGATCGAAAAGCAAAGTCGAGGCCGTTTGCAAAGACAGGCGAAACTGCAGACTGTGGGCACATACTCAAGTCTTCGGAGAGCCATGCCATGGAACATATAAGTACTTGGAAGTGAAGTACAGATGTGTTGCAGGTGAGAATACTTTAAATAATAATAATCATTTAATCCCATACTTTGCAGCAATAGCTGAATTACAGTATGAGCCAGAATACAATTGAAAAAGGCATACATTACTGGAAGCGAACAGTTACAAAATTTTTAAAGCGTTCAGTGGCACTCTTATACTGTGAATTGCATTGTAAGCTGCGCGGCAGCAGCAATTTGCGCCATGGAATGCAGCCGCTTAAGTCCTCCAGCTCCTTCTTGACTAGCAGTCGTGTAATAAGCCTACTTGGAGTTTATATTTCGTTTTCAGTGCGCATGCGAGTTTAGCCTGAATCTTTTGTATAACTTTTCTTTGTTCTTGTTAAACAAAGGAAATCGAGAAATTCGGACTAAAATCGCATCAGCACTTAACATGAAATTTAGAATCCGTCCACACTACACCATTTTTAAACGAAAACGGATACTTTTTGCTCCGAATACGGCCATCGTCCACACTACAACGCCGAAAACGCTCACCGAAAACGGATCAATCCGAAAACGCTCTCCAGAGTGGAGTGATTTGAAAACGCTGTTTTCTAGTGTGGACCGGTGAAAACGATGCCATCTGAAAACGATGACGTCATCACAGCAAACCCGATCAATTTCGCGGGCCGACAGATCGAAATGCGCATGCGTTGAGCTTATTTGAGCATGCGCACTTAATGCATAAGAGCGTTTTCGTACGGATACGCGTTGTAGTGTGGACGGGCGTGGACGCAAAACTTTTTGAAAACGGAGCAAAAAGTATCCGTTTTCGTTTGAAAACGGTGTAGTGTGGACGGGGTATTAAACTCTAACTGGAGTTCCACTTGGAGTTCCTTCGCGATTAGGCAAAGATATTTTCTTATCTTATTTCACTTTCTTTATGACCTTTGCTTGTTTGTTTCATGCGCTGTCCAGTTGTTGTTTCAACAAAGTGTTGTATCAATTCATATTCGTCTTTTTACTAGACCCACTGGCGTACGCTGTCCGTGTGTTCTCGCCACTGGTCTGGATGCATAAGAACGAACGCTTCCGTGCAAGTGACGTCAACTTCTTCTTGAGAAATGCAAAAATGATTGACAATCATGGCCGTGAGGTTTGCCGCAAGCATCCTTTGACATCCCGAAATCTATGCACGGGGAAACGTGACTACTTCTTGGTTACCAAGCGACCCCTGAGCCACGCCTCCGCAACCAACGCCCCTGTACTTAATGGCATGTGGCGAGACGATGTTATGTTATATGCTGTTACGAAGACTAAGGGGAGATACATTGACGTCTATTACTGGATGTTTTTCCCGTATAACAGAGGAAAGAACGTGTGTATTGGCGTGATCACGTGGTGGGGTTGTGCTGGCGGGCGAAGCACGTTTGGACATCACGTAGGAGATTGGGAGCACGTAAGTGTTCGTCTCAACAATCAGTTCCAGCCCCAACAGGCCTATGTGAGCAGCCACAACTTCGGCAAAAGGTAAATACTATAAGCGAGAGTAGTAGCATCAGCACTGCCTAAAAGCGGAGCTCCCAGTGATTATAATAAATGGAAAAAGGTATCAAGGTTTAGAAATATATTTTGTAATCTGATATCATAACTTTAATAACTGCATCTGATTTCGTGAAAGAGATAAAGAAACAAAACAAGGCAAACCGTAAGATCACACCTTTTTGTTTGGTCCAGCCGTGGTTGTCGAGCCACATATCAAGAAAGTTCCCGTTGAAATGTGTCGTTTTCTAAAATTTCCTTATATGGAAGTTTCTACTTACCATATTTGGAAGTCCAGAAATATTCCTAGCTTATTTATTGCCATAAATTGTCAAAACGATCGCCAAAACGTGCAGGTTTTGGAGAGAATCCCTGTTCTTGGAGGCCGCCATCTTTATTTTGGCCCCAGGAGCCCGGAAATTGAAACACAGGTAGCCCGCGTCACGCACGGGTTGGCATTGACTAAAACGACACTTATCTTGATATGAAATACCCATGGCGAGACCAAACGAGCTCTGATATTTTGCAGAATCAAACCAAATTAGCCCGATTATTTATTTATCATCCCACTTAAACATCCAAATAAAGAAAAAACTTATGTGTGCTCAGCTAAAAACGATTGCGTTTTTGTAAACATGGTCTTTCTTGTCAAGAAACAATACACACATACTACATACATACTTTATTGTAACTCCTCCAAAAAGGCTATTCTGTTACAATTTACAAACGAAAACTTACAACAATTGCGAATTGAGATTCAAATTCTAATTATTGGCCCAAAAAGTGGGAGGTAGCTTTCCGTTTAAAAGCTAGGGTTGTGTTTGCAGCTCTGACATTCTCGGATAGAGAGTTGTAGAGCTTTGCCCCACGAAAGGCAACGGAACGCTGGCCCGACTTTAGCCTACATTTCGGTAGATTGATGGTTAACCTGTTACGGGTGCGTCGGCCAGTGATGCTAAATCTGTCCTGAAATAGGTTCTGGTGCTTGGTTGGTCCGGCACTTGTGTACCATAAGGACAGTGTTCAGCGAAAGTTTGTTGCGAACGCTGAGCCATCCGAGAGATTTTCGTGAGGGCTGACAATAGACTCGATCCCACCGCTCTCGATAGAATCACTTGACCATGTTATTGCACCCCCCTAGGGCAAGTTTGTGTGGTCATTGCCATTATTGCACTTAGGGCCACTTTTTATAACACTTTTGGCCTTTATTACACTTAGAGCCACTTTTTATTACTTTGGGCCATTATTGCACTTTGGGCCACTTTTTATTACACTTGGGGCCTTTATTACACTTAGGGCCAATTTTTATCACACTTCCCTGATTACATATATAGGGCCAGTTATTACATTTAGGGCTTCTGCAGGTGCTGGCTTGGATGATTGATTTGGCAGCCCTCACGTTGAATTGCTTTCTCTCTCAACTTTATCAGCGCATAGATCGGTAAAGATAAGCCTTAGCCCTCTGACCAACAAATTCGCCATTTTTTGTCTCTCCGGTCACACCTACTTCGTCTATCCTTATATTTCCTGCTTCCATTTTTTGTAAAGTTTCGCTTTGAGAATACCAGTACACTAGCATCCCTTTGGTGCTCGAATATATAATCTCCACCTCTTTTGACTGCATAGATTATCTAACACCCCTTTCTTTGGAATGTATTTATCTCCCACCCCTAGGCGCCGGCGATTACAAGACATCATGGCGTCATTGTCTGAAAGGATCAATCATTGTTGGTTGTCATGGTGACCCCTCGACCAATCAGAAGCATTTCACTTCGTTTTTAATTAGAATTCACTTCAGTAAAAAGGGTTTAGTCACGCAGGCTATACTACTATTAGGTTGTACATTAGAAACCGTTCCTATGTGTCCTTACACGATTTTCACTTCAGGTACAACTACATCTGGGGTCAAACATTATTCAGGAATGGCGGAGACTACATTTGGATGCATGGCACACATCCGGTCTTTTACAGCGCTCTTGGCTCTCACGGTCTCTGGACAAGACCTGGTTCCCATGTCTACAAGAAGATATTTGGTAACAACAAGCTGACCGACTACACCAATCAAGGTCACCCATGGAGGACATGGAAGAGAATCCTGATCATCAAGTGGGGTCAGTGGACAGGAGAGGCGAATTTCCTTAACTACAAAGGGAGATGGGGCAACAGGAAGCGAAACTGTAAATTCAGCGAAAAGTTGGCTGGTGAATGTGTACTCAATAACGGGCCTACTGGTATACTCTCGAAAAGTGACATGTACAAACACGACCTTTTTTAACAAGGACTTTGACTGGTTAATAATTGCAGTTTAAACTTTGAAGTTAATTTGAATACGTTTAATTTAAAAGTGTCAATTGTAATACACGTTAGGGCTCTCGCAATGAGAAAAGGAGGGAGAAAAATCTGCCTTTTCTGACGATGAGGCTTTCGACGAGTTATCCTACTTTCTTTTTCATATGATCTGTTTGGAAGTAAGATAGTCAATTGTAAAATCAATAATTGTAATCTAACGACTGATAACTGATGATCTTATCGTAATAAAAGAAATACCCAAGTTCGAGTTTGTTTTTCTATTGTTTTCTTTTTTTAAGTTGCCATAAGATTGTAGCCAACACAAAAGTCAATTAGTGGAGTGCCAATCTTTCACATTTAGGACGTCCACCAGCACTGTAGATTATGTGCTATTTTTAGCATCAAGATTGTTTGTGCTTTTCAACAAAATTTTAAACTCGTCCCAGTTATTCTCACAAGAAAAAGACAGTACGAAAAACTACACCAAAACTACAACATATATCCCTTCAGCAAGTCGCCTGTGAATCAATTTCCGGGAAAGAGAAAAAGCCTGGGAACGTTTACGGGTTCACCATCCAACAACGGCCACGTTGCCAGCGTGGTTCTCCCCCGGGGGACTCCCATATTTTTTGGTCGGGGATGATCGTCGGAAATTTTCAGCTTCACCCCTAAAAGATACCAAACATGGCGGGCCATGGCGTGACTCAAAAAAATTATTACACTAAAAGATACCCTAAAAGATGAGGTCTTATGTACCAAGTAGGCGCGAAGGACGGACACAGGTAAAAGGTGAAAGATACCCATCAAGAAATTTCGGCGTTTGTTTCTAATTTATCGTCTTCTCGAATCGAATAATCTCTCTTTCTCGCGGTTTTTAGAAGCACCATTATAATAAAAAAACAATTTGGACAAAGTTTCGGCCCTAAAAGATACCAATCTCCCTAAACTTTATTGAAGATCAAGATCACCCCTAAAAGAGACCAAACCATCGTGATTTTAACCCCTAAAAGATACGACGATCATCCCCGACCAAAAAATATGGGAGTCCCCCCCCCCCCCCCCCGGGGGGTTCTCCCGCGCTAGTGGTGTAGTGGTTAAAGAGCCCGTGTCAGCCACTCCTTTGTTAGTATTTTCGCTCGATATTAGAAGACAAATTGTGTTAAAATTCCTTAAAACATCTAAAAACAGGCAGCGGGAAGCGTTGCGTGACTTCGATCCGGGCGGTTGCGAGGAGACTAGTTTCAGATTTGATTTACCAAATTCAATCAAGAACATTGCTTTGTATTCTCTAAATCAGCCGATGGAAATGCGGGACTTTCTCCGACTTTGCTTTGTTGCTATGCTGTCAAAATGGCGGCTGACACACGCTCTTTAACACTTCCAGACCGGGAATATTGAAAATTGTAAATTCTCTACAATACAATTACAATATATAAATCTTACGAGACTGTAATACGGGGGAATATTTTACAAGTTGCGGTGCCGGGGAAAAATGCGAGCAACGAGTAAAATGTTCGCCAGTATTACATGCCGACGTTGCAAAACTGCCTTTAGGAAAATTCCCCTTACCTTATTTGGAAGGTCTGTAAGTAGTTTCCTCATATCTTAGCGAAAAAAAGCAGAAAATTTGACCAAAACTTGCAGATACTCGAGAAACATCGTCTCTGAGTCACCATTTTGTTTTTGTTCCCGGCCGAGGGGCCTGAGATGAGATTGGAGTACCACAGGCATCCCGCGTGGATTTGTATAAAAACGACAGCAGTTTCTTGATTGCAGTTTCATATGCTCACAATCTGAGGATGGGGCTAGAAACCTCGAAACATGTCACTTTTGTTATTAAATAATGAAGAAACTTGTCGTCATAAGTCTACAGTTTCTTGATTGAATTTAAGAAAACTCGTTTCTTGCTTTGGTAGTGCTAGATCAGTGCCAATGTTTCTGAGATTATAAACTTTACCCCACTTGATGTCATTCATACATTTGATCCAATCTCGTGTCTCCACGAGCCAAAGGTCCTCCCCAAAGGCTCCGGAAACCCGAGGAAATACGAGGCACAAAAACCCTCAACTTGTCGCGCAACATTGTTGTGTTGCAAGTCTAATGTTTGTTGCTCGTTTTTCATCAAATTCTCAACTTGTCGCGCAACATTTTGTTTTGATGATCACACATGCGAGAACAATGCGAATGTGGCCCCTTAGCACCTCATTTCTATTGACCGACCAACTTGAATCGTAGGCAAACTGTTGCGCGACAAGTTGTGTGTTTGATGGAAAACGAGCAACAAAGCCAGAATTTGTGTCTCAAAGTAGACCCGCGCTCTACTTCGCGCAACAGGTTTTAACAACCTGCAACAAATGTTTTTGTTGCGCGACAAGTTGTGGCGCGAGATGAAAAACGCGCTCCCGGGAAAAAGTCAAGACGACTGCCTGTGATATATCTACTGTATCTCTTCCGGGAGAATTTAATAGGAAATTTCACCATTTCAAGGCAGTTACAATTTAAATCTTACATGTTTGTTTCGCTATTGAAAAAAGAACCTCTGTAACCCTTATGTCGTCTCCCCCGCCATGATTCACCCAGCATAGACTTTTTCAACCCGTTCTTTCCATTATTTGGAAGGGGATCTTGATATTCTTGTTTTAATTGTTAGGGAAGCCCCGTGAAAACTCTGAACGCTTACAGGGGTGTTCTCAAAATTTTCTCACTCAAATAAGGCGCATAGGTCCAAAACATTTGAAAGAATGATTTAAAACTCGAGAGGATACATTTGATGTATAGGCAAATAAACGGCCAGAATAGAATTTAATCTGTCAAAATTGTTGGTATTTTTTAGGGTAAAAATTCGAGTTTCCGACGGTCACCCCTAGCATTTTAACCTAAGAGTCCCCCCTCCGCTGGAAAAATCGGTCCTTCTTGTAACTATGTAAACAGTTCGTAAAATCCGATTTACACAGTATGTAAATTTATTTACAGACTATTTACATCGTATGTAAATGAAATTTCCTTTCACATTGTGTGTGAATAGTTTGTAAATTTTAATTTACACACTGCTGTAAAATGTTCACCAACTACGCTATTTCTATGCACTGAAAGAGTCTGTAAATATAGATATACACTCTATGTAGAAAACTTCATCTCACATAGCCATATTTACAGAGTTTATTGGTACCTCTGTTAAGCGGACATCTCCTATTCAGCGGTCACTTTCCAAGGCAATTAACTGTACTTATCTTCATCCATTTCCCTTTTCGTACGTGTCGCGCTTAATTGCCTTTTGCGAACCTCCAATAACTGGCTACGTTTCACGGTCTCGCGGGTTTTGTGAGTGGAGTTGAAATAATTTTGGTTACATTAAATATGCACATAGTTCGTTACTGTGTTATTTCAGAAATGAAGTTATGTTGCCAGTTACTTGATGGACACCCTTATAGTATCGGCCATTTAAATAACATTGACGGTAAAATAATATTCTGTAAATAGTCTGTAAAAGTGCAGAAAGGGGCCCATAATAGTCTTTGTAAATATTCTGTAAATATTCTGTAAACAGCCTGTAAATGATGTTTTAGCCGCTGTTATAAACTTTGTAAATAGTATGTAAAGGTACAGAAAGGGGGCCCTGAATACTATGTAAATAGTGTGTAAATAGCCTGTAAAAGTGCAGAAAGGGGCCCACATAAGTCTTTGTAAATATTCTGTCAATAGTCTGTAAATGATGCTGTAGCTCCGTTATAAACTTTGTAAATTTTATGTAAAAGTACAGAAAGGGGGCCCTGAATACTGTGTAAATAGTCTGTAATTAGTCTGTAAAAATCATACTCCGTAAATAGTCTGTAAAAGGGCAGAAAGGGGCCCACAATAGTCTTTGTAAATATTCTGTAAATAGTATGTAAACAGCCTGTAAATGATGTTTTAGCTGTGTTAGAAACTTTGTAAATAGTATGTAAAAGTACAGAAAGGGGGCCCTGAACACTATGCAAATAGTGTGTCAATAGTCTGTAATTAGTCTGTAAAAAGCATACTCCGTAAATAGTCTGTAAAGTGCAGAAAGGGGCCCACATACGTCTTTGTAAATATTCTGTCAATAGTCTGTAAACAGCCTGTAAATTATGTTGTAGCTCTGTTATAAACTTTGTAAATAGTATGTAAAAGTACAGAAAGGGGGCCCTGAACACTATGCAAATAGTGTGTCAACAGTCTGTAATTAATCTGTAAAAATCGTACTCCGTAAATCCCGGGGGGGTGACTCCCTATATTCGAATGCTAGGGGTGACCGTCGTAATTTTTAGGGGTTGAAATCGGCGATCTGGTATTTTTTAGGGGTTCGAAAATAAAAAACGGTATGGTAAGAAAAAAAAAAGGTAATTTTTAGGGGGTTCTCACGCAAATAAGGTACATAGGTCCAAAATATTTGAAAGAATGATAGAGTGTATTTGAAACTCGAGAGGATACATTTGATGTACTTATATCAAATAACGAGTAAACAGCCAGAATAAAATTTAATCTGTCAAAATTGTTGGTATTTTTTAGGGTATTTTCAGACTGAGGGGTATTTTTTAGGGTGGGAATTTTTTCCGACCAGGTATTTTTAGGGTCAAAATTCGATTTTCCCGACGGTCACCCCTAGCATTTTAACCTTAGAGTCCCCCCTCCG
Source organism: Scolanthus callimorphus (assembly GCA_033964015.1). NCBI lineage: Eukaryota > Metazoa > Cnidaria > Anthozoa > Actiniaria > Edwardsiidae > Scolanthus > Scolanthus callimorphus. The sequence continues at coordinate 18,160,150 of CM066911.1, forward strand.
GGCCGTAAATAGTCTGTAAAAGTGCAGAAAGGGGCCCACATAAGTCTTTGTAAATATTATGTCAATAGTTTGTAAACAGCCTGTAAATTATGTTGTAGCTCCGTTATAAACTTTGTAAATAGTATGTAAAAGTACAGAAAGGGGGCCCTGAACACTATGTAAATAGTCTGTCAATAGTGTATACCTATTACTCTGAATAGACTGTGAAAGTGAAGGCCGAATGGTGTCTTGTCAAGTTCTCGGTAATGGTTAAAATCTAAACATAAAATTTTCCCGAAATTCATTTTGATAAATTCCTTAAAAGTATATGTAGAACATCAGATGACGTGTCAACTGTTTTCCGAGGCCCATTCTTTTGTATTGCCCGCCACTCATTTTCTGTAATTTACCTCACTTTATACACGCTTTAATCTAGACTTAAATTTTATGTCAAATTTTCACTTTCGCGTAGCTTCTGATCTCGTGACCTAGCGCGATATCGGCGATCAAATTGTCTGTGTCGCTAGAAAATGATGACACCTAAAAAAAGCCGTGTTAGGGAATTTTTTAATTGTATAATAAGCGACCTTATATTTTCGTAAATATGCAAAATATAAAAAATCGCTCACACGGTTTTGCAGGTCATTTCTCCGTGAGTAAAGTCCGAAAAAGTGTGAAATGTGCCGTCTCGATCCGTTTCAAGTAATTATTAGTTAGTTTTTAAGTTCTGGGCCGTTAAAATACAAGAACAATTTAAACTTCGCTAAAATGAACAACTTCATGAGATAGAACTATCCTTTAGCTTTAAACAATGTATAGCGGATTATCATAGCGTAAATTGCGACGCGACGATATTTTTTCTCCGTAAGCACGTCGTTGTCACTGATCCCAATGTTTGGGACTCCTGTGGTAAATGCAACGCTGACCGGCTTTACCGGCGGCTCTTCAGGGTCCTCGGCCATTTTGAAAATGGCGGTTGGCGGTTGGTGTTCTGCGCTGAAATCAACGATGGCTATGGAAAAGAAAGTATCTTGAAATGCCGGTCGGCTCCGACAGCAAGAGCAAGTATCATTGCTAAAGGTAATTAATATCATAATTTGCAAATTTACAGGTAGTTAATCCTTGTTGTTTAGATACAACAAGGAATACATTCGAGTTTGGACAGGGACACTCACTACACAGAATAATTTGACTTCCAGCGTAGTTATGTTATCACATTCGAATGAAGTTACTTCATTTCGTGAATTTTTCAAACATTATTTGCCCCGTTACAAAGTAAAACACAACAGTATCTGGGCTAATCTAAATATTCTGTACTTTCAAATATCTCAACAATATCTCTTTGAAACAGTTTAAGTTATGTTCGTTATCACAACCTTCTTTATGCAAATACAAATGTTCTTACCCTCCTTGAAAAGTCAGAGAAATCTGATATTTTTTCAAGTTCAGGGACTTGTCAGGGAATGTTCAAAACAGTCAGAAAATTTTGAAAAGAACTCAAAAGTCAAGGAGAAAAGTCAAAGGAAAAGCCATACAGATTACAAGCTGTTGACATTTTGTTTATGTGAAATTAAATTTAGTTGAGATTTGTTTATTCAAGAAATGTATTTAACAAAGTTTTTCGAGTATTTACATTTTGTGCTTCTCCACTGTTAAGCAGGCTTTTCACTAGGGAAGTAACGAACGACAGAGACTAAGACATAAGGATGCCACCATTGGTGTGAAAATCAAAGAACAGATTAGGTAACGTAAGCATGAAGGAAAGCAGAATGGAAGGTTTCCACTTTCTTACGTCCCTGCTTATGCTTGTATTGCTACTGACACTATGGTTTTCACACAAATACAAGCTCTTCTGTCTGTCTCTTTCTCTGTCTTCACTAATTTAGCTAGTGAAAAGCTGGCTTTAGTACTTTGCATGTAGGACACAGATACATGCTGGATTCACACCTGGTATTGAACCCTCCAAGGATTGCATGACAAACAAAGGCCGCCTAGATAAATCACCATTAACCATTACTGTGCCACGCAGTTATGCATCTAGTTAAATATACAATAGTTCTTTACTTTTACCTACTATTTGAGTGTATCCACACCGTAAACTTTTTCTCGTACCTTATTCAGAGTACTACTGAAACCTGATAGACTGTTTATTGGGCTCAACAAAAAGCAATTGTCTCATTACAAAACGTTAACGAGTCTGATGCTACTCCTTCACTCAAAATCATTCATGCGTTGTGTTGCTGGCAAACAAAAACTTAATGTTTTGGTAAATAATGCACTGATTTATATTTCTGTACCTCATAGAATTATTGGAAAACACAAGCAGACGGCTTTTCTGAATGTTTCTGAATTTGCAAAATAACATATTTGAGTTCCACATATTGCTGACCTCAGTACATTCATGAATGTTTTTGTCTGGAGAAGAGTGCTTTTTCTCGAGCTGAAAAAACTGTCTACCGGTTTTGGTAGTAGCCTCCTTGATGAGCTCAGTCGCTCTTTAGGCAAACTCTTTGTCAGAATATGTTAAAATGAAAAAACAAAAACATTTGGAAACAGTTGTACAAAAACAGTTTTTGTTTGGCGGTGACCACAATAGATGAAAAAATCAGACATCTCTTTTCACAAAGTGAGGTAGGAGTGAAGGGACAGCTGAAAATTCCGGCTACTAAAACAGCTCAAATCTTGAGAGTCAAATTCATGATAATAATTCATGATAATAATTCATGATAATAATTCATGATAATAATTCATGATAATAATTCATGATAATAATTATTTGGGTAGCATGGTTGTTATGCACCCTTTTTGCTATTTTACTGGTAGATTATCTTAGTAAAAAATAGGAATTGCTTGTTATTATTGATAGTTTTTTTAGTATATACCTACCAAATCAGTGAAGAGTCATTTTCGCGTGCTCTGATTGGTTTCTGAAATAGTAGATATCCAGCACTATTTACTGTTTTGAGAAAACTCTCATAATGGCGGCTCGTTTCACGTGCAATACTGTGCTCTGAACCTTAATCCATCATATTTTATTCTACTGATTTGGCATATACTAAGTACAACTATCCCCCTCAGGGTCGGTGCCTAGCAGTGGATATAAACCTTGATGCTTCATGTCTCGGTATATATCCACCACTATTCACCTCCCCTTTGGGGGATAGTTGTAACTATTATAGCGTAACAGTTAGCTTTCTTGCAAAATGATTGGCTGATTTTCTTTGGGAAATAAGAGTCCATACCACTCTGCTTGCATCAGGTTGTCATAGTAAAAAGTAAATTTCCAGAGGTTCAATCAATCAATCAATCAATCAATCGTTTAATTCAAACCCATTGCAGGCGGAGCCTGAATTACAGGAGGGGTCATTCAATCAAATATAATAACTTACAAATTCAACATTTGATACTTGACAGAGACAAAATTGTTAAACCGATTTGATCGGCCTAGTGTGGGGTGGACAGACTGGTGTCCGGACCTCAAGTTGTGGGTGCGGTCAAGCACCGTTGGCTTGTGTAAAATGTGAATAGTGTTCTTAGACTTAATTACAAAGTTCTTACAAGCATCATCTCGCCGTAAGTATAACGGATCGAGACCTGCCAACTCGAGCGCTACGTCATATGGAATGCCAGGAAAAATAACCCTCATGGCCTGTTTCTGTACACTCTCTAATAAAATTACTTAAATACTGGGGAAGCGCTGCCCAAGCAGGAGAAGCGTACTCGATGGTGGATCGTACGATGGAACTGTAAACGGATACAAGATCCTCTGCAGACATCCCAGACTTCTTTAAGACCCGTAAACCGTAAAGACGTTTGACAGCCTTCTTGTACACAGTCTCACAATGTAAGTTCCAAGACAGATCGTCAGATATCTGCACACCAAGCAACTTATACGCCGGAACACGTTCAATAACTGTGCCGCCAATCAGCAAAGGACTTAAAATAGTCGACTTGTACTGCAGGAAATCGATAACCATTTCTTTGCACTTCTTTGCGTTTAGCTTCATATTCCGCTGGGCTGTAAACTTATTGATATCAGAGGCGACGATAGGCAGATAGCTAGGGGAATTACGGGGATGAGCTCTACAACAGTGGCGTCATCCACATACTTTAACCGAGTGTTCCACTCCTCCGCTAATCTATTTACCAAAATTGCAAACAACAATGGTGCCAAACGAGTTCCTTGGGGTATTCCCCCACGCGGAGAAATAGATGACGAGAGTTTCCCCTCCATTCTGACTCTCTGTTGCCGATCACATAGGAAGGCTTTGATCCAACGGATGATAGAATCGTGAACATTGAGAATTTCAAGCTCGTGTATCAGGGCATGGTGGTCCACAAGATCAAACCCTTTGGAGAAATCCGTGAACAATACCCTTGCATACGTATCCCCTTTGTCTAGACCTTCAAGAATGACGTGTAAAAATAGACCAGCGCCTGCGTTGTCGATTTACCCTCAACTGCGAACTGCTTATCATCAAGTCGGTCTGACACCTGTTTATAAAGCGATCTGCACGTGAAGCCTTCAAGGACTTTTGAGAGTTGAGAGGTGAGTGAGATGGGACGTAGATCGGCTTTAATATCCTTAGGTGGACTGCACTTGGGTAGCGGAGAAATTATGCTTTGCTTTAACTGTGCTGGAATAAATCCTTGTACGAGTGAGGCATTGTAAATATCTCGCACAACTGGTGCTAGTTCGAAAGCAAAGTCCTTCCAGATTCTGCTAGGGAAGGGATCAGGTCCAGGTGACTTGTTAACCTTAACCAGAGACAGCGCCTTATAAGAAGTGACGTCATCAATCAGGTACTCGCTCGGCGTGGGGTAGAATGTCCCAGGTTCCGGAGACGTCAAGGGTGTAAAATCCTCCGTGAGAGAACCCAGAAAAAGGTTGAAATGGTTTGCCAGGAGCTCGACAGTTGGGCACTGCTCACTCAGCAACTGTAAATGCCAGGGTGTAGAAGCACGCCCCCCTTGGAGATTCTTGATTTCTTTCCACCACCGTTTGATGTTGGTTGACTTGAGAGCTTCTACCTTGGTCTTATAGTAGCACTTTTTTGCTACCGAACACTCATACTGGACAGCATTGCGATACTGCTTAAACAGCTCTGACTCCTTTCCACCGCTATGCAAGGCTGCTTGACGACAGGCAATCAGCGACTTCAACTTGGTTGTAATCCAGACTTTATCAGCAGAGGCTTTCTTGAACTTCCTCATAGGCAGATAGGTGTCAATTGCAGTTAGAAGTAAATTAGTGAACGCCTCATACTTGTCCTGCACAAGCGACTGGTCAAACACCGACTGCCAGCACTCTTGAGTGATCCAAGACCCAAACTCCCGCATCCTACTGGGCCTCAAATCTCGCTTCCAAACTACAGTGTTGGTGTTTTTCAATGGTGAATTTGAAAGAGATGGTGCAATGGATATAGTGTAATGATCACTAGTACCCAGCTTAGGAAGCTGTTTGGGAGAGGTGAAAAGATCGGCACGATTGGTCAGACACCAGTCTAAGATACCCGTGTCCCTGGTCAACACTTTGATGATTTGAGTGAGGTTAGTCAAGCGTGTAGTATCTTGGAGCGAAAGTCCAGTGCTAGTGGGATTGAAGTCACCAGTTATAAGTATCAGGCCTTCTGGATGTTGTTGTAGGAAAGTCCCAGTATTCATTTGAAGGTGTTGCAACATGACCTGATTATCATCAGCGCCGCAGCTTGTAGAATGATACACAACAGCCACCAGAATCATTGATGTGTGGCGAGGAAGGCGGTGAGGTCTTAGTTTTATCCACAAGGACTCAACTTCTGGGGTCTCGAAGTCATAAACGCGAGTGCAGGGAACCGTAGAGCGGACATAGATGCATACTCCTCCCGCGAATGATGGTCTGTCCCGTCTAAAGCAGATGAAATCTGACAGGTAAATAGTAGAGTCAGGAATGGTGTCGTTAAGCCAGGTCTCACTAATGGCCACGATATTGGCTGCATTATTATCAACAACCACTTGTAATTCATCCATCTTAGGGGCAATAGATCGAACATTGCTGTAGATTACGTTAGGGAAAAACAGTTGTGACGATCCGCTTGAAATCGAGGGAGAAACAGGAGATGAGGGCCTGTGGTGGAAGCCGACACAGGAAGACCAAGAGATGATCTTCGATTTTTTCCAGCACGCTTTCCCCGCCGATGTTTCCTAATACCGAGATCACCCAATTTAGTCCAAATATCCTCGGTTTTGAGTGTTGTGGACTCCTATTTACCACTTTTTACACCATCATCATAGTCAAAATTTGTTGTCAACTCACTTGCATGTGGCTTGTGAATCCACAATATTTTGACCATGATGATGGCATGAAGCATGGTCCACAAACTCAAAACCTCTGGAAATTTGTTTAATACGCCCCCGAACACCCAAACCCAGCGACCTACATCCAGAACTAAGCCTCCTACTTTGAAACTTATTGATAGTCATGTCACCAAAATTACAATACAACAAAGCAATTTTAAGGCATTTAAGATTTTACAACACAGTAAACATCTCACATACCTACCGTACTGTATAAAGAACAAATGGATTAAAAACCTCAAGACTGAATTGTACTTTTTAGGTACTATGTTTATAAGAACCTTACACTTAAATATAGTATGGAAGCCTCCCGACCCTGACCCTGAAATAGGCTGTTATTTACTGTTCACATATTTTACTCTCAAGATCATGCTGGATAAATTATTTATTCATTTGGCTCAGATCGAGCTTTCCTGTATCATATTGTGCCACCAGCTTTTGCCATCTGGCTAACAGAAATACTCAAAACCTTATGCAAGCTGCTAGGGGTTATCAGATTTCATTTTGATACAAAGTCTGTTCAAGTATGTATTAACAAGCAGCATTTATGCAAATGATGTTACAATAGTTAAGGAAGACTACTAATAAAATTCATATCATGTTTTTAGGTTGTGGAAAGATAATGACACCCACAGAAAAAGGACTCAAATACCTAAAAGTATCATATTGCACCAGAGATATCCCTCGGCGAAATTAGATGTAGATATAGTGTGATATATGTATTGACAGATTGCATTTTGAATCTGCACCAGGGGGGATTGAGGACCTATGTTCCAGGGGGGTTGTATTGGACTCAGGAAATTCCACGGGAGGGCTGTCTGGAGACTGGAAATTCAAGGGGGAGGGGTAAAAAAGGTGACTTTCCAGGAATATTTTATCCAAAAATAGATTTTTTTGGCAGAAAAAAATGGAAATTCCAGGGAAGGGGGTCCTTTATGAGATTGGAAATTCCAGGGGTGGGTGTCTATTTCAAGAGTGGAAATTCCAGGGGAGGGGGTCTTTTTAAGGGAGGTCCTCAACCCCCCTGTGCAGTTTAAAAATGCAATCGGCCATCCTATGGTAATTCTGCTCTTCAATGAGAGTGCTGGTTGCAACATTTTGTTAGGTGGGCATGAAAGTCCATGCAACTTAGGGCATGTTCACATAATGGTGGGGGACACTGGGTAGATGGGGTAGCCTGGTTCTGTGGGGTTAGTTTCCATAATCTCCCTTATTGTCTTGTTCACATGGGAGATGGGGTTAGTTTTTTCGTGTGAACTATCAACCCTGGGCTGAGGTTGCGCTAACATCTGTTTCTCAATTGCTTCAAATAATAATTGCTTTGAATGATAATTTATTCGAGTAATAAGTTTTGAGTTCACAGCGAGATGATTTTGGCAACAACTGTTAATTTATGTCTCTAGCCACCATTTTAGTTTTTGCTAGCTGATCACAGCACCGTTGGGTCATGTGAATTATTATATGTTTTAAGCTCCCCAAGCTGGGGCCGCCCTTTATTGCCATTAAACACACAAGGTAACCCCACTACCCATGGTCCCACACCTTCATCGTGTGAATAGACCCTCAAAATAAAACAATATTTGTCACATTATCCTAGAAATACTTTTGGTATTTCGCAGATGTTTATATAATAAAAGTATTTTATGTTGCAAAAGAAGTGATATTATCAAATAATTTATCAGATCAGAGTACCTCTAAACATTTGGAAATACTGTATTGTGTCACTGTTGTCAAATTATTAATAACTGTTGGATAGATATATTGGAAGAAGTGTGATGTCTGAATTGGAAGTGTTGTCTTGATTTGTGGGTAGAAGTACAGTTTTAAACTAGAATGAAGGGCTCACAAAACTTGTAATTTTGCTCCTTGTCAGTTGAAAAATATACCCATAAAGCTAAAATAATGTGTTGTAACTTATTTTAATTATATTTTGTAACTTAGAATGTCTGCTACTGATTTTATCTAGGTACCATGAGATTTAGAAGAAATATATTTTTTTTTATAGATTTTTAACATGCTGGCTGTTTCAGGGGAATTGTTGGTTAGGGACGTGTCATTATTTACCGGGGGGGGGGGGGGGGGGGAGGGCTCCCATTTTTTTCAAAGAAGGCTAAAAAAAATTAGGACCCTCCCCTTGAACATAACAAAAAAAATGTGACCCTCCCCCAGTCATAGGTAAAAAAAATTGGGACCCTCCCCCATGCAATTTATTTCTAAAAAACCTGTTAGATAGACTATTGTCCAAGTGATGTAATGTCTCTTTCTTTCTTCTTAATACAGAACTACTTTTTTCTTACTTCTGTCATGCACCAGTCAATTGACATCACTGCCCCCCAATTTAACATTCACTAAGTGTTAAGGTTATTCCCCTGTTTTGCACGGCGCACGCTGTTCTGCGCATGGACGCGCGATCAATTCGTTCGAAAATGACGCAATCGAGCGCGCGCGCGCAAGCTAAATATCCCCATTTGAGCGAGAAACACCAAGAAAAAGTCACTTTTTGGGATATTGCGCGAAAACAAGATTGGGCACCCCTATTTTTTATTTTACCATTTTGATAAGACTTTCATTCCCCTGTTATAAAAAATGTTTAAAGAAATTTCTACGACAAGTTTTTGAGCTATCGTCATAAAAAGCCCCAAAATGAGACACCAAAGACTCTCAAATTATCACGAGCGGTGCGCACATTTTTGCACATTTTCAGAGTAGCGTCAACACATATAGAAAATTAAACATTCCAATGTTCATCCTAGGTAGTGAAGCATCCAACAGTTCTGTTCAAACTTGCAAGCGAACTGGATTGCTTCATTAGTGAGCGTTTTATCACAATTTTCTTGTTTCACGTAATACTTCACAAAATAGCCCTCAGGCACTAAAAATGGGGTATGTTTGCGCCATCACAGTTTCTAAACGAGCATGGGCACCCCCTCTTTTTATTTCGTATTTTCATTCCTTATATACTAAATAGTAAATAGACAAATTAAGAAAAAAATTCTACGACAAGTTTTATTTCAGGGGAATTACCTTAATGTTACTATTTTCCCGGTCACCAGGGACGTTGTTAAAGTTCCAGGCCCCGGGGACACGTTTGCAACATGGCGAAACGCGCCTTTATTTTGATAAACGCATTTCATCAAGCCTCCAGAGAAAAGATAAACTTTTTTATTTTCTGCGTGTAGTAAAAAAGCCTGTTGGTTTTATTCTTCACGCGCTACAAATTATCATGATTCATGTGCGTGAAGCGCAGCCCAAAACGAATTTCTATGCAGCTTGTAACGTCGAACTCACTTATTTCGAACATATTGACTGCCAACCAGGCGTATCACTGGAGGGCTTTTGGGGGTTTTCATTTGTCCTTGCCAAGATACACATGCGTGTAACGGACATTCGTACGCATTCCATTTAAGCGCCACAAGCGTATTGTTTTCTTTGGGCAAGTTCTCTAACACTAGATTAGATGTCATTCCTTATGCGCGCGAAGCGCGCCGAAATTTTCAACATAATGAGTGAAATAAAACTAGAAAATGATATAGAACTCGTTGCTGGAATCTCTCTTTCAAGGCTTCAGGTTTCGAGAGATCCTTTCACTCGCCCAAAAATGAAGTGATCCCTCCCAAAATCCTCCGACCTCGGTCCTTAAACCAATATATTTTCGCACGATAATCGAACTTCTGGCTCAGCGTTAATTTCCCGTTAATGCCCCGTTGAATATTCCCGCTATAGAATGTCCGTGTTAAATTCCCTGCCCTTCCGTAGATTAATGTGTTGAATCCCCGGCCTGACCGCGTTACTTTCCCGCCCTGTCCCGGGGGTGGGGGCCGGGGTGTCAATTGACTGGTGCATATATTATTCATCGCCTCGATTATTTACGTGAGGATGTTTATAATACACAGGTAAAATACAGTGATCCTCCCTCTTAAGTGCAATGATTAACGTAATCCCACATCTCCCGTCCCCTGTTTGACCTAGTACTGTAGACATTTTACAGAAAAACGGGCTCGCATATCCTTCGTTGCGCGTGAAGCGTGCCCAAATTTGTTCATCGTTTGTTTGTTTGTTCATCGTTTTTTTGATTGTTCATCGTTTTTTTGTTTTTTCGTCGCATTTCATCAAGCCTCAGAGAAAGGGTAGATGAACATGTTTTGCGTATGGCATAGTAAAAAAAAAGCCTGTCAGGAAGTACACCACCTCAACTATATAGGTTAGGTTATATTATTCATGCGCACAACTGCGCTCCGCAAATGACGAAGTTATTAATATTCATGTGCGCGAAGCGCGGCCCAACGGACGAATTTTTATATGCTTGTAACGTCGAAAACTCACGCTTACCTAAGGGGTCTTCTTTCAAACATATAGTGACTTGCCCTCCAGGCCTATCATTTGCAGGGAAATTCTGGGAAAGTTTGATTTACCTTGTCAAGATAACTTGTTCTTGTCAACGGTAGTGTCCTCATGGCTAAAAGAGTATATTATGTCATTGTTTATGCGCGCGAAGCGCGCCGAAATTTTTATGGAGAAGTTGCTGAAATAACCACTATCGCCATTGGTATTACCCTCTTCATCGTTCAAATGTTGCTGAAAAAATTATGACCCTCCCCTAAATGGGAGTGAAAAAAATTTGGACCCTCCCTTTAGACACGCGAAAAAAGTTAGGACCCTCCCCACAAAAATAGGAGCCCTTCCCCCCCCCGCTAAATAATGACACGTCCCTTATTGGTTTGAACTGACTTTTTATCTGCTTGAATTCTCCGGTGATTTACAGATTTTTCACAGACTATTTCCAGGGTATTTACTTTTACAGCTATTTACACACTATCTGTGAGCTGTTAGAGTTTTCAGTAGATTTACAATCTATTTACAAATTATTTTCAGAGTATTTACAGGCTATTTCCACAGTCCTCTCCGTTGATTCTACAGACTATTTACATGATGTACACGCTCTTTACAGAGTACTGAGATTATTTTCTGGAACAATTTACAGATTATCTACAGGCTATTTCCACAGTCCTCTCCGTTGATTCTACAGACTATTTACACGCTCTTTACAGAGTACTGAGATTATTTTCTGAACAATTTACAGATTATCTACAAGCTATTTCCACATTCCTCTCCGTTGATTCTACAGACTATTTACACGCTCTTTACAGAGTACTGAGGTTATTTTCTGAAACAATTTACAGATTATCTACAGGCTATTTCCACAGTCCCCTCCGTTCATTCTACAGACTATTTACACGCTCTTTACAGAGTACTGAGATTATTTTCTGGAACAATTTACAGATTATCTACAGGCTATTTCCACAGTCCTCTCGGTTGATTCTACAGACTATTTACACCCTCTTTACAAAGTACTGAGAATATTTTCTAGAGCAATTTACAGATTATCTACAGGCTATTTTCACAGTCCTGTCGGTTGATTCTACAGACTATTTACACGCTCTTTACAAAGTACTGAGAATATTTTCTAGAGCAATTTACAGATTATCTACAGGCTATTTTCACAGTCCTGTCGGTTGATTCTACAGACTATTTACAAATTATTTACGGATTCTTTACAGAATCTGTTAATAATGCACAACATCTTGCTCAAAGTTTACAGATTGTTTACCAACTATTTACAGACTAACCTGAGAATCTACATACTATGGAAATGTACATTTAGTCTGTAAATCGGATTTACGGTTTATTTTCAAACTATTTACATAGTTACAAGAAGGACCGATTTTTCCATCCGGCCCTTTTCTCCACCACCCCCTCTCCCGGTGTAATTAATGGCCGGTCCCTTAGTTATAGCCTGAGTATCGGGCGGAATTTTTTTTTCTGGAGAAACTTGGAGAAACTGAAGAGAGGAAAACAACATCACGCCTGACACAAGTAATTATTGGCGCAACACCATTTCAAAAGACACATCTGTCACAATGTCCTGCTTTAATGACTTTCGGGAGAAATTTCCTGGAAAAGCGCGCTCCTTTTAGTACAGCAGATTGGTGCAGAATTTAGGTCGAATTGTGCAAATTAATGTTACAAGCACGAAATTTGGCACAATGACAGAGCTTCATACCCTAAGTAGTCTTGATTGAAAAACCACGCCCAAACGTGCATACTTTCCGTTTTACAGAGGTGGAATTAATTATCTTATATAAAAACTTTAACCCGACTAAACGTTATCCAAATTCTTCCAAACTTCACATAATGTTGAGATTGTATGCCCTTCAAGTTTAGGCAGACAAACCACGCCCAATTACGGTACTTACAGGTATTACAGTGACGAATGTAACTGTTAACAAAAATAAATTAAACATTATAGCAAGAGTACATAAATAAGAGTGTACAACATGATAATAGGGCGTGAGAGAACCTTTAGACAGACCTAGTTATTTTTAGATTGCTACTTAGTCTTCTCTACATCCCCTGAGGTCACGCACAGAGAACAACAAAGGCAGAAAACAATAGGCCTAATAAAAGAATACAGTCTCGCAAGAGTGCGTATCGGTTGAGCGGTTGTAAATACCGAAGTTTTAATGAGCTATGAATTTGATTGGCTACAAAAACAATAGCATTATAATTCAGCGAGAAAAGCAGTTCTAAAAATAACTAGGTCTGTACAAAGGATCTCTCACGAATACTGTATCGGAGTTGTTCACTCTAAATTATGAACTCTTGATTATAGTTATTATTGAAATCGTTTTTGCAACCTATTACAGACAACTTAACTAGCACCTTCACAGCTAACCACGCCCAAAATGGCACGTTCAAAACGTCTTTTTGGCTTTGAGCTAAGAGATTTCAATAGACCTTTTTCCAAAATGGCCGCCGAAAATTCAAATCGATTTTTGTTAAAAATGAACACCAGCACTAGAACACACATCATCATTTTAGTAAAACTACAAAGTTTCCCTGCATTATATCCAATATCTTCCGAGAAAACGAACGTTGAAAATCTGAAAATTTACAGACGTTTGTATGACTGGGGGTATGCGTCATACCCCCAGTCATACAAATCTCTGTAAAATTTTCAATTTTCAGACTCTGCTTTCTCAGCCGACATGGTATATGTGGCATAACGAAAATTTAAAGTATTACTGATTGGAGGATACTCTTTCTGGTGCCAGTATTTGATTTTTAGTCAGTTTAATTTTAAGACATGTGAATTTGCGGCGACCACTACTTCTCGCAAGTACACTTTTCTATAGGAAAATAATGTTCTTTAATATAACTTCTCGTAAAAGCGTTGTTTTCTGCTTTGTAGCAATTCAATGTCCTTTTGGACAGTTGTTGCTTTTGAAGCATTTTTTGTCTGCTATCAGGCGAAGGGAGGCGAGGGGTTAACTGAGATGTACAATCCACTAAACTCCGTTTCTCGAAAAATCATTTCACATAGTTACTTGCTTCAGTTTTGAAAGCAAACGTTCCTTGTAACGAGTGCTTCAATATCTAGTTTCACCATCCCTATCCGACTTTCGTGACCTGCAGCACCTGTACCTGTACCTGAAGCAAGTCGGAGCTCACAGGGTGCCTGGAGATGGTTGCCCCTACTGTTCAGAGTGAGCCCCCTGAAGTCGATGCAGTCGTGATTGACGGAACCGCCGTGGTTAATATGCTTAAAGAAGAGAACTGTAAGACCTTAAAAGGGATAGCACTAAGCATATCATTTGTTTATTCTTTATAAGCGCCATTACTAACAAAACAACATGACGAAAGATAGACGTTGCCTGGTACGTGGCAACAGCAGTCTGAAGGTAGGCGCAACAGATAAACGAGGTCAAGGAATAAGAAGACGAGCAGAAGCCCGAGAGCCATATTCCTAGACTGACCTCTCTGATCGTTCAAAGACAAACTGCTCTCTCTGAGCATGGGAAAAACTCGTACCAGTATAAAGACCTAATTAAGGAATCATAAAGTGCATTAATGCAAATCATCTAAAGCTAAATACTATACTCGCAATTGTCAGCTACCCGTCGACGTTACCCGTTGGTCAAGTCCTTGAGTGGCAGCACTGATTCATGTGATTGGTGGAAACAGATGGTTGACGATAATATTCCTTCCATCCAGGAATTATGTGAGAGCTCACTTCAATGTGTTCTTATATGACCAGTCATCAAGCTTCGTTAGTTCCACTCACTCAGTCCCCAAGAGCTCCTAGTAACCCCTGGTAGGGCTCGCAGCTCTGTAGCATCAAAGTGAACAAATCCTCTGGCCCTGACCCAGTTCCCAAACATCGTTGGAAGGAGTAAGCATTTGAGTTGCAAGGACGGACATGTTTCCCAGAAGACCAAAGGTGGATGTGATACCTATGGGGCAAGCACTGACCACCAGACCAAGTCTCCCATCGCCATCAGAGTTGGGATGGTAAAAAAGCCATCATGTAACAAACGGTGTGAACCAATCTGGACCGTACTCCCCGAGATCTCTACAGCGTGCCAGCTACTCGTGCAATGCGGCTGTCAACCTGATAAAGGGTGTCGCGGGTGCTGTAAATGTGTCAAATGTGCGCGCTTTCAATGCACTGCCATGTGCAGTGCAGAAAAGGTTACGAACGACAGTAATATCAAATTAATATTAATTGTTTGTTTAAGACTTCATAATGTTTAGACTTTTCAGACAGCACATTACAAAATATGGAATTTTTGTTGATACACAGGCCAAGGTAATCGTGGCAGATCAGTCAAATTTCAAATATTTTTGAAAAGTGCATTTGCTTTTTATTTCATAACTTTCACAACTGGAAGTACCTGATACAGGGTGTGGTTCAACTTAAGAATAACTCAGCATACAAAATCTTATCAATACTTGTAATTTGGAGAAAAGGGAAACTCCAGAAATAGATTTTGCCAAATAGCGAAGTGTACATCTATAAAGGCTGTAAGTAAGCAAGATAGGGCGTGACTCAATATGTATAGTAATGCAGGACATATATTTGTGAATAAATAGAGGATATTACACGGTGGCACGAAGATATGGATTTTATTTTCGAGTGGCAAGAACAATATTTTACGAACGAACGCAGCGAGTGAGTAAAATATTGTTTTTGACACGAGAAAATGAAATCCATATCTTCAAGCCACCGTGTAATGTTCTTTTTATTATATGGATTAGAATTGACATAGCGCCAGCGGCAAAATATTACAAATTGAACAACTCACTTGGTAAAGTCGAAAGTGTTTAGTTGTGAAATGCTCCCTCAATCTTTCTGGTTCCCAGTGTCATTAAGAACTAATTTCCCTTTTTGTGTTGCTGTAGCATTCTCTGCCATAGTTGAAATAAGGTTTTTCTCGTTAGACTAGAACAAAACTTAGTTTTTTGGCTTAAAACTCGAGTGACCGAGCGAGATTTCACTGCAGACGAAAGTGAGGAAAACAACACTGCAAACGTGCACATCCGGGACATTCGGTACATAACTTTTTCATATTTTCACTAGTGAAGATATGGAAAATACGAGTGTTTTAGTTTCCGGTAAAACACTGGCATCCATATAATAAAGTAGCATATTAAGGCTTTTGTGTAAAATTAAGACGTTCTTATTTTTTAATAAAGACAAATCAACCCATCTTTATGTTATGTGGAAGTATTTACTTTTGGGCGTGGTTTTTATATAGAATTACTCAGGACATCAAGCTCTACCCCTCTGCCGAATTTCATGCTTGTAACATCAATTTGCACAATTTTGCACCAATCTGCTGAACTATTTGTTGTTTGCCAGAATGATTTAGTCTTGAAATATGGCTTAATAAACGGTTCGGAAGTTTCAGAAAAATTGCGCGAAGATTTCTCGCGCAGGAGGATCGTTTGTAAAAATACCACTGTTAGAATATCGGCTCTTCAAAATAAATGTTTTAGATCTTTAGGTGTAGGCATTTCCAAGTGCTCTACTCCATCGTCGCAGAATTTGATAAATTATACTCTTCCGAAAACCGTTGGGAAGTGTTGAGCGTCGCTTTCCATTGACACTGTTTTAGCCAATCAGAGGCCGTGGCCATTATTTTGCCGCAAATCATGAATATTTAACAGTACTTGTATCAGGCCCTCTGTCAATTGACCGTTTTCACGATGCTGTGAGAACAATACCATTGGGCCGTTCCGACTCGTTCTGGTGAAGACGGCTTTTGTTATTCAAAACAGACAAGCATTGTTCTCCTCCTATGTATGTTGCGTGCGCAACATCGTGAAAACTGCCAATTGAAACAAGTGTGTTTTCCTACAGTGAGGTATATCAATCAGTTAATAATACGTCAAATCACTGTTAATGTACACCGGCCTAATTCATACGTCGAGTTTTTGCCGCGTCAATTCTAATTATTTGTAATAACTGTAATAAGCGCATGAGAAGATCGATGTATGATGAATCAGCCACTGAATTAAGATGAAAACGACCGCTTGTGTCGCTCGAAACGACTAAAGATCGGCGTCGATTGAAACATCGCTCTTTTTCATGCGTCAATTCTAATTGCTCACGCAATGTTTATTTTGTGCGGTACGCCGCTGATCGACTCCTAATAGGGTCAATTTTATTTATTGAGATCGGCAGATTACGATCGACGTCTGAATCGAAGACGATTCTATGAATTTAAATCGTCCTCAATTCCAATTAGAATTGACACGGCAAAAGATCCACCTATGAATTAGGCTTAATAGTCGGGTACCTTAACGCAAAATTTGGGCTGGATCGTGACACGGCGGACAAAAGCGCCAAACTTTCTATAGAGTTTCTTTGTGATATAAGTAACAAATCTGGGATGGGTGCCCAAGAAAAAAATTTCACGTTGCGGAATAAAATGAGAAATACTTTTTAGCACTTCAATGATGTGCTTGGTAACCAGGCTTTTTAACTATTTTAGCATTGGGTCTGTTAAAAGTGGGTAAATAGAGAACGAATCGAGACAAATTAAATGCAAACAGTCGTCATTTAGTTTGTTGATATATTTCTTCGAACACGTAACGGCTTTATCAGATTGCCTGGTTACTAAGCTCATCCTCGCATTCCATAGTCCATTGGCCAGACTGCCAAAAATGGAGGACTGGTTCCACTCGAAGGGGAAAAGGTTATCATATATCAAATTAAAGCTTATCACCAGTAGATTCCAGAAATATGTGATAGGGATGTTTCCGTTGTAGTTTCAGCTGGTCACGTGACCTCAAAGATTGCGCAATATGCCCATGTTGAGAAAAATATACATGTCAGCTATTCATTCATTTTTCGTTTTTATTTTTTCAAACTCGTTAATAATTCATCAACCAGAAGCTTGAACAAAGGAAAACATAAGCGCGAAGGAGGTTGGAAAACACAGTCTTGATTTTGGGTAGCATTTGGAGATTTATTCCTTCTTTTTCTCCCATTAAACATAGCAAACACTAGATATAAGGTTCTTCTTGTGTCGAAAAGCACCCGTTTGAGGAGTGATGTATTTTCCATCCTACTGATATATGTCCTATGTAACGCAGGTGTTGAGCGTGGCAAAATGTTTGAATTGGTTGGCTTTGAGTTATCTCATAAACTCGGGCATTCCAGGGGGGGGGGGGGGGTCTCAACAAAACAAATCACCAGTGCGTTGGACACGGTTTGCCACGCTCACCTTCTCCAATTAAAAGCTCGCTAATCAAGGATCTTAGGAAGCCTCAGGGGAAGCCTTCATAACTCAGGTTGAATTGAATGGCGGTGAATTGTTTGATCAGCCACTTGGAGGTGGTCCGCTCATAGCCCGGGGGAGGGGGGGGGGGGGTACTTGGCTTGATGTGGGGTGGGTATTTGCCGCTGCAAATTTCAAATGCGGACCCCGTTCTAAAACGATTCCCCGTTCTAAACTGAAATTACGTTGATAGTGGTTAATCTCGTGTTAATCTTTTTAGAAACGTTTTTATAATGTCCTTCCTGTAAATCAAAATTGTCGTTGTTTACATTGTTACGGTTTTATCTGTAATAGAATGTCAAAGCTTGTTGAATATTCTTTAAATTTTTCTCAAACAGTACATGACCGCTTCCTTGAAGATGTCTGGGTGGTCTTCATTATCGTACCCCGTTCTAGAGGACGGTCCCTAAACGATACCCCGTTCTATTGGCTGGAGGAAGAAATCAGGACCCCGTTGGCAGCACATACCCGTATAGCTCTTGTAAGGGAGTACCCCCCCCCCCCCCCCCCCCATGGGGCTCATAGGTACCCAAACGCACCGTACTTGATGCCCGATGCTGTTCGATTTTATATGAGTGACGTCCAAGATTGAGATGTCTCTCATGACAATGTGTGAGAAACTGTAGTTTCTCACATATTGCCATGTTTGCAGACGACACCAAGTGCTTTTGAGCCATAAATGCCCCAAACGGCGTTCAGAAACTGCAGACAGATGAACGAGCTCTCGTGTAGCCAACCAAATGTGAAAACTTTCGCGTCAGGGGTAAACAACGCATCATCCTGAAGGACTACACTCTGGATAGACCTTTCCGAAGTTTTTCTTATTTCCAGAGGAAGCAACGGAGAAACAATCCATCACTATAGCTGGATAGAGCAGCCTGAAATTAGTAAAATGCGAAAGTTTGAGAGGAAAACCTTTTGAAATAATGAAGAAATGCCAAGGTAAAGTTCGCGATTTTAATACCGATTCGTTCGGCAAACGAGAAATCTTGCATACCGAGTATGCAAACTTTGGAGGCTTGGTCGCAAATCCTATACGAACGCACACAAAATTCGAGAAATTTGCCAGGCTATTTCTTCGTTGTTTCAGAAGATTTCCTCTGAAACTTTCCAATTTTACTAATTTTGGGCTGCTCTTTCCAGCCATGGTGAGGGATTTTTTCTCCGTGGCCTCCTGTGGAAATAAGAAAAACTTCGGAAAGGTCTATTGGTGAGCTACTGAAGAAAAGATGAAAAGATGCTCGGCTTCTTCCGCAGGTACTACCCAAAAGGCATCCAGAAGACACTATTTAATGGCTCTCTTGTAAGGTCGCACCTGACTTATGCGAGTCAAAATTAAATTAATAAAACTGAATTAAATTACAAGAGCACTTGACAAGTTCGAGCCATCCTCTTTCCCTGCGAGCAGAGGCTACTTTTTATCTCCCTGCCTTTTCTTTTACTTTTAATGTTTTCTGGTGTTTTTCAACTACGCAAAAGTAGCCTCTGCACACTAATGTCATTTCTCTGTCGCGCATGTGTGAGAAAACGGCGTGAGCTTGGAAAAACTGGTCGATCAAGTTTGTGCGCGAGAGCAAGAAAACATCAATTTATCTGCTCTACAACTTACACAAAATCACTTTTTGTTGCCTTTAAATGGCTCGTTCACTCAATTTAAAGGCTCTTAAACGCTGCTCTGATACTCATTCTAAAGTTTGTTTTTGAGAATTCGCTGGAGATCGTTTTATTTTCTACAGAAATTTGATCAAAATGTTGTGCGTTGGTCATTGAACAAGAAATCACTCGCGAAAGCGCGCGATGTTTTCGAAGCAAAAACACTGACGCCATTCTTGTAAAACCAGCCAAACCAGTCATTAAGTACGTCCACGATCGTGGACGAGGTTGTGACATTTTGTGCGCAGAGGCCACTTCAAGATGTGGCGCCTCTGCTAGCAGGGAACCATCGTCTATGTTTCAGCCAAACTTGTGTGTGAGCGCGGGGTTGTTTTTATGGTTTCGTGCATACTTCGCCAAATCATCGAAAATGGCGAACTTCTCTCGACTTCTCGTTCCCTGAAACCCCACGGAAACGCTTGCTACGCAGGCTAATGGTTTCGCGTCGTATCTCGCACTCCAAGATATGTCGTTCACATTCCAGAATAAACGCATATGAAAAATACACACATCGGCACACATCGGCACATTCTCACTTATTGCGTTTTAGAGCCGACTCAAATGACTGTGGTAAACAAAGCGCAAAGTAAATACATCGTCACATACTGTGAACAAAACGTATAGAAGTAAACGCAATGTGTCATGTGAAATCCACTTATCAGGCACATTATTTTACAGATCTTTAATTTTATAAAGCCGAAACTCAAGGTTGAAATGCAAGAATCCGTCGTTATGACCATAGCTATTTCATATTTGCTATGATTTGGCGTTTTGTGAATTTACATTCGAATCATCGTACCAATTTCCTGTTTGATTTTCGTTTTGAAAATTAAAATTACTTCAAACTAAACATCCGAAAAAGGAAAAATAAACTCATTAGCCGTGTTATTTTCCATGTATTTACGACTAAATTGTTCAAAAAGGGTTACTTTTGCGCCAAAATACTTACAGGCTCAGTAGTTGTTCATGGCAGCCGCCATTTTGGAAAGGTCTGAATGGACGAGGGAGTCTGGGCACGAGGAATTCACTATGCTCTTTCTATGGACTAAATATTTCTGAATGCATAATACAGCTTCACAAGTATTTATTCATCTTTGTCTTGGCTTTTAAAGCAAAAATATGATAATTATGATATCCGCCACAGGCAACCCATCACACGAATTTTTTACTCAGACTTTGATCTCTAGTAAAATGAGAAGCAGGGGGGTGCCAACTGGGCACCCATCCTAGGATTGATTAACTAGACTAAACCAACACGTATACAAATTTTAACACTTTTGTCCGCCGTGTCACGATCATTCCGCTAAGGTACCCGACTATAAAGATCTAAAACAGAGACAAGAGCATCGAACGTCCCATAAGAAAGCCATTCCCGGGGGGGCTCGAAGGTTAAAATGCTAGGGGTGACCGTCGGGAAACTCGAATTTTGACCCTAAAAAATACCTGGTCGGAAAAAATTTCCACCCTAAAAAATACCCCTCAGTCTGAAAATACCCTAAAAAATACCAACAATTTTGACAGATTAAATTTTATTCTGGCCGTTTATTTAATATACATCAAATGTATCCTCTCGACTTTCAAAAACACTACCTTATTTGCGTGAGAACCCCCTAAAAAATACCAATTTTTCTTACTATACCGTTTTTTATTTTCGAACCCCTAAACAATACCAGATCGCCGATTTTAACCCCTAAAAAATACGACGGTCACCCCTAGCATTCGAATATAGGGAGTCCCCCCCCCGGGAAGCCATTTTTTCTGCTTTTACATTGTGAGAGCCCATAGTCGTACGTTACAGTTGAAACTTTTACATCAAACATGTTAAAATTTACTTGAAAGATAACAGAAATATTAACCAGTCAAAGTCCTTGTCTAAAAGAGATTCTTTTTGTTCATGTAGCTCTTCGAGAGTATACCAGTAGGCCCGTTATTTAGCACACATTCACCAGACAACTTTTCGCTGAATTTACACTTTCGCTTCCTGTTACCCCATCTCCCTTTGTAGTTAAGGAAATTCGCCTCTCCTGTCCACTGACCCCACTTGATGACCAGGATTCTCTTCCATGTCCTCCATGGGTGACCTTGATTGGTGTGATCAGTCAGCTTATTGTTTCCAAATATCTTCTTGTAGACATGGGAACCAGGTCTTGTCCAGAGACCGTGAGAGCCAAGAGCACTGTAAAAGACCGGGTGTGTGCCGTGTATCAATATGTAGTCTCCGCCATTCCTGAATAATGTTTGGCCCGAGTTGTAGTTGTACCTTAAATGAAAATGAAAAAAGAACATTTTCTGATTAAGATAAATGAAAAACCTAATGACAGTGGTTAGCTTCCCTAGTCAGGAATCCCCCCCCCCCCCCCCAATGGGCTCGCAACTAGGGGCGTTCCTCTGATATATATTCTTGATAAGGGGTTTTGACAGACAGTTATTTTTTTAGATCGGTATTTGTTTAGATCGGTATACGGTCACTACGGTCACGTATATTTAGAATAACCTCCACCTCATCCGCCTCCGCCTCCGCCTCCTTTCTCGGCATTGTTTATTCCGGATATCATAATACCTCGTCCAGTATTTGCAAAAACGAAACACGACCTTTTCCTCATAATTTATCACCACCAGCTAAATATACTATTATACTATCTGGGGATTTAACTGCTCTCGCTATTGGTATTTGCATTTACCTTTTGCCGAAGTTGTGGCTGCTCACATAAGCCTGTAGGGGTTGGAACTGTTTACTGAGTCGAATACTGACGTGTTCAAAATCCCCAACGTGATTTCCAAACGTGCTTCGCCCGCCAGCACATCCCCACCAAGTTATCAAGCCAATACACACGTTCTTTCCTCTGTTATACGGGAAAAACATCCAGTAATAGACGTCAATGTAGCTCCCCTTAGTCTTCGTAACGGCATATAACATAACATCGTCTCGCCGCAGGCCACGAAGTACAGGGGGGTTGGTTGCAGAGGCGTGGCGCAGGGGTTGCTTGGTAACCAAGAAGTAGTCACTTCTGCCTGTACATAGATTCCAGGACGTCAAAGGATGCTTGCGGCAAACCTCGCGGCCATGATTGTCAATCATTTTTGCATTTCTCAAAAAGAAGTCGACATCACTAGGGCGGAAGTGTTCGTCCTTATGCATCCAGACCAGTGGCGAGAACACACGGACAGCATACGCCAGTGGGTCTAGTAAATAAATTGTCATGAAAGATATTTAGCCTTATTTTGATCAACTCCTGAATACCCTCATGATGGTCTCTTTTAGTTAACTTCTATTGAATTCGCACATCAGAGTTACAGCTGAGAGTTATTCCCGAATTATTGCCTACAATCGCGGACAAAATGTGTTGTCGCCTATGTCGAAAACTGCTCATTTTAGCGGCATTGACAACTTAAAAAACATTTTCTCCTAAAAAAAGGTTCATCACAACCCCCCTTCCCCCACACAATGTTGTTGATGAATAGACTTTGAAATGCCAACATGATCATCCCCTAGGCACAACATTGAACGGGGGAGAGGGGGAGGGGAAAGGAGGCCTGTGTATATGCTCTGAATTATGTATGGTTTGTCAATTAGGCGACAACAATTTTGTCCCGGATTGTATATTTAGTACGTTTTTCGTTTTCTTTAAAAAGAAACAAAGAAGCATGGGCTGATATATCGGTGGTGTATGAGACTCGATAGGCATGATATAAAAGGGTAATTAGATTTGCTGTAATTGTCTAGCAACAATGAAAATATGATCAGTTTAAGAGAATTTTGAGTCACGCGCGCGAGCAAAGAAATGGTACACGAGAAAAATCGGATTCGAAGCCACAACTACGGAAGAAAAAGAGCTTAACCTGGGCTTTCTGCGATCTCAGACTGGGATGAAGTGTTCAGTACTCTCGAAAAGATATTGTATAACAGCGGAAATTCCAGTATATTGCGAATTCCCAGTAAAAAAAGAAAGGAACAGACGGGAGAAAAACACTCCAGATTGAAAAATTCGGCACAGCGAAAGGAAGGCGCTGGTACGGCGGGAGAGAAACTGTACGCAGTAAACCTATAAAAGATAAAACTATAGAAACTTTCCTGAAGAATAGTCAAAATCATCAACAGAAACGAAAACGGCTTACAAACTAAGGAATGAAACGTGAACATTGCGTTTTTTAAATTCCCAGAAATGAACCGGATATGACGTAATGCTAGAGCGCACGGCTTTATATCGCACACTAGCTTCTAGAAGATGTTAATATTAATATGATTTAACGAGTTATTTATTTTTTTATTTATTCATTTTTATGATTTGTTGTAAATATGTATTTACAACAGCACTCACTTGTAACATATACTCGTTATGAAAAAATTGCACGGCTGTGAACAAATCGCCAAAACGGGTTACACGGGTAACGCTTCGGCAACAAAGAAAAGTAACTAGAGTCATTATTCATCTTTTTTAATCTAGTGTTACTCGTGTTACCCGTCCCCGGTCTCTCTCGGTTGAATCTAGTGAGTTTATTACTGCATCGGCAAATATTTCACGAGTTAAGAATTTATCAATCTTTGCTTTGCTATAAGTTGTGAAGTCGTCTTTTCGCACTTGTTTTGAGTGCAGTTTTAAGCCTACAAATAACTTCTATCAGACCACAAACACCTTGCGCTCAAATCCGAGTTATTCGCCTGAATTTCATCCATTTCATAACCAAAACAGCACCAAACTATTCTTGAAAACTTGAATTGACACAAGAATTGCTTCAAGTTCTGAAGAAACGTGCCTAACGTAATCAAAAGTAGCCGCTTTTATGGGAACGCACGTGCTAGGTAGCAAAAACGTTTCAAACGTCCTCTCCCACGAGAAAAAAAATTCGTCTTTTTTGCCTGTTCTTCTGGAAACAAGTAAAGGAACAATGAAAACAACGATTCCAATTTTCACTTCCACCGCGTTAGATTCGATATAGCTAATTACATCGGTTACGTACAGAGAAAATTTGAGAAATACGTAGAAAAGCTCCAAATACAATCGCGGACAAAATGTGTTGTCGCCTATGTCGAAAACTGCTCATTTTAGCGGCATTGACAACTTAAAAAAAATTTTTCTCCTAAAAAAAGGTTCATCACAACCCCCCTTCCCCCACACAATGTTGTTGATGAATAGACTTTGAAATGCCAACATGATCATCCCCTAGGCACAACATTGAACGGGGGAGAGGGGGAGGGGAAAGGAGGCCTGTGTATATGCTCTGAATTATGTATGGTTTGTCAATTAGGCGACAACAATTTTGTCCCGGATTGTATATTTAGTACGTTTTTCGTTTTCTTTAAAAAGAAACAAAGAAGCATGGGCTGATATATCGGTGGTGTATGAGACTCGATAGGCATGATATAAAAGGGTAATTAGATTTGCTGTAATTGTCTAGCAACAATGAAAATATGATCAGTTTAAGAGAATTTTGAGTCACGCGCGCGAGCAAAGAAATGGTACACGAGAAAAATCGGATTCGAAGCCACAACTACGGAAGAAAAAGAGCTTAACCTGGGCTTTCTGCGATCTCAGACTGGGATGAAGTGTTCAGTACTCTCGAAAAGATATTGTATAACAGCGGAAATTCCAGTATATTGCGAATTCCCAGTAAAAAAAGAAAGGAACAGACGGGAGAAAAACACTCCAGATTGAAAAATTCGGCACAGCGAAAGGAAGGCGCTGGTACGGCCGGGAGAGAAACTGTACGCAGTAAACCTATAAAAGATAAAACTATAGAAACTTTCCTGAAGAATAGTCAAAATCATCAACAGAAACGAAAACGGCTTACAAACTAAGGAATGAAACGTGAACATTGCGTTTTTTAAATTCCCAGAAATGAACCGGATATGACGTAATGCTAGAGCGCACGGCTTTATATCGCACACTAGCTTCTAGAAGATGTTAATATTAATATGATTTAACGAGTTATTTATTTTTTTATTTATTCATTTTTATGATTGTTGTAAATATGTATTTACAACAGCACTCACTTGTAACATATACTCGTTATGAAAAAATTGCACGGCTGTGAACAAATCGCCAACGGGTTACACGGGTAACGCTTCGGCAACAAAGAAAAGTAACTAGAGTCATTATTCATCTTTTTTAATCTAGTGTTACTCGTGTTACCCGTCCCCGGTCTCTCTCGGTTGAATCTAGTGAGTTTATACTGCATCGGCAAATATTTCACGAGTTAAGAATTTATCAATCTTTGCTTTGCTATAAGTTGTGAAGTCGTCTTTTCGCACTTGTTTTGAGTGCAGTTTTTAAGCCTACAAATAACTTCTATCAGACCACAAACACCTTGCGCTCAAATCCGAGTTATTCGCCTGAATTCATCCATTTCATAACCAAAACAGCACCAAACTATTCTTGAAAACTTGAATTGACACAAGAATTGCTTCAAGTTCTGAAGAAACGTGCCTAACGTAATCAAAAGTAGCCGCTTTTATGGGAACGCACGTGCTAGGTAGCAAAAACGTTTCAAACGTCCTCTCCCACGAGAAAAAAAATTCGTCTTTTTTGCCTGTTCTTCTGGAAACAAGTAAAGGAACAATGAAAACAACGATTCCAATTTTCACTTCCACCGCGTTAGATTCGATATAGCTAATTACATCGGTTACGTACAGAGAAAATTTGAGAAATACGTAGAAAAGCTCCAAATACAATCGCGGACAAAATGTGTTGTCGCCTATGTCGAAAACTGCTCATTTTAGCGGCATTGACAACTTAAAAAAAATTTTTCTCCTAAAAAAAGGTTCATCACAACCCCCCTTCCCCCACACAATGTTGTTGATGAATAGACTTTGAAATGCCAACATGATCATCCCCTAGGCACAACATTGAACGGGGGAGAGGGGGAGGGGAAAGGAGGCCTGTGTATATGCTCTGAATTATGTATGGTTTGTCAATTAGGCGACAACAATTTTGTCCCGGATTGTATATTTAGTACGTTTTTCGTTTTCTTTAAAAAGAAACAAAGAAGCATGGGCTGATATATCGGTGTGTATGAGACTCGATAGGCATGATATAAAAGGGTAATTAGATTTGCTGTAATTGTCTAGCAACAATGAAAATATGATCAGTTTAAGAGAATTTTGAGTCACGCGCGCGAGCAAAGAAATGGTACACGAGAAAAATCGGATTCGAAGCCACAACTACGGAAGAAAAAGAGCTTAACCTGGGCTTTCTGCGATCTCAGACTGGGATGAAGTGTTCAGTACTCTCGAAAAGATATTGTATAACAGCGGAAATTCCAGTATATTGCGAATTCCCAGTAAAAAAAGAAAGGAACAGACGGGAGAAAAACACTCCAGATTGAAAAATTCGGCACAGCGAAAGGAAGGCGCTGGTACGGCCGGGAGAGAAACTGTACGCAGTAAACCTATAAAAGATAAAACTATAGAAACTTTCCTGAAGAATAGTCAAAATCATCAACAGAAACGAAAACGGCTTACAAACTAAGGAATGAAACGTGAACATTGCGTTTTTTAAATTCCCAGAAATGAACCGGATATGACGTAATGCTAGAGCGCACGGCTTTATATCGCACACTAGCTTCTAGAAGATGTTAATATTAATATGATTTAACGAGTTATTTATTTTTTTATTTATTCATTTTTATGATTTGTTGTAAATATGTATTTACAACAGCACTCACTTGTAACATATACTCGTTATGAAAAAATTGCACGGCTGTGAACAAATCGCCAACGGGTTACACGGGTAACGCTTCGGCAACAAAGAAAAGTAACTAGAGTCATTATTCATCTTTTTTAATCTAGTGTTACTCGTGTTACCCGTCCCCGGTCTCTCTCGGTTGAATCTAGTGAGTTTATTACTGCATCGGCAAATATTTCACGAGTTAAGAATTTATCAATCTTTGCTTTGCTATAAGTTGTGAAGTCGTCTTTTCGCACTTGTTTTGAGTGCAGTTTTAAGCCTACAAATAACTTCTATCAGACCACAAACACCTTGCGCTCAAATCCGAGTATTCGCCTGAATTTCATCCATTTCATAACCAAAACAGCACCAAACTATTCTTGAAAACTTGAATTGACACAAGAATTGCTTCAAGTTCTGAAGAAACGTGCCTAACGTAATCAAAAGTAGCCGCTTTTATGGGAACGCACGTGCTAGGTAGCAAAAACGTTTCAAACGTCCTCTCCCACGAGAAAAAAAATTCGTCTTTTTTGCCTGTTCTTCTGGAAACAAGTAAAGGAACAATGAAAACAACGATTCCAATTTTCACTTCCACCGCGTTAGATTCGATATAGCTAATTACATCGGTTACGTACAGAGAAAATTTGAGAAATACGTAGAAAAGCTCCAAATACAATCGCGGACAAAATGTGTTGTCGCCTATGTCGAAAACTGCTCATTTTAGCGGCATTGACAACTTAAAAAACATTTTTCTCCTAAAAAAAGGTTCATCACAACCCCCTTCCCCCACACAATGTTGTTGATGAATAGACTTGAAATGCCAACATGATCATCCCCTAGGCACAACATTGAACGGGGGAGAGGGGGAGGGGAAAGGGTGCCTGTGTATATGCTCTGAATTATGTATGGTTTGTCAATTAGGCGACAACGATTTTGTCCCGGATTGTAGTCATTTCTAGCCTCGTAGCCACGCTAGCCTTTTGCTGAGTCATTCTGGTGCGCGAGTCACTTCACGTTTGGCCATGCGCGAGTTTAATAATTCTTACGCCAGATTATGTTACTTTCAATTAAGTCTTACAACAGATTAATTTGGTCAACTTATCAAAAAGGACGCTATCGCTCCTACTCGTAAATAATTCTGTCTTTCATATTCTCGAAAGGATTTCCTGGCAAACATAATTATTCTGAAGTAATCTTGATTAACTTAGACCAGAACAAAGGACGCGCTGAATCGACAAGTTTTAGTACACAAAGAATTGTATAGGAATCACTGAAGATAAAAAGCCATGTAATGATTGAGAACGGAGAGTTGTAATAGAGTTAACAACGGAGTTGAAGAAGTTGGTTGTTAAAGAGTCGAACAGAGTGAAGATCGAATCAAGTGGAATAAACATCTTTGACCAGTACTTGGAGTCTGTGGTTGCTATCCGTTAATTGTCAAAAACCCCCTTTGACAAAATCATGGAATATGGACGAATAAACATCATTGTTATATAGCGAGTGCTCAGTCCAACCTAGCGCGCGCTCTTATTGGCTAAATCAAGGTCAAATCAAATATTCCCCGAACAGTCAATATTTCGGAAAATTATTGACCGGTTGGGGAGTATTGCTTTCGCGCGTCGCGTTTGAGAGCGGGAAAAAATAGAAGTTTATTGTAAAGGCGAGTCTTTTTAAAAAAAACCTTTGCTAATTTTGATAAGTTTTTTGCTAATGCAAGAAAATTGTGTTTTTTTTGCGGAACAGATATTTTGTGGAACAGATATTTTGTGGAACAGATATTTTACGGAACAGATATTTTGCGGAACAGATATTTGCGGTACAGATATTTTACGGAACAGATATTTTACGGAACAGATATTTTGCGGAACAGATATTTGCGGTACAGATATTTTGCGGAACAGGTCCCTTTTGTGCACATGACAACATTGTTGATAACAATGACAAACGGTATTCTGGGTTGCAACCATTCCTTTGGGAATTAATCTACAAAAGCGCGGCGGCCATGCTGGTGACCTGAATAAAGGGAACTACTAATGAACCTTCTTTGTTCTATACCACCAGCATGACCCCAAGTGACGTCACATGCAACCCAAGAATTGGCGATGACAATTACCATGACAACAGTAATGTTCATGTCCACTGATGCCGATATGAAAATATTTGGATCAGTAACTGTAACAACTAAGAAATGCATTCTCACCTGCCACACATCTGTACTTCACTTCCAAGTACTTATACGTTCCCTGGCATGGTTCTCCGAAGACACCAGTATTTGCCCACAGTTTACAGCTTCGCCTGTCTTTGCAAACGGCCTCGACTTTGTTTTTCGATCCGCTGGCGTGACAATTTGTAGTGCGCATGTGCTTTGAACGGCAGATTTGGTTTGTTCTTCGTCCAAAATTTGCATATTCTATGCGGATCTGGTAATTTACAGGGCATCGAATCTCGGCGCTGTTACCCTCACAGATATGCAATATCTTGGCTAAAGTGGTAAAAAGAAATTCGAGAATGTCAGTGTTTGTATCAATACATAAGGCCAAGTAAAACAAAATACTTGTTTATTGTCCCCACCCGCATCGTTTTTTTGGAGCCGCATCCTTTTTATTCTTATGTTTTATTTTCACAAGTTGGCTCCAAAACTAAGTCAAACGTCACAAGCGGTTAGAAACTGCTTTGACATGTGGCTTTAATGAGCATGGAAATGCTTTGTATGAACATAGATTGCCCTTAAGAATAGTTTATGAAACAGTCGTAGTCATTTTGTACACAAAATATGGCATAAACTAGAGAAACAAGGCCAAAACAAGGAGCAAAAAGAAATAAAAAATAAAAAGGGCCACATATGGACACTTTTTGGAAAGCTCCGGACGATAAACATGTTTATTTTTTTACTTGGCCTAACGGAAAGACATGATAAAAGGTCAACATTTTGTTGACGCTTGAGGCGCAGCCGTGGTGGCTGGTGTTGAGATTACGTTTATTTACTACAACAAAAGAAGCACCATAAAAAGGAGGACTTCGTAGCTTTGAGACTGAAAATATAGGGTTAATGCGCGCAGTGTGATAGCGGCGCTGATTTCCGACACCATACTTTCTTACGAGAAAGGGACACAATTTCACGACACTTTTCGCGAAAAATTCCAAATCTACAATCTAAAAATAATATATATAAATTTAGGCACAGCCTAAAAGCGGAGCTCGAATCAATGCATTACTGTCATGGAGGTATTCACTTTTCTAGTTTTGATGGCGTCATTGATAACGTCATGGCACGTGACAGTGATGCACCCCCTTGCCTCCAAGATAACTTAACCAAGTTTGGTCCCTTCTCGAGATATTGACTTTTCTAATTTTGATGACGTCATTGATGACGTCATGGCACGTGATCTTGGGTGTATCCACCTTGCTTAAAAATAAAAATTAACTACTCATGTGTTTCGGACGCCGACCTCTAGGTGATTGACGCCCCTGTTGATATTTCCTTTTCTCCATAAATCTCCATTAGTTGGTGATTTTCGCCGACCAGCTCAGTTGGAGCTCCGGGCTGTTGTACGGAGGTCGTGGCTTCAAAACTCTGCCGGACCAACGGTCAGGGTCTATTTTCTAAATAATTGAGGAGAAGATACCGCCTTTGCTCTAAAGTCTTCAAATGTTTAGACCTTCACGTCTTCTGGGACAAGTGAGTAAAACTGCGGTCCCGCAACAGAAGAAGAGTCAGCTACTGGAGCCGTTTGCGAAATCCATTATATTTTTATTATTTTGTTTGATATTTTGTGTACTTACTTGGCTTGTTCAAAGTCCAGCACGCGACTCTGTTGCACCCCTGTATATCGGTCATACGGTCGCACCCCTCCCCCCCCCCACACTTGGCATGTGTACTTACTTGGCTTGTTCAAAGTCCAGCACGCGAACCTGTTGCACGCCTGTATATCGGTCAAACCGCCGCACCCCCTCCCCTCACACTTGGCATTTGTACTTACTTGGCTTGTTCAAGGTCCAGCACGCGACCCTGTTGCACGCCTGTATATCAGTCATACGGTCGCATCCCCTCCCCCCACACTTGGCATGTGTACTTACTTGGCTTGTTCACAGTCCAGCACGCGACTCTGTTGCACGCCTGTATATCAGTCATACGGTCGCACCCCTCCCCCCACACTTGGCATGTGTACTTACTTGGCTTGTTCAAAGTCCAGCACGCGACCCTGTTGCACGCCTGTATATCGGTCAAACGGTCGCACCCCCTCCCCCCACACTTGGCATGTGACACAATGCTTCGACGACGGCTCCTGACGCCATGACTTCCACACATCTGGTTACATTCACTCCACCCTGACCAGTTGCTCACGCGGCAGTCTTGTCTCCTGCAGGAGCTACGACGACGCCGGCGACGCCACCAGAACGGCGTGGCGTCACTCAAGGTCAGGGTGAGGAAGACGGCAAAGATGAAAAGGCGGACCCTCATGGCGGACGCCGACAGACTTTCTTCAACGGACCTTGACAACTCTGAAATATTAAAGGAGCGGAGTAACGACATTTTAGCCCAACTTTTGGTGATGTAAAAAACATCAAAATAACTGGGGATATTGGCTGGCACGCCAAATTTTTCTAAGCCCGTCCGAATGTATCGGCGGAAGATGTACCGAATTCGAGGTAGTCGAATACACTCCGAAAGATATCCCGTAAAGTTGCTTGAGCTAAGAAAGTGGCTAAAGCTAGTGTATACTAAAACAGGCTCTAGAGTTGCGTCACAAAGCTTCTTTTGTTTAGTAGAACGAATCATGATGAAATAAGAACTATTTAAAATACAAAGAGTTTCTCTGGGAATGATTTTCACTTAGATAAGCCCCTAAAACTTCATTGATGCTTCGGCATAGTTATCTCGATTATGTAAGGCAGAGGCGGAATCAGAAATTCATAAACCAGTTTAGAATGCTCTCAGCTTGATTTATTGGACATTTGTGGCCATTTGGGCTCCAATTACAGCTTACTGTTCATTCCAACAATAAGAAAAACATTGTTGCAATCCGTATAAATCCTCTCTGTTGAATAGGTCCATGAAACCGACAATTATGACCACTTTGTAGTTAAAGGGCTATTTAACAAACCTAGACTAGTATTTGGCTACCCATCAGTTATTTTGATGTTTACATCACCAAAGAGTGCTAAAATCGTTTCGTGCAAGACTCAAAAGTTGATTGGCTCTTAGAGTCAACCCCCCGGGGAGGAAATACACGACGCGGAACCGAGCACTCAACGCACTTCGAAATCAATATCTGCTCGTTTGGTCTCGCCTGCGACTGCGTCTCGTCAAAGCTCGATCAAAACTCGTCCTGATATTTTGCCGAATCGAAATTTGCCAGAGTATATATAATTATTGAACGCTACTGAATTTTGCAGTATTTTTCAGACAGGGCTCGCGCTTCTCGAGAATAGAGTGAACTGATCATTAACTTCATTAACTTCACACTTCACTATCACTGATCATTAAGCTTATTTACCGCGTCTTCAGGTTTTTAAGTGTAATTTGCCGCCCCACGTATTCTTCTCCTCGAAAACGCATCTCCGGAAGTTTGTCTCTCATTCGCCTGATGCAAACGAAGGACAGTGAAAATGTGTCAGCTCAAAATAGATTGATGCTAAGAAAAGATGCATCTGTAATATTCCTGCTTCCGAGAGGCGTTTGCCCTAATGCCACGAAGCTTCAGTCAAACATTCAAATAGGCAAAAACGAACAGAAGCACCGAAGCAGCACCTTTTCCAATTCTTGGGTTGCACTCATTCCTATGGGAGTATAATCACAAAAGCGCGGCGGCCATGTTGGTGTACAGAATAAAGAGCAACAAATGAACTTTCTTTTGTTCCTGTACACCAACATGGCTGCCAATGACGTCACGTGCAAACCAAGAATACTTGCCGAAATAATTGCTCTTGATTCTACCTACCAAGCTCGATCCTAGTTGCACTTATAACTTTTGTTTCACAAGCATAAAAGAGCCTGTGTCAGCCACTCCTCATCGCAATTAGAAGACGAATTACGTGTAGAAATCTCTAAATCAACATCTGAAAACAAAGTTTCAGATTTGATTTACCAAATTCAATCGAGAAAATTACTCCTACATTCTCTAAATCAGCCGATGGAAAGGGATGCTATCTCCGACTTGGTATGTTGCTATGCTGTCAAAATGGCGGCTGACACAGGCTCTTTAAATTGTGCCAGGAATCCCCTGACCTGTATTCTTGATTAGGCAACTTGACAGACCAGCTTTTATATGTTTCGAAACAGTTTTCCATTGCTTTTCTATGTTAGATTTGTGAACACTTACAAGCAATAAAGTTGGGCAACAGGATTGAAGCAGAACAAAAACAAATGCCGTAAAAGAGGACTCCGATTCTAAAATAGACTGTCTCCAAAAATGTGCAATCCATACCGTAGTAATGAGAGCTGAAATCTCCCTTCTCAGGGTCTCCTGGTCTTGTTTAGCTTACCCGATCCAAAGGTTGCACCAGAATGAGTCAGCTGACGGTGGCTCTAGCGTTTTCGCTGCTTGCAGCTGATGTTACTAGAACTTGTTCATCTCGAACGCACTGACTACAGTAAACAAGTCCAGCAATGTTTTCTAGACTGCTTCACTGCGCCTCCAATTATATACTTCAAAATCGAGTGCGAGTCACGCTTGTCATATTTATATCGCGTCGTTTACCACTGTGTGCATTTCTACGCGTCTGTTAGAGTCCTCAGGCGTCTTTTGGGTGAAGGGGTAGAGCGTGGGCTCCCTGTGGCAGGAAACTGGAAACCGGAAGCTAGAAACGTCCTTGAACATAGCACAGGAAACCCGAGACAATGTTTTCGCGTTTTTCGCGTAGTCTTCCGCGTTTTTTTAATTAAAGGGTCGGTTTACACTTGCGATTCTTGAATACTCTGAATTTTTCGCGGCGATTTTTCTCGCGCGAGTTCCAATTCCAACTTTCTAGTGTAAACAAGATGTACGGTGCTATTTCTGTGCTCTCTTACCTTTAAATCGTATCAATCTGCAAAGAGTTTCGGACATGTTTGAAATCTCCGCGACATCACGCGACAAAAATAAGCCTAAATTTCGTCAGTTCAAATGCATGCGATTTTAGTCCGAATTTTTTGTTAACTTCTTTTGTTCTTGTTAAGAAATTCGGACTAAAATCACATCGCACTAAACACAAAATTTAAACTCCAACTATATTGTGGCCGGTCGCGCCGAGTTACGTTTTTTAACATTGTAAACGTTATTTTACATTTTAGTAAGAGGGGGCTTGACTTCATTTATGGGCCTACTTTAAATTTTAGAACCCCCCCCCCCCCCCCCCCCCCCCCAAGGCTCTGGTGACATCCATTTGTGGTGGGCCTTCGCTGATTGGCTGAATTAACGCGCACGTAGTACATAGAAGTGCCTTAGGCCTTGTACATACGCCGCTCTTATCATGAGCCGATCCTAATGCAAAATCTCAATAAAACAATATTTTGTCCATTCTCGTCTGCTTGTAGCCTAAACTATTCTAAATCAAACCGAGAATGTAGAATCGATTTTAGCGCCGCGAGTTTTGAGTATTTCATGGTAACAGTATGTAAACACGTATCTGTCAAAATAAACACTGGCTTTCGTTTCCTAGTCGTCTTTCAACCAATGCCTTCGACTTGAACGCTCTAAAAGTAAGTGTATGGCATAGAAAACACACTTTATTTTACGCATGCGTCGGTGGCTGTCATCAGAGCCTCCCCCGCGAGGTGACGAGCCAAAAAGGCGGAGCTCTGGGTACGAGAATGAAGTGTTGCCAAGCTACCTCTCATTAGTCTCACTACTAATTTTTGGGCGTTATGAGTATACTATACACTCGTGGGTAATCGCATGGGGCAAAATTGGAGTAAAATTAGGGATTAATGTCACGAGTGTTTTTTTTTAATTTTTTCTAAAATTCCTCGAGCCGTCTTATTTACTGGGAGCTCCAAGACTCAGTTTGTTGTGGTCTCAGAACCACAAAACATATTATTATATAGGTCGTGTTATTCGATCAAAGCGCGCGCTCTGATTGGTTCTATCATGGTCACGTGGCGGCCTACAAATTCAATGTAGCCCGCGCGGGCTACAATTAAACAATTGTTGCCCGCGCGGGCGACATCGCTAGATAAATTTCGGCGGACTATTTTTACCGAATTTTCTTTTTGCTATATAATAAAACACTTAATGACTGCACCCTCGGGAAACATCGAGATTCTCGGGAAACAAAGCTCGCTGTTTCCTTCGGGAGCAGTCATTAAGTGTATACTGCTTCCCTCGGTCCAAGTTAATGTTAAACTTCTAAAGGACCCCTTGCCCCCTGTGGAGGAGGAGGATGGAGCCCTCGGCAAGGGCATTTTTAAGTTAAAATTTCCATATTTATTCGTTTTTCTCTCTTTTGTCATAACCAGAGGGTACGGTTTATTATGTAACTCTATGACAGAAAAAGCTCGAAAAGAAATACCCTCTACAAAGCCGTAAATTAGATAAGATTGTTCCTCTGTCACTTTATGTCCTTAACAGACTACAAAGCCGTAAATTAGATAAGATTGTTCCTCTGTCACTTTATGTCCTTAACACAGTCACAAACCCCGAGAATAGTCACAAACCCCGAGGGGGGGGGGGGGGGGCACTCCCTGAAATTTAAGCTAGGGAAGTGCCGCTGGCTCTCAGTGAGAACCTGGGCCTGTTCTAGAGTGAAAATTTTCTAGAGTATTTTGCGAAAATTCGCAAAGTATATACCCTGTTCTAGTGGCAATGTTGGCGGGATTGCCATTTTTCTATTTCAAATTCATCTTCACCAGTCATCTCGAAACTATTTCAGAGCAGGACTAGCTGATCTAGAGAGGTAATCGAAGAACATACGAAGAACAACCCCTCCTCCCTCTACCCCCCCCCCCCCCCCCCCCCCCCGTTCACAAACGTTCTATTTTTGATACACTTTCTCACAGTTTTTATCAGACATAAAAACCATGAAAACATCGAAATTCTAAGATACATTATCAAGAAAAATTTCAGCCTACACATAGCACATTGAATGATTCTGTTTTTGTGTTCTAAAAATAGAACATTTGTGACGGTGCTGGGGATCCCATCTAGAGCACAGGAACGCTCTTATTCGGAGACTGAGTACCTCCCCCCACCCCCACCCCCAAGAGTAGTAAAAACGTTAGAAGTAATACTTCCGCTTTTACGCGGAAAAGTTAGACCGCAAGCCATTCGAAAAGGTCCTTACTTAGCTGGAGAGGTCCTTCTTGTATTCCTGGTTTTCTACGAGGTTGTTTCAAAGTTTGAAGTATTTCAACATATTGACTGAGGTGCGTATCAACCACTAAAAAACACGTTATCACTGTATGCATTGCTACGCGACCTCAAAATTCAATGCGATGGGCGATTTTTAGCCTTTTAGCCATCAATCAAAGCAAAACGCTGGATTCGGCCTCATCACTGTCAGGTCTTCAGTGGGTCGAAAGTGATTGCCAAATCAACCAAAATAGTTCTAAGCTATCCTTTGGCTTCCTTGCCTCGCCAATGTTTTAACTTTCTGGCCGTTCACGGAAATTAACATAACAGTTTTCTGTTATGTAAAATCGCCAGCAACAGTGAATTTGAGGTCGCGCCCACCCCACCCTCACCCCCACCCCCACCCTTCAACAGTAGCAAAAACGTTGGAAGTAATACTTCCGCTTTTACGCGGAAAAGTTAGACCGCAAGCCATTCGAAAAGGTCCTTACTTAGCTGGAGAGGTCCTTCTTGTATTCCTGGTTTTCTACGAGGTTGTCTCAAAGTTTGAAGTATTTCAACATATTGACTGAGGTGCGTATCAACCACTAAAAACACGTTACCACTGGATGCATTGCTACGCGACCTCAAAATTCAATGCGATGGGCGATTTTTAGCCATCAATCAAAGCAAAACGCTGGATTCGGCCTCTTCACTGTCGGGTCTTCAGTTGGGACGAAAGTGATTGCCAAATCAACCAAAATAGTTCTAAGCTATCATTTGGCTTCCTTGCCTCGCCAATGTTTAACTTTCTGGTTCAAGGAACTTAACATATTAACAGTTTTCTGTTATGTAAAATCGCCAGCAACAGTGAATTTTGAGGTCGCGTAGCAATAAGAACCCAGACTTGAAGTCCGCGTTCCAACCGTGTGTCTAGAGCGCAAACTCAAGACCAGAAGAGAAACGAGGGAACAAAAATGCCGCAAAATTCGTAGCTGTAATGATCCCGGAGACATTAGAAGTTAGAAACAAAGATGAGTTCTTTTAATAATCAAATAATTAACAATAAATAGAAAGACCTTTCGTAACGCGAAAGGTTAAGGCGTCTTTATGTCAGTAGTGCTCAGGTTTCAAAATAGTACTACAAAATAGTCACGTTGTACCATTTAACAACTAGGAATATCTTTCAGATAGGGGAATGCTCGGATGCCTGGTAGTTTATTTCGACACTAGTGTTGCGTGACGTGACAATTTGAGAGGGGGAGTAGACAGAATAATCATTGGGAAAGTGTTCTTCGAAACGTGATTTATGAAGTGTTTCAACAACGTAGTTCCATCATACGCGATTACGTGTCATACGTGACGTAGTTTTGGTAGCTAGACACTGAACCAACATACGAGTGTTGTGGTAGCCAGTCCCCCCCTCCCATTACCAACCCGTTCCCGCGATTTTTTCTTTTTTGTTACTAAATCCAAGATGGCGGTCGCGCCAGTAAAGTTGGCTTTTTTGGCCTAAAATTAAGCTTTTGTGCACACTAGCCACATAACGACATTAGAGTGTTATGTGAACCCCGTAAAACTGTAAGAAAACAACAAAAATGAACACCGTTTTTTAAAGATTGCTTTATTTCTATAGCAATGTGTGATTATTTAATCTTTTTTTTGCCTTTCGAGTGTGAGAATTTTGTTCGCGTGACGCTGTGCTTATGTCGTTAAGTCGCTAGTGTGCACTAGGCTTTCATATTCTCTAGCGTCTGCTAGCATGCTAGTGTATTACGAAACAGGTCTTCGTGTGCCATTGACGCTTTGATGACCTTTAGCATGGCGTTTTGCTATGAAATTCAATTTTGGAAATACGTCGGATCTTAGCTGTTAATAGTATTGGAATCACGTCGGATCTTTAACACTATGACTAAAAAAATTATTACGATGCTAAAAATCAACTGTAATTTGTAAATACAAAAGATCCAGTATAAATCCATATATTCCTATTTCAATAAAGGTTATTTTGGTGTATGGTCTTTCAATTTTTGAATAAAACAAGGGATTCTATTGTTTTAATGACAAAGACTTTCATCGACCAAAGACCAAAGCAACCGTTTATGAATTAGGTCTCTCTGTTTACGATAAAATTATTCTCTGAACGTATCAGGCTTTGTTTCCTTCATCTCGAATGATTGCTGTTTCAAAGAGCATGAAAATGTCCGTCCTAAATGTAATTATCAATTGTTGCAATTTCTGATGGAAGCATATGTCCTGTTGTTTGTGTTAACAATAGACGTTTCCCGCATCCGTTTCAAAGATCACGAAACAAGTTTTATGTCGAGGCGGGCCTTGATAGCCAGATGAATGTTCTGTATCGACTGTTTCGTGATGATGGAAGGGAATGCGGAAAAATCCCTTGTTTAATAACAGTATAACCAATAACTTAAAACTGGAACGTTTAGCTGACGTATACGAAAAAGCTGCATGGGCGTTGCTGTATAAAATTAATTGATACGATATCGTATTTGTTGATTGATTTATCTAAGGTCCAATTAAACAATGACGGTTTATTGTAAAAACTGTAACGTAGTGACATAGCATATTCAAATGTAAACGTTTTAACGATTTGTATTTTGTTCTCATAGTCTGTCGCGAATGACCGTCTTCAATGACAGGTTTTCTGTAAATCCTATTTGTTGATTGATTGTATCTTGGAGTCCGAAATATTGTACGTGATGCTAACATCGGAGGATGTTAAGAGTGCCTCCTCTATATCAGTTTGTGAAAGAGTGGTTTTCAGTTCCACGCCATTGAGCTCCAAGATGGCTTTTAACTCATTTGAAAATGCTGTTAAATATAACTTCTTGTTAGTTTCCGTGTTTTCCACAAAGATCCTTGCATACCAACGCTGGGTGGAATTTGTAGCTCTTTGTTTGAGATCGCATGGTTGGCAATGTAATAGATTTCCTCGTTGTACTGCCTTTTTTCCACACGATGAACAGCAGTTGTATTGCTGTATTGATTTCACTCCCAAAATAACAAATGTCGCTGTGTTGGTTGATAACACTAGCGGGGATACTCTGACATCCGCTATCTTTGAAAGTGGCGCTGTTTCCTTGAACGAGAAGCCATCTTGTGGGTTGGTAACCAAAATCTCCGAAGTCGTGTTGTCTCGTCTGACTTGCAAGTTAACAAACTCGTATGTTTTGTTTTCTTCTATGTCTTCCAGCTCTCCCCAAAATGCTGCCGAAATGGAATCTGTTTCATCTACTAGGGTTGCCCATCTCTTAGGTTTTTCCCCAGAGCTTGTGATTTGTTTTCTTGTTGCCGTCAGGTGGTGGACCTTGGCTTTAAAGGACACCAGGTTGTACACTGGGAGGGTCTTTGCTGTCTGTATTGTTGCTGCTTTTTGTTCAAACGGGGTGAATGAAAGGTGCTCATTTGACAGTTGAACCTGGGTGTAATTGTGGATAACAATGTTCTCATACTGTGAATTGTAGTCGAACTTCTTAATTTTGATTGGGCTCTTATTCTCAAACGCTTGCTTCAACGTTTTTGCCTTGGATGGCGAGAAACATATCGCCTTAACTGATGCTGACTCGGAGTTTTGCACTTGACATGTCGAGAATTTTGGAGCTGGCGTGAAGTTATGGACATACCCGAGTATTGGTTCATCTGAAAAAGATATGAACAGTTAATTTTCTTTTTTTTTGGAGGGGGGGGGGGGAGATACATCATGTCAGATTAAATGTATTGCTAATGTAAGCTGTCATGCCCAGTTATGCAAAAGTAAAATGTTTCGTCGTGACATTTTGTTTTCTCATAACTGAAAATGACATCCGTCATTCCAGATTTCCAGACTTCATCTGGATGAATGCTGAGTCAGCAATTTGTATGTTACTGCCTGTTGCATATGCCATATGCATTCGTACCTTATGGTTGAATGCACGGTTTCTCTTATGTGTGGCACTCCAGGTTAGGAGGAAGTTATAAACTTACTTGTATCTGGTGTTTCTGCCTTGATGATTGTTGAAGTACTTGGTGCATCTAAGATTAAAAATGGTTTCTTGTTTGAGATTTATAATGGAAATTGAACTAAGTGGAGGGTAATTTGGTCTGAAATCATACGGAAATCGACCGGGCGTGCAGTGATTTCGGACCAAAATTGCCCGACACAAAGTCTAATTACCACTTTATTACATCCATTTTGTAATCAGATTGATTGACACTCATTTTAGATTATGAATAAGCATTAATTTAACTGATCGAGTTCGGCTTTTCAGTGCCTTGCTTTCAAAGGCACAATGTACTTTGATAAGAAATGACTTGCAATGCGATGTGTATTTTACTGCCAGTAGTACACGCAGTTGCACGTATTGTAATATTTCATGAGTATTTTGACCTAATCGCTTAGAGAACAATAAGGACAGATGTTAAAATGGCGATATTGATGAAGGATTTTAACATTCTGAATGCACATTCAGTGAATTGTCCAGGTTAGGAGCAAGTTATAAACTTACTTGTATCTGGTGTTTCTGCCATTGTGTTTGATGAAGTACTTGGTGCATCTACGATTAAAAATAGTTTTTTGTTTGAGATTTTACTAATAATTATAATTCTGTTTACATAAACTTTCATAAGGAATGACTAGCAATGTGTATTTTACTGCCAGCGGTACATGCGGTAACATGTATTGTAATATTTCATGAGGATTTTGACCTAATCCCCTAGAGAACAATAAAGTTTTTTAACAGTCTGTAATTTTAAGATAAAGTTTTATTTTACAAACAGTTCTTACCTTTATTGTCTAAATCCATTTTGGTGGTAATTTGTAAAAAACTAGAAAATAAGATAAATAAGATTGAAATCCTGAGCGGCTGCAATGAGGCTCCTTATTATTTTGATCAAAGTGTATGGGTAACTGAGTGATTTGTTTCCAAAGGCAAATAATATTAAAAGATTTTCAGATTTTCTGTTATTTATAGAAAGTACAAAAAAAAATCTCAGGTCAATGTTACTGGGGGAATGAGGTAAGGGAGAACCTGTAAGACCTGTTAGAAACATGTAGCAAAAGATCTTTCCCTGATGGGAAGGCAGACAGGTGACAAACACAATTGTGTTGATGTAATTGCTTGCGAAACCCTTGGGTGGTGGAAAACGGTTGTAAATGTTAACCTAAACAATGGTAACTTACCAACACTATTGGAAAAACTTGGCATTCTGTAAAAAGAAAATGCATTAATATATGAATGGATAAGATGTGTTAATGTTGTTGCAATCGTACTTACTTTGGGTTCCATAGTTTCAACTTTTATCAGATATTTTACAGTGCAACTAATCCAGCAAAAGTCACCCAAACAATTTTTCTTACAAGTTAGTCAATCACAATTGAGCATTTCAACAACAGATGGAATAATAGATTTCCTGTTTTCAATGAAAACATGCAATATTTTACCTGAAATCAATAAATATGCCCAAGAATACATTTTGATCCATTCATTTGACCAAACTTTACCAAAATAATGTAAAATCAAAAATAATTGTTTGGCTGGCCTTGGTTGGCGTAGCCGCACTGTGAACATTTGTTTTGCTTTGTAGTTAACCCAAATTGAACATTGTTTCAGTTTTGTGTCAAACATCTTTTTTCCTGTTTTTTAATATGGGGTAGGTCCATGCAGTTTCAGCCTGAGATTTTTCAAAGCAATTTATTTATGCAATTATATGAATGCCTTGCATGTTGCTTCTGCTAACATATCAAGTCTATTTTCCTCTTCTAAGCGAAAATGTAGTGTTGGTGATGACTTTAAACGTGATAATCTTTGATAAGTCATGGGCTCTATAATACATGAAGATAAAGCCTTTACTCTGCTTATTGCAACATATGAAATGCCAAAAGTTGCTTCCTTTTTTCCAATACCAACCCATGCTTTTGGTAAAGTTAGTCCCTGACTTTTGTGGATTGTTATTGCCCACGCAAGCTTAAGAGGTAATTGTTGTCTTTCATGGATGCCATCTAACAAGTAAGCTGATGCAGTTATGGGACATATAGGTACACATGATGGTTCTGTGTCTAAAATAGATGGGCCTGTATAGTTGTCAAACTGAACAATGACTGCAATGGGCAAATCCGGTGGTTGATTATCTGTATGGTAAATAATATGTTTCACGATTCCTGTAGCTCCATTGCAGAGACCAACACTTGGCCATAAATTCATGGTTAGCATCACCTTTGCACCGTTTGCGATAATAATGTATGGTTCTAAACCTGACATTTCATCTGGGCTGGCCTTTTTTGCTAAAGGTGATGAATGGCGGGCATTAATGTTAGCAATAGGTTTCCTCAATTCCGTTAGTTTGTTAAAATTGAATTTTCAACATCTTCATTACTGTAGAATAATCTTATAGCTTCTTCAAACTCTTGTAAATTAGAGACTTTAGAAGGTTGCCGTGTGAGTAGCAATTTCCAGTCATCAACAGTTGTTTGACCTTTACGTAACCGTAATAACAAGTTGCGGAACTGTTCTTGATTTGGGTCAGTACCCTGGACACGCTGATTCACAGTTAATTTGATAACTTTATCAAACATTCTGTATGCAAGATAACCTTGTTCTCCAATATTATTGCTTGGTTTAGCATGGTAAAGAGGTTTGTCACCAACTGGCGGTAATTGTCCAGGATCGCCAGTTAAAATTATTGAAAAGCCTCCAAATGGCTGGTCATAATGTCCTGTTACTTGTTTGCAACGTCTGTCTATCCAGCCAAACATAACTTGTCCTAGCATTGAGTATTCATCAATGATTATGTACTCTATATCCTTAAGAGCTTCTTGTAATCTACTCAAGCTTTGCCCAGTAAGGTCTTTATGACCCCTTGGACCTACAGGTAGTTTCAACAGGGAATGGATAGTAACTCCTTGTATGTTATAAGATGCTTTTCCTGTTGTTGCAGCTACAGCACACCTTTTTTTTAAAAGTGAACGGATAGCATTGATGAGATAGCTTTTTCCAGTTCCCGCTACTCCAATCAAAATAAGGCAAAGACTTTCTTTGGCAATCAAAGCATTATCTGAATGTGACCTTACAATGTTGTAAGCTATATCTTGCATTTCACTAAATGTAGCCGTGTTTACACTTGTGTAGGTTGGCAGATTTAATGTTGATTGTTCTTTTTTTGTTTTCACCCATTTTGGCATTTCACCAATCTGTTGATGATTATAGTAAATCCTGTCCTGGTGCCAGTCACATCCATCTTCTGAGCGATCTTGAAAAGATTTTTGGAATGGTGTATGGAGATCACTTAAAATCATCCATTCCTCACGAATGTTGGTATCAGATTCAGAATGGTCTGTTTCATCATCTATAACCTGCTGCATTTTGATAACATCCTGGAGTTTGTCAAACCATTCTGGAACAACCTTCTGTGCATATGGTGTTTGAAGAAATTCTTGCCATTGTTGGATGAAGTTCTCATTTGTTGCCTCTAAATTATTCCAAGCATCATCTTGTGATAATTTCCAAGGTTTATATCTTATTAATTGATATTTACAATAAAATGGGAAATTTGGACCTTTTGGATTTGAAGAGTAGGTAGGGAAAATTCTTGGTACGACATTATCTGCCTGTTTGGTAAGTTTCTTATTGACAACTTTATATTTAGTTGCAAATTCTACAAAATTGAGGTTACTAACTTCATTGGATTTTTCATAATTCAATCGATTGGCATAAAGGTCCAAGAGGGAGTCCTCAGAGCAAGCTTTTCCTTTTTCAGTAGAGGCTACTTTTAATTTGCGAGACCCTATCAAACTGACAGGTATTACATGGAATGAAGAACTATGAAATTTTAAGGAAAGAAGGTGATGCATGATCTCCTGTGCTGAATAATCTCTCTCACCCAGGGTTTTCATGATTATCTTTTTAATAGCCCTGTGAGGGTTACTATTACTTGGGACATTAACAATGGTATTAAAGGCTGTTTTTAACAGTGGAGTGCGTGGTTCCCCTTTGGCTGCATACTTGGTAAGATATTCCACACAAGCATAGTGATCAATAACTACTTGAATATCACAATTTGCTCTCCAACTTTGCAACTGTAGCTGCTGATTATTGTTCAAGCGATTGTCATTTCTTGCAGTAACAATCTTTGCTCTGTATTGTGTATCACCACTGTTGCTGTGAATTGGCTCAAAAACTAATTTAGTTTGTTGGCAATAGTCAATAGGAAAATTAAAGCGACACTTCAATTCGTTTTCATTATTTCGTTTTCTAAGGCAATAGGCAGTGCTGCATCGAGTGTGACGCTGCACCATGTTTAGTAAATCACAATAATCTGATTGCATGTCAGAATTCATAATGTCCTGACCATATCTCTTCTGGCAAGGATGAATTTGTGGTCTTATCCACATGTCTTCATCTGGGGGATTTGGATTTATTGTAGTAAGTAACCAATCCACATACTGACAGATTCTCTTGCTGGCCTTAAT
This sequence comes from Scolanthus callimorphus, assembly GCA_033964015.1. Lineage (NCBI taxonomy): Eukaryota > Metazoa > Cnidaria > Anthozoa > Actiniaria > Edwardsiidae > Scolanthus > Scolanthus callimorphus. The sequence goes on from CM066911.1 coordinate 18,205,118, forward strand.
ACCAGCCTCAATTTCAACTTCAAGATTTGAAATGGCTCTATTGTCATTACTATTATCTCTGCATTTCTCTGCCAGGAAACCTTTTAGTGCAATCTTTGTAAGCTCACATAAGCCAGGGTCATTTTTAAGTTTGGCTGTACCATGACAGTGGATGCTGCCTCGTCCTTGATACTCAAACCTGTACCAGTGCCACTCAGCATCAAGAGTGTCATATAGCCAATGTTTAACAAAACTTTCAACTCGTTTAGTAAAGAACCAGTCAACAATATGTGGATTATCAATAACATTCTGGCGTCTTTCTTCACTGCTGACAGCACCACTGCTGAGCAAATCATGTAACTCTGGCCAGTGCATATCAGCACATGAGAATGTGAAAAAGAAAGTTGGTGTACCAACTGTAGTAACTATAGCTTTAAGCTCTTCTCTAACTTTATACCAATATGAATTCGTGCCAGGTATGTTTGCAACATACCTGGAAACTTTAGACATAAAAGTTGGTGAACTATCAGTAGCAGCCATTTCTTGTAATTCATCAATTGTCAAATGAGCCTCTCCTGGGTTTTGTTTTAAAAATATTCCACTTTGTTGCAATGTTCTCTTTCTTAGAATCATGTCAAAAGCCCAGTATGAAAATCTGGGGTGGCTAGCAAATCGGTAATACCACTTATTTTTCCGTCTTTCTGCAAACTTTAGTAAATGTTTGATACTTTCATGGAGTGTTACATCTCTCACAACTGATGGATTTGTTGGATCACCTAGCCCATAAGGAAATAATGTTGGAAATGCCATGGTCGCAAGAAATGGAGTATTATATTCATTTATTGGTTGCTCATCTTGTGATGGCCAATTCAGTGGTTTGTCGGCAGAGAGGCAATTCCTAATTGCAGTCAATTCCTGTGGCTGCTGTTGACCAACAGGTAAAAAACTGTTCATTTCTGCTGACTTATCATATACAACATCATCTACATTTTCCCCAGTAGGGCCTTGATCTGGTTCATTTGTATCTTCTAATAAAATATCATTGTCTGACTCAACTGTCAAAAGGCTAGGAGGAATGCCATCATCTGGTAAACAGTTCAGTGCATTGTTATCAATATTTACATCTGAATAATGTGGATTATTCTGTACAAGCCAATGCAAAGCATTGTAAACTTTTTGTTTTCTAACATTAACATCTTTAAAGGTGTTGTTTTTCCCTTTTGTTCTTACTATTATGACCGGAATATCTTTGGGATATCTTGGTAAAGTGGATGCAAGCTCTTTTATATTTTGGGGCAAATTTATACAATGGCCTGAATAACCCCTTTGTCCACCAGGTTTAATATAAACTCTCATAATAGGTAGTGCACGAGCAATCAACATTTCTTCAGTTTGGGTGAGCCCTTGTAATTCTTGTGGTACAGGCCCTGGTATCATAAAATTTTCAGCACAAAATGCTTTAGGGGTGTGCTTATCTCTGGAACATCGTTGACAAGTAAATAAATTAACATTTTGAACCATCCCTTTTAATGGCCATGCTTCTTTGCAAATCACACACTGATTTATTGAGTATTCTAGAGACTGATGAAATTTCTGCATGTTAGATCTTGCCCAAGGTTGCTCATGGAGGGGACCATCAAAGGTTACATTAAATGCTTTTAAATAGTTTTGCTGCACATTAATTTGTGATTGACCTACTGAAGAATTTTCCACATTCATTGTTCTTACAGTCTGAGTTTCTTGTGATTCCGTCACATTATCAATAATCACATGAGAATCTGTATATTGTTTATTTGTTAATATATTGCCATTTTCTTGGCCTTATAGCGTTCCCTTTCTTTTGATAGTCTTTTTTCTCTGGCTTCTGGTGTCTCACGTGATCTCTGGGCTCTTTTGTACTCTCTTTGTTTTGCCAATCTCGTAGTTTTGGCTTCAGGAGTTTCACTGGATATTTTAGTTTTCTTAAATTCTCTTAATTCTGTCAGTCTTTTTTCCTTAGCATCTTTGTTTACTAAAATCTTTCTTTCCAGACCAGCCATTGTATTCATATTTGGAATATTCTGATTTTGTACAGCTGAAACATAATGTAAACCATTTATATAACCCAAAAAGAGCACAGGTCTTTCTGCATCTTGAGTCATAACAGAAGGAGTTATTAGCTTTGCAGGTGACCCTTCAGTCGAGTCAGTTATATGAATCAAACAATTCAATGCATTGGACACAGCTTGAATAATAATATTATCACACCAAGTCTGTGGTTGAGACATTTCTAACATGTAATTTTGCCAACAGCTACCTGAAAAACTCTCCACATAATGTTCTGGATGGTTATTTAAGTGATTAACTCCAGCCATACGGATTTCTTGATGCCTTTCAGGTTGACCAAAAACCTGATGTGAGCAAGCTCGAAAAAAACATGAGCCATCACCACCAACATCAAGAGGTGATAAACCTTGTAACAACAACTTTCGGACTAAAACATTCCAAGGTGATACACTAATTGCACTATTTCTAAACATGCCACCTTTCAAATCAGGCAGTGTTTTACAGCAACATGAAACATTTGAAACAGTGTATAGTAAGTTTCTGCTTTTTTTAGCACAACATAACTTTCTGATACTTGATGAATAAAAATACTTGCTGAAAAAACTGCAACTTTTCTTGCAGGAAAGCACAAAATAATACTTGTAATTGCTGGCAAGTTTATAAATTTCTGATGATTGCGGAGCAGCTTTTTTAAGCATGCATTTAAATGTCTTTCTTAGTTTTCTCTTACGTAAAATTTGCATTAACTGTTTTCTAGAAAATCTCGAGGGAGATCGTTCCCTGCGACTGTTTCGTTTCTTGTCTTTGACACGCTTTCTGATAGAATGTCTATACACAATCACATGCAAATTATCCTTACACTGGTACGAAGGTTTAGAGAATAACAGCATGCCTGAGCTGCTTGAGCAAGAGGTCGTCTCAGCTTTCAAAGTTCTGTTACCGCTATCAGTGTTCTCAATTGAAACCGAACAAACATTGTTCAGCTCATTGTACAGTTCTATCCGTTGTTTGACTCTCCCAAGCCTTACACTCATCAAATTGTGTTTGAATTTCTGATTGATACCCATACGCCACGCATTCCAACGAGGCGAAAGGTGATGGACTGCCCGCTGTAAAAGTCGGGTTGATTTGACTGCCCGAATTCGGGTTGATTTGACTGCCCGCTGTAATAGTCGGGCGTTTGAAAGTCCACACCGGGACTGATATAATTCCCTCCAAATAGGAGGAGTCCTGGATATTCCACATCCAGGCAGCCCCCTTAAATAGGCGAGATTTGGCCTAGAAGCCAAACGTGTTGAGCTTGAGAGAGGAAGCGGCCATGACTGTAGCAATGTGCGATTTGGCGGCGCTAAAACGCCACGAATTTTGAGAGAATTCTCACGAAACTCGTTTGACAACGTACTTTTAAAGCTGAGATAACCTCTGCGAAGATATTGAAAATAATTCATGCCTTATACTCACCACAAATCGCAGATAAAACCCTCAGAAACCCACAGAATGTGCTTGTGCCTGTGGAAATGTTGCACCTACGATTGGACCACGCGTCCCGGGACCCGACTCACATGACATCGCGCAACTGAGTCGATTATTCTTCGAATAACACGAATGCATAACGAAAATGTGCCGAAAGATCCTCGAGTCACACGAATGCACAACGGAAATGTGCCGATCGCCTTGGTCACATGACTAAGTGGACATGAAAAATGTCCTGCTATATTAACATCTCGCGCATGCGCAGAAAATGACCGCTGACCCGCAGATACGAACACGAATGAATAACGAAAATGTGCCGAAAGATCCTCGAGTCACGATAGCCGAATATCCCGGTGACCCGGAGACAAACAAAGACTTAAACAAAGTCGGAGCTTGACTTGACCCTTGTATCTCGCGAACCATGCACGAATGCACAACGGAAATGTGCCGATCGCTCTGGTCACATGACCTGTGGACATGAAAAATGTCCTACTATCTCCTGCTATATTAACATCTCGCGCATGCGCAGAAATTGACCGCTGACCTGCAGATACGAAATGTGCCGAAAGAACCTCGAGTCAAAGACTTTTCTGTAAACAAAGTCGGAACTTGACCCTTGTACCCTCGCGAATCATGCGATCAAACCGGAAACGGGATGAAGGAGTTTTTGACTTGTCACATTACTGTTACTGGACATGAAAAATCTACTCCCATCTGATATACAACGTCAAGAATAGACTTGCTCTCCGGCTCCCTGCGGTCGCCTCCGAGCAATTAGATCTCAAGGCCGAATGTGCTATGATGAATAGACCATGAGGCCGAAGGTCGAATGGTCTATTGATATCATAGCACATGAGGACGAGAGGTCTAATTGTTTTAGTATAAACCCACTAGTGGTCGGATTTGGCAATGAATTCCATTATTTTATGTCGAAAAAATCAAGTTTTCTTGGAAAGAAAGGTGGTGGTTTTGCCAGGCACGGTCTGTCACTAATAGACCATTAGTAGCTCAGCCAATCATAATGCAGGATTTGTAATAGACCATGAGTTGGTTTATACTAAAACCATATATATAGGTCTGCCTCGTACCCAGGCGCGTTCTAGTGATTTTCGAGGCGAGAGCGACTGGGAGCGAGCTAGCGCGAAAGGCATCATGGGTTTGAGCCTTCCCATGATGCATTGCGAAATCGAACCGTTCCCAAGATGCATTGCGCGCTCGCTACCAGAACACTCGCACTCGCAAGAGGCTTTTCTCTCTGTTTCTACCAAATAGAGACGCCTAGGGACGAGGCAGTATATAGGTTCAAAACATAGGAGGAGGTCTTGCATAGAAATTCAAAACCGACCGCGGAGCGGGAGGTTTTGAATTTCTATGTAAGACCGACTCCGTAGTTTTGAACTTGTTTATAAAACCTATTACGCCCAAATTCTATTGTTCCAATGGAAAATTCATTAGCAATAAATAAAACCATGATAACACGATGTTTTGTGATATTAAAAGCCCTATTGACTGCTATTGATGACAAGGCTGACAGGTGATTGAAGCCGAAACGCAAGACCGATTCCGTTGTTTTAAACTTGTTTATTATGACATATCACGCAAAATTCTATTATTCAATATTTCATTGTTTTGTTCTTGAAATGTACATCTATTGTCATCTACGTAGTTTTGAACTTGTTTACATACCTACCACACCCAAATTCTATTGTTTTTATGGAAAGCTCATTATCACTGTTTTATCGCGTTCTGTGTGCCATTGTCAGAAATGGCAGAAATGAACAAAAAGTCCTAATAACGTTACCCCGAACAAAAGGTTTGTTAACAAAAGGTTAACAAAAGTGTCTTGTTCTATAGAAATTCTATCCAATAGCAGAGCAACACAACGAGTCGCCTTTTCTGGGGCTTGGCAGTGGGATATTTGAATTTCAGATTGCTTCAATGCTTGCCGTGTAAACATGTGTGCGGAATAGTTGCGCATTTTGTAAACTGCAGATGGCCAGCAAAATTTGGGATGAACGTTAACGTCGTCCATGGGATGGATAAAGAAAGGTAAATACGCAATGTTTGAGATTGAAGTACATTTTTGCTTAATTTCAGTTTCTGTAGTCAAGAAAACTGGTGTACATGATTGAATAGCCAGACGTTCTCCTTCTAAAACGTTTTGTGTTTTTTTCGCGTGATCAAAGAAGAACAGGGAAAAAACATTCAAGACGAGAATCTCAGATGGGAAACTCGTCTCTTGTGTGAATAGTAGCTAATCATAGTATAATGTTTCTCGCTCTATTTTGTTCTAAAAGTAGCTTTGTATACATTCCTAACATGTTGTTTTTTCTTTATTTCAGATTGAGCAATTTGTTTCCTGGATATTACTGCATACCGGCGAAATATGACAAGCAATGACGATGTTGTGAGTTTTAATTTGACTTTTTTCTTGAAAAAGCAAAGGAAAGAAATACAATTTGTATTGAATAGAATTGAACTGAGGGATTGAACATGATCATTGTATTGGTTTTATTGTTTACATTAAATTTCCTAACGATAGTCAATGGATATTGTTTTACTTTCGTGTAATTTTGAGACAGAATAGTAGTAGTGCACAATTTAAAATTGATTGTTTTGGAGCGCGACTAATCATTTAATTCTGGTGCTAGGGTTGATTTGTGATTTGATTAGTTTAGAGGAGCGTGTAGCTTAATGTAAGACCCGGTACAGGTTTTATATTTGGATGTAAGACCTGTACCGGGTCTTACATTCAGCCCCACACTCCCCTAAATTATTCAAATGCCGCTACCATCTTTTAAATAGTGTAGGTTTTGCATCAGGGTTCAAAACCTGCATTGAACAATAGAATTTGGGCGTGGTAGGTTTATAAAGCTGTTGTACCATATACCAGTGGGGACCGTTGTACCGTTGTACCATATAGCAGTGGAGAGCATTGTACTAAGGATAAAGCTCATTGATTTTATAAAGATAAATACGAATCTTGTTTCCTGGAGGGGTGGATGGAGGTGGTAAATCCGAGTCAAAATCAGACTGGGGGAGGGGGGATAATCCATAGACATAGACATATTACCGGCTGGGAGGTCCGTATAGGCAACAACGAAGCCGAGAGACTCCAACGCGATGGAGAGTTCAGGGACTGGACTATTTAGAGCCCTTAACGATACCCTTAAATTTTATTGCAGATCAAGGTTACCCCTAAAAGAGACCAAAACCCCTGGTTTTAACCCCTTAAAGATACGACAATCATCCCCATAAAAAAAAGAAAAAAGCTAAAAAATTAGTATGCGGCTGCGTTCTTTGCGTCATTGGTAGCTATGCCTGGAAAGGAAAAAAGAAAAATAGAAATAAACGAATAAACAAAAACGGAACAAAAAGAAAAACAAACAAACAAAGATGTTCTACGGACCACTGAGCAATCAAAAGAGATTTTCACAAATCTGCTAACTCTGCACCGACCAACAATCCGCGGTTTGGCTTCCGTCAATCAAACGAGAGAACAACTCTGGGTGATTTCACGGAGGCTTTGATAGATCTTGTGAACTGATAGGGGCTAGCTAGGCTTCAAAACACAATTTTTCACTGTAAAATGCAAATCAAACTCAGAAAACATGCGTGGACTTGACTTAAGGTATAGGGAAAGGTCCAAGGGATACTTTGGCAAAATTGATGTCATTTCGTCTGTTTTTAAAATGCATGTATTATAGCGGAGCTCCCGCGGAGCCCCATAGCTACATGCAGGAGAAAAAAGAACAACACAAAAGTGTATATGCATCGACCTATTCTGTCATGGACTTCCGGTTCAATTACTTCCGTTCGTGGTTCCGTTGTCGCACAGGCAACCCATGACTAGTTTTATAGCGTAGTGTATTATATATCATTTTAAAAACGGTGACCTCGACCTAGAAAATGTTGACTGAGACCGGAAAGCCCTCGGTGACACTTTTTCCCTATACGGACCTCCCAGCCGGTAAATGACATATACTTTTCTGTTCAATTTCAGCTTCAAAGATGCTACACTTGGTGCTTTGTCTAGTGTTTGTAGTGCATCGCGCACGAGCCGGGTGTAATCCTTCAAATGGCCCAGCAGGAGGTACCGATTGCATCCAAATTCCACGCTACAATAACCAATACCAATGGGGTACTTGTCTTACCAATACTTACATAAAACAGAAGAGCAACCAGCAGCACGCATGTGAAAACCGTTATGCAACCTACTGCTACTACCAATGCATGATTGAGGTTCACAAAAAGAACTCCGGCCCAGTTTCCAAAGACTGTTCTTGCACACCATCAAGTCAACAAACCACAGCACGTCCTTTGATCAGTCCTACAACATCCCTGCCACCAGAATGTTACAGCCCATCTGGGGCGTCGTGTCAGTGGTATCGCGACTGCTTGGAGAAGAAGTATCCTTGCGAAGCTACAAGTAATGCTTACGCAATTAAATACGCTGAACATTTCTGCGACATGTACAACAAACACAGGCTTTTGTTCTCATCCAAGGCGCAGCAATGGATAGACGGCGTGCGAAAGTGTCTTCAAGTCGCTCTTGTGCCTCTACTTCGCCCATGGAGAAGCCCAACTTGTCAAGAAATCCGCCAAGTAGCGTTTAATTCTCACACTCCTTGCTACCTCAAGCCAGATCAAGGTGCACCGTCGGTTTGTGATTTGGGATGTTTGGAATACTTTAAGATCCTTTTCGTTATCAAAGGAGCATTCGTCGACGGACTGGACACTGCTTGGGAGTCGCTGAAAGGAATGTGGAACATTGGCAACAAATGTGGTATACAATGTAGCCGAAACTGGATACGAGAAAGCAGTTCTCAAAAAGTGAAAAAATTGGGATCCAGCTGCTAAAACGACGATCCAGGCGTTCTTCTGATGCACCGCTCCCTGATGCAGACGCTCAAAGTAGATTTGCAGACAAGGTTGGCAGAGGAATTGCAAATTCGTTGAAATGGAATTCTGAGGTCATGGATTGGCTGGCATATCCTGCTGCAACCATCATCCTGCTGAATCAAGTCATGTGACGATCCACGTGGTCTTGGCGGACAAGAAGGGCTTAGGAATCGTGACAACAATCCTACCCTCTGTCAACCTCAACGAAGCCATTCAAGAATTATCCGCAGCCATACAGCAAGGAAAGCTTCCCCTGACGATTGGTGATTCAAATGTTTGGCTTCAAACCCTGGACGCCTGTTCTGATAAGTCCTGCAATGAGACTAAGTCTTTAGCGGTTGCCTCCAAGATGCCAGAATTCAACAACGCAGCTGCAGTAAAGGACGGTGGTTTTCTGAAGTGCTTACTTACAATCACTGTCTTGTCAGTTATGTTATTTACTGACAAACTGTGTTATTAACTGCAGAACGTCAAACTAATCCTCGTTAGGTTTTGGGACGTTCATTGAAGTATTCCTTGATACAATCACACATTGAAAGTTTGCATCTTAAACAGATATAGATCAAGTAACTTGAACACGTTCACACGTAACATTGTATGTTATAGTTTGAAACAATAGTTAATCATGACAATAGCCGTATTCACACTAGAGACGGAAAAACTTCTGAGAACAGTCTGAGACTAGTTTTTCGTCCGAACGCCCGGGACGGAGAACTCGTCTTAGTGTGAAACCGGGACGACAAGGATTTTTGACGGGAAATCGTCTGAATTCATGACGAGTTTTTCCGTCCTCTAGTGCGAGTATTCAAATAGCTGTATTCACACTAGAGACGAGTTTCCCGTCTGAGACGAGTTTCTCGCCTTGAATATGGTTCCCCGTTCTTCTGTGATCACGCGAAAACATTTTTTAAGGAGAAAGCTTAGACAGATAACAAGCAAGTGTTTCTCAGCAGAATTGACATAAAGCAGGAACTTTTTCTGACGAGAAACTCGTCTCAGACGAGTTTTCCGTCTCTAGCTAATCGTTTGGGACGAAATAGGACGATCTCGGTAGTACAGTTGTAGTCCGCAAAGGAGAAATGTTTCATTGTAGAACTGAATGCAAATTCTAAATTCTAAATCATAGATTCATTATACAAAAGTCACAACTCAATTTTGCGATCCAAAGAAATTTATGTAATCATCAGTTAAATTATATACCGTTTCCGGATACGTTGTCACTGGAAAAAAGCAACAAAGCTTGTTGCGCTATGGAGTAAAGTAAAGTAAAGTAAAGTAAAGTAGGTGCTTATATAGCGCTTATCCTCAAAGCTCTAAGCGCTTTACATTTTTGGATAACTCATAATGAGTGTGTGTTAGTATTGCGAGTTCTGTGACACAGAGGTTGGGCAACTTCCGACGGTCCTCGTGGTTCTTTAACGTCCCTCTGGTTCCGGTTAATGTAGTATGAGAGAGACGGGACCTACGGTTTAACGTCCTTATCCTTTGAATTTCTGTAAAATATTAGAAACAAGCATTCTTGTGCTGAAATTTAATGATGTTACCTGGTGGTTGCGATAACTGTGAATTCAGATCAAAACGTAGCAGTTGCTTTTGGGGTGACAACGTTTCCCGGAAACGGTATATAATCGCGCAAGGAGATGTACCTGAGTCAAAGTGGGAGAGTGTACGGAGCTAGCTTATCTTCATTGTAGTCTCAAAAAGAGAACATTTTAGAGCTTTATAGCTGTGTAGTCTCTCGTACGAGAACGTTGTAGGGAATTCCCCATATGTCAGCTAGCGGCTTGTAGCGCTTGTAGATTTCTCATTGTAGAACGCTCATCGTTAAAGGAGTTGTTCTGATAATTTGTTTTATTTCTTGTTATACAGTGTAAATCAGTGTTAACGTTAGGGCCTATCCAATGGGTGCCTGGGATCCCCTATTTAGAAGAAAGGTACAGTAAACTTTAAGAAATCGGAAAGATAGAATGGGGCACCAAATATTTGTACCGATGTGACAGATGATGTGACCCCCCTTTTTCAAATATCAACATCAGTTGCGTCAGCGTGAGTCGCCAAATCTGTCGGAGGGGGGGGGGGGGGGGGGGGGGGGGAAGTCGTGGATCCGTTCCTCCCTGGGCAAGGGTCCTTGTTATTCCAATCCTCCGTTTCCTTCATTTCTCTTAATTCCTCTCTGGGGCAATTCGCTCTTTCATCAGGATTCGCCTAGCGCGGCTTCTCGTTTTGGGTATCACTCTGTGTACTGGCTGTCGTCATGATTGATTGGGGCGGATAGTCTTAAAGGGCGATCATGGCGTGGGCGATCATGGCGTGGACGATCGTGGCGTGGGCGATCATGGCGTGGTTGAACTGGCCATGACGACGAAGAAGTATCTTGGGGAAGTTAGCTGCCTCCTTCACATGGTACGCGTTGCCTTGACGACACCGGACGGTGATAATGTGCGGTCATCAAAAAGCAAACACAGACGAGCATTCTTAATACCACAGTGCCCTGATTTTGTGGAAATGTGGTTTTGTGCTGGCTGACGTCCTTGGCTATTTAAGAAATCGAAAGAGGTTCAGCGTTGTCTGGACGTCAGTCATCTTCGTCAAAATGTTTGTGGACGCACTAGCCGCAGGCGTTGGGAACTACACGCGCATTCGAACTGTTTTCCATTGGTTTAGAAGCGCGTGTGCGCGTTGATGCAAGCAGTGTTGTCTGGACTCTTATTTACCATGGCAAATCAGCCAATCATATTACGAGAACAGCAACTGTTATGGTAAAATTAAAAAAATCGAAAGAGGTTCAGCGTTGTCTGGACACAGGCGATCAAGCTCTAGTCATGTGGGGTACTGTGAAAGAAACATGCAACGTTGTTGCTGTAAAAATTATACGTAAATGTAATATTGAAATAAAATCATGTGACATCTCCTTGGAATGTTGTAGTTGTCAAATAAAGTGCTCCCGGAGCGATTTTATTGCATTTTGGGTGTTTTTTTGTCCCTTTTTTTTAATACCCTACCGTATGTTATAATAGATTGTCAATCTATTATAACATACGGTAGGGGTATTAAGAAAAAGGCACAAAAAACACCCAAAAGCAATAAAATCGCCTGTGGTCTGGACTCTTATTTACCACGCTTTACGTCATCATCGTCGTCAAAATGTTGTGTACGCACGAGCCGCAGGCGAGGTAAAAAGGTATTTGCCCGTACCCCCCTACCAAATCTTGAGTGGTAAACAGAGTAGACCCCTGTACGATGTCCACACATTCTTGTTAGATGCAAATTGAAACATTTCAGTAATGTCGCAACATTTAATGCACGGAAATCTGCACAAAAACTATATCACCCATCTGCTTTTGCGGAGCAATAACGGGGAAGAATATGGGGAGTAGTTCAATCACTCCACTCCCCTGTTGCAAGTTATTTATCTGTCTGTCGACTTCGGGGGGAAGAGAAAAAGAAATCTCCTGAATTTCACCGCTATTTGTACTTAATAAATTTCCAGGGGTTTACAGTGGTATGTACTCGCATACGTCATCATCGTTGTCATTTTCAGAGTTTTAGTCGTGTTTTTTGGCCTATTTTTTCTAAAATAGCCACTTTGCTTCCAACGAATTTCCTGAAACTTCGTTAAACACTTAGTCCAACTGACTTCATATGTTTAACGGAGTTTCCTTCAAAACTAACAACAACTCTTTTTTTGGCACGGGGTTGATCTCTCAAGAAAGGGGTCCATTTAAGTTCAGATATTATAAAAGTATAAGTTAATGGAGATCTGATAATCGTACATATTGCCAAAAGATACTTGCTTATATTCTCCAAGATTGAAGTTCATAGCGAGTATATTTTTATGCTGTAGACGAAAATATATTTTCGCGCAATGCGCTCTGACTTTCGCATGAGTCACCTTAATGACATGCCTGTACTCGTCGACACCGCAGCAAAAACGATTACGCAGCGCGAGTCCCTGTGGTGTCTTGTCACATTTACAAGCTGTGTGGGCTTCGAAAGCATGAATTTCACCGTAATTTTAGGCTCTTCCTAGCTGGCGAAAGGCGTTTTCTCGTCCAAGGCTGGACTACCTTAAAACCAGAGATTGTTTGTTTGACCATGGTCTTGTTCCATTCTCGAACCCAGAGCTCCTCGCCTCGCAGGGGTGGCTCTGGTGACATCCATTTGAGGGTCTTTCGCTGATTGGTTGAAATAATGATAATAGTCTTTTTAAAGATTCATAAAAAAACATACAAGCGATGTTACAAAGGAATATAAGAATAATATAAGAAAATTAAAAACTAGTCAGTCATATAAACTATATCTAAAAATACACCTATTAATAAAACTATTTTTATATCGTTCTGTATTACAAGTGGCATAGCGCCAGCGGTCATCCTCATGCATACTGGGTTGGTTTCTAACAGGAATAGTCCTGAGTGGGTGGTTCTATTACCATCAATTGTGCGAAAAATCCTTCTGTCACATATTTCTAGGAAATTGTAAATTTTGAGTCATCCAGTTTGTAAATTAATGTAAAGGTGAAAACACTTACTGGAAATATCATGAACGTTTCGACCGTATCTCACGGCCTTCATCAGGCGAGTGCCGCATCTTTCTAGGATTTCGTACACTTTGCACCTTTCCTTATATATCTTCTCATCGTACATCTATCGAGAAAGCACTGAATTTATGTGAAGGTCGGGCTCACTAGCCCTATCACAGTGAGAGCACAGGGGGCGTAGCCAGTAGGGGGCCAGGGGGATCGCCCCCCCCCCTTTCTCGGGAGATTTCCCCATACATTTCTGTATTTGCTGGAGGAAATTTGAACATTTTCGTCCATGTTTTCACTATCCGCACCCTCCCCCCCCCCCCCCCCCCCCCCCCCCCCCCTTCAGAAATTCCTGGCTACGCCGCTGGGGATACATAATTTTGGGCATAACTATCGGCGAAAAAAGATGTTTTCTCATGTTGACTCAGACCATTCTTTCTAAGAGAAGGCGCGCACGCTTGCATAAAAGTAGCTTAATTTCGCTTTAAATAAAAAACGTATCTGTGAAAATACAAACCTGTCACTGGGATTCGTTTCTTAGTCGTCTGTTCAACCCATGCCGCCTCCGACTTGAACGCTCTAAACGTAAGTCGCGAGGCCACCATTTTCTTGTGAGCATGCGTCAGTGGCTGTCACAGAGCCTCCATGACGAGCCGGGGAGCTCTGGGTACGAGAATGGGTCTTTCTCCCAATTCGCCAGATATACGTTGAATAACTAAAAACCTAACTTTTCTGGGTTCGAAGCTTACGTTTTCTTTCTACGCTTACGTTTTGAATTTCAAGGTGTCAGGAAAGACTTTGACCGGAAGTGAGAAGCTGCGCGTGCGTAGTACCTTTTGCCGCGGTGTCGTACTCGTCCAGATTTTCATCCTCGTCCCGGGTCTGTGGGTAATTTTCAAGATGGCGTTGGTCGAGTAGAACACACGCCTAATCGAGGAATGCTCACTGGCACTTTTTCTAAACAAGCGCTCACCTACAGAAATGAAAAAAGAATTATGAAAATCATCAGGGTTCGAACCTGTAACTTTCCAGTTACTATACCAAACCCTAACCACTACGATATGAGTGAATTCGCTGGTTCGGACAGCTCGTTTTGTTGATTACGTACATTAATATAATAGTATTAATCTTTAATAGAACGAGGCATATACTATAAATATACTAAAAACGATGTTATAATCCTTATCTGACTAGTAGTCTTGATAGTTCAGATATTTTGAATGTTTTTAGGTCAATTTGAAGTAATATATCAAAAATATCGTTAAATATTCATGGTGAGCATTCCTCCATTTAGGAATGACGCGAGTACAATACCCTGGAGAAGGCTGAGTCACATGACACTGTTTGAGGACATTGGGAACGAGGTTGTCCTTGTTTCGAAACGGTCATGTGACTCAACCTCCCCCGCAGGGTCTTCTCCTCGAGCTACCCGCCATTCAACCTCGTCCCCAGGGTCTTCTCGTCGTTTTTTCAAAATGGCGGTTAGCTCAGAGAAGACCTGGGGGAGGCTGAGTCACATGACCGTTTCGAAACAAAGGACAAATCTCGTCTCATGTCCTCAAACAATAGTCACGTGAGTCAGCCTCCACCAGGGTCTTCTCTGAGCTGACCGCCATTTGTAAAAACGACCGAGAGAAGACCCTGGGGACGAGGTTGACGCCATTTTGAAAACGACCGAGAAGACCCTGGAGACGAGGTTGAGATTTTCTCAGTTCACCTCGCTGATCCGGTTTCTGGGCACGGGAACGACCGCTTTCGATGGATTAATTTCGATCCCTTTCATCAGTACTGGCCAATTTTACAAAGCAAAAGCACGAACAATAATTCTTTACACAAAGAAACACGATCAATTGTCAGAGTTCCATCGATTAGAGCGGATTTCAAAGTGTCGAAAATTAACCGAAATACAAAACCACTAGCCAATCAGGAGTGGAAGCCATTAAACCACTAGCAAATCAGGAGTGGAAGCCATTAAACAACAAACCAATCAGGAGTGGAAGCCATTAAACAACAAACCAATCAGTAGGCGAAGTATAAAATCAGACATGTGTTTAGTCATGACGTGAGCAATGACGCGTATTATTTAGTTCGCAATTTATTGGCTTAAAAGACAAAAGACTTTGTTCTAGACCAATAGAAACGCTGACTTAACGCAAGTCTGGCGGTCATCTAAGGCGCCTACGGCAGTCGCGCCGCTCCAATACAAAAATGAAGGCGGCATCCTTTGAAAAGGAAAGGTTCGACAGTAGAAGAGCGGCTGAAGTTCGGCGTTTGCCGTAGGCCTAAAATGCTCTATTTCGAAATAACAATTCCTGGACATTACTACTTAATGAAGTCAACAATTGTTGCAATGTCTTTCATCCTCTTTATCATCGTCACTTGTTCAAAATCCGACACTTGTTGAAAAAAGATAAAGAAAAGAAATGTTGCCCCCACCCATATCTGTTTATCTTATCTTTGTATCTTTGTATCTATCTTTGTATATCTTCGTATCTTCGTATCGTTGAATTTTCGTATCTTTGTATCTTCGCATCTTTGTATATCTTTGTATCTTTGTATCGTTGAATTTTCGTATCTTTGTATCCTCGCATCTTTGTATATCTTTGTATCTTTGTATCTTTGTATCTTTGTATCTTGTATCTTGTATCTTTGTATCTTTGTATCTTTGTATCTTTGTATCTTTGTATCTTTGTATCTTTGTATCTTTGTATCTTTGTATCTTTGTATCCTTGTATCCTTGTATCCTTGTATCTTTGTCTTTGTATCTTGTATCTTTGTATCTTTGTATCTTTGTATCTTTGTATCTTTGTATCTTTCTATCTTTGTATCTTTGTATCTTTGTATCTTTGTATCTTTGTATCTTTGTATCTTTGTATCTTTGTATCTTGTATCTTTGTATCTTTGTATCTTTGTATCTTTGTATCTTGTATCTTTGTATCTTTGTATCTTTGTATCTTTGTATCTTTGTATTTGTATCTTTGTATCTTTGTATCTTTGTATCTTTGTATCTTTGTATCTTTGCATAAATCTTTGCATAAATCTTTGCATCTTTGCATCTTTGTATCTTTTGTATCTTTTTATCTTTGTATCTCTGTTTCTTGAATAGTGCTACCCGATTTTCGCCCTCAACTTCTAAATACAGTAAATATGGTGGTTTATGAGCTGATATTTTTTCTTCAGTCTCGGGCTCGGATTTAAACTGCCAGTGCCAGTCTATCGGCGTCTCGGCAAGTCTCGGATTTACCATTCGCTACCCCGCCTTTTCTCGATATCGTGATTGGCATTTTGTTAAAGTGATTGCAATAACTGCAATAAGCACAGCAAAAGTAGCCATCAAAACAAAATCGAATGTCGACTGTAGGAGGGCCGTACACGAAAACGATTTTAATTGTATTGTATGCCCGATGTATGTCTTTAGCGGAATTGTTTAGAACACATCCATACATCCATTGATCCATACATAAACATCTGTATTTATAATACACGGTCATTTCATCAATTTCATCTTGCGTTGTTTTTCGTGAGAGCCGCCGTTAGGATAATAGCATTAGAGCACAACTTTCTATAACTTTATCGGCGCAATAGAGCACGCGCGACGTTGCGAGAGACACGAGAATAACGAAAAAAATACGCCGTTTTTAATTATTCTCAAAACTCGCTGCTTTGACAGTTCATTGATATGCAGATATGGAAACTCTCGTCCCCTTCCCTCTATTCCTTGTATTAAATCTTGAATCTGCGGCATGGCATTTTCTGATTGGCTAACGACACTTTGCCCCAGTGAGCTAGAGAAAAGACAACAACAACACCAGCGTCAACAACAACAAAATAAACAAACATAAACAGGAGGATCCAAGCAACTATATTATTAAAACTTATTAACCGTCCAACACTTCGGAGAGAAACACGGACGAGTTATGGATTCCACGTGTTGCGGTTTTTCGGTCTGACACGCAAAGCATGTCTAATTTCCCGCGAAAGTTCTCGCTTAGTTAAAAAAAGATGGCGTTCTAGAGTAATATTACCTAATAGGTAATGCTAAATTTGTTTTGTATTGCTTTATAATTGTTTTAATCTTTTTATCCCAGTTTCTAAAGCGATCAGTGAGTCATTCTGAAAGTGAAGTGTTCTGTATCAGCGTGTGTTTACATACGTATGAACCCTTGTTAGAATGAAAGCCATAAAGTGCTCCTGTCAGCCAATTAAAACACAGTGAGAACAATAGGCAATACATTGTTAGCCAATCAAATTGCTTGTTTACCGCTACGCTTCACTTCCGGTTGTCGGGAACGCGTGGCCTCGTTTCCAAGGAAAATGACCCCAGATGAGTTGTAGTACAACAGAGTGGAAAATGTTGTAAAAAGATGGCGGAATATCGAGCCAAAATGGTACAGAGGCCGGGATATTTCAATGCCTGTCAACTTAGACCTTGAATTGATGACCAAAAGCAAGCTATTTCAGGGCTGTGTTGTTGGTTTTAATGTTTTATGATGCTGTAATGGTCACTGCTTTGAAGCATGGAGGGGTTTGAAAAGCAACCGTCTTCTCGAAGACAAAGAACACACACTCGCAACGAAGATAGTCTATCTGAAATCTCTTCAACAAGGACACTTCCGATGCAACAAGAAGGGAACGGAATTACAGAGAAGAGGCTGATCAACTTTATTCACGGCTTCAATCTGACTACGATGAACTACTAACCAAATATGCACAAGCTGAAAACACCATTGATCAGCTTCGAATTGGAGCGAAGTTGAATTTATACAGCGATCTGCCCCCACCGCAGCAAAGCGTGGAGGTTTCAGTTTCCAAAGAAAGGCAACTAGAATATTTAGCTTCCTAGACCTAATCAAGCAGTGTTAAGTCAGCCTGGATCGGCTCAAATTAATGGGATCAGAGAAATTCGGCGACGTTTGGTGCCCAAGCAAGTTTCGGGGACGATGTTCGTGACTTGAATCTTACACCAGAGGTTCGCGCTGATAGCATTCGAACAGCTTTAGCATTTCAACTCGAAACGCTGCAGGAGACGTCGAAGATTTACAAGACCAAGTTACGGGTTGTGAATGGGGGTTACCGGAGTTGAGAGAGCTACACGAAATATGTACACATTTAAGACAGCAACACAAGCAAATGAAACGCGAATTAGGAGAGGCGAAGAGGTTGGAAGGTCGAACTCGAGGGAATTCCTTCTCTGGCGCGGAAAGGTGAGTAAGAATATTCCAGATTGTAGTATAGTAATATTAAAAGAAAGGGTATAGTATACAGCAGTACGTGTCGAGTCGCATGCCCTTTGATAGTAAGAAATATTTCAGCGATCGAAGTTTGTTTGGGTTTCTTCACAGCGTATCGACAAAATTCGATAAACAAACTTGGATTGCTGATTTCATTGTTCGAACACACTCAACATTGTCTTAGCGCTCCAAGAATTTATTTGATTATTCGACAGTGGTTCGTATCCTTATTCCTAGAACATGAGTTAGTCTGTTTTTCTATTGCTATAAACACCTATGTAACATATTAATTGCAATTTTTTTACTTTTGTTTAGCGAGAAAATGTCATAAATTGTTTATGAGCTGTCTAGCTATTGAACCTCAGGCCAAAAATATAAATCGAATTATAAAAGCATAAAGACCATGCAATACCATTCATATGCACAAATATTTAGCTTGTTATAATTTCACTCATAAATAATTTCTGTTTTGGGTAATTTTATCTGGATTACGAAAATTGGCCCTTGTTATAAGAAAGATAATATAAAATTCCGGATATCCGATTGTGATTTTTGATTAGTTTTAGAAGGATTGTAGAAATTATTGAAAAAGTGTAGTTCCTGTTGATAGCAATATATTGGCCTTCATTGACGACCAGAACTAAAGTATGTTAATACGTTACTGTAAATACGTTCTCTGCAATATTTATGTTGTACAGTTACTCTTTTTAAACGAACTTGTAAAATTCTTTCTACTTATTAATTTGTTTCCTTTCAAATTTTTTATTTTGTCTATACGTTTGTTTTATAACAGCTTAGTTTACAACATTTCTGTAGTACATATATTATTTTATTTGACAGTTTCTTTTACACTATAGTCCAGTAAAGTTACGGTGCAAAATGAAACAAATTGCAACAAAAGGTTTTTCTTCGGATTATTGCTCTACAAGTTGTATAGAACAACTGGTAAAAAAATCAGAAAAAATCCGACAACGCGAACACGTTTCAAAAATGCACTTCTTTTTGGGGCTTAAATACGAGCAATGGCGCAACATGGAAACGAGGCTGAAACCGGAAGTCGCTTGATGCCTATCTTTAAATGGCCACAAATCACACTTTTATTCAATTTAATACCAAAATTTGCATCAGAGGTTTTTTCACTGCTATCTATGAACATAAACTATAATTCTCGAGGGCATTAATGTGTCATTTTCAGCAGATTCTGAAAGGATCTTACGAAAGCGTTTGGCTTGAGAAAAAACGTGCACTGATCGCACTGAACGTGCACTGAACACCCAGGAAAGCTGTACATACATACATGTACAACTTTATTTAACCACGGTTAAAACACAGTATAACAGATAAAACTAACACCACGGTTAAAACATCAGCATAACAGATAAAACTAACATCATAATAAGCACTTGTTTGCGTGTTTCTCGAGTGGGTACCCACTCGTTTTAATTAAAATTCAATGAAGTTTCAAAGGAATATAGTAAATGGTGTACGACGAGGCTGGTCGTTCGAAAGAACTGCCCCGGATTACAGAAACTACGTATTTGAAAATAGTTAGTTCTAGGCATGGGCACTTGGACAAGATGTTCTCAGAGATGCGTAGTGGATCATTGATACCGTCAGGGGGAAAGACATACAACTAGGCAGCTTGTCAAGACAGACAAGAGACATATTTCTCTTCTGTGTGGACAACACTATGTAGCTTCATCAGACAGAGTACACCTTTTTGACCGACTCACGCAAAGCTCCTCAGTCCCAAGCTTTAGACGGCGCACGTTGCGCGACTTTGCTTCCCACCGGATTCGATTCTCAGCCGGAGACAGTTAGGATTAATGTAAGGTTAATGTAACCTGCATTGTATAAATCGCAGTCCGTATTTTAAGGAGCACGTATTCTGTTAGCCGCACATGTTATAGATGAGATCGATAGATGCCAGAACTGTTAGACCGGTCAGGCATATAGGAGAATCCCCTCGCCCCAACTACTCGAAGCGCCCTCCCGGCATCCCCCGCGCACGCGTCTTATTTACGATCCTGACACGCCCTGGGTCTCACAGGATGCTTCCGCCCGTACAATGACCACAGATTTACTCAACCCATCTATTCCATTTATAACTAAGGCATGTTCGCGGCAAAAACGGAGTTGGCGAACTTAAAGGTTCGGGTATTTGCTTTGCCGATACTGAACACACGAGATGTGTGGTGTGGCAAGAATCATTAAACAGCAGCTTGGTCGCCTGCTAAGGCACGACTTACTTGACGCGTTGCGTCACTCTAACCGAAAGAACACTAGTTCATCACTCTGCGTATTGTAAGAGTTACACGGTCAATGCCATCCCCACCATGACAGTAGAAAACGCAAAATCTATGTATGGCAAAACGCGACTATTATTCGTGTATCTGCCTTAAGCATTTCGCTTTGACTATTGATCTGCGGTCTGGGGTTCCTGTGGCAAGGCCAACCGCGATTATTTGGATAAATTGAAGCGACACGCAGTCAGTATAATTGAAGGTCGCAGAGTAGAACAATGCGACATAAGAAATACGCGCAAGTGTTAAAGCGTTTGAGCAGGAGCGTCTTACGCGATGGGGTACATTGTCAACTACAAGCGGGACCTGGGCTAAACGCTGCGCTACTGCCGTGTCGAATCCAATTATGTGAATTAAGTTCGACTATAGCACTGCAGTAGCGCGACGTTTAGAACCACTGCCGCGCTAGTGTCGAAAAATCGGCAGGCCTTGCCGTGCGATCGACAGTAGCGCGTCTTGGTTCTAATGACCGCGCTTGTCGTGTCGAACTCAATTGAAGACTGGCTTGGCATCCTGGTCTTATATACATGCCATAGGAAGCTCGAAACATATTTCCAAATTAAGTGCGACGCTGGCGCGACATCAACTGCCGCGCTAGGTGTCGCATTATCGCCGTACCCAAATGAATTGAGTTCGGCACTTGGGAAGGGCGCAAAATGGATGGGGGAAAGGCAATCGGGACGTATTGTGTACAATCCTGCAAGTGTTTTCAAGTTCCGTCCTCATTTCTAACTCCCTCTTCTTCCTGGTCATTATTGTGCTCTCCCTCAGACAAGACTGTAACCAGTTCCTGATGGCATTGGCGGTCTCTCCGCATGCTGGCCTGGACGGTGATGGTTTTCTTGTCGCGCCCTCTGGACAAGACTTTTCTGTAGCAGGTTATTTTAATAATAATAATAATAATAATAAGAGAATTTATATAGCGCCTTTTCTCATACGGATCCAGAGCGCTTTACAATATTAAAAGTTAAAAAGTTACATACTTTAAATAAATAATACTATGAATAATAACAGAACAAATTACATTTTAATGCTAAAAGAATTAAAAACTAAAAGTTAAAAAATACGCTATATACTGCATTATATTATTCTGGGCTCATTTTTTATTCTGTTTATATTTAAAAATATACAATGAAATGATCGATAATAAAAAGTTACAAATGGAATGCGCGCTTTAAAAGAAATGTCTTCAATTTTGTTTTGAATTCACTAAGGTCATTGCATACGCGCATCTCAAGCGGCAAAGAATTCCAAAGCCTTGGGGCATGGACTGAGAAGGCTCTAGCGCCATAGGTCTCAAGGTTATACCTAGGCTGTACCAACAAAGTCTTCCCTGCATTTTTACAAAGTAACCGGAAATATAAGTAGGCAAACGGCATTGTGTCGATTTGTTCTTATATCCATGCCACAGCAATGCGTATTATCGCGTGTTTGTTTATCTAATAAACAAACACGATACACCAGCAAGTGTAATTTATTGTCGTGAGTGGAAGCTGAATAATTGGACCCTGATTATTCGTTATTCATTGGCATTTTCCTTCGTCTTTTTAGGCGCTATTCACAGTTATAACGTGGAAAGTGTTATTAAAATTCATTCAATTGTAGAAACGTGTCATTCACTATTCTTCGCCTTTTCGACGCAATCGTTCTTTATTCATTTGTTCGTAACGCCATTATCCTTTATTCTTGATTCAACCCCGATTCACTGTTCCAACCCCGATTATTAAGATTCATTACCTCGGCAACTTTTTTGTTTCCGAACTTTAATCATGACTGTCTAAACGTAAAACAACCTGCATAGTTTCGGTGAAAATACACCTAGCTCCTGGGGAAATGCACTATTTGTTTATGAAAAGATATTAAGGTATTCACAATAGACCAAGGTCTATGTTTTAGGCGCCGCAAGGCGATTTGCGTTGATATCCACTTATGTTTTTTTTTTCTCGGACGTTGCCGTTAGCAGTAAAATATTTAGTCTCGGGCGTTCATGCAGAAATGACCGAAACTTTATTTTTATTTTATTTTTTTAGCAAAAATAATTGAAATAGAAGTTTGGCTTGTTGCATATGGAGTTTCCACATATTTCCAGGGAAAAAAACAGCAGAAATTGACCTCTTTTAGACGACGGAAAGACAACTTCCGGTTATAGCCTCGTTTTCATGCTGATCAAAATAGCGAGTTCAGTACCCAATAAATAAGTGCGATTTTCAGGATGTTTGCAAGCTCGGATTTTTTCTGATTTTTTACCAGTGATTCTATAGACATTGAAGAGCAATATTCCGTCGAAAAACCTTTTGTTGCAATTTGTTTCATTTGAGGGCTTTTTCGACCTAAGTTTACTGGACTACTAGTAATCCATTGTATTATGTTATTAAGGCCCCGTCCACACATACCGGGATATTTTTGAATCTGCATCTTTTTCTTTCTGGATACAGCTATCATCCACATGCATCTGGCGAATTTGCAGAGAAATCCTGATATTTTTTAATGCGCTCTCTAGAGTGGACATTTTTGAATCTGATAACATCGGGAGAGTTGGCAGGTATGCTATTCACTCTTTGTCATATTTTTGCAAACAGAGATCAGGCTGAGACATTTTATTGTTTTATTTATTTGAAATTGTTTTTTTTAAAGTAAGAGGCAGTTCGCTAGAAAATGTGAGTGATTTTTCACCACACTCAATAATTGCAAATTCTGCTCACATTCAGTGAGTTAGCTTGTGGTAATTTTGAACCCTGCTTCTTAAACCTACGGTCAGACTGAAAAAAGTAGGTAACTCATTTTGGTGATAGGCTGGAATTTTTTTGCATGATAAACCCTAAATTTAATTGCCATTGGTGACCATATAGTTGCAATGTCAGTCCCCAAGATGCTATCCATTCTATACTTTCTAACAGCATTCCCTATGGATGTCTTTTGAATTTTAAAAGCAGTACAGGCATTTACAAAAGCAGGAGTAATAACTTACTGTAGGCACAGCTGGCCGTGTGCAATGTAGTAAACATATGGCCATGTGTCTAGAAGTTAAAGTCAATTATATTCCACATGGAAAACCACAAAATTATTTATGAATTCAAATTCGAATTATGAGGGTGATAACAAAGCCATTTTGGCCTTAAAGGGGCTGACTGTCATCACCTTGTCCATAATGCACTGTTTCACCACCATTCTGTTTTTGTTAGTTTAGCGCATTTTACAGTACAAACATGAGGAAAACTTGTAATAGTAGAATTCCATTGCAATACTGTAAGTCAGAGATCTGATCACATTCAATCACACAGACAAGAACAAAGCAGTTAGCAATGTATTATGGGCACGGAGAGTCAGCCTCTCTTTACAGTCAATTGCACTTGACTGTTGCATTGTGTTTCTACATAGTAGAGGTTTCTAGGATGGAATGAGACATTTTTTTTACTATGGAGAACCAAAGAGTTATGCCTTGTCTGATTGGTCAGTGAAAAATAAACATAGCGATTGCACATTGGATATGTCTCACTTTTTGTCTCACAAAGCAACACAATCGGCTGTAATAATTAATGTGCTTAAGGAGGCTGCCGACAATTTTTTCTGCTCTCCACCACCAAACTTTGTTTGCCTGCTGTTCAGGCTCAAAAACCTGTACCGGTCTGAACTTTCACATGGTTACCCTGGAGGGTTTGAACTTTGTTGTAGTGTTCATTTTGTTGTGATCGGAGTTGCTATAGCAACGTTATAACCACACCCTTGTTTATAATACGCAGCCATCAGACGCGTTGCGCGACCTAAACTTTTAAAATGACACCCTGAGCAGCAGGCAAAGATTGGGCGTTGAGGGCAGAAAAAATTGTAGGAAGCCTCCTTAAATACTTGAAATGTCATGATCATCCCTTGCCAAATGTATTTTTTCACCTTAATTATCTTTGATCTTGTTTCTAGTACTAGTGGGGAATTCCTTCCAGAAAACAGCCTAGAGGGCCAGGTTAGTGGTTAGAACTACAAATTGTATGTCACTCTTCAGTTTTAATTAATAGCTGCCAGGGATGTAAAAAACCTCTGACAGTGACCACCCTCAGTAGTGTCTGTGCTTATGACCACTTGGCTGCCAGTGGTGCCGTTGAGACTCAGCACAATTCAGCTTATATACAAGCTGCAAGTCCGCATTGTTGGTCTCCAACATTAATTTACATTGAACATTGAAATTGTATTTTATAGCTTTACCGTCTTGGTCTGAGATTGGATGAGGTGAATGAACAGATAGAAGGCAATTTACGCCAGGCTTCACCCACACCACCAAAGAATTTAGTGCAAAGGTATTACACAGGGGTGTAGCCAAGATTTGAGAAAGGTGGGGGGGGGGGGTGAGGGAGGGGGGCACGTCTTTACAAATGTATGGTGCCAGCTTTCCATGTTTTTAAATGTTTACTGTATTTTTCTTCTAAAAAGGGGGGTTTACAGGCACACCAGGAACACCCCCTAGCACCCCTAGCAGTGCTGTCAGAATGTTTCTAAGCAGGCAGTTATTTAAAAAATAGTAGCTGGCCCTGTTTGGCTAATTTAGTGGCTCAATTATGCTTTTGTCTGGGATGTGATGAAAAGTAGCCAGTGGTGACATGTAAAAACAGAAACATATAACTAGTTGAAACATGTAACAGTGAACCAAGCTGTGGATTATTCGTGGCCAGTTTATGACCATATTTGGTCAATAATGACTCTCGACTGCTAACCAAGCAGGTTTTCTCTTCGTAATACTACATTTTTCGCTCATATAAAGTAGAACAACAGTGGTAAGTGATAATATGCTAACATTTAACATCTTGAAGTCCTGCAACAACATTTTTTTCAAAATCTGTTCAATTGTTTATTCTGTAAATATTCCGCAGCTTGGCACTAAAGCAATGTATGTTTGTTACCGTTTCAACTCACTTATATGTTTCTGGTAAAATAGCATTAAGTAGCCGGCTGAGCTCCAGCCAGTCGCCAGCTTGTTCTGACAGCACCAAGTATGGGCATGCGCTGCATCACACAAAAATCAGCCCTATATTTTTAGTTTCTCCTGTATTTCCCTATATTTTTTCCCTTATTGTGCCTCCAATGTCCTTCATCCCTTTATTTGTCCTATATTTTCTGTAGATGCCCTATATTAGAGCTATATATGTGGGAAAAATGCCTATATTTGGCCCTATTTTTTGAGAAATGATAAGTTGAAGGCTTCACTTGCAAAAAAAAAATGGCAAAAATGTTGCATTGGAACACTTTTCAGGCAATCATAGAATTTGCTGTTCTTCTGCCAAGCAACCATTTCTGTAGCAAAACTGATAACCCTATGATACTTTATAAGTATCTTCTTATAAGTCATCTTCTTGGTTCCTTGTAGAACTGCTGTATGGCCATAAAAACTTTGTGATAACAAAGTACCTGTATTATTTTTAGTGGTCCTTTAAGGTATGAGTATACCTTTGCATGAGGGATGTCACTTTTTCGCGAAAAAAAATCACTGTCGTGTCATTATTTACACTACAAGTGCCAATTATATATCGTTTTAAAGCTTATGGAATGGCCTTACTTACTAAGTGTATATTTCTTTGCAACGGTAATCTGATGGATCATTTTCGTCATTTTGTGCTTCAGAGGAAAAGTACCAATTTTTGCTTTTCAAGAGTTCCTGCCACTTCCAGTTAATGTTTAAAAGCTCCAGATTTCCGCAAAATGTATTCCTTAGAGTGCGATCTGAAAAAGGTGTGCGGGATTATTGATATTTTTCATATTTGCAGAAATATCACATAAAAAAGGTTGAAAACAGATATTTTTGGCAATGCTAACACAAAAATTAGCATAAAATATGTTTTAAAAGGAAAATCAAAAATCCCGCACACCTTTTTTTAGATCGCCTTCTAAAGAATATATTTTGCTTATATTTGGAGCTGTGCAATTTAATTGGAAGAAGATGGAACTTTTTAAAGAAAGTCGGTAGTTTTTTCTTTAAAGCTAACAAAATATATGTTCATGTACAATATAATGAAAACAAAAGTATTCATCAGATAGACCAATCTTTTAGCTTTAAAATGATATATGAACGACGTTTGTGGTGTAAATTGTGACGCGATACGAATTTTTTCCCCGCGAGACCCCTCAAAGGTATACTCATACCTTAACTTAGCGATTGTTTTGAAATTGTGAAGATCACAAAATTGACCTGTGAAAATAAGGTACACACTTAAGAAGGAAAACAAAACTGAAAATGAACTTAGATTTTTTTGTAAATCTCCAACGTTCTCCTGCAGCGTTTCATGTTGAAATGATACAGCTGCTCAAATTTTCCATTACTGCTTCTTTAAATAACTCTTTTAATTTTTAGGAAATATTTTGTATTTGTGACACTTATTATTTTCACGTGTCCTAGGTGACCATACTACCATTTTGATCAACCCCGAAGCTTGACGATATTTTTGCATAGGTTTACATTTCAAACATGCACGTTTTGTTGAGAAGTTTGAAGTTGTTGCGTTTCTGGCTCACTGATGGCTGAAAAATAACGTTCAAAACATCAGCAAGCAAGAAACACAACAACTTCTCAACAAAACATGCACGTTTGAAACGTAAACCTATGCGAAAAAATCGTCAGGCTTTAGGGTTGAATGAAAATGGTATTATCCCTTGAACATTTCTATGTTCCATTTTCTTTTCTAGAAATCTTTCAGCACCACAAACATCTACTCCTGATAATGATCTGCAGAGACTTGTAGAGGTAAATATTTTTCTTACCTTGGAGTGAGAATATGGAATTCTATTCCCACAACAATCAGATCTTTACAAAACCTCCCGTTAAACATGAAATCAGAGAATTACTTTTTTGAAATCCTTTATTTATATGACTAAAACCTCCATACCTCTGAAAGTGTTGATGCAATAATTAATTTATAATAATACAAATTCCACCCCCCCCCCCAAGGAGCATAGTGCCTTCACTTCTCCCCTTGATCTGTTGGTGGTTGAAATATTTTTGTGTCTGATTTGCTAAGGCAGGGCAAACTAGGTAATATGAGTAATATGAGTTAGGTAATATGAGTTTTGATTGTTGACAGGACTTTCTGTGTGACTATGTCAACCAGCAGGAGGCCATCCCCTAAAAAGTTTGTAATTTAAGGATTCAAACTAAGGATATTAAGGATATTAATACCTGCAATACGTCTGAGGATGAGTAATGATCAAGATAGATTGTTTTAGTGATTAGAGCAACGTGTGACCAAAAATCGGGTTCCTAGAAAGTAGAAAACCTATTGACTTTATTTAGCATCTTTTGAAAGGTTTCATGCAGAAGTAACTCGAGTTAGTTCGATCAAGAAATCTTGAAGGGAACCTATGAAATACATTTGAAGTTTATATACAAAGGTATAGGGATTTGGAAAGAATTGCGCTTGACATGGAGTTTTCCTATTATTCTCCTGCAGGTGGTAAACTTTGAAATTTAATTTCTCTGCTTTCTGTGAAATTTCATGGCGGGACGAACCCAAGTTATTCATTATATGCAGTTCTCCAAAAGCAAACCAAAAGCAAGCCAAGGGATTCTAAAGTTTTGAGTAACTGGATTTTTGACCGTTTTTTGACAAAATTGCTCGAAATCCTGGTAAAATCTGTCTTAAGTGTTTTGAAGTTATTTTTGCCCATAATTTTCACAATTTTTAGTAAAAGGTGACTGAATATTTGATGTCTGAGATCTCAAGAAAGTCAAGATCCTTTGTTCTGTAGTTGCTTTCTGATTGGCTAGGTAACTTCTTACAATATGGCCCGGTTATAGTAGTCCCACAGTAATTCATCATTTGCCCTAGATCTAAGTTCAGTTTTCAACACTCTTCTGAAATCTGCTCAGTGCTTCTTTCATGTAATTTTAAAATCGGTAATACTTTTATTGCTGACACCCTTAGCAATTCAGTTTTTCATCTATGAGGGTTAATTATGTAAATTGAATGATTGATTGAGAATTAGAATGGAATAATTATCAGTTCTTACTGGAAAACATTTCAGTTTTGTAGATGTCTTGGGACACAGCTTCCTCAGCAGTGTCGTAGCTAGCGGGGGCAGAGGGGACAGTTGCCCCCTAGTGAAGTAAAATTTTGTCAACATGTGGGGAAAAACCTGCTTGCCCCCAGCAAAAACAAACGATGACCAAGGCTTGCCCCCCTCTCCCCCCCCCCCCCCCCCGACAAAATCTAGCTATGGCCTTGCTCAAACCTGTTGCTAATTATTCTAACAGTTTTGTTAATTTTCCTATTTTAGAGACTAAGACAAGTAAAAGAACAAGCAGCTAAAAATGATGACAGCCTCTCAAGGTAAACTTGCAAATAAAAGACATAAAATAAAAAAATATAATATAAACTTGTATGCGATAAGTATCACCCTCAACTTTACAGACCACTCTTCCCAGAAGTGCTTTTGGATAATATGTTTCCGTAAGAAGTTGGAAATGTCATATACTTTATGGCCTAAAATGAGATAAAAAGGGGCGGACCTAGGACACCAACGTTCGTCCACACGAGAAAAATTCTATGCGACAATTTATATTGACAATTAAATCTAATCAACACGCAAGTTTTCCACTAACTTTATTTGTCACATACAAATTATTTGATGTTCATCACCAAACAAAAATTGTCACATCAAAGTTCTCTCATTCAGAGTACGAAATATCCCTTAATCCCTAGAGCAACCGCATATATCTATGCTTTTCGTCTTTTCGATAGCGTTTTTAGTTTTGTAAAATACTTTATTTTTGGTTTCTTTCCGTCGATCCCCATCTGTTTTTTAACCAGTTTTTGAAAAGTACCAAACGCATCATAATGACATTTGGTATTCATTCGAGATTGAAAATGGCTTCTTTGTTACGATGTTAGCGCTAAATGGCACCTAATTTTAAAGCAGTTTTCTTTCTCCTTTTTTACTCACTAACTTTCGAATACTATAGCTATGATCAAAACCTTTTTGAGGTGGGCAGCAAAATCTTCTGCGATACGTGGTTGCACGAAAACGTTTGCCGGTTGTTGCGCTAAAAGTCTCGTGTAACATCATGCCCGTTGCCGAATGACTCCAATTCAACAACTTTCCGCGCAACAACGAATCGTGGAAAGTTTTTGTTGCGAATATGTCCCGTGTAACACAACCTTTAGCAATTATACAAAGACGCTATTCATTTTCCTAAATGGAAACATTTAGCTATCTCGAAATTTTATAACCGCTGTGGCTACACTACTCTGATTTCTATTATTATTATACATTGTACTCACTATCTCGATTCTGATTGGCTAAAAGCGCGCGCTTTACTTTGGGAATCGCGCACTTTGAGGGTCTCCAAGAATCAGCATGCTGATTCTTGAAGAATCAGCTAGCTGATTCTTGATCCTGCCCGCGCAATGCATAATAGGACTAGAGCACTTTAATGTTTTCCCTATCTAACAAGGCGCTTGTGTAAAAGAAATTGCTTGACAGAAAAAGAAGGATTTTTACTCAATCAATGTATAATAAAACAATTATTGAATTCGTTTTTTGTGATTTCCAGAATAAACAGTCTCGCCAAGTGGAATCAGGCTCGGCCTTACGGCCTCGCCTGATTCCACTTGTCTCGACATTGTTTATTCTGGAAATCACAAAAACCTCATCCAATAATTGCTTACTGTTGCGTTAGAAAAAAATATTGCATCTACGCCTTGTTGTTTTTCACACTTACCAAAACTAGCAGTTCTTTACTTCAGTTTAGTTTTTAGCAAAAATATAGTAAACTTCACTGCGCCCTGGCAAAATCTCGCTGCTTGCTTGAAAAATGAATTAAATCTGCAATTACGTTACGTAGCTAAGGGCTACAGACATTGTATTTCAAAAAGCATTCAGTTCCAATTTAGCCACCTTCTGGTTTTGCAATTCTAATTTCTTAAAACGAGTTAGCGCGAGTTTCATTGAAATGCAATGTTTTAGGTTGAAATGTTTGAATTCATTTAGAAAGTATTACGTGTGTCTTTGTATCAAGTTTCCATTGGCGTCTTGAAAAAAGAAATTCAATAAGTATTCCCATATGAATGCTAAGTAAATGGGAAAAGTGGTAATGGGAAGTCTTTTTAGAATAATGTGAAAGCGTTAAGGATATTGAAAAAGATGCCCAGTTATTTTTCCAAACAGTTAAACGTGAATCATGTTTGAATCGAATCCGTGTTTGTTGTTTTTTGAGGCTTTCGTATCCTCGCGTCCCGCCGTTCCTTTTAATTGCTAAGGGCAAAGGATGGCCAACCGAATCCCTAAGTTTATTCAAATAAAAGAAATTTCCTCTTTGCTATTGTTCCCATAGCTATTAACCCACCCAGCTAAATGAAAACCTATTCGAATTGCATAAAAGCTTAATAAAAACAAGCATTTAGTTCAAGCTGTGTGCGTTACAAACAACCACCAATGAAAAGAGATACAGTGATTCAAAACCTAAGGCCCATGAATTATGATAATTTTGAGCTTGAGCGGCGGCCTTCAAGTTTTCCTAAATTGCTGAATGACTGGTTGCTTATTTTGTATGGAAATTCTTGAAGCCTGTGTTTTGGAGATAACCAAACAGTGCTAAATCTCGCTGAGCAGGTGACGAACTTGGAGTTTCCATAATTTGGCTACCGGTTACGTTAGCAGCAGTTCTCAGCTTTCACTCGTAAAACACAAACGAATTTTAAGCCGGAAAAACAGTCTTCTTATGACACGAGAATGTCAGCTTTAACAGAAAATAAGTAAATTCATTCATTGATGCAAATGGATGGGAAGATTGATGACGGAGAACCCGAAGATTCTGAAGAAGAGGACAGTGAAATTGTTGCGATTCTGGGTCGTCGCTCATCGCTCATGTAATGTTTCAGTAAAGGGATTCAATGTCATATCCTAAACTTTATTATTAATTTCAAGACATTCTTCTTAGATAAAGAACATGAATTAATATTTTTAGCGAAGTCATGTCATGAATTATTTTATTATAAGTTATATTAGAATGACTTTTAGTGTATATTTTGCAGATCTTAACGCAAAAGTGTTTGAATGTATCGATAATGTAGCACAGGAAATAACAACACAGCGAATATTTTATGTTTTTATTTTCTGAAGTTATTTGTTACGAACTTTTAGTAAAACAGTGTTGGCAGATTATACGGAAGTCAAATTAATTAGAAATATGGAATATGCCTAGATAAGGCATTGTATAATCGTAATTCTGAATTAATGTTCCTATATATTGGCCTGCAAATATTTCTCATTATGTCTCAGGGAATCTTAACGTACGCCCCTATACAATATCACTACATACCTGAAATATTAGAAATGACGTTTTATAATGTCTTGTGATTGAAAAACGACCCATCTCCTGTTATTTTAACGGCGGATGCCAGAATTAATGCATGGAGAACCCAAGTTTGAGTTACCCACTACAGATATTCCTAAGGAGTCTTATGTAAGAGAAACTCACTTTGTGTCTCGAAGTTCTAGTTTTCGAAACCGGAATATTTGCAGTTAAAGGGCTTGTGTGTATGTCTAATTTCGTTGCGATTTATTGCCGTCGAAATTGCGCATTTTCATGTATGAATCTTGTTTATCATTTCAAGTTCTGTCATTTTGATTCACAGGAGTGCAAATAGCCTTGCTGATGTCGAAGATATCGAATCAAACGAAGAAGACGACCGACCCTCAACAAGAAGCTTTGGACTTGGTGAGTTTTAGTCTTTTATGGATACAAGTGTGTTCATGTCTTTGTATGCTTTCATTTTTTTGTTTTTGAAATACTGTGTTCTTGTACCACATATTACGTAGAGAAGATAAACGACCGATAGAACCAAATAGTGAATTCATGTATTTAAAACTAGATTTTAGTTTCCGACGTTTTCCTTCCAAACATAACACCAGCGATGAAAATATAATTTTCACGTTAAGAGTCAGTAACGTGTTGCTCTTTTTGAGTTTGAATACGATTTTTATAATTTGAAACTATGAGATTTAGATGCGAATTGAAGTTCTGTTAAGGTTGATTTCCCAAGCGATTAAAGTAATTTATGCCTGTGACAGTTGCGTTGTATTTGCTAAACCTTTCATCGTATCTATTTTTATACGAGTTTAGATGAGAAAATTGCCTCGCTCTTTACTTATGTGTCCGAGTTGTCAAATTGTTAAGAACTTTCAAACTAGGTCAAACTGAAATACAAAAATTTTGAAAAATTGTTTTTGAATAATACGAATTTGGAAAGAAAAGAAAGAACATTCAAGAAAAGGCATTTATAGAAAAATATCTATTCCCGTCATTCGTGTACATTGTGCGAGGAAATTATCTGTCTATCGGCTGAATCGAGGAACGAAACGATACTTTTTTGTTAGCTCTTATTTATCGAGTATCAGAAAGTCCAATTGAATAGTTCGTTACACCATTAAAAGCCGTTAGCTTAAATTCGAATGCGCTTTCTTGCTTGACTAGCATCTTGACGTCATAAAATCTTCAACTCCTTACGCGTGCAAGCTAGCAAGAATCCATGACTAACACTACTAGAATTTGTGACCCAGCCAAGTTTTGAGGCATAGATTACAAACTAGCAAAGATCTATGAAATTAAAATTTGGTTTTCGAAAAGTGACGAAACATTTACAAACATTTTACACAAACTGGCTATCTAAAATCTATCGGCACCATTAATTGGAAAGCGCGCCCAAAGATAGCATGATTACCAAAGCTAAAACAGCTAGCGAATATATAGTTCTGTTTATATTGTGATTGGCAAAATCTTGCCGAGCAGCATATAAACTGAACTTTTGTCGCGAAATCCAAATTTTTAGTCGTATTTTTTTAGGACATGAAACGTGATGGCGCTCCACGGCAAAAGTGGTCGCCTGAACATAACTTTTGGTCGCCAAGTGGCATCAAGCTTGAAAACAGTACCAAAATATTTGGTCGCCAGCCATCGCCTAAGTTGAAATTTTTAGTCGCTTAGTAGCCGTGATTTGTGATCGCCCAGGCGACAACCTGGTCAATTTCCAACCCTGTTTTTAAAGATTCAAGCTTAAGAATCACGAAGTGTCGACTAACTGAAATTTTTAGTCGCAAAAAGTAGAATTCAACCGCAAAAGACAGCGGAAATAATAGGCGCATGCGCTGGTCATTTCCGCTCTGTCTTTGCATAAGCGACTCATACAGACGCAATTTCCAGCCCGGGCGGGGTTAGGAAACTCTCAGGAGCGTTTGGCGTCCCGATTGTTGTAATTATACTATCTAATGATTGTTTCTTCATTCTAGACCCTGATAATGGTGAGCGAGGCGGAAGCGCAAAGGTAATATGTTTTTTAGAATTTCAGTACGGAGAATCCACGCCTTCTGTGTGTCATTAAACAGCTGAAAGCCCCGAAATTTTATAATCATTCCTTGAAAACTCGTGCTAAAATGAAATGAAAATTCCGTGACTTAGAAGATAACGTAACCTACTTTTCGCCGCCATTTTCGATATCAGAGACTCGACAAACCTGGAATAAGCTGTACAAACGCAAGAAAACTCGTAATAGTAGAGTTCCTTTACATTGTCGAGTTTATGGTAATGAATCACGTGAATAAAGCAATGCATTATGGGCAGGGTGAGATGGATCCTTTAAAGGCCCATCACCAACCGAGAGCCTTTGCGGACTCTTAGCCAATCAGAGCTCCCGAAAAACAATGGTCATCAATTTGAAAACGAAGGAAAACGGGGCGCAAATGTTCCCGGTTTGTGATGGGCATAATTTCATAGCTCATGTATCACAGCGTGATCTTTATCTGCTCTGAAAGATCTGAACTTATACGCTGATTTTTAAAGATTGCCAGAGCAACCCCCAATTCGCAAGCAACAATAACAACAACAACAACAAGAAATCCAACATACAAACAACGAATCAAACAAACAAGACAAAAACTATTCAGAACTACATGGGTTCATTCTTCAATACATTTTATGTTATTTCGTTTCGTGTTAGGTTGTTTTGTTTCGCTAATATATTGGCCTTTTCTACCACAGGGTAACCACGGAGTTGACTTACAGGAATCCGGGTACTTCGCATCTGAAACAATGAGCGTCTCATTGGGTGACCCGGCCTCCGAGCCTCTCTCTGGTACTTATCTATCAAACAGCGCGGGCGCAGGTCAGCTGAACTTCCCAAGAGACGACACGTCATTGTTCGACCAACAGAGTGTGACGTCATCACCGGAAGCCAACAGGTCAGCCACTCCTTTCTTATTGTTTTAATAAGGAAAAACATAGGGGACGACTTTGGGCAAGTCTACTAATAAGTGGATTACATCGGAAAAATCACATCATGGAGCAAGTAACAAAAGAAAGAAGCCACGGTCGAACGAAGCTGTTCATATCGTTCTTTTGTTATTTGTCCCTTAGTAGACTGCTAGCAGCCCCTACTTTGGCGCGTCGCCCAGAGAAGCCCGAAGAGACCCGGCGAACGGCAGAAGAGCGCTAGCTACTCTGACGTTCGTCGGGGACTCTTCGCGCGTCTCTTTGGGACGCGCCAAAGTGGGGCTGCTAGCAGCAGTAGATAATGCATTAGCAAAATCTGTATTATAGGTATATCGGTCGTTTTTCATCTGATTGATCAAGTAATTACCGACATTGTTACTTTTCCAGACGGCTGTCGCACGATTCTGTGGTTGTCAGTCCCCAGGCCCCAAGATCACGTTCCGCGAGTCACCGAAGCCGAGCAAGCACAGCGGACACAACGCGCCACACGCAGGAACCTGCATCCCCACCCACCCCTCCCCCTGCACAAAGGCATCCCTACCCTGCCACGTCCAGTCCTGAGTCACCTCGACCCCAGGCTTCCTCCAGCCTGTTAACCGAGCCGTCCAGGCCCCGCTCACAATCACACGGGAGCAGTAGATCCCGAGTGGGGACATCTGAATCCCGCAACCCGCGGGATAGTCTCGAGTCACGCCCGCCCCAAGTTGATATCCTAAGGACCGATCACGACCAGCGTGACCCGCATCTTAGTGTATTACGTGACAGGACCAATAGTACCCAGAGTTCTCCACGCAGTAACCACGAGGCAGTCAATGACTCCCTTCGGTCCAGTCCTCGGAGAGATTCCAGGGTCCCGGTCTATCAGCAGGCTAGGCGGCAAAGGAGCTTGTCTAGTGCTGATAGCCGGGTGTCGACGCCGTTGTTCCTCCCCACCCGGGGTCAGGAGCGAGGCCCAAGGACGTAGGTAGAGGAGACAAAAGACGACCACCTACTGCAGAAACAGAACGAGGTTTTGACAGCGGCTTCTTTGGTTCTGAAGGTAGCCGCGTGTCGCGGTCAGTCTATTCCCCAGAACTCCCCCCTTCGCATCCGGTCGATAAAATCCAACGAACTCTTCTACGAGAACCCTGTGTTACCGAATCCGAGGAAGAGCGGTTGCACGTCCCAGCTACCCAGACTCCTTTGCGAACGGTTCCGCGATCACGTGAGCAACGCAGGCGAAGAACACGGCTCCAGTCTCTCACGGAGTCAGACGAAGATAGAGGACTGGAGACTAGTTCCAAGACTCCTATTCGGTCTTCGTCGAGTCAGCGCGATCGTCGAGGTCATCGGCACACACCGACGTTTCCCGCCACCCGATCGGATAACGAGAGGTCACGAAGACATGACGATAGCTTACGGAGACCTGCGTCTTCTCCGAATCTTTACGACCAAGATTCGGATCGTGTAAATACAAGGTCGAGACTTGGACGAAGCAACGCAACGCCCGCTCGGCACGACACGTCACGGCGAAGTATGGACGATTTTGAGACTTCACCTCGAACCGGTAAGAGCGAAGCGTGTGATTTATAAATGTTGAATAATTCTTGTCGCTTATGCGATATCAGAAAATCTACCACCATCTTATAATTTTTATTACGACAGCCTTTAGTATCTCGAAGAATAGAATAGACTATTACTTTGCTTAGCCTAGCATTTTGTTGGGCTTTTTTAGTGCTCATAATAAACGCTTTTAGCTTCAAGTTTAATTCTGATTTGTTATTGAAAAAACGTTAGTTTTGCAATTTTCTTGACGATTTGTAAGTCTCAAAAAGCTGACCTATTTTCTTCTCCTTTGTTGTAACATGATTCCTTTATTTGCTTTTTTTTTAGTTATTTGCTTCTACCTTCGCGCCTTTAAAATTGAAAATTTGTCAACTTGTCAAAATAACTTTAATTCTGTAAACAAAGTGTAGTTTCTCTCTTAAGCAAAACGAAAGAAAATACCATTTAATCTCGACAAAGGTCGCCAAATGAAATATCGATAACATGAAAAGTGACAAAACCTGAATCACATTTGTTTGTTTTTATATTTACTGAAAGAGCTCTCTTTTATTCTACATTTCCTATCTTGTTGCGAACACTAATTTCCAGTAATCAATTACTCACCCGAGCAGCAAATCACGGAGGTCTCATATTAGAAATTCTGACGTTCGAAATCAAGAACTTCACGCCGAAATTTCCTTGTCTGCGAGGGATTTCCAGGGCTATTATTCCTGGCTCATCTTCTTTTGAATCTCTTTTTCATCATTGAACAGCGAAAACAAGAGACTCGGATAGTTCTGTTGGATAAAGTTTTAGTTCATGGCTTCCAAATTTGAGTTATTGTGAGTTCAAACAATTCTTGATCCAAGGGCTGAATAAAACCCTGCCAGGCTTATGCTAACAAGAACGTTTCTAAAATATTACGGTATGTTGATTGTCGATTTGGCTTCATTTTATTTGTTGATAATTTATCACTTTTTCATTCAGTGTTTTTCTTTTCATAGAATACATGTATAGTATTTCTCGAAATTTCGATATTTCAGGGCCGCCACCTTACATTGAAAGTGGACTCGGACGGCATTGGTTCTTATACTTAGGTACTAACATAAAACAACACTTCGACCAATAAAACTAAACTGTTTTGTTTTCCAATTTCTTAACATGCACTATACATTATTTAGAGAATCTTCTAACCGAGTAGATAGCAGGAAAACTTAACAATTCTAAAACAACTACAGACTATTCAAATCCAGTTTATAAAATGCCAAAGATTTTACTTGAAACAAAACCAAATTTTCAACAAGGAGATCTCCAAGGCTATGTTCTTCGTCAGAGAGCTAACTCTTGAAGGTATATATTTTGTTCTTAATTTTGTTTTCATTTAGTTTTAAAATCTGTTATTTACATTTCGTGATCCGTTTTACCTCGCACAACTCTTTTATTATGATTCGCGGCCTCTATTAAAATTTCATTACATGTAACCCTACATAACCTCAAAAGCATAATATTCTCATTAATTAGGCATCATATATAATAGAATTAAGCATATCATTTACATCACCTTTATTCGACAATCGTAGATACCAGATTTGTTTGTAAATGTATTCGGGAATTCCACATTAGGCAAAAGGAACTCCATTGCGATTTATAGGACAACAATTCTCAAACACGAATGGGAACAATAATTTAATATCCGATCAACAATTTTAAGATAATAAGCGCTTCGGAGATGCCGGGAGTGCTGTTGGCGCTTGGTTTTTAATAAGAAGCTTTTGTCTGATTCAGGAGAACTGCAAAGGTTCTTAGCATTGAATTTTAGACGTTTATTATGAGTATAAATCTTTGTGACTAGGATCGATAAAGATTTTGTGGTTGAGAGTGGGAAATTGTTGCAGTTATTGCTAAAAGTTTGGAAACTTGGTTGCAAATTGATCGCCATGTATCATGATTTGGAAAGTAAGTAGCCAGTTGAACTTTAATTTCCGTTGTAATTTGCTTTTTATTGTTGTATTAATACACTGCTTTAGCGAAATTAAATTTTGAATGCAATTGATGGGGATTTCCATAGCTATTACTTGTAAAGGAATGAAACTTGATTGAGCTATATGAACGTTTCAAGCCGTTTATATTATCATTGGACTCAAATCTCAATCCTCTCAAAATGCATTGTTAACAAAATTAAATTTTGAATTCAAATGATTGAAATTATATATCTATTGCATGTAATATAATAGACTGCTAGCAGCCCCTACTTTGGCGCGTTTCCCAGAAAGCGAGCGCGACCCAGAAAGCGAGCGCGAAGCCGACGAACGCCAGAGAAGCGCCGAAGGCGCGACGATGGCGTGAAGTGCCGAAGGCGCGAGCGAGTGCCGAAGGCGCGAGAGTCGCCAAAGTAGGGACTGCGGACAGACCATTGTTCGTCTCGCCCTTTTAGCTGACACGATCTATCATGACTTATCATTCGCACCCCCGCCTCAGTTAATCTCTGAATGAAACAGCTGACAGAACTTGTCAACAAATGTGTCAAATTCTTTTGGCAACTCCCTGACCTTTTCTAGTAGAGTATTTAAAAAAAAAAAAAAGTGATGGACTCAAATTACATGCTGTTCTGAGAGTCGAGCACACGCGTTACTCTTAGTATAATAGCCATGGTTCAAAACATGAGCGCGCGATCAACACAAGAAAAACAGACAAAACCAGAGAAGTCGGCAAAGCAGAGTAGTTCGACTTGTCCGACTTGTGGTTGTAGTCTTATAGTGAGCGGCACAAAACAGAATTATAAGCAAAAGTCGGTAAACATAAATGAATGCCAGGATCCAAACACTCCTCCGCTAATCAATCTCTTGAAGTTCCTCTCATTAGAACAGATCAACAACGCTGCTGCACCCCTTGCAGTTCTTCAAAATCCTTTATTTGGTCCGTTACAATCGACTTTAGGGGAGACACTCGGGGTTCGCGCTCGCTTTCTGGGAAACGCGCCAAAGTAGGGGCTGCTAGCAGTCTAGTAATATAATTAAGCAATAAAAGTACTTTCCGCGTGCTCTCTGCTTTCTTACAAACACGAGGGGGATGTTGGGAGAACTGATCAAAACTTGAAAGACACGAGCCGAAGGCGAGTGTCTTTCAAGTTTTATCAGTTCGACCAACATTCCCCGAGTGTTTGTAAGAAACCAGAGAGCACGCAGAAAGTATTTTTATTGCTTTTAGAAAATAACATACACACGCGCGACAGCGTTGCGTGACAATCGTGTTTCTCAGGTCTCTTACAATCTCGTACCCAGAGCCCGTCATCTTTTGGCCAGCGGCAAGATTCAGGGCCCTGGGGGAATCCGATTTGTGAGCATGCGTGGTAGGTCAAAATCGTAACGAACTTTCATACAACAATCAAACCGGAAACCCAGAATCTGGGTTTTAAAAAAATCGATTCCCCCAGAGCCCTGAATCTTGCCGCTGGCCAAAAGATGACGGGCTCTGGGTACGAGATTGAGGTCTCTTACAAACACGCTTTTTGACCAATCAGAATGCGCACATTCACAATACAACATAGGTGTTATTTTCTAATGGAGCTTAATGGAGCTAAAAAGCTTTGAAGTTTATATTTATCATTGGACTCAAACCTCCCAAAAATAGTGTAAGCTTTCGTTTAGTCAAACACTGAGTGAGTTTTGCGCGAGCGAGCACAGGGCGTGTCATTATTTCAGGGACGTAGCCAGGGGGGGGGAGCAGAGGAGTGGGGGGGGGGGCTTTCTCGGGGATTTTCCCATACATTTACTGTATTTGCTGGAGGAAATTTGAAAACTGTCGTCCCATGGTTTTACTATCCGCCCCCCCCCCCCCCCCCCCCAACCAAAATTCCTGGCTACGCCCCTGTATTTTCAAAGGAGTTGCTTATTGCAGTGACCATAGAAAAATTCATTTCTAATATGTCACTTTCATGTTATGTTAGGCACTTTGGAAATACAAAATATTTATGTTAATGTATATATTAAGTGGCAGTAAATGTTTGCAGCTTTACAATAATCGTTCTACTTCTAGATTCTTTTAAATTTCTGTGAACTTTTATTATAAATCCTTCATGGCTCTTGCTAACCATTTATATAATTCAAAGCAGATATTTTTATTACTATATATTGAGTGTATTTTCAAGCGTCGTTATTAGTGTAGCGGGGAGCGTTTCTGCGTCGTTTCCATGCCTTTGCTAGACGAGTGGTCAAACAGGTTTTGCTAACTGGTTTGACAGGGAACACAATTCACTAATTCATGATAATTTCTAGTTAAATATTTATCACTGATATCTTTTGATCCCAGGTCCCCGTTCAGATCACGATGGACGGCCCATGGATAAACAGAGCATGCGCAGTTATCCCGGCATGGACCGTGAGTCTGTGCGATCAGGGCGGCACTCTCGGCGAGATGGAGACAGCAGTAGCGCGTATAGCGATAGTGCAAGGAAATACAAAAGGTATCAAAAGGATTCTCACGAATTAGACGTCGCAATTTCCTTATTCGAGCTTAGCAAAAATATTTATTTTGTGGGCTTCCTGTGGTGCACGCGCGCGCGATCAAAATGGCGGGAATTTAGACTGAACCTTATGTCCGACTTGCGTGACGCTTAATTTTTTAGCCTAAAAAAAGTCAATGCAAATGAGATGTCGATTTTAGTTGCAAACTGAATCTGTCTCAATCTACGGGACTTTAATCCATCCTGTGATGAAAATATTCCCTCTATTGCTAAAGGTACTAGAAATAAACTGCCATTTATATTTTTAAAGTTCTTGCAGTACAGTAAAAATCCGCATATAACCTGTTAGGCTAGAATTATCCATGTGAACCCCATGTTTCCTTGTATTTTCAAATCAAATAAGAACCTGTTTTAGGCTATAATTCTAGATTCTTATACGCGGGTTTTTACTGTATTTGATCAAAAGAAAATGATTTGATATTGTAAGCAAACAACATTGTCACGCAAGTCGGACACGGGTTTTGAGTTCTTTTCAGTTTTTGTCGGTTCTGGCCATATGCCTAGAGTTTTGATCAATTACGACCTGAAATGTTGGTACAAGGCGTAGAATTCCAACGATGTTTCTTGATTTATTTGGATTCCTGCCTCGCACTCCCTCTTGTAGGCCACCTCACGTAACCGCGGTGAAATTATACATTCCTCGTGGGGCTCAGTACCGTCGATTTCATCTAAGCGAAAACGCTTGAAAAGAAAGCGCCACTAATTAGGGGCGGTACCTCAAAGTTTTGATGTCTAAAATTAGACAGTTTGGCGCTTCAAACTTTGGCGTTTGGCGCATCAAACTTTGACATGTGCCAGGTTAAAAGCTTCAAGTGATTCAAACTTCGGTTTATAATTACGTCCAAAAGCATTTCTACGAATTATCATGTTTTCCCCGCCGAATCTGGCTCAAATTCTAACGGTCTGGTAATTTACCGTAATGTTTACATGCCAAAACCACAAAGTTGGCGTGGCAAACGTCAAAGTTTCACGTGCAAAAACTTTGAGAAACTGAACTGAACTGAACTGAGAACCGCCCCTAATTAGTGGCGGTTTTCTTTTCAAGTGTATTCGCTTAGATGAAATCGACGGTATGACAATTCTCATTGCGCGTTCTTCACGTAAGTGGTGTAACAATTTTATAGCATTGAGGATAACAAAGTCTCTTTCCCTCTAGGGATCCAGTTGAAAAACTTCGCCAAGAGCTTCAAAGACTCGGTGCCCAGCTACAGGAGGAAGCGAGCGCACGAGCAGTTCAGTCACATATGTACGACGACCTCCGACGCAAACACGACGACTTAGAGCGCGAAATCGCACGTAAAAACAACGAACAACAAATGTCGAGCATGTACGATGGGCTCCGAAGTAAGTACGACGACCTGGCGAAGCGTCTCGTAGATCCTTCGGGTCCGTCTCACCGGCCGAGTGCCGAAGAGGATTTAAAGAAAAGACTTGAAGAACTGGCTAAAGAAGTGAATGATTTAAAGAACAGAGGCAATGAAATTCCGGGTGCGGTTCGGTTTGTTTGTCCGTTTTGTGGAGGTGTCGGCGGGCATCACCATGGTGATTACTATTATCCGGGATTCGCTGGTCCAGTACCCCCGACCCCAGTCCCCGATCGATCTGCTACACCTCACGGTCTTCATGACACAGGGACCCAGACGCCGTACGCAAATGCAACTCCCTACCATATTCGTCACCCTACTACACCTACGGCAACCTCTACGCCTTTTTTCCAAGGGTGAGTAAATAGAATATGAATGTTTCAACTCACGCTCAGAGCATTTACGCACGCCAGGCGACCATAAATAGGAGTGGAAATCTTTCACATTAGGACTGCACGTAAACACTGTAGATTATGTGCTATTTTTAACATCTTATGAGCAGGAGTCCATTACTAGGAGTGGAAATCGTTCACCTTAGGACTGTCGGTCAACTATGTGCTATTTTTAGCATCAATGGTCTTTGTTCTTTTCAACAAAATTTTAGATACGATGCTCACTGAATTATTCTCATGAGCTCCCAGAATAGGTAAAAAGCGGATATTCCTTGATGTCACGGAAAGCTTTGTTTTTGGTGCTCGAGGTCTTTGTACTCTATTCCATTGTCTCGTTCTAAGGTCTTTATTAGTTTTTATTCGTGGCTTTTGTCCCATTGTTTTCATGCCTCTGATGCTCCATAACACCAAGATATTGCCAAAAAGCCTTTTCTGGATACATTGATACCTAGAGACAAAACATTACCTTTTTATTTTGACAAATAATTCACTATAGAGAATTCAAAAATGAATCTCAAACGTGACACTACGTTTCATTTCAGAGCCGGAACATTACCCGGAGTTCATCACCATACTGCCACGTATCCCGGTGTCCTCGCGGGATCTCACGGGATCGCTGCGGGATCTCCCATACACCATATTCATCACCTCCCTACTGGTCGCTCCGCTGGCGTGTACAACGACGAGACTGAAGATTACAGTAGCGATGAAGACGACAGGCATCGATCAAAGAGGTAAGGAGGGAGACTTACGTCGCCAGTTTGCGACAACTGTACTGAACTTGTCGCGAAATCATGGACTTTAAAGAGGCAGTATCACAATTGATTTTGTGAGCTTTTATTTAATGCAATTCAATTCACAAGAAGTAAGCAAAATAATCATCTAGACTTAAACAATCTTAAATAACCTTGAACTGCCAGATCAAATTTGGAGTATTTCCATCTTACCCAGAAGTTATTTTTTACTAAGCCCATACATGCCCATACAGTGCAAATTTCAGTTCCTACTTTATTTACATTAGGCTAAAGTATAATATCAGTAATATAGGATTCTGAGTTGTTTATGTAAATCACTGTTGCATCGCGACCCGCGTTGATTTTTGACTTTGCTGTTCCGCCAATCAAACTATCTGAGTCTCTGAACTAAAAACAGACAACGTCGCGACGGAAAGCCAGGCGACTGCACTAGGCGAAACAGGGCAAGAATCTGATTGGCTCATAAGACTTGACTGGCGGAACAGCAAAGGCAAAGACAAATGTTTTGAAAACGCGGGTCGCGATTCAACGATTTTAGCTGTACGTCGCCAGTTTGCGACTATCTGTACTGCACAGAAATAGTTTGGTAAAACATGCAGTGAACTCAGCATTTGTCTTTCTTCGTCAGGCGAAGTGCAAGTTCGAGGTCTCGACGCAGCACAAGGCGAATCAGGGATT
Source organism: Scolanthus callimorphus (assembly GCA_033964015.1). Taxonomy (NCBI): domain Eukaryota; kingdom Metazoa; phylum Cnidaria; class Anthozoa; order Actiniaria; family Edwardsiidae; genus Scolanthus; species Scolanthus callimorphus. The sequence continues at coordinate 18,249,057 of CM066911.1, forward strand.
CCTACTTCGACGACGAGGTAAGGCAAAATTAGTTATTTATTATGCGACTGTGACGTCATTTTAACGTATAAGTTCAAAATTGAGTGCAGATACGCATACGTATTACACACCGAAAGTCCGGATTACACGGTTGAAAGCCGAATTACACTGTAGCAAACCGGTTTTGCGCGGCCATCTGAATGGCTTCCCGATCGCCATTGTTGCCGTTCCCGCGAAAATTCAACAATCAATCTCTGACGGTATTTGGAGCATGCGCACTAACAAAAAAACAAAGTCCTTTGTCAGATCTAGCGCATGCGCATGCAAAGTATCTGGACTCTCCTTTCCGCGACAGGCAACAACGGAGCCCAATCTCGTACCCAGAGCCCGTCTTCTTTTGACCAGCGGCAAGATTCAGGGCTTTGAGGGAATCGATTTTTTAAAATCTATTGTAATGCCGCATGCTAACTATTGGTATCTTATTATTATTCTCCAGCAATTGGATAGTCGACGGCTCCACATGTCTCTAGACGAAGCTAACAAAGCTGCTCGACACATGCAGAGAATCTCGAAGCGCATGCTCGGCTCCATCGCCAGTGACCTCATACGCTCGGGCCAGCGATAGATCAGCGGTCTCCATACATTTCTGTCAGCGGTCTCTCCATGCAGATAAGCAAACGCCAGCGATAGAGCAGCGGTCTCTATTCATACTCTCTGTCAGCGGTCTCAACACATACGCAAATGCAAACGATAGGACAGCGGTCTCTTCTCGATCGCTCGGGCTCGCGGGAGGCAGCGGCAGCTTCCGCTATGGTCTTGCTTTTCGGTCAAAAGAAGCGAAAACACGTGCTGTTTTTATTCCATGCCCTTCGTAAAGGAATTTGAATATAATATATTTTTATACATCTAACTTGCGTAAAGGCCTAAGATATTCTAAAAGGCGTATTTTAAATGACGTATTTATTACCTGGTTGTTAATATTTGTTAGACTTCAAATTGTAAGCGATACGAGTTTTTTGTTTCTATATACAAAGTTATCGGCATTGACTGATTAAGAACAATGTTTTAAGACCAAAATATGATATATTATATATAGTGGTGAAATTTAAGTGATTACATTATATTTTGTTTTTTAAGTGTGAAAAAGATTTTAAAAGTAAATATTTAAGTCACAAGAGTGCTTTCTACTAAACAGGCTGCCCGAGTCTTGTATGAACTCAGTCCGCCATCTTGAAAATTACCCAAAAGACGCTGGGAACGTGGCAGATTTTCCACTACTTTACTGTGCGACTACGTCAACCGGGCCATTTTGTAAGAAGTTAGCCAATCAGGAAGCGAGTACAGAACAAATGATCTCGACTTTCTTGAGATCTGAGACACCGAAATATCGCTTTTCTCGTAAAAATTGTGGAAATTATGGGCAGAAATAACTTCAAAACACTTAATTACTCATCGTCAGATGTATTGCAGGTATTAAATTTGCTTAAAATGGTTTGAATCTCTAAATGATAAACTTTTTACGGGATGGCCCGGTTGAGGTAGTCGCACAGTAATAACCCCCGGGGGACTCACAAAAATAGACGGGGGTGCTCGTCGGAAAAATTGATTTTAACCCTATTAGGGATAGCAAATTGATTGTGGCAAAAACATTTTTTAACCCTAAAAGATAGCAAAAACTAATGAATTTTTAGCTGTTGTGGCTTTTATACTGTTCTCAGGACAAACTATAGGGCTTGACAATAATGTTGCTACAATTTCACAAGAATAGTGTTCAAACATTTGCATGAGACTCGCTAAGAGATAGCATTTGATGTTTTGAATTCCTGATACCCCTATGGGATTATAGCGCACGAGTCCAATTTACACGCTAAGGGATATGGCGAGCACCCCCGCCTGTGTTGATTGGGAGCCTGTGTTGATTGGGAGCTTTCGTAGACATCCACAAGGGCACAGGGAATTTCTGCAGAAACCCATCCATAGGAAAAGCTGAATTTCCATGGTAGAAGAATGGGTTCGGATTTCCCGGATTTCCCGTGGCTATCCATGTGAATTCCGAACACTTCCCATGCGTGTGCCTTGGGAAATTCAACTTTTCCCATCATGGGTTCCTGCAAAATTCCCTGTGATAAGAGAAAGTGCTTTGGGAGACATGTAGCGAAATTTCGTCATTGCGCACTGGAGTTCAAACGTCGAACTTAAGGTGGATCGACCCAGTAATTTTGTACGCATGCCAACCAATTTTGAACCTCTTATATAAAAACAGGTTGATTTCTATCGCGCAGCCAATATAACACACATACTACCAATAGACTGAAATACATGTCAATACAAAAGTTGGAGAGATCGGAGTTAGTATCACGTGACAATCGTGCTACGCCTATTTCTACTCAGCCCAGTTTCAAGCTGTAACGATATTTTTTCGAAAAATGCTCTACGGTACCCCGAGATGGAGTAGTTGCCTCCGTGTATCCGAAGTTTGATTAAATTCTACAAGACCGATTTGAAGATATTTTAGGATTTATAAATAATGGCTATAATTTATGTAAAATTCAGTGAAGTGAATAATATGTCGATTTTGTGCCGAATGGGGAACAAAAGCAAATCCCAAAAGAGAAACTATAGAAATTAATCCAATATTTACTGATCTTTGCGTCCACAGTTGATGCCCATAGAACATTTCAATTGATATGAAACGGCGGAGATAAACTTTACATTGATCGATTGGAGTCGTCCAAAATTTTGGAGCGAAAAAAACTACGATTTTTTAAATCAGACCAAATTTCGTGAAAAAAGGCCCAAATTTCGCGCTGAGCCGTTTCGTGGAGGAATTATGTTGATACGTACATTTCTATATTTTTCGAAATCGCAAAATAATATTAAATTTTAATCAAAAGCATGACCTTCCTTGAGCAATTACAATAGATTGGGCTATAAAAACCTTCAATTTATAACCATGAAGTACCAAACTCTGTCATGCTAATTCATAACACTGGATTTTACATAAATTATAGCCCTGATTTATCAATCCTAAATATCTTCAGATCGGTCTTGTAGAATTTAGTAAAACTTCGGTTACACGTAGGCAATCAGTCAATCTCGAGGTACCGAAGAGCATTTTTCGAAAAAAATGTCGTTACAGCCTGAAACTGGTGTGAGAGTGGAAATAGGCGTGGCCCAATTGTCGCCTGATACTAACTCCGATCTCCCCAAATTTTGTACTGACATGTATTTCAGTCTATTGTAGTATGTGTGTTATATTGGCTGCGCGATAGAAATCAACCTGCTTTTGTATGAGAGGTTCAAAATTGGTTGGCATGGGTACAAAATTACTGGGTCGATCCACCTTAATTCAGTCGCGCTAAACTGACTGGGCTCATAAGCTAATAAACCTTTTGATACGAGTGATATAACGAGGTTATTACAACTTGTCAGTGACGAATGATCTGACAAGATCCCCGTGTGTGTCGGGGGGGGGGGGGGGGGGGGGGGACTTGGGTAGGGGTGTGCCGCCGAGCTCCAAAGCCTGACCCTATCAGAGACCACAATTCCTCGTTTTTTATACCCTACCATAAACCTACAGTTAACCTTTTATACCCTACCGCAGATCTAAAGTTAGTTACGCTTGCATATAGTTGTCAAACAACAGCGGCAAACCAATATTTTGGAAACGTATTTATCGTCGTGTTTCTCTTATATGTAAGAAGAAAGGGATCCATTTCTTCCATTGTCGATGTTAATAAAACTGTTACTCATGCTTTTATTGTTGTCCGTTGTTGATTATTTGTAGCTCTGCGTGCATTGTCAGTGTAGTTATGAAGAGGCAATATGGCCATTCTTCAATCTCGTTCCCAGAGCCTACTCCGCTGCATCGTCGCGCGCCATGGTCCTCCCCTCAGTCCCCCTTTGATGACTCCGCCGCTGTTCTTGTTTCTGCGCTCTTGGAACGAGAATTGGCCATTCTTGTACCGAGCACCCGGCTTGTCACGTGGCGAAGGAGCTCTGTGGCACCCATTTGAGGGCCTTCGCTGATTGGTTGATTTTGAACGTTGGTACATGCCTCCCCCGCAATATTACGAGCCGGGAGCTCTGAGTACAAGAATGGCTGATGCCATCCCTTTGAGAACCAACATGACGTTCAACGCGAGCTTACACACGCCTAAATCGAGGAATGCTCACTGGCACAGAATTAAGCGAACGATCTTTTGTTTTCGAGCAAGTTCTTTAATTTCCATGTGACCAAACAAAGAAATTGTGGCAGTTAGGAAAATAAACCACAGGACCCCCACAAGCGATTATCATCAATCCCGTGTCGGGATGATTACTATTAGCAAGGAGCATCAAAAATGATGATTTATTGAGAGGAAAATATCACTAAAGTCAAATTATAAGTCACTGCATGGTCACTCCGTTTTAGGACTTTCAGCCAGTATTGCATGCAGACTAGAGGTTCTAAATAAAAGAAAGATGATAAAATGAAATTTAATTTGTTGAAAAATAGAATTTCCTAGGAGAAAGCTATTCCTTTTGAAGGTTTCAATATAGAAAGGACGCAAGACCGCAAAGCAACACATTTGGCTAAAAAAGAGGATACGGCGAAAAACCTGCCGGGAATGCGAAAGTGCGTTTTTTTTTTTTTGCTATAACGCTGTTCCCCCTAACTACTGCTAACTTGAAAGCACAGCGCGAAATATAAGTGAGAAGAAAAAGGAGTAAGAAATAGAAAAGAAGGGAAAACTAGAGAGGAAAAGAAAAGCAAACGGAAGTGCGAGTCCTGCGTGCGCGTTAATTTTCCGCTTTACCGCTGCCCACTAAGACCGCAAGCTCAAAAACATGAAATCCAATATGGCGGACATGAGGAAAGTTACGATGTTTTGACGATAGAGGAAACCGACGCCATATTTTCAGTATTTTGTTGCATAAAACATAACAGTAATTGGTCAGCGTAGGTATGAAGTTTACAGAGCATCTTGGAACTCATTTGACTCCCGAATGGAGAAGCCAGTACATACAGTATGAGGTTAGTTTGAAGTGAACTGTTCGATATTTATCATGTGAGTCGAGTGTGATGATACCGGGGATGATAAGATAAAACGCGACTTTCCGACCGTGAGCGGTAAATCGGGTAACATCTTGGACTCTAAAAAATGATCATTAGTCCGAAAATACAACGTAGCGCATGTTTACTTGGTTTTCTATTGTAGAAATTTCAAGTTATTGTTTGCGTGCAAGTATTGTGTAAGGAATATCTGGAAATTATCTATGGTATTAGTTAAGATACTGATCCAATTTAGCTTTGACAGAAGAATCTTTGTCATGTCTACTTGTGATCTAGGTTTTTACAGTTCTTACAGAAAATTTTGAGTCACAATGAAATTGTCAGCCATATGTGATCGTGAAAGGTTTATTTATTTTGTATAATTTTGATCCTGTAAATGATCAAGGAGGTGTGAGAAAGATGGATACAACTGCATATGATCAATAGAAATCATTTTCTACCTGAAGTTATCATCCCCAAAACAAGAACATTATTTTACATACCTGTCAACCCCAGATATTCTAAAATCTGGAGAATTCGTCCGAACCATCTTGTTTCCCCAAGTCTTTCCCGAAACCTTGAAAATGTCCAAACTCTCTCTGAATCTTTACTGATGGTGCAGACGGGGATGATAAGATAAAACGCGACTTTCCTGAGCGGTAAATCGGGTAACATCTTGGACTCTAAAAAGTGATCATTAGTCCGAAAATACAACGTAGCGCATGTTTACTTGGTTTTCTATGTATTGTAGGAAATTTCAAGTTATTGTTTGCGTGCAAGTATTGTGTAAGGAATATCTGGAAATTATCTATGGTATTAGTTAAGATACTGATCCAATTTAGCTTTGACAGAAGAATCTTTGTCATGTCTACTTGTGATCTGGTTTTTACAGTTCTTACAGAAAATTTTGAGTCACAATGAAATTGTCAGCCATATGTGATCGTGAAAGGTTTATTTATTTTGTATAATTTTTGATCCTGTAAATGATCAAGGAGGTGTGAGAAAGATGGATACAACTGCATATGATCAATAGAAATCATTTTCTACCTGAAGTTATCATCCCCAAAACACAAGAACATTATTTTACATACCTGTCAACCTCAGATATTCTAAAATCTGGAGAATTCGTCCGAACCATCTTGTTTCCCCAAGTCTTTCCCGAAACCTTGAAAATGTCCAAACTCTCTCTGAATCTTTACTGATGGTGCAGACTTCTTCTACTGACTTTTCTTGCCTGATTATGAATCGAAGAATATTTTGAAAAATCCAAGAGGTTTGTTACTTTAACCTGGAGACTGAGAGAGTTAACCTGGAGAGTTGTCAATTATGCTTTTAAGTAACTTAACTTCATTTGTTGGCAATGATCAAGACCGAATCGTCAAATACTTTCTGCATGTAAGCTGGAATTTTTTCACACATCACGCTGGGCTGGCAATTCATCAAATTTGATCACTTCGATGCCGGAACAATAAATCTCTGTGAGTTTTCATCCAATAGGCCATTTGCACTAACCCGGTCACGTGACCCCAACTACCTCTTAACGAGGTGTTTTGTCGAAATACATTCTAGAAATACAAAGAACCAATAAATATAGTCAGAAACCCAAGTTTCAGCTTAAAGTCTCTAACCTGGAGCAAATGGCAGCGAGTTGAATTTTCGAGACTTTATTCAGAATATATGGGATTTGGGTCACGTGACCCAGTTAGTGCAAATCGCCTATTGCAGCCAAACTTCACATGTCAAGCTCCCTAACAAATTGGTGGTTAATTTACCTGAGTTTTTCCATACAAATACTGTATTTTCCCAGGGTTCGAAATTCCCACAAGCTAACTCGCTAAATGCAAGTGTGGAAAAAATCAGTCACATTTAAAAAAAGTAATTTCAAATAAATCAAATGTCTCACCTGATCTCTGTTGACAAATAATGTGTAACATTATCAGAGTAAATAGGCTTAAAGGCAAAAGAGTGGAAAACCATTTGTCTTTCAGCTGGCTGCGACGCTAGCCGCCATGTTGCGTGGGACTAGGAACCCTTCCATGGGGGGAGGGAAGGGGGAAATGGATATTTTCTGGAAGCACACATTGCTGGTTTCTGCAGATGTTTCATTTGATAAACACTCTCAAATTAAATACTTTTCTTTCTGTTTCATTCCTGTGAAATCCCAACTGCTCTTTGTATCATTTCAGAAAATGAAAGATGTGTTGTATGCAGCGTTTGAAAAGATGCCCCCAAAAGATGGTGAGTATAACAAATTTTGTTATTTATTTCACTTCACACGAGACCAAAAATGGAGATGTTGTTTCTCCATTTACAGTAGTATGTGATGGCTAGAGGTTCAAACAGAGATTCAACTTCCCCAAAATCACTAAACTGTCCCCAACATGTAATGAATGATTGATCAGTTTCCCCTAGCATCCTCAGCAGGCATCTTTTTGTGGCATGTTTTGGAGTGTTTTCAGCTATTTCGCATTTTGCAAGACTTAGGCTTCCTGTGGCAATTGGTTGTGCCTAGTCTTCTTGAGCATTTTCACCCCAAACACAGCAATCCCATACTCTGCACTTTGCTAGTTCTTTGAGATTTGAGTCAAGAGATGCCAACAGAGGAGGAGGCAAAGTTTCCCCCTCGATTGATCACATGCCATAGAAGTTCTTTTGTTTAGCATGCAATTGCAATGTCATGTCATTGGTCAATTGAAATGGTCACAGATTTCAATTGAAATATGTTAGAATGCTGAATGCTAGGGGTTACCATCATATTGTTTAGGGATTGAAATCGGCGATCTGGAATTTTAGGGGTTCGAAAATAAAAAAATGGTATGGTAAGAAAAAAATAGGTATTTTTAGGGGTTCACGCAAATAAGGTATGCTGAAGAAAACCTCGAGAGGACACATGGGTATCAAATAAACGGCCAGAATCAAATTTAGTCTGTCAAAATTGTTGCTATTTTTTAGGGTATTTTCAGACTGAGGGGTATTTTTTACGGTGGAAATTTTTTCCGACCAGGTATTTTTTAGGGTCAAAATTCGAGTTTCCTGATGGTCACCCCTAGCATTTTAACCTTAGAGTGGGTTAGCAATAGTACCGTAAGTGAAATCCAGGCCTTCTGAAATTTCGCGTGGTGTAGGCCTGCTAAATTTGGGTAAGTCCACAAAATTCACAAAAGTCCATGAAATTCCATGTACCGTAATTTGCAAGAATTTTGCAAAAAGTCAGTGAAATCATGCAGAATTTGCCAGGGTCGTTTTTATGCCATAAAGTCCAATGTGTCGGGAATTGCCTTCAAAACAGATTCAAAATCAGGCGAGTTTATTTTTTTCCGCGAAATATCAGAAGGCCTGAAAGTATGTATAATAAACTGTGTAGTGCATACTTTTTGGTACTATACCACAGAATATCCCACATGTTTTGCATTTCTTCTCAAACATGCAACAGGGATTCCAACCCTTGAACTTCAGAAATTTGTGGGAAAGCCTGGGGGATTTCGGATGAAATACAAAAGGTTATTGAGATACATGTTTCATATTTTTTTTTAATGTTCTACAAGGAAACGTGGTGAAATGTTAGATGAAATGTGTTTGCATCTATGAGATGAGCATTTGGGCATTAATTTCAGTTACAACCTGAAATGATACACATCATTTTGTTATTTGTTCACAGATTCACCATTGTCAGTGCTGCAAAGATATTTTAATAAGTTCCAGGATGAGTGGTTTCAGATTTGTGACGAGGAGCTACTCAAGATTAATACTTTCTTTGCAGGTACATGTATTACTTTTATGATAATTACTATAATTTAATTTAATTATCTTTTCTTGCAAAATTACTGTAAAAAGTATGGAGTAACTCTATTATAATTTGTCAAATTTTTCTCACTTGACCGAGTGCATGAGTGTCTGTGCAGAACTAACTAAAGTATCCACCCAAAGGAATCATCACATGATCGGAATTGGGTGGCAACAAGATGTAAACATTGTTAGCCGATTTGGTCTATTCTCATTGAGTATCACTCAACCAGTGTACTATTGCCAATGCTGCATTCTGATTGGCTATGCTACTAGGGGACTATTTTCATAGCCCTCTACTAGCAAAAGTGCCTATTTTGAACATGAAACAATTTGCCTAGGTTGCTGGTGTTTTTTTAAAGCAATTTTTCACTTTTTTTTGTCCAACTAGTTGGGTGATACTAAAACAATTAGACCTCTCGCCCTCAAGGACCACGGGTCAATAGCTATTTAACAATTAGACCTCAAGGCCGAATGTGCTATGATGAATAGACCATGAGGGGGAAGGCCGAATGGTCTATTGATATCATAGCACATGAGGACGAGAGATCTAATTGTTTTAGTATAAACCAACTAGTTGGTCGGTTTGGGCAATGAATTCCATTATTTTATGTTGAAAAAATCAAGTTTTCTTGCAAAGAAAGGTGGTGGTTTTGCCAGGCATGGTCTATCACTAATAGACCATAAGTAGCTCAGCCAATCAGAATGCAGGATTTGTAATAGACCATTAGTTGGTTTATACTAATGGTCGTTAGCCCTTGAGGGCAAAAGTTCTAACTGTTAATCATCTTGTCTTACCATTATTATCCTTGATGTACCCGGGAGAGAAAAGTTCTCTTTTACTTTTACTCTTCTTACTTTAGTTTACACTTTTTCTGTTGCAGAGAAAATTGCTGAAGCTGATCGCAAGTTCACGTCACTCAGAAATGAACTTTACATATTGGTTGAATCCCATCTAGGGAAGATTGGACCAAACACACGTGCTACAGTCAATGGTAGCAAACTAACGCTAGCTGCTAAACCCAGCAAAAGGCACTCAAGACGAAGAGTAAAACCATCAATGAAATGAAGTTGGCATTTAGTGAATTCTACTTGAGTCTTGTGTTGGTACAAAATTATCAGGTATGTTATTTAACTACCAGTATCATGGGGCGTGGTACTTCAGACATGTGCAGTGCAGGCCCATTTGAATTATACCAAGCTTTACTAAAAATATCACTGGATGGTCATAGGGGAAGGCCCCAGGGGATATTTTACTATATGGAGATTATCCACTGAACAGGGTAGCGTTTTGAGCTTCTGGTCACAAACTGCATAAACTGGGCTATTATACATAACAGTACATTTTTCACAAGGGCATTCATTTAGAGTGTGATAGTTTGTGCTTTTTATCATAAACAGGGTCACATTTTGCAAACTCAAGCCATCTTTGGGGATCCCCCACTGGTTCCTCTTCCCCCTTTCCTACAAAAATGTAAGGAAATAGATCTGCTTGATCATGGTTGAAAAACCAGTGCTGATTTTCCTGACTGCTGACATTCCCATCCCGGGGGGGGGGGGGGGGGGGGGGGGGGGGGGACTCCCAATATTTTAGACGGGGGTGCTCGTCGGAAAATTGATTTTGACCCTAAGGGATAGCAAAATGGGTGTGGCAAACAGCAAATTTGCCCCTAAAAGAAAGCAAATTTGGTGTGGCGACCGCCGAATTTACCCCTAAAAGATAGCAAATTTGGCAGGTCAAAACAAATAAAGCGAATTTTAGGTCTTTTAGGGTTTTCAACCAAGTTTCCTTTGTAAATATCGGTTTTCTGGTGTTAGTACCAATATTTTTTGGGTAAGGATTGTTCTGAGACTCCCCTAAGGGATAGGGCTGATTTTAAACACCCCTAAGAGATAGCACGTCTGTCAATTTTATACCCTAAGGGATAGGACGAGCACCCCCGTCTGAAAATATGGGGAGTCCCCCCCCCCCCCCCCCCCCCCCCCCCCCCCCCCCCCCGGGATTCCCATACCCAGATCTAGAGGGCGGGGGAGGCACTTCCACAGACCCCAATTGACACATTTACTAAATTTCATACAGAGTAAGATAAGATAAGAGATAAGATGCCTTTATTTAAACATGGTCGACAACTCAGTTATATATCTATTTATAAAATAATTTAGATAGTACGCGCGCTCTGATTGGTCGAGAGCCGTGTTTTCATTTCCTGTGCAAACACAGTTGTGACGTCGCCACTGGCGAGCTTCGGGCCGGTAATTTGAAATAGCTTTTAGAAAAAAGTAACATGTTTTAGGCAAAATCATTTATTAAAGTCAATATTACTTGGACATACATTTGATAAAGCACATTGAATTCACATAAAGCATGAGATCCGTGAGATCCGCATGAGATCCGCAGTCACGGAAACTGTGTTTTATTTGTTAAATACAATAAGTATCACTGAGAGGAATACAGTGAAACCCCGATTTTTATGATCTTTGATCTAACGATATCCCCGATTACGATTACGATAACATTTCTTGGTCCCGGCGAAAAATGTATGAAACAGAACCCCGATCTAATGTCAAATGTCTAAAATGTCAAATATAGTTTAAATAATAAATAAAAACGATCTAACGATACTCGGTCCAGCGATATTCCCGATTTTACGATGGTAATCTTGGGAACCAAGCGTAAATTTGTTCCCGCTACAACGATATATATGCGGCGAGTTTATGGTAAAAACGTATAACAGAGACGCTAGCAATCATCCGATTTCCAAACCAATGTCTTTATATGCGTGGTATCCTCGTATTACAGTAAATATCTTTACTGCGACTTTCATAATTCTGCGAACTGTCACTAAAGATTTCAAACCGTAAACCGCCTTCTGGCTTCCGTCAATCAAACTCCCGAATCTTCTCGTCATTACTCTTCGTGCTTTTTGATTGGCGCCAGCCACGTAACCATTGCTGCGTGACAGGAAGCCATTTTAGCACTGCTTAGGCGCTGGCCAATCAAAAAGCACAAAGAGTAACGACGGAAAGACTCGGGTAGGACTCGGGGCTTTGATTGACGGAAGCCAGAAGGCGGTTTTACGGTTGGAAATCGATGGCGAGAGTTCGCAGAATTACGAAAACCGCAGTAATAAAGTGAATCTCGCAGCATTACAATGACTAACGCAATACAATCAGTCTTTGCTTGGAAATCCGCGGGATTGCGGATACAACGATACCCCGATTTTACGATACAGGTTTCCTGCCCCCGTGTGACATATCGTAAAATCGGGGTTCCACTGTATAAGAAGAAGACTCTCAAAGGCTGCCAGCTAGAGTTTCTGGAGACCGCCCAGGGAGGCGAGGGAGCTCTGTACAATGATAGTAGTATAAGCCTATAAACTGGGCTATAAACCTGTTTTTTTTTTTAGAGTACATAAGGTAGGCACGCTTTTATTATAAAAGCAATACAACGCTATTCCCTTGTGTATGTAATTTTTTATTAACACTTGGGGAATGTCATGTCGGTGGAACTGATAAAAACAACTTGAAAGTCACTCGCCGAAGATGCGAGGTTTTATTATTCTTATAATATAATTCTCCAACACCCCCCGAGTGTTTGTAAAAAAAGGACGTTCCATTTTTTTAATTCTTATCTAAACACTTCCCAAAATCACCAAAATTTGAATTCGAGCAAAAGTCGCTAAAAGAATATAAAGGCACGTTTTTCCATTTTTCGAGAAAAATTATCCATTATAATTTCTTTGTTATTTTCGGGTTATCAAACCAAACAAAACTGGTTTGAATAGAGCTTGTTTACGTAAGATATGCTTGTTATCACTAGTCCTTGACTAAATGAAGAGTTTCAAAGAGTTTTAAAACAGGTAAAAATTACGCCATGTAATAGATAGCGCTTCAAAAACACTCGAAGTCACGCGCCGAAGTCACGCTTTCCAGACCATGTGTGTGACAGCTGTAAGTTTTGTGTGCAAGCTATTGTGTCAATTCAAGGGTTTATTTCTCGTATGTTTCCATTTGATCGGGATCAAAACAGCGCTACGCTCCGGCTATTTTTCACGTATTATTCAGATAAGAAAATTGTCGTGGGTATAGGGGGATTTCGTGTTTACAGTTTGGGCTCATTTGCATAAGCAGGGTCTCGATTCAGAATGTTTGAAGGAGCTCGAAAATAATCAGCACTGAATATGAATAGCGGACAGCAAATGAAACCTACTCTGAAAATTTGAAGGTTTAAGGAGGCTGCGTACAATTTTTTCTGCTCTCTACCACCAAACTTTTGTTTGCCTGCTGTTCAGGCTCAAAAACCTGTACCGGTCTGAACTTTCACGTGGTTACCCTGGAGGTTTGAACTTTGTTGTAGTGTGCATTTTGTTGTGATCGGAGTTGCTACGACAGGTGAAAACAAAGTACAATGACAAAAACCGGCTCGAGCAAACCGAAAGAGTAGTGAAGTTTAGCATTTGTTCTCGGTGCCTTAAAATACTTCAATGAACTCAAGACTTGGAGGTTATCTTTGGTGTATATTCAAGAATAATTTACGGAAGTATCAAAAACTTTTACATATGAGATTTGTGTCAGAGGTGAAAAGTGTAAGTTTCATAACAAACGGAAGATTTATAATATAATTTCTCAAATTTTGCAGTTTCCTTGAACACATGCCAAACAAAATCGGAAGCATTCTAAGAAGTGAAAATTGGCTGGTACATTGCCTTGGGTTTGTAGATTATTCGGGTGGCAACGATTTCTTAATTCCGCAGATGTTAGCCATTATTTTTCAAGGAAATACTTTGCGGCATAAATAACTTTGACATTTTGGAGGCTGAAAAAGTCCGTTCGAGTAACATAAAATCGGCCCAATGACTTCTCTCCAATCTTGCTGTGATTAATGCTAGCTACTCAGGGATTAGTGTGAGGGGTGTCATTTTAAAAGTTTAGGTCGCGCAACGCGTCTGATGGCTGCTAATTATAAACAAGGGTGTGGTTATAACGTTGCTATAGCAACTCCGATCACAACAAAATGCACACTACAACAAAGTTCAAACCCTCCAGGGTAACCATGGTACAGGTTTTTGAGCCTGAACAGCAGGCATACAAAGATTGGGTGTTGAGGGCAGAAAAAATTGTAGGCAGCCTCCTTAACATTCAGTTGTAAGGACGTAGTTAAATGTTAATTTTGGTGAAAATATGTGAGTTAATAAACCGTTTGTCACACAGCAATCCACTCATTTTTGAGCCTCCAAAACGAACGTAAACGTCATTAGGAATAGTAATGATTACATCTCGCGAACATCTTTATTTCATTTTTCAAGAGCAAAGAGGCATTTTCAATAGCCTTGAATTTCTTGGGTGGCAAGAAACTCATTACTCCTCATGTTTTCTGTTAATTGAACTTATCGCCATGCGCTCATAATTTGAATGACGAACATAAAACTTTCTAATTACGCTTCATTCACCAGGCGCTATTGAAATTCAGAACAATTCTTTTTGTATGACTAGTTTTACGGGATACTAGGTGGTCTGCGTCGGCGGAGACGTGAACTCCGACGAAGGGCTAACGCTCGAAACGTCAGCAAAACACCACTTTTCCACGGCGTTTAACATAAATCTCAACCTTTGGTTGTTGTTGTTCAAATTCTTTTTGTAGCTCCGTTACGCTTGCTGATTTTCACGGATGTTGAAATATGTAAACACTGACGTCACAATAAATCCGCCTATAAATCCATTCAAGTTTCTAAACGAGCAGCTCAAATCAGCGGAAGAAGGCAGTTTCGCTGGTTCTTGGCCTTTGTGGACTTGTTGAATGGTTTGGCTTGTGTCGATATCAAATACAACGGCTTGTGTTCGCTATTTGTGTCCCTTGAGATCATCTGCTAACTGTAAGTTCTAGGTGACTTGTGAATTCCTTCCCAGCCAAGACACGTGTTGTATGTTTCGAACGCACTGCGGATCGACATTAAGAAGGACGACTCTATGTTGCATGGTTTAAATGTTAAAGAAGAGAGGACAAATAAGGCACGGTCAATGAATCGTATCTGGAATACATTGGCTCATGTAAAGAACCGATGAATATATGTCCAAACAAGACAGTATTTCTAGATATTTTCGTCTGAGGAATTTCAAAATAGGTGACAGCAAGACCTTTAAACTGAAATACGATAACTTGCTTCATAACCAAGATTTCCTGTACAGAAGAAATGTTCTTGGAGGTATATTTAATATTTCAGACAGCGAGTTGTTTTACGGTTTATAACAATTTGCACTTGTCTCGCGTGGATTTATTTTAGTCCTTCCTTATGGACGAATGTATACTAAAATCCATATATGATTCTGTAGAATAACTCGGGGACTCTTGTGTCTGAAATATCGTCAAGTTTACAACGCGATTTCGACCTTTGATGCCATTGCAGACCATTAGACAAGACTACTTCGAGAAGAAACAAGGTCCTGGTGATAATTGTAATACAAGACTACTTGTAATAGAGAGGCCTCATAATAGAATAGTGGCCTTAAATATTGTCGAGCTTACGCACACAACGCGATTTCGACCTTTGGTGCCATTGTAATACAAAGCGGCGGAAAACAAAGACACAAACAAACAGATATTATATTTAGAAGACAAATTGCATGTCGAAAACTCGAAATAACAATCCAAAATCGAAAATACTGCACTACATTCTCCCTAAATCAGCCGATGGAAATGGATGCTTTCTCCTGATTCAGTATGTTGCTAGGCTGGAAGCAAAACATGCCCGATATTGACTCATGACATGTGTGATGCCCCAGGGCGCAATATCAAGGTTGTCTCTTTTTGAAAGTTACCTCGAAGCAGAAATGCCGTTAAAATTATATTGGGAGCCCCAGAGGTAACAACATGGTTTTGTATTGTTTGGTGGTACTGAGAAAATAGGCACATCGATCGACAAAAGAGCGGTACATTCAGAATGGAACCCGTGTGTGCATTTGTAACAAAGTTCAAGGGCGGCGTTGAGTAACATAGAGGGTATCCAAGTTCCAATGTCCATGGAAATGGCCTTAGACCCGGCCCTTGGGGTACGCCACCTGGAGCTCAATTTAACAAATTTGGAAAGCGAATTAACATATGTAAATGGGTATGTCGTCAGTGGAGCAGAATCCATAGAAATCATTAGCAGCAATGAAGAGGCACCAAAGGCGATCGCTGCGGAACCCCACTTTGACCTTAGTGCGAAGAATGTAGAAGTTGTTTCTAATGATAATACAAATAAAAACGAACAAGCAATCATGAAAGCACAGACATTCGGAACCACTACAAAAGCTTCTAAACATTTCCGTCTTCGCATCTTGGATTTTTTCATCTGTTTGTTCATCGTCGGTCCGTTGGTTGTTCTTTACTGGCGTGGAACCTGGATATTAATGGATCTTTACATTATACGGAATTCCCCAGAGCTCAGTGCTGGGGCCAGTGCTGCTGCTGGTTTGGCATAGTATTAGTATTCTTGTTACTACAGCCTCCAGTACTGGGCTACCTTCGGGGGCTGCGACGCCTCCCAGGAGGGTAGTGTGGGGAGTTCTTTGTTATCCTCTTGCCGCCTCTGGTGTGTCATGCTGGAGGGGCGTTTGGATGGGGTTGGATATTTTAACGTCTACAAGCTTCGTAAGCGCGCTTGTTTCTCATCTTGCTGGATTGTTCGTCTTAGTCCTTACACGTTCGACTTGTACTTTAGTGACTGCGCCTGGGTTTATTCTTAATGACCAAGTGCTCTCAACACTCGCGTTCGATATCCAAGTTCGCAATGTTCCATATCAAGGTCGCTGCACACCCGCTTCGAGGCACTTCATAACATGTTTCACCACTGTATTCATTGTTGGGATTCCTGTGGTGACGTATTGGCGAGGAACTTGGACACTCATGGATAAGTTTCACGCTCCTGATTCACTCGAGGCTGTTTATACGTCCATAAGTATTGGTGTAACAGTATATTCTTTGTGTTGCTGGACAAGTAAACCGTTCTGTGCGTGTTTGTTGAAGAGAAAATGGTCTCCCTGGACAAAAGCTCTTGTAGAGCACTGCTTTATTTATGTCCTTGGGTTTGCTGTGGTGAATTTCTGGCGTGGGATCTGGTACCTAGGGAATCTCTATATTTATCCAGGTAAGTGAATGCAAAAAGTACTTTAAACTGCGAATCGACCAACCAAGATAATTATATGCAATTTTATACCACGCCACAGAAAATACAGCCATTCAGAATGCACGAATTGCGTTGTTCATTCGGCGGTATTCCACTCAACCTTTCGTGCAATGCGTTTACGTAAAACGTTGCTTTAATTTTCTTTAGCGTGGTATAAAATTGTTATAGTCGTCATACAATGATTTCTCGTGGCATACTGAAGAATATCCCACTTAGTACCCGGTACCTACCACTTAATTCGCCATCCC
Organism: Scolanthus callimorphus; assembly: GCA_033964015.1. Taxonomy (NCBI): domain Eukaryota; kingdom Metazoa; phylum Cnidaria; class Anthozoa; order Actiniaria; family Edwardsiidae; genus Scolanthus; species Scolanthus callimorphus. The sequence continues at coordinate 18,266,267 of CM066911.1, forward strand.
TGGATACCTATCGAGTACCGTTGTTTTGACCTCTTCGGTAGAATAAACCAGGATTGTTTCTTTATTTGTCCTGTTCTGTTCTGTGCTATGCTGTTCTTCTTTGTTCTGTTCTGTTCTGTTCCATTCTATTTTTCTTTTCTGTGCTGTTCTGTTCTGCCATGTTTTCTTGTCCGTGATGCCCTGTTTGTTCTGTTCTATTCTGCGCTGTGCTTTTCTCGTTCGTTCGTTTCTGTTCTCTTCCGTTCTGCTTCGTTCTTTTTCGTTCTGCTTCTGTTCTGTTTTGTTCTATTCTGCTTCATTTTCTGAGCATCTACTAAGTTAGTGTTTCACTCATTTCCTTGCTTATGTCATTATTTCTTATCAGACAAAATTCACTGGAGCGCCTGGCTCTGTCACGGCATCAGTTCTGTCCTTCTCTACCTTGGTCAGGGCTTCATTAATCTTATAGGCCCCCCTCTTGGATGCCGCTCGCACTCCAAGAACTACCTCGAGGGTTTCAATATGGGCGCGTACATAGAGAGAACACTGCAACCCCATGGGAAGGAAGAAGTGATACTGTCTGGGGGTTCCCTGGGGGAGGAAGTGTCGAGACGTTATGATAACCAAGAGATAATGAACCATGGAATGCCTGATAGTTTGAAAGGGGACTCTGTACAGAAAACAGACGACCCCCTGGGGGACGGAGCATCTCTGGATGGGGGTGATGAGGTGGGGGAGATGTCACATAGTTCTTGTAAAGTCACTTCAGAAAGCACACCACGTCGTTTCAAGACTAAGAAACAACTGGTACAATCCGATGAATCGCTTAAGCAGGAAGAACTGCTATTATCTGGGGCTCCTCAAGTTGTAAGGTATGGGACAGAGGATGGTCGTACTGAACAAGTGCCAAGAAAACCACTGTATGATTCCAATAATTATCTAACAGTTGAATCAAATGGGTTTCATTCTGCCACCCGGAAATACTCTGGAAGTTTTTATTCAGATGTAAGTGATTATACTGATGGTTCTAGCCAGGGAGTAAACACCTATAAATGTTCAATGACCTGTCATCAATCCACCACCAAGATGGTACGGGGGTGCTATGTTTTGTGAATGAAGGAGTTACAATGGATACTAAATTATGAAATTATAGATTCAGACAGATAAATAGATACCCTATTGGCACTTACGAAGTTACTTGTGTAACGTCCGATTGATAAGTAAATAAAATTCCTAATAATAAAAAGGAAAGGGTCAGTTATTGAGCGCGTTTAAAAATTAGTGAAGATTGTCACGTGGGTCCCTCGTAAAATGTGGGATTAATTTCACTTGTGTTTTCAATTTTTTTCTTTACATGTTTAGAGCGGTTTTCATATGACTGTAGTGAAACCAACCGCAAAGTAATTTCACCAATTTTGAATAAAACCTATAGGAGTGATTAATTACTCACGACAGTCATCTGAAATCCGTCTATGATATAAGAGGGCAAAATTCAGCGCGCGTCATGTTGACTGCAAAGCCAAAAAAACGAAGAAACACTGTCAAATTGAAACAATCTGTTTATTCGTTCATTCATCAGAATTTGACCATTGTTGACAACTTTGAACAAACGCAAACGGCCTTACACACGAACTTCCAGAATTGGAAAACAAAAAAGAAACGTTCCACCGTCCAATCGCAGCCAAGTAATTTTGCCCTGAATTAAGAGAAAATGCCCTCGCTCTTAGCCAATCAGCATTGAGTAATCTTGCCTTGTATATTTTAAGGTTTTGAACATGGGGTGTCTTTTTACCTAGCTCATCAGGGAGGGTGGAAAGGCGATTCGAAAAATACAATAGACCAAATCGGCTAACGGTGTTTACATCTTGTTGCCACCCAATTCAGATCATGTGATTATTCCTTTGGGTGGTTACAATTGTTCATCTTATACATACTGGCATGTGCTCGGTCGTGTGTAAGAAATTGGACAATTGTAACCACCCAAGGGAATCATCTCATGATCTGAATTGGGTGGCAACAAGATGTAAACACCGTTAGCCGATTTGGTCTATTCATGCATTCATGTTGAAGAATACATGGTGAATGTGAAGAATAAACAGAAAAACAGGGTCATGTAGAACCTTTCGAAAGACCTAATCCTATAGGATCGCTACACCACAGTGAAAACAATTGAAACACAAGAATAAAACGAGAATACAATAGAATAATGAGGTGGAGCAAGCCAATTCTTGGGTTGCACTCATTCCTGTGGGAATAAAATCACAAAAGCGCGGCGGCCATGTTGGTGTACAGAACAAATAGCAACAAATGAACTTTCTTTTGTTCCTGTACATCAACGTGGCTGCCAATGACGTCACGTGCAAGCAAGCCAATAGCGTTAGATCTTACGAGCAGCTGCTACATAACTTGGCAAAGAACGTGTTCAACCTTCGCGCATGTTGCTATGTCATAGTATCTTCGACTGTTTGGATTTATCCACTGGAAAATCGTTTCCGACACCGAAAATTGTGTTTCGATGTGTAAGATTCGGAGTTTTGTAAGATTCGGGGGAGAAAAGAAAGGCAAGGGTTTGCGACCGCGTCCGCTCGCTCGTTCACCTCGGCCTCTTCCCTTGTTAAAGCAACTTGTTCTCGAAACTTAAAATGAGGATATTATCATCAATTTTTAAATGGCCTTGAAATGAGGATTATCATCATTCTGGTGACATGATTATTTGACATGCGCAAGTGACCCACATGATTGTAGGTTGAAGTAGTACAGTTGTAGTAGGGAGCGCTGTTAAGGGTGGGGTCAGGGGCTGTTTTTTTTTTTGGATGGAGTATTTTGGATGATGTTCATTTATATACATTGCTTCGTTCTATTGATGTTTTTAATAGAACGAAGATAATAGTAATATAGTCATGTCCCCCAAATGATGATAATCCTCATTTCAAAGCAATTTAACAATTGATGATAATCCTCATTTTAAGTTCGAGGTTGGTTAAAGAGCCTGTGTCAGCCGCCATTTTGTTAGCATAGCAACATATCAAGTCGGAGAAAGCATCCATTTCCATCGGCTGATTTATAAAATATAGAGCAATGTTTTCGATTGAATTTGGTAAATCAAATGTTCATTAAGAGATTTCTACACGTAATTCGTCTTCTTATATCGAACGAAAACAGTAACAAAGGAGTCGCTGACTCTTTAACGCCGGCTTCCCGCTTATCGTTCTAGTTTTCACAACAGCACTTAAAAGTGGGGGGGGGGGGGGTTAACGCGGCCTTATCACGGTTTCCCACGCCATTTTGTTCGATGGGCAAGATGTGCAAAATCCCTCATAAAGTCTGTAAACTCGAAGTGAAATCGTTGCGAAAATATAAAATGTATCGGTAAAATATGAATCGTAGCATTGAGAGAGTGGCTGAAACTGTTTACCTTAAAAGTTTGGAGGTTATAGCTGCTGTATGAATCGAGTAATTACGTTTTTAATTCTTCATACAAACGCCTGTAAAATCTGTGTGCATCGATGCGTAAAAAGCCTGTCAAAATACAAGGGTAGATGTGGAAAAATAAAAACTACAATTGCTCGCTTTATAGAGAGCGTAGGAAGCTTAAATTTGATAGAGTGATTGTTTGGCCAAGTAGAATTATTTTACCCTAAGTACTTTGTTGATATGTGCAATATTTTCGCAACGATTTCACTTCGCGTTTACAGAGTTTATGTAAGATTTTGCAAATCTTGCCTACCGAACAAAATGGCGGCGGAAACCGTGATAAGGCCTATTGTCGATCAATATTTATACATATTTGCTTTAATCGAATCGGTAAGAATTTCTTAATGAAGCTGACGCATAAGGAACTTCATGATGAAATGCCGGCGCTAATAATTCGATTGCGTATTATTATTTATGTATGTTTTACAACAGCTAATGATTACTGATAAATATTGATAAATATATAATCGATTAACTCTAATTCGCCAAGTACTACAAAGCTAATATCTACAAAACTCTTGTCGGCAACAAATTCTCAAATTACTGAGTGCATATTGGAGATAAGAAAACTCCAAAAAAGTATGTCGCAGACGTCATGTATTTTCGGTCTAATTCAGTGGATAGATTACGCTCGTATTTTGAGGTTTAGATTTTCGCAAGAGACCTTCATAGAAAATTAGATTCATTTTAAAATACGACAATGAAGTATATTCGTCTTCCTCCTATTATATGTATTGTTCAAAACCTTTATATATATATATTCTTTTATATTTTTTGAATTCATGGTCACTTTTACAAGCTTAACGTTTCAAAGTTTTATTGGGAAGGACATGAAACATAAGAACTGCAAGATATCTGTTCTGTAAATATTTGTAGAATATGAATAGTAACCAGCAAATGAGCCGTCTACTTGTGTCGGAATTGGTTAGCTACTGACATATGTTGAGACCTGTAATTTACATATGCCCCGAGAAACGAGCTCTTGGAGGAAAAATGCAATTAAATATAGTTTTAAAAATATGCCTCCTCCCAGTTGTATAATCACAGGCTCACGAGCCCATGCTGTAACGAACAAACTCAGTTTGAAGGTTCTTGTTACGTTTTGTTCATTGTCATCGAGTTTCACTCTTGCTGTTCTGTCGAGCCACGCCTCAATAATCGAAAACAGAATACATTATTTAACAAGACCCTGCATGCTTGTTTTCATACCACAGTTAACAATTCATTTCATGACATGGCTCAAATAGAGTTGTAGCAGACTCGAAACGTATTTATCTCACGTGTTCAAGTCATGATCACCAAATAAATGTCTGTACCAATTTTTTATGCACGCCATTTTCCCTTTTGTTCTATTCTGGAGGAAATGTGCTGCATTTGATGGTTTGTATAGGCATCGTCCTCGAATCGTACTTATATCAGGTTAATTTATTGCACTTCATTCCTTGGATTATCTGCCTGAGTCAACTTCCTGCACTTTGCGCAGAGAACATCCCTAAAGTCCTTTAAAAACACAAAATATACTATTGGGCTTAGGGCGTAATTGGCGTACGTCAAATAATTCAAAACATCGTCCAAAATCAATGGAACGTATATAACAAAATCTACTGCCAGTGCGATGAACTCAACTGCCGACATGGTAACACGAAGCATTACACATAGTGTGAACAGCAGCAAAGAGGCGAGAACCATTCGCGAAGCGCGTTTGAACACTTTGACTCTCTTCTTTTGTATGGCTACAGGAGTTGCAGTGCACTGGATGAATCATTGATTTTCTTCAGCAAAACAACGTTCAGAACGAGTATTGTGATTATAACAAACCAGACAAAGGTGATGTAGCTGGTGAGATAAAACCGAATCCATTGGTCGAACCTGGGTTGACAAATTGGCACAAAATTGCCGGTCATCCTAGGATGTGCGTCAATCATGACCGGTATACCTATCACCCCGGAAAGAAGCCAAGCTATAATGATTAACAGAATCACAGTCCGTGTTTTCAAGGGGGACACTTGTACTTGTGAGGTCACCGCTCGATACCGTTCAACTGTTATGATCAAGAGTGATAGAACAGAAACCAAAGTGGGTACAAACCCCAGCCACCAGAACAGTTTACATGTTATGATGCCAAAGGTACCTTGTCCAGGCTTCCAACCATACGAGCCAGTCAGTTCGCTATAAAGCTCCGTTAACGAATGCGAAGTCAAAGTCAGGAAATCGGCAACGGTCATGTTTGCTATGAAAAAGTACATAGGCCTGTGTAGAATGGCTTTTGACCAAACTAACATGATCACTAATAAGTTCCAAAAGACTCCAAAAGTGAAAATCGCGAACATGACCACAATTTTGATGATTTCTCCCTCGGTGTAAAACTCACCAAAGACTCTATTAGTATCATTGTTATTTGAAGAGTTCTCTGACGGGAAGGAAGTGTTAACAAGAAGTCCAAGATCCATCTTCTTTGAGTCGAGAGTTCGTAGCCGGTTATCAGTCTCAGAGCTTCTTCCGCCCACCTCCAATATCGCACTTTCCTAATTCTCCAATGACTACTCAAGCTCGCGTTAGTTTACCCGAGAACGCTTCTTGAAATGGTAAAATATTGCAAAATGTTCATCGTTTCGTCTAAGGGCGCCAAAGCAAAAATTAATAGCAGGTGATCTTAAATATAGCTCTGTGTAATAGCAGTAGAATTAGAAATCGTAGACTGTATGTCACTCATTTGGTTTGATAGGTAGTATTGTTAATGGAAGCCACCGATGGTTTTTTTTGCACCTGCCCTATTTAGCATCAAGCTATTCATGCACGTTGACACTTCTGACGTTGATTATTGTTAGGGCAAGAGAAACGTAAATTTCGTATAAAGATAGCTGTTAGCAATGTTGCTAAGCTTGTATGATGAGTTTGATATCTAGAAACTAAAATTCCTCTATTGGTTTTCAGAAGAGACAAATTGAAAAGTATAGCGTGGAAATAGGAAAGTATAGCGTGGAGCGTTGACTGTTCTCTTGCCAATTACCTGAATTGCTAGAAACGGCAGTGCATTTATGCCCGATTACCTGAGAAGCTACGGTCAGCTTTAGGTTGTGAGGCTTCAACAAAGTTATTATTATTCAATATTAACTATTTAATTATTCGTTTTGTTCATTGTCATCGAGTTTCACTCTTGCTGTTCTGTCGAGCCACGCCTCAATAATCGAAAACAGAATACATAATATTTAACAAGACCCTGCATGCCTGTTTTCATACCACGGTTAACAATTCATTTCATGACATGGCTCAAATAGAGTTGTAGCTGACTCGAAACGTATTTATCTCACGTGTTCAAGTCATCACCAAATAAATGTCTGTACCATTTTTTATACACACCATTGTTCCCTTTTGTGCTATTCTGGAGGAAAATGTGCTGCATTTGATGGTTTGTATAGGCATCGTCCTTATATCAGGTTAATTTATTGCACTTTATTCCTTGGATTATCTGCGTGAGTCAACTTCCTGCACTTTGCGCAGAGAACATCCCTAAAGTCCTTCAAAAATACAAAATATACTATTGGGCTTAGGGCGTAATTGGCGTACATCAAATAATACAACACATTGTCCAAAATCAATGGAACGTATATAACAAAATCTACTGCCCTTGCGATGAACTCAACTGCCGACATGGTAACACGAAGCATTACACATAGTGTGAACAGCAGCAAAGAGGCGAGAACCATTCGCGAAGCGCGTTTGAACACTTTGACTCTCTTCTTTTGTATGGCTACAGGGAGTTGCAGTGCACTGCAAGAACCATTGATTTTCTTCAGCAAAACAACGTTCAGAACGAGTATTGTGATTATAACAAACCAGACAAAGGTGGAGTAGCTGGTGAAATATAACCGAATCCATTGGTCGAACCTGGGTTGACAAAATGGCACAAAATTGCCGGTCATCCTAAGATGTGAGTCAATCATGACCGGTATACCTAGCACCCGGAAATAAGCCAAGGTGTAATGATTAACAGAACAACAGTTCGTGCTTTCAGGGGGGACACTTGTACTTGTGAGGTCACCGCTCGATACCGTTCAACTGTTATGATCAAGAGTGATACAACAGAAACCAAAGGAGATACAAACACCAGCCACCAGAACAGTTTACATGTTATGATGCCAAAGGTACCTGGTCCAGGCTTCCAACCATACGAGCCAGTCAGTTGTATATAAAGCTCTGCTAACGACTGCGAAGTCAAAGTCAGGAGATCGGCAACGGTCATGTTTGTTATGAAAAGGTACATAGGCCTGTGTAGAATGGCTTTTGACCAAACTAGCATGATCACTAATAAGTTCCAAAAGACTCCAAAAGTTAAAATCGCGAACAGGACCACAATTTTGATGATTTCTCCCTCGGTGTAAAACTCACCAAAGACTCTATTAGTGTCATTGTTATTTGAAGAGTTCTCTGACGGGAAGGAAGTGTTAACAAGAAGTCCAAGATCCATCTTCTCTGAGTCGAGAGTTCGTAGCCGGTTATCAGTCTCAGAGCTTCTTCCGCCCACCTCCAATATCGCACTTTCCTAATTCTCCAGTGACTACTCAAGGTCGCGTTAGCTTACTCGAGAACGCTTCTTGAAATGGTAAAATATTGCAAACTTTTCTTCATCGTTTGTCTAAGGGCGCCAAAGCAAAAATTAATAGCAGGTGATCTTAAATATAGCTCTGTGTAATAGCAGTTGAATTAGACTGTATGTCACTCATTTGGTTTGATAGGTAATTAAAGGGGCTCTTGCATGCTTAATATTCGTCCACCATGGACATAAAATAAGTAAAATTGTGAAAACACATGTACATTTGCCCGTAGTAATCAAGTAATCCTCCAGATTAATAGTAAAACCTTTCAATTGGTAGACAAATGCAATTCTGGGTTGTTTTGCCCTGTTATCAAGATGATGGAATTGGATTGCGATTTAATTAATTTCTTGTCAGAGAAGTTGCCAGAAAGCGTGCGAGAGCCACTTTAACACAGCTAGTATTGTTAATGGAAGCCATTCATGCACGTTGACACTTCTGAGGTTGATTGTTTTTAGGGCAAGAGAAATGTAAATTTAAAGCGCTACTCGTCGTATAAAGATAGCTGTTAGCCATGTTGCTAAGCTTGTATGATGATTTGATATCTATAAACCAAAATTCCTCTATTGGTTTTCAAAAGGGACAAATTGGAAAGTTTAGCGTGGAAATGGGAAATTAATGCGTGAAACATTGACTGTTCTCTTTTCAATTACCTGAGTTACTAAAGACGACAGTGCATTATTATTTGCTCTTTTGAGTTACTGAAAACGACAGTGCATTATTATTTGCTCTTTTCAGTCAGCCCGATTACCTGAGCACCTACGATCTGCAATAGGTTTTGAGACTTTAACAAAATTATTATTATCAGAAACATAGAAGTTAGTTGAAACATGTAACGGCGAACCTAGCTGTGAATTATTCGAGATGAATTTATGACCATATTTGGTCAATAATGAACTCTCGACTGCTAACCCAAGTAGATTTTCTCTTCATAATATTTCATTTTTCGCTCATATAATGTAGAGCAACAGTGGTAAGTGATAATATACTAATATTTAACATCTTGAAGTCTTGCAAATTATTTCCAAAATCTGTTCAATTGTTTATTCTGCGAATATTCCGCAGCTTGGCACTAAAGGAATGTATGTTTGTTACACGTTTCAACTCATTTATATGTTTCTGTTATTATTCAATACCTATAATACCATACTCATTAATACAATGAGAAAATTATTTGCTCTTTGTACTCATTAATACTATCGTAGGTGTCATTGACAAAGATAGTCGTCTAACCGTTGTTAGCGGAGCTCTATCCCGTGGGCGCCGAAGCGGAGCCCCATAGCTAAAGGTGTATTGTCTTTCCAGACGAAATCCATCAGCTTTGGGGCAATGATATTATTTCTATTCAAGGGAGCATACTAGGGCAATCGCACTTGGGGCATTTTGTCTATGCCACAAGGGGGGTGCTGTAAGGTGATGACGTGTTGTGACGTCATTGATGACGTCACCAAAGCTTAAAAAAATCATATGTCAGAGAACGAGGACCTTAACTACAGCCAAACATCGGTTTTGAAATAAAGTTACAAAGTCCAAACCATCTACTTAAAACATGGCGGCGGTACTTCGTTGAAGTCATGGGCCATGCTGACAAACAGTTCTAATAGCTATGTATATGCAAGACCGGTTTCGGGCGCTGAATAAGGCGTCCTTCTTCGGTCGCGTATAGCTTTAAAGTGCTACGAAAGGCAGAAGTCAACTACATTTCATCAAAAAGATCCATTATCCAAGGGAGCAGTAGCGAAACAAAAATGTTCTTTACGCGCACCGTTAATATTTTATTGATTTTTGAATACTTTCGATTGTCGTTTTTTTTTCGTTCAACTATGCGCGTTGCATCTTGGGGGAGAAGTTCTTCAGAACAATGGTTCCTATGACGCATGAAGAAGACATAGAAAATACAACAAAGAAGGTCTTTGTTCTTCTTCCATTGTCTTCTTCGTGGTCTTTGTTCTACTTTCTATGTCTTCTTAATGCGTCATAGAAACCATTGTTCACCCCACAGGATGCAGAAACGCATAGTTGAACGAAAAAAAAATCGCCAATCGGAAATATTCAAAAATCAATAAAATATTAACGGCGCGCGGTAAACACATTTTTGTTTCGTTACTGTTCCTTTGGATAATGGATCTTTTTGATGAAATGTAGTTGACTTCTGCCTTTAGTGGCACTTTAAGTCAGTGCACTTGCAGGATGCAAAAACAAACACTCATTGAATTACAAAAGCGCGTGCTGGAACAGCAAAGGGGGCATTTTCCGTCTTCATAAATTCTCCCTTCTGAAAACATTAGTGTAATGTGAAAATGAAAATTTCGAATAAAGAAAATTAATACACATATACATAAAAATCATAAATATGCATTGTCTTACCTTGAAAGGATTGCAGGGACACTGACTAAATCAAACATTTCTACAATAACTTTTGGGAGGAAGGATGGCAATTCCCTCCAAAATTTCGGGCGAGGCCAATCCTTCTAAATTCATTCTTGTAGAAAACCAAGCAAGCAGACTTTACCCAGTCGGGAATTCTGAGCTGCTCTAATACCACCCTACTTTGAAGTTCAAAGGCTATTAACAGGTGGCCGCATTTTTACAACTTCCCGATGCTTGTTACGTCTATTCCCCTTCACGTTCCGTTTTTAATGTTTTCACAGCAATTAAACTTCACTGGATTTAGAAAGATTCTCAAAAAACATGATAAGGTAAGATGATCACTAATGTTGGAGCCCATCGCTAGGAGCAGGGGTGTAGGGGCCGGATAGTGAAAACATGGGACAAAAATGTTCAAATTTCCTCCAGCAAATACAGTAAATGAATGGAAAAATCTCCCGAGTAAGGGGGGGGCGGCCCCCTGGCTACGCCCCTGTAGCTGGTGTGTCTGTGACCCCCCCCCCCCCCCCCTTTTAGAAGAAAAATGCAGTAAATGTTAGGAACAAGCTGGAAAGGGGCACCAATATTTGTACAGATGTGACCCCCCTTTTCTCAACACCGGGCCTCCATCCACTCCACTAGGTCTAGCCATATGCATAGGAGTAGAAGAATCAGGAGCCCATCAACAGGAGCCTCCATCTACTTCACTAGGTCTAGTTATATGCACAGGAGTAGAAGAATCAGGAGCCCATCAACAGGAGCCTCCATCTACTCCACTAGGTCTAGCCATATGCACAGGACTAGAAGAATCAGGAGCCCATCAACAGGAGCCTCCATCTACTCTACTAGGTCTAGCCAAATGCACAGGAGTAGAAGAATCAGGAGCCCATCAACAGGGGCCTCCATCTACTCCACTAGGTCTAGCCATATGCACAGGAGTAGAAGAATCAGGAGCCCATCAACAGGGGCCTCCATCTACTCCACTAGATCTAGCCATATGGACAGGAGTAGATGAATCAGGAGCCCATCAACAGGGACCTCCATCTACTCCACTAGATCTAGCCATGTGCACAGGAGTATAAGAATCAGGAGCCCATCAACAAGAGCCTCCATCTGCTCTACTAGGTCTAGCCAAATGCACAGGAGTAGAAGAATCAGGAGCCCATCAACAGGGGCCTCCATCTACTCCACTAGGTCTAGCCATATGGACAGGAGTAGAAGAATCAGGAGCCCGTCAACAGAGGCCTCTATCTACTCCACTAGGTCTAGCCATATGCACAGGAGTAGAAGAATCAGGAGCCCATCAACAGGAGCCTCCATCTACACCACTAGGTCTAGCCATATGCACAGGAGTAGAAGAATCAGGAGCCCATCAACAGGAGCCTCCATCTACTCTACTAGGTCTAGCAATGTGGACAGGAGTAGAAGAATCAGGAGCCAATCAACAGGAGCCTCCATCTACTCCACTAGGTCTAGCCATATGCACAGGAGTAGAAGAATCAGGAGCCCATCAACAGGAGCCTCCATCTACACCACTAGGTCTAGCCATATGCACAGGAGTAGAAGAATCAGGAGCCCATCAACAGGAGCCTCCATCTACTCCACTAGGTCTAGCCTTGTGGACAGGAGTAGATGAATCAGGAGCCCATCAACAGGAGCCTCCATCTACTCCACTTGGTCTTGCCATATGCACAGGAGTAGAAGAGCCAGGAGCCCATCAACAGGAGTCTCCATCTACTCCACTAGGTCTAGCTATATGGACAGGAGTAGAAGAATCAGGAGCCCATCAACAGGAGCCTCCATCTACACCACTAGGTCTAGCCATATGCACAGGAGTAGAAGAATCAGGAGCCCATCAACAGGAGCCTCCATCTACTCCACTAGGTCTAGCCATGTGGACAGGAGTAGATGAATCAGGAGCCCATCAACAGGAGCCTCCATCTTCTCCACTTGGTCTTGCCATATGCACAGGAGTAGAAGATGCAGGAGCCCATCAACAGGAGCCTCCATCTACTCCACTAGGTCTAGCTATATGGACAGGAGTAGAAGAATCAGGAGCCCATCAACGGGAGCCTCCATCTACTCTACTAGGTCTAGCCATGTGGACAGGAGTAGATGAATCAGGAGCCCATCAACAGGAGCCTCCATCTACTCCACTTGGTCTTGCCATATGCACAGGAGTAGAAGAGCCAGGAGCCCATCCACAGGAGCCTCCATCTACTCCACTAGGTCTAGCTATATGCACATGAGTAGAGGAATCAAGAGCCAATCAACAGTAGCCTCAATCTATTCCTCTAGGTCATGTACATGAGTAGAGGAGTCAGTAGCCCATCGACAGTAGCCCGCATCTACTCCACTAGATCTAACAATATGTACAGGCAATATGTACAGGCAATATGTACAGGAGTAAAAGAATCTTGAGCCCATCAACAGTACCGCCATCTACTCCACTAGTCTAGCCATATGTACACGAGTAGAAGCCTTTTAAGACTGGATTTTGAATCGAAACGGGAAATTGGTACCTTGAGGGTGCTCATAGACTGCTTGCAGCCCTTTCTTCGGCGAAAGTCCGTAAATCGAGGGAAATGTTTATTTTAAGCGCGGCGCGCTTCGATTTGTTTACGAGTTACTAAGTGTAGAGTTACTCAGGAGAGGGAGAGATGCGCCACGGATGGAAAATGCCGAAAGAAGGGACTGCGGACACTCCTTTAAAAAACTTGGCTTTTTTTCTGTCAAAGACATCATTCTCACCCTGGACTGCGAATAATCCCTGAATGAAATCGACGACAGCTAAATGTCAATTATGCCAATCACTTTTGTGATGAGAGCCGGATGCGTGTGGGTTTGGTATTAAATGTAAACACCGTAAACAGAAGTCGAAGTGCGCTGCTGGTAAAAAAAACACTTCCTCGATTTACGGACGTTCGCCGAAGAAGGGGCTGCAAGCAGTCTATGTAACTGCAGAATGTTGCTCTCTTCGCAGAGAAGGAAGAGCGAAATCCATACAAGAATAGAGTCAGAATCTCTAACGCGTCACGGTCTATGTACATCAGCACCTAAGCGGTTATTGGCGCGATGCTGATAGATATTTTACACTCTAGCCAATCAGATCGTTCAAGTGAAATTCCTTTGACAAAGTCAGGTTTTTGAAAGGAGTGTCCGCAGTCCCTTCTTTCGGTGTTTTCCCCCCGTGGCGCGTCTCTCCCTCTCCTGAGGAACTCGACACTTGTAAACAAATCGAAGCGCGCCGCGGGTAAAAAAACATTTCCCTCGATTTACGGACGTTCGACGAAGAAGGGCCTGCAAGCAGTCTAGGGTGCTCACGGGGATTCAAAATCTACAATCTAAAAATAGATTTATTTACTCCTGTGCTTCGAAAGCCCACCAATAGGTGATGGAGACTCCTGGTGACGGGAGACTTGATCTTATTTTTTGTTGAATCCTTCGTTTTCAGATATTTGACACGACAAACGGTGTTGAGTACCGTAAGACGAAAGTCGAGACTGCGCTCTTCTTCACCAATAAACATGTGGATGATCTTATTCTGGACGTGGAGGTGAATAACATAGCAGAACATGTACAGAATATCTTATATCATTTACCCTGATCTCATCTCCTCTCACTTCATCTCAACTCCCCTCACCTTACTTCACATTATCTGTCACATCACTTCACCTGAACCCTTTCCATCTCACCTACCTCACTTTGCCTCACATCACTTCACCAATAAACATGTGGATGATCTTATTCTGGACGTGGAGGTGAATAATATAGCAGAATATCAACAGAATATCTTATATCATTTACCCTGATCTCATCTCCTCTCACTTCATCTCAACTCCCCTTACCTTACTTCACATTATCTGTCACATCACTTCACCTGAACCCTTTCCATCTCACCTACCTCACTTTGCCTCACATCACTTCACCAATAAACATGTGGATGATCTTATTCTGGACGTGGAGGTGAATAATATAGCAGAACATGTACAGAATATCTTATATCATTTACCCTGATCTCATCTCCTCTCCCTTCATCTCAACTCCCCTCACCTTACTTCACATTATCTGTCACATCACTTCACCTGAACCCTTTCCATCTCACCTACCTCACTTTGCCTCACATCACTTCACCAATAAACATGTGGCTGATCTTATTCTGGACGTGGAGGTGAATAATATAGCAGAATATCAACAGAATATCTTATATCATTTACCCTGATCTCATCTCCTCTCACTTCATCTCAACTCCCCTTACCTTACTTCACATTATCTGTCACATCACTTCACCTGAACCCTTTCCATCTCACCTACCTCACTTTGCCTCACATCACTTCACCAATAAACATGTGGATGATCTTATTCTGGACGTGGAGGTGAATAATATAGCAGAATATCAACAGAATATCTTATATCATTTACCCTGATCTCATCTCCTCTCCCTTCATCTCAACTCCCCTCACTTTACTTCACATTATCTGTCACATCACTTCACCTGAACCCTTTCCATCTCACCTACCTCACTTTGCCTCACATCACTTCACCAATAAACATGTGGATGATCTTATTCTGGACGTGGAGGTGAATAATATAGCAGAAAATCAACAGAATATCTTATATCATTTACCCTGATCTCATCTCCTCTCACTTCATCTCAACTCCCCTTACCTTACTTCACATTATCTGTCACATCACTTCACCTGAACCCTTTCTGTAGTAACGTGCCTTTAGATGCAGGAGAATACACAGATGACCGAAGTAACAACAACTCGTTTTACTTTCAAGATGGCGACTCCCCACAACACGTGCCCCAACATGCATTGCGGGCAACACACAGGGTGACCGTATACTACATCCCTGCCTAAGTATAAGCCACTATACTTGACTATACAATGCATTGGGTGCTGTGCTAACTAATCAAGCATCATGTAACACATACTAAAATGTTGAAACAAATGTCAATAAAGCTTAATGCTAAATACCAAAGTGTTCAAATCATTGTTCCTTTAACATTATAAGTCCAGTCGCTGTGGTGGTCTGACCACTCTGCCAGACCGGGTTGTCTGCTGGGATGGTAATACTCCAGGAGCTTTCACTGGGGTAGAAGGCGGGCTCTGTACGGGTGCTGAAGAACCTTGACTGGTGCCAGAAGCTAATTCCGCAGGGTCAGCATTATCCCTCTCCTTGCTAGTGGAGACTAAGGCGGAACGGTTTCGCCTTAGAATACCTTTATCTGTCTTGACAAGGTACGACCTTGGGTACTGGGTCGGTGATAGCACCTGGCCTTGTTTAGCTTGGTCCTTAATCCATACAGTTTCACCTGCCTGCAAGGAAGACAGGTCTCTAGCTCGGTGTCTCCTGTTAAACGTTTCCTCTTGCTTGGACCGATACAGCTCTTCCTTTGCTCTTACCGTCTGCAAATCTGCCTTATCCCTCGGCTGGAGGGTGCGTGGTAGTATGGGTAGCTGAGTTTTCAGCCTACGTCCCATGAGGAGCTCGCTTGGAGACAGGCCATTCAGTAAAGGCGTAGCTCGATATGACAGAAGTGCAAGGTCAGGATTCTGATTTTTCTTGAGTAATTCCTTAACGGTACGAACTGCCCTTTCCGCTTCTCCATTAGCGGGAGCATACTTAGGTGAGCTTGTGTAATGGATAAAGGCATATGTGTCTGCGAACTTACGAAACACGTCAGAAACAAACTGTGGGCCATTGTCTGAAATTGCAATGTCTGGTATTCCGTGTGTTGCAAACAGTTCCTTTAGAACACCGATAACGTACTCGGATGTTTGGCTATGAAGTCTCTTGACCTCTATCCACCTTGAATAATAATCAACCACAATAAGGTGAACTTTACCTTGATAGGAGAACAGATCCATACCGATTCTTTCCCATGGGCGTGATGGGAAGGAGCTTGGAAGCAGTGGCTCGCGCTGGTCTTGCTTGACTTTAGAGCATGTGCTGCACCTTGAAACCATATCTTGGATACTAGTAGACAGTCCTGGCCACCATACTGAAGTGCGGGCCCGTGCTCTGCACTTGGTGATGCCAAGGTGACCAGTGTGGATGCAATCGAGAATATCTAGCCTCATGGACCTGGGAATCACAATTCGCTCATCATACAACAAGAGATCATCAATGACTGCAAGGTGGCTTTGTGCCTCCCAGTATGGCTGCATGAGGGGTCGATGGGGCATGTAAGCAGGCCAACCCTCCATACAGTACTTACGGATTAGGGAACACTCCTCGTCAGCCCTCTGAGCATTTCGTATTTCCTGGAGACGGCTCGGTGTTGCAGGAAGTTCCTTCAATGTCTTACTCACGTAACTTTCTACTTCCTCTACTAGCATTGCATCCTCTCGCTGTGGCTTCCCTACAGGGGCCCTCGACAGCGCATCTGCAGTCAGCTGCTGTTTACCTGGAACATAGACTACATGTGGACTGAATCTCATTAGTCTGAGCCGAAACCTTGAATGCGAGGCGGCGTTTTGCATAACTCAGTTGTATTAAACAAAGTTACTAGAGGCTTGTGGTCTGTCTCTAGTGTAAACTTTAGCCCTAGCACATACTGCGCAAACCTTTCACACGCCCAAGTGGCGGCTAAAGCTTCCTTCTCTATAACGGCATACCTCCTCTCTGTTTCCGACAGAGATCGTGAAGCATAGTAGACAGGACGGCGAGACCCATCATCGGCTATCTGCACAAGAACTGCACCAATTCCAGTGTTGGATGCATCGGCTGCGACAATGGTCTCCCGCTCTGGGCTGTAGAGTGCTAACACTTCAGAGGATGATAACACTTCCTTGATTTGATGGAACGCTCTTATCTGAGGAACGCCCATACCCACTGTGCGTCTTTGTGGAGCAACTGGCGCAGTGGTTCGTTGAGATCGGCCAGGCGTGGTACAAACTTCCCGACATGGTTGACCATTCCCATGAACCGTTGTAGCTCGGTTACTGTTGTCGGTGCTGGGAACTTAGTGATGGCCTCAGTCTTATCCGGGTCAACGTAGATGCCAGAGCCATCGATGATGTGTCCTAGGAACTTGATGGAGGTTTTGTTGAACTCGCATTTCTCATTTAAGGTCATGCCAGCTTCCTGGATCTTGGTAAGTACTGCCCGGACACGCTTGTCATGCTCTGCCTGGTTTCTCCCCACGATTAGAATGTCATCCATTTGGCAGATCACCCCTTCAAGCCCCTCTAGAATATGTGACATAGTACGCTGGAATATCTCAGGAGCGGAGCTGATTCCAAATGGCAATCTGTTGAAACAAAATCTACCAAATGGCGTAATAAATGTTGTCAGAAGTTTTGACTGTTCATCCAGGGGTACCTGCCAAAACCCACTATTAGCGTCAAGTTTACTAAAAACTTTGCCTTGGCCCAGTTTGGACAAGCTTTCATCAACTGACGGCATTGGATGCGCCTCGCGTTTGACAGCCTTGTTCAATGGGGTGAGATCAACGCAAATGCGCATTTTACCATTTGCTTTAGGGACACAAACAATTCCAGAACACCATTCCGTAGGCACAGTAACGGGCGAGATCACGTTTTGCTTAAGCATGGACTCTATTTCGACCTTGACTCTGGGTACCAAGGGATGAGGGATCTTTCTAGGGGTATAAAGGCGCACAGGGACTGCATCGTCCCGCAATGTTATCTTATAATCCGTTTTGAGCTTTCCCAAACCTTGGAACAACTTGGGGAATTCCTTTCTAAAGTCTTGGGGTGATTGGATAAGTTCCCCAACATCATTCAATTTGATTAGACCCAACTTTACACATACATTCTTGCTCAGCAAGGAACAAGGCTGGTTCCTGATAACATACATGTCTTCTTGGATCTTACTCTGACGGTATTTAAGGGTAGCCTTGAAAGTTCCAATAACATCTAGCTTTACCCCTCCTGGACCCTTTAGATTACTATGGGATTTGGTTAGCTTTACTCCCTTTAGCCATGAATTAGAGTCACTCAACACGCAAACAGAGGCTCCCGTGTCAAGCTTAAACTTTGTGTTGTGCCCATTAACCCCTATCTGGGCAATCCAGGGATCACTGAATTCCCCGGTAACCTCCCCGAGAAACAGAAACTCCTCTTCACTGGCGGTCTCAACTTCATTGACATTTCCCACACCAGGGCCTTTACTTTGACAAACTCGTTGATAGTGACCTTTTTTCTTGCATTTATTGCAAGTTGCCAGCCTGGCTGGGCAGACTTTCCTTTCATGGGGCTCTTTTCCACAGAAATTGCATTTCTTACCCCCCTGGGGACCTCCCTTGGGCTGGGGTTTGACCTTTCTTTGATTACTCTGGGATTGTTTTTTCTTGACAAAGTCTACACTAGAATCTGTCTTGCAAACTTCCCCCCGTACCAAATCTCTGTTTTCCTTTCTCATCTCATGCATTCTACACATGTCAATAGCTTGGGTAAGAGTGAGATCTGCTTTTAACTGTAAACGATCCGAGAGTGTTTCATCTAGAACTCCCACAACGAGACGGTCACGAATTAATTCTTCCTTCAGAGTGGAATAATTACATTCATCTGCAAGACGATACAGATCTTGAATGAAGGAGTCAATGGACTCACCTGGCTTCTGAATTCGCCTGTTGAACCGAGCTCTGTCCACAACAACATTTCGGCGTGCTCCGAAATACGTATCGAGTGCCGTTTTCATCTCACTATAACTCGCCTTTGTTTCGTCGACTTTTAGAGTTGCTAAAATGTCATCCGCACAATCTCCCATAGCGTATAACAAGGTACTAACTTGCTCAGTCTCTGTTTTGTCTTTGAGTCCCGAAGCGGTCCTGTAGCGTTCAAATCGCTTGATCCATTTTGTCCAAAGTTCCACTTGCTCGAGGCCATGTTTGCCCGATGCGAACTTCTCTGGCAAAGGAAACTGCATCTGATTATTTGGAGAGGTCGAAGCGACTTCTGGGTCCGGCATTTCTGCGAAATAACCGCTGCCACCATGTAGTAACGTGCCTTTAGATGCAGGAGAATACACAGATGACCGAAGTAACAACAACTCGTTTTACTTTCAAGATGGCGACTCCCCACAACACGTGCCCAACATGCATTGCGGGCAACACACAGGGTGACCGTATACTACACTTTCCATCTCACCTACCTCACTTTGCCTCACATCACTTTACCAATAAACATGTGGATGATCTTATTCTGGACGTGGAGGTGAATAATATAGCAGAATATCAACAGAATATCTTATATCATTTACCCTGATCTCATCTCCTCTCCCTTCATCTCAACTCCCCTTACCTTACTTCACATTATCTGTCACATCACTTCACCTGAACCCTTTCCATCTCACCTACCTCACTTTGCCTCACATCACTTCACCAATAAACATGTGGATGATCTTATTCTGGACGTGGAGGTGAATAATATAGCAGAATATCAACAGAATATCTTATATCATTTACCCTGATCTCATCTCCTCTCCCTTCATCTCAACTCCCCTTACCTTACTTCACATTATCTGTCACATCACTTCACCTGAACCCTTTCCATCTCACCTACCTCACTTTGCCTCACATCACTTTACCAATAAACATGTGGATGATCTTATTCTGGACGTGGATGTGAATAATATAGCAGAACATGTACAGAATATCTTATATCATTTACCCTGATCTCATCTCCTCTCCCTTCATCTCAACTCCCTCACCTTACTTCACATTATCTGTCACATCACTTCACCTGAACCCTTTCCATCTCACCTACCTCACTTTGCCTCACATCACTTCACCAATCCCACCTTACCACATCTCACCCCACATCACCTTACCACATCTCATCTGACCTAATCACATTTCACCTCGCCTCACATCAACTCACCTCATTGCATCTCACCTTGCATCACCTTACCACATCTTATCACATCACCTTACCACAACTTATCACATCACCTTCCACATCTTATCCCATCACCTTTGCCACATCTTATCACATCACATCACTTCATCTTACCTCACCTTGCATCACCTTATCACGTTACCACATCTTATCCCATCACCTTGCCACATCTTATCACATCACTTCATCTTACCTCACCTTGCATCGCCTTATCACATCACCTTACCACATCTCATCGCATCACCTTACCACATCTTATCCCATCACCTTTCAGTCGGTTTCGTGAATCTGATTTGGGGCTGCAAATTATGACATCCCGCAGACTTATCATGGTTTTTTTTGGCAGAGGGGGCGTTTCTACCCAATACTCCTGGGAAACTAACTAAAGACTTCCTGGAAAGTCCTGGATTTTTGTGACGACTATTCTCAGTGACAGAAATCTCACTCATGATTGTAAACTGCATTGTTTTCCTTTGTCCTTGTATCACTTCTCTTTTTATTGCCGTTTCAGAATTTGTTTATAACCGAGTTGGAGCATGGCAACAGATCCAAGCCATGAACAGACTGAGGGTACCCCCTCTGGGGGAAGAAATGGTAAGGCCACGAGGATTTTCCAATAAACGACAAAATTTCTGCAACCTTGTCATGATGTTCCTCTTGATGTCAGATGCGAGGCGAAGCAAGACCCCTTTGTAAATTGTGGTCTGGTTTCCAGTCGTGATGCGTGTAATGTGTGGGTGAGCGGTTAGGTATGGAGGTATCCGTTTTTGAGGAGGAATTCTAATTTTGGGAGGAATACATAATGAGCGGGTGTTCTTTTGTTCTCCATCAAACTTTCCAGAAACCCTAGACACCCTACAGAAATTAGTATTCCTCCCTCAAAAAACCGACTAATTACATACCTACTATACTACTGGGGTGGCCACGTGATAAGCGTGGAGAAGGTCGGAAAACGCAGGTTTAATTTGCATAGAATTTTGAGATTTTTTCCTTCTTTTTCTTGGCATTAAATCATTCGTTTTAGAAATAATATCCAACACTCGATAGTGTCTTCCATCAGGATTTCAAACACCTCGAAGTCGGTTTAAATACTCGGCTTT
This sequence comes from Scolanthus callimorphus, assembly GCA_033964015.1. Lineage (NCBI taxonomy): Eukaryota > Metazoa > Cnidaria > Anthozoa > Actiniaria > Edwardsiidae > Scolanthus > Scolanthus callimorphus. The sequence goes on from CM066911.1 coordinate 18,287,654, forward strand.
GTCTCGTTTTTTCGACCCACTTCTCAGTGTCTGAAATTCTGATGAAACACGCTCTCTAGTGAGAAAAATAGTGAGTGAGAGAAACATTTCTGATTTCCCAGATGGGACTTGAACCCACGACCTTCCAGTTACCAGTCTCGATACCAATCGGATGCTCTACCAACTGAGCTACAGAGAACTGTGTGTTGATTAGGTCGGGCAGGTTGCAAGTCATGATGTCCAGTATGTGTTTAACTATGTCTATTCACGCTCTCTAGTGTTTGATGTATTACCTCAAGCTATGACACGGTTTGCCAATTACTTGTTCCCTTTTTTTCTATTCTAGAAAAGGAGTGACGTCGTGAGCTTTAGAGTTGGTTTATACGCCGGTGTATTTCTAATGCTGGTAGCAGTGAATGTGATAGCAAGTGAGTTACCAAGAGTTACATATGTGCTGTTAGACGTTTTTTCATGTAATACGGACAGGTATGCGAGTTGCGGAAGTATTTTTCCGAGCCCCGCAGGGTTAAGGACAAATGCGAGCAACGAGTAAAATATTAAACGAGAAAAGTCTAATGAGTTATTAATTATACGACGAACAAACATCTCTTCTTTTCATTTCAAGATTCACTAGAAAACGTACGTGGTTTTACCAGCATACTTGTCACTGACGTCACTGTCTTAGCGTACAGACTCGCCTGAAGGCTCGTATGTATCAATAAAATACACGTGACGCGTGGAGTATGCAGTATGCCACTCGATAGCATTGTATAACTAGTATATCATATGTTATTGCAGTGCTTTATACAGATCACAGCGGAGAGCTAGAGCAGTATGCCACTCGATAGCATTGTATAACTAGTGTATCATATGTTATTGCAGTGCTTTATACAGATCACAGCGGAGAGCTAGAGCAGTATGCCACTCGATAGCATTGTATAACTAGTATATCATATGTTATTGCAGTGCTTTATACAGATCACAGCGGAGAGCTAGAGCAGTATGCCACTCGATAGCATTGTATAACTAGTATATCATATGTTATTGCAGTGCTTTATACAGATCACAGCGGAGAGCTAGAGCAGTATGCCACTCGATAGCATTGTATAACTAGTATATCATATATTATTGCAGTGCTTTATACAGATCACAGCGGAGAACTAGAGCAGTATGCCACTCGATAGCATTGTATAACTAGTATATCATATGTTATTGCAGTGCTTTATACAGATCACAGCGGAGAGCTAGAGATAGTTATTCGTATTTATCGCGGGATTTTCTTGGTGGTTCTCGTCACGTTTCTTCTCGCTATCAACACGCTGGGGTGGCGGAAGGCAGGGGTCAATCACGTGCTAATATTCGAACTGGATCCCAGGAATCATTTAAGCTATCAACAATTATTAGAGGTAAGGAATCACATTATTGATGGCGTGTAATCATTCCTATGGGAATAGAGCAGATTTCGTATGACCGTGAATAGTGCCGCGACAAAATTTTGCCGCGACCTCTACCGCGACCGCAGTCCGCATCTACAGCAGGCTTACAGCAGGCCGGGTTCCGTGCCGCGACCGTGTTGCGCCGCGTCGCGTCGCGGCACTTTTCAAAGTCACACAAAATAATTAGGGAGTCGTGAGAGAATCGAGACGAAACTGCATAATTAGGGATTATTACACTCAACAGGGCTTGCAATTGCGCCCGATTACTCCAGTTTTCTACTAGTGGATTTTACGCCTAGATGTTTGATGAATAACACCTATAATTACGACCACGATTATTTCTTAATTTCGAGCCCTGCTCAATGACCGTTTCCAGTTTATTGTAAATTCTCTAGATTTCACAACAGGGGTGATATGCACTTGAACGCAATAGCAATAGTACTAACCAATAGCCATTTCGCTGTTAAAAACGCGGCACTGTGGGAAGCCTGTATTTAATACCAAAGAGAGGCTCAAGCGGGCACTGTTTTTTCAAGCGCGCGTGTTGTTCAAATGGCGGGAAGAAAAGTTGAGAAATACATTTTCGCCACTACTGGCAGGTAGATTGAAATGACTTGCTACAGTATTTTGGCAAAGAGAAGTGCCCACAGAGAACATTGCCCGCCTTAGCCTCTCTTTGGTGCATACAGGGATTTTAACTGCGACATGGGCTAGAGCGGTTTTCATATGACTGTCGTGAAAGCAATTGCAATTGAGCAATCACTAGCCAATCAGAATCGAGAGAAATCACAACTTGCTCCTAAATGGCTTTTTTCTCAGCCAATCACCAGCCGAAGCAATTACTAAGTAATTACACAATTGTATTTACTACAGAATTTGATTGGCTGAGAAAAACGAGTAGCCAATGAGAATGCAAAGCATTGTAATTACATAACAAGTCTTGACAGTCATGTGAAATCCGCTCTATTAACCTCCTGTGCGTTCTGTTTCTCCACAGGTAGCCGGCTTCCTCGCTAATATCTGGGCTTTATCATTGACCGCCTTCACGATGGGCCACATAGTAGGCATACCTCATTTTATTCCCAATCTTGTGCTCATATCTATTCTCTTCGTCTTCATCTTCAATCCATTCAAGATCTGCTACTTTAGTGCAAGGAAATGGTTACTTAAAGTGTTGGTGAGTACGAGGTTTTGACTGCTTGCAGTTCCTTTTGTCGATCTGGCGATCGTTCGTAAATACAGGAGTCATCTTTGTGACGCGCGCTTTTATTCGCCTACGCGCCTTGTTTAGTTTTCCAGCGCGTAGATGAATAAGGGCCGGCTTACACACGTACGCAAGCGCAGACGCAAGCGCAGACGCAAGCGCAAGCGAAGACGTTTCCTTTGTGGTTGACACTAGAACGCAAGCGCAAGAAACTTGAGACGTTGCGTTCCCATATGCTTGCGTGTAGTGTAAATGGAGTGAACGCAAGCTACTTAATGTTGATTTAAGGCTTGCGCTTGAGCACTTATAATAAATAAATAATATAGATATAGCATTACACCGTAGTTTCAATGCTTTACATTTCAGTGCTTTACATTAACGGATAACTCATCCTATAGAACCAGCTTTATAAACATGAGTGTGAGTTAGCATTGTGAGTTATCTTGAGATTGCGCACTGCGCTTGTGCGTGCGTTGGTGTGTAATCGAGCCCTAGAAGCGTGGGTACCTTCCCTTTCAAACCTAGTTACACTGAGCATGACAAGTTACAGCCAAAGACGCTCAAGCGTCCCCCTCTAGAGTGCAATAATGAGTTGATTCTTTGAATATTGGATCCATTATTCGATTCGATAATACTTTCGGCTTGGGAATGCAATTAAAAAAAATGCTCGAATGCAATTAATTGTTATTGAAAATATAGGCAATATCATTGGCTTGGACACAAAAATCAGTCAAATTACTATGCTAGAAAAGCGTTTCTGATTTTTTTTTCGGGAGACATAAGCACGTGTGGTACTCACAAATGGGATTTTTAAAGACTTCGTATGTGGGGAACCTACTGGCGTAAAATGCTGATTCTCCTTCCTTCTTCTTTATTCTGATTGGTCTAGAACTTTTCATTGCCATATTTTCTCGAAGAAAAATCTATCAATTTGTCACTTATTATGTTACTAACTTTTTCTGGTAAATAAATAGGACATATCCTATGTGGGGAACCCTCAATGCCGTAGAACAATGAAGTTTCTTCCAGTTCTTGCATGGATGATTACTTAATGAGAAACATTTCGTATAAGCCTCATTGGCCCATTTCACGTAATCCGACTTCAACGAGTCAAATGTCCTTATTTAATTTAAAAAGTAAAGTAAAGTAACCGTCCAATTTAACGTGTCATTAGAATCCGCGAATATCTTTGCAATCCTTCGTCGAAATGACCTCAAACTGTTTGATACTTATATATAATACTTATATATAATATATTTTTTACTTTTATTTCAGTTTCGTATCATCACAGCTCCTTTTCACCACGTGGGATTTGCCGATTTCTGGCTAGCAGATCAACTCAACAGTTTAGTTGTAGCGTTACTGGATCTTGAGTATATAGTGTGTTTTTATTCCGTGGATTGGCATGTTGACAAGCGTAAGTACCGAGTACCTTATCTAAAGATCAAACAGCATTTGTTCGTGGCATTTTTACGCCTAGGGGGATTGAAGACCTCTTTTTGAAGACCCTGGAATTTCCAACCTCAAAACTAATTTGTATGACAATTCTCGCCAGATTCAAAATTTACAATCTAAGAATAGATTCAAAGGAACGTAATAAACCCTCTGGCAGTGACCACCCTCAATGTCTGTGCTTAAGACCGCTTGGCTGCCAGCGGCGCTGTTGGGACCAAGTTCAATTCAGCTTACGAGCTGCAAGTCTGGGGAGTCGGTCGCAAACATTTTTTTTTCTGCCAGTCGCCATTTTGTCATCCTAGAAAAAATAAGTTAGGGAGGGTCCTATTATGGGAGATTATTCTCTAGTATTGACCTCTTGCTGATAAATGTTAGTTGATTATTCATTTTTAGCCTCGGACCGTGTCTGTGACCGAGCATCTACGGGATCAGACCGATCTTTGCTTGTTTACCAGCGTGGTTTAGGTTCGCTCATGTCTACGCCGTTACCGCGACACAAGACAAGCCTTTCCTCACTTGTGAACGCGGGAAAATACTCCACTTCCTTTTTAGTAGTGGCCTTTTCTACGTTAGGTAGGTGGAAAACTATTCCGAGTCAACGGGTCAATCGAAAGAAGACCCTGCCTAAGGTTGGGGCCTTTCCACAGGGAGACCGCCTAAGAAAAACAGTTAAATCCGATATGGCGTACAGCCGGGAAGAGAAGGCGGAAATCGGCGCTAAAATTTATCTTAATGACTTGTGATAATCATTTGCGTCATCTTCCCGGCTGTTCGCCAGCCATTATCGGATTTTAACTGTTTTTCTTAGGCGGTCTCCCTGTGGAAAGGTCCGAGTGACTCGCCATCTTAAAAATTACCCAGAAGACCCTGGGAACAAAAAGATAGATAGTTTATTAAATAAAATCGTTGCTGCCAATAGGCTGAATTATGAATATATTATTTACAATAATAATAATAACAATACTATTTACAAGGAAAATTATAATAAGATAAAATTACAAGAGTTGTTCAAAAAATATCAAGGCTCTAAAAATTATTTACAAGATGGCATTGTGCATTAAAAAGGCGCTCTTTGCCCTGTTGTTGTTAAATATGGAGGGTTGATTTCTAGTAGCACATGTGGTCTAGATGCAGGGTTAAGGTGGCTCACCAGTAATTCCTTCGTTCACGGTGTCACCAAACTCACAAGCTTACCCCAATCTCGTACCCAGAGCCCGTCATCTTTTGGCCAGCGGCAAAGATTCAGGGCTCTGGGGGAATCGATTTTTTTAAAACCCAGATTCTGGGTTTCCGGTTTGATTGTTGTATGAAAGTTCGTTACGTTTTTGACCTACCACGCATGCTCACAAGTCGGATTCCCCCAGGGCCTGAATCTTGCCGCTGGCCAAAAGATGACGGGCTCTGGGTACGAGGTTGAAGCTTACCTCACTTTGACTAACGTATGCGCCATTAGTGCCACCTATGACCGCGTGTTACCTTTATTCCTCTTTGAGGTTGAATTTGCGGAAAAAAACGTTCAATGAACATTACATAAAAAGGTCTTTGAAGAGATATCTCAGTGTCACCAAAGCAAAAGTGGCCTTATGCGCAACAGAGCGCGAAGAGGATAGCTGTCTGTGGTGATCATAAAGTGGTGTTTCGATTATAGTAACAGCCTCCTGGTATTCCATCCATTAATGGGTATTACTTTTTGTTTTGTCTACTTTCCTTAGCGACGTCCACAAAATATAGTGATAGTTTTTTTCATGTTATGGATAGCGGCGGCAGCATTAAGCACGTGTTACACTCTGACGTGGGATATCAAAATGGACTGGGGCTTGCTGGACAAGAACGCACCGTCGAAAGTCGATTCCTTAGAGAAGAGACTGTTATAAAAAGGTATATCTCCTTATTCGCTCAGAGCCGAGTCTCCGTAGCCTCTAAAGCTGCTCTGCCCTCGTAAAAAAAAAAAATCGGGGAGACATAGGCGGGATTCCTGTGGCTAGGTAGGAAATGTGAGCTCGTCCCAGTCCTCGTGCTTCCTCCCGGTCCAACCTCCAGGACCGTAGCTCACGCCCTTGGAGGGGGGTTCGTTGTCTTCATTTTACCAGAAAAAACACTATAATACACAGTAACATTCTCGAACCCAGAGCTCCCCGGCTCGTCTCCTCGCAGGGGAGGCTCTGGTGACAGCCATTGACGCATGCGTGAGATTTGATACAGAGCCGCTGAGAGAAACACCTTTTGCGCATGCACCAACGTTCAAAATCAGCCAATCAGTGACGGCCTTCAAATGGATGTCCCCAGAGCCTCCCCTGCGAGCAGACGAGCCGGGGAGCTTTGGGTACGAGAATGACACAGTACATAAGGCTGATTCTCACTTGAACGCAAGCGTAAACACAAGCGCAAGGATATCAAGCTCACACGTTTTCTCTTTGTGGTTTACACTAGAACGCAAGCGCAGGAAAATCGAGACGTTGCTTTCGTGCTTGTGCTTGTGTCTATAGTGTGAATCAAGTGAACGCAAGCGTAAGCAAAATCAATGTTGATTTTAGGCTTGCGCTTGCGTCGCTATAATTCAAACTTGCCTTGCGTCCTGCGCTTGCGCCCTGTGCTTGCGTCCTGCGCTTGCGTCCTGCGCTTGCGTCCTGCGCTTGCGTCCTGCGCTTGCGTCCTGCGCTTGCGTCCTGCGCTTGCGTCCTGCGCTTGCGTCCTGCGCTTGCGTCCTGAGCTTGCGTCCTGTGCTTGCGTCCTGCGCTTGCGTCCTGCGCTTGCGTTCGTGTGTACACCAGCCCTAATCAGTTCTTGCGCGTGCGTTCTCTTGGTTTACACTAGACGGAAGCGCAAGGCAAAAGCAACGTTCTAGTGTAAACCACACACAAGGGAAATGTATGAGTTTGATATCCTTGCGCTTGCGTCTGCGCTTGCGTTCTAGTGTAAACCACATAAGGGGAATGTATGAGTTTGATATCCTTGTGCTTGCGTCTGTGCTTGCGTTCTAGTGTAAAACACACATAAGGGAAATGTATGAGTTTGATATCCTTGCGCCGCCGTTCGCGTGTTAACCAGCCCTTAGTAAGGGATCATGCGTGGAGGGAATGCAAAACTTAAACTTGTTTCTTTTCTCCTTAGGTTTTTTATTATATGGCGATGGTAGAGGATTTTATATTCAGATTTCTATGGACTCTAACTGTGTCAGTAGGCGAAATCCAGATTTTCCACTCGGAGATACTCAAGCTTTGTTTATCTGTGTGCGAGGTATTTAGGTAAGTTCATGCGTCTTTTTCACTGCGGTTTTCATAATTCTGCGAACTCAAGCAGCAGGGTTTACCAGTTTCCTTGAGCTAACGCCGTCGAACTGCTGGACCTTGACTCCCAAGTACACACATTGTTTTAATCCTAAAAGGATTTCTCAAAAAGCGTGTTTTCGTTTTTTTTTTTATTTGTTTACTTCAAAAGCCTATGAAACGTTTAAATTTCAAAGGTTAAATTTTATAGTATTTTCACTCTAAAAATATTTAAACGTTTCATAACTTTTGAACTAAATTTTTTTTTAAAAATCACGCGATTGGTTTCACTACAGTCATATGAAATCTGATGTAATGCGTAAGTTAAAGGGGCTGTGTGACGGTTGTTTCAACAAGATTTTATAAAATAAGACCAGTGATCTACATAAACATCTCAGAATCCTACATTATACTATTATTTAGTGTTATATAGAAAAAAGGAACTGGAACTTGCATTATATAGGAATCATTTTACGTAAGTTTAAAGCTTTCGCTATCAAATTTCCAAGTTTGAAAACTGTTCAGCCTGAACAGAAATCAAAAATGTCATTTCGTAATCCAATTGCATCCGCTCGATAACACATGAAAATACTCCAAATTTGTGCTCATCTAGCAGTTGAAAGGTTATTTAACAAACCTAGATGATTATTTTGCTCATTTCGTTTGAATTTGACTACATTTAAGCAACCTAAATTTGCCTTAAAATCGTTGACACTGCCCCTTATGTTGCGTGCTCACACTCTGCTGTACGCACTAAGCATTATGGGAGACACAGGGTGCCCAAGTAATGCCATAATTACCTGTTGCAGGCGATTCGTGTGGAACTTCTTCGGTTAGAGAACGAACACTTGAATAACTGTGGTCAGTTCCGCGCTGTGCGAGATATCTCTATCATGCCACAGGATTCCCATCATCAAGTTCATATCGAGGAGCTGATGGATGACGTCAATGGGCTCGGCCAGACTCCAGCCGGAAGCGACGCGCAGCTAACTGCGTGGCCAAATCGATGAAGAAAATTAACTCGGAAGTCCGGGTGATGGTGTTAGAAAATGATTGTGCTAGAGGTATTGCCGATACTCAGCTATAAGAATTTTCAAAAGCTATAATATATCGTCTTGGTTTTCAATTCAATAACTTTTTTGTGGGTGCGTTTCTTTGGGAAATCCGGATTCAGATTCGACGTGAAATTTCATGGATTTTTGGAGAAAAGAAACGCTGCATCCGAAAAAGGATTTTTACCATGGTAACAGTCGCTGGACGACCCTCTCTCGTGCGAAGGACGCACGCGTGATGATAGCTAACCACTGACCCAAAGTATTCTTTTCGAATCATTTCCCAAAGAAACGCAAGGATCAGAATCCTTCGAATCCGGATTTGGATTGAATCTCCTGAATCCTCGACGAGAGTGGATTTCGGTGAATTCGGAATCCTTTTTTGGATTCCCCAAAAGAAACGAAAAAATCTGTTTTTGGATTCAAGAACCCGAATCCGGTTATCCTAAGAAACGCACCTTAGATCACAGATGGATTCAAATTTCGGTGAAAAAAAAACCGACAGGACTTCCTTGATATATGACATTTTGTCAACTCGAAAATCGCATTTTCCTAACAGAAGTCCCTTGTATTTTCATTAAAAATAGATAACATTGACTGATTTTCATTGCTGATATGCGATTTTGAATGTTCGAATGATAGAGAATGGGATATAGTCTAATAGACAGAGTATAGAATTGATATTTAGTATATTTTAACATCAAATGGGATTTGAAACACTAGTGCTGTTTTAAGGCGAAGTAATATTTTCATATCAAACAAGAAAAATCAACAAACGTTTCTAATGAAAGCAACTGATATCGGGAATACAACAACAGGAGTCTCCATCACCTATTGGTGTAGTCTAGTTGCCAGAGGGGGTTCACGTGCACCCCCCGGAACATTTATGGGGACATATATTTTTAGAACCCTTAGGTGTCTAGAATCTGGTTTGAGGTGTCCTCAGCCCGAAAAAAGTGTCCCACGGCCACTTTTTGGGCCGGTTTTTTGGTTTAATTATATTTTGTTATTTAATGAGATTCAATGAGCCAATTTTATAGATTGTAGCACTGTGCAAAACAGCTCTTTATATTCTAAAACTATACTTTTACGATCTTGTGAATACTCTGATCACATGTAGACTAGTTAAATTGCTGTCTCAGCCTTTTCCCCTCACATGCGCATATCGTTTTGGTATTTCCTAATAGAAATACAAAGGCTGACAGAGTCTTAGAAAATATCTATCAGTGAAGGAACATAACATGTATACAACGGGCATGTAATTGTACATATGTGTTCAGCCTATTAATGACACTATAATAGCATAAGTGGTAAGACTGAATGCTTTTCTGAACAGTGCTACAGTCTATAAAATTGCCTCATTGAATCTCACTAAATAACAAAAGAATTTAATTAAAAAACAAAAATCGGCCCAAAAAGTGGCCGTGAGACATCTAAAACAGTTACTTCATATCCTAAGGATTCCAAAAAAGTATGTCTCGTACTAGTTCCGGGGGGTGCACGTGAACCTCTCTGGCGACTAGACAAGTGGGTGTCCGAAGCACAGGAATGGATGAATCTATTTTTAGATTGTAGATTTTGAATCCCGCGAGAATTAGTTGTCATGGGTTACAAAATCAAGCGCTGTCTGCACGAGCAAGTTTTCCTTGACAAGGAAACTTGACCGTGTAGACGCGCCAGCTCGACAATTTTTCCATGACAATTTTATTTGAATGTGTAGACGATACAAACTTGACAATTTTTCTTGAGAAGTATGAAAAGCTAGCATGTCTAGCTTTTATTTGGCAAATAAAACTTGTCACATACAAAAAATTGCTCGCGTAGACGTCCATCAAAGAAAACTTGACAATTTTCATGAAAAACAATCATTAGTTTTAAATTCTCATATCACTCACGGCTGGTTCCGCGACCAATTGACAGTCTCTGTTTACACGAGCTATTTTTCCGTGACAATTTTTCCATGTTTGTGTTTGTATGTCTGCTGGCCTAATCATCGTTAGTAGATCACTTTCGGCAAATATTTGTTGCTCGTCGAAACGGTTTCTTTGTGACATCAGCTCCATCGCACTTCACGCGCTCAGACCAACATTTCTCACTGCATCGCGACCCGCGTTTTCAAAACATCGATTTCTTTGGCTTTTCTGTTCCGCCAGTCAAATCTTATGAGCCAATCAGATTCTTGCCCGTTTCGCCTAGTGCAGTCGCCTGGCTTTCCGTCGCGACGTTGTCTGGTTTTAGTTCAGATGGAAGCCAGCTGACTGCACTAGACGAAACAGGGCAAGAGTTTCATTGGCTCAGATAGTTTGATTGGCGGAACAACAAAGTCAAAAATCCAAAAATAATTTGATGTTTGTGAAAACGTGGGTCGCGATGCAACTGTTTTAGCTCTAATCAATGGTTTGTAATCATCCCTTACGAAAGCACGGCAGCCATATTGGTGGGCAGAACAAAGGAACAAATGAACAGTCTAAAAATAGACTTTCTACTCCTGTGCATATGGCTAGACCTAGTGGAGTAGATGGAGACTCCTGGGGGGTGACCTCCTGACGATATGTTTGATATCAATTGTGAACATTTATAAAGCTTTGACTCTCAGGTTATTTATTTTGATATCATGAATGTTTTTCGTGCATTGCTATGTACTATTATTTTGTAATATACCTATTTATGTAATATTGATGGTTCTGACGAAATAAATTCACATGTATGTATATTGTACCTACATATGGAGTAAGTTCTGTTATGGAGCCTCAGAACCAGCTCTACCCCAGTGGATCACTTCTCTCCCCCCCCCCCCCCCCCCCCCCCCCTCATTCCCGTACCCAGAGCTCCCCGGGTCGTCACCTCGCATTGGAGGCTCTGGTGACATCCAATTGAGGGTCTTCGGTGATTTGCTGAAATGGCGCGCACGCGTACATAAAATTAGCTTAATCTCGCTTTATCAAAACGTATCTGTCAAAATAACACTGGCATGTTAGCTTCCTAGTCGTCTTTTCAACCTATGCTTTCGACTTGAACGCTCTAAATGTAATCGTGAGGCATAAAACCACCATTTTATTCCACGCATGCGTTGGTGGCTGTCACCAGAGCCTCCCCCGCGAGGTGAAGAGCCGGGGAGCTCTGGATACGAGAATGATTTCTCCCTCCATTTCTAATGGTCCACCCCTAATCTAGATGCCTCCCTGCTCTTATCACACACGCGCGCGCAAACAAATGGCTTTCTGTTTGGTCTCTACTTTTTCATATGTTGTAAACAAACACTTTGCTCGGCTTCTCGTTGTCTTCAAATCCATACAAAAAGTTCTCGCAAACAACCTTATACCCAGTGCTAACGGCGGTGTCAATGCTGTATTTCATGCAAGAAACCGCAATTACGTTCATGCCATGTTGCTCTCCAAAATCCCTGACAAACCTATGTAATGTAAGGAGAAACGTCTTATTCCCGCGATGTGATTTGAGCAGCGTCGCGCGTTGATATTCACAACAAGGCTCAACCAGCATTTTCCTAAGTAAAGACGGGATCTCGTTCCATTTGAGATAAAGTTCCATGTCTAGTTTTCGAAGCTTATTTTGCCTCGTTAATATCCTTGCCGTGCCTGCAAGATTCTTGTGCTTATCAAAAGCACCAATCCACACCGCATCATTATCAAAATGATCAGAGAGCATTCCCTCGCCTTGTTCTAACCCTACCACGTGAAATCCTGTAGGATTGTTCGCGTAAAACTGCCATCGAAGTTCCTTAATGTAGGTCTCATATAATATTCTCCTCGCCGATATAATATCAGCTTCTCTACGGAGGATCCGCACTGTCAACATTTTCTTTTGAAATAAAAAAAAAAACGTTATGGATCTACAAGTATGGCCGTAGCTGTGTCTGGGGGCAGAAGAGGGGCGAGTTGCGTAGGGAAATCCAATAGCAGCTTCCTTATCGTATCTTGTACAACGGGTCTTTTATACCCACAAGGCGCTATTGTCTGTTACAATACGTGGCACGAACTCCGAGGTACATTTAATAGAGTCCTAAAGTGATGACGTCACAAAAACAAAATTCTCGATTTAGCAATATTTGTTCCTTGATTTCGAAAGGGCATATCGATTGAAAGCTACACACCAAAAATGAGGTGAATAGGTTGAAACGCGACCGAGATATGGCCCGCTGAATGCATAATTTTCTTTAACAAATCACTGTATTTTTGGTTCAGCAGTTCATAAAGTCATGAACTGAGCCCAAAATACAGTGATTTGTTAAAGAAAATTATGTATTCATTGCGCCATAGCTCGGTCGCGTTTCAACCGATTCACCTTATTTTTTGCACGCAACGTTCATCGAAGTTGGTCTTTCATTATCCGTGGACTAAAAATCTAAAATTCGAATTTTTTCAAATTTGTGACGTCACACTTTAGGACTCTATTGGACTTAGGTAGAAAACAGCCAGGGGCGTAGCCAGGGGGGGGGGGGGGGGGGGGGGGTTTCCAGGGTTCCGGAACCCCCCCTCTCCCGCAGCGGAACCCCCCTCGCCTCTGTTCTGGACCGACTTATTACTAAAATTCGGCAAATATCTAATAGGCAACAAATAAAAGCTCCAATAAAATGTAGCAATTTCTTCAAACGCTAGTTTTTTCCCGAGATCAATATTTTGGCTTGGTTTCCTGTGGCGAGAAACGCAAAAAACGGCCGATTTATGTGGAGTTTTTTATTTTTTGAATTTTGGAACCCCCCCTCTCATAAGTGCTGGCTACGCCCCTGACAGCTGTAGGAAGTGAATCACAATGACCTTAACGACCTTTTGTTGGAAAAGGTATAGAACCATCTCCTGTTTAATCAAGCTGCGGCTTAAGCTGTGAAGCAAAGTAAAAGCCGAACAAAGACTTCACGCTTAGTCAGGTTATGAGTAAACACATCTGTCTTAGCAGCTAAATTGGATCTTAAATGAAAATCTAGAACAAGATCGTCAGGTCACTGGAATTCGCTTTAGAAAATAACAGAGTTCGGACAAGTAAAATATCATCGGAATATTTATAATCATGAAGTTCACAGAAGTAACTAAATCCTAGAAACTAACTCAAGAGTTGAGTTGTAACCTAGTTTCCATAAAGCGTAGAGAAATATTTAATTAATTAGCTGTTGTCAAAAGAGCGAGATCATAATTTATTCGAGTAGCAAAAGAACTCAAAAGTAAGAAAGAGTCAAGAGATTTTCTCTTGACAGCTTAGTCCAGCTCCTTCGCGACTCAGAACGTGAATGGTGCGACTTGGATTCTGTACAGTCGTCAGGGACGGCTAGAATTTCAGTAAATTAGAAAATGGTCGCCACCATGAGGAGCTTAGCCCGGATAATTATTCTGGAAAATATGACGTAAGGGTGCATTGAATGCACCCTTACTCTCGAGAAGGTGTGATAATCCTTCACACGAAAACGAGCGGCTTTTGCTTATGTGCTCTCTCTTTGTCAACAAAGGATTATTCATACACAAACAGTGATTGAATTACATCCAAGAAATGGACATGTCGTGCTTATTGTTTTACTCATAATTTTAAACTTTTCTTTACTTTGTTTAAACACCAAAATGCGGAATATACACAGTAGAGCATTTACTAGATCGGCATTCTTTCGTTCAAAATTCATATACTAACAACAAAACCGCGATGCGTTTCCTATACGAGATTTATTCTTTTGGGGAGTCTCATTATAAGGAGGACGAGGAAAGCCGTGGATCAATTGAAAGAACTGGAATTAGCAACAGGAGAGCATGCAGACCCATGTGTCGGAAGTCTATCGTGGTAAACAACTATTGCGAAGGTCCAGATTCGCGAGAGATCGAAGTTATCTTGGGGCCGGATTGGCAAACGGAACACAAAAAGTAGAAAAAACAGTGTAGTACTGTGAAACATTGCCGGAAAAGGGCCTGAAGGTGCAGCAGTAGTAAACAGCTTACTTACTGAAACACGATATTTTATTTCAGCAATCATAGTCAAATTTTGATACCACGGATAAACTAGTGATATCTGACAAACTTGTTTTGAAATCAGGCCGGGAAAGTTACGAAATTTGGAACCACAGATAAACTCTAGTATCCAAGTGATATCCAACAAACTTGTTTTGAAATCAGGCCGGGAAAGTTACGAAATTTTGATACACGGATAAACTAGCATCCAAGTGATATCCTACAAAGTGGTTTTGAATCAAGCCGGAAAGTTACGAAATTTTTGATACCACGGATAACTAGTTAAGTATCCAAGTGACATCCAAAAACTTGTTTATAAATCAGGCAGGGAAATTATGAAATTTAATGCCACGGATAACTAGTATCCAAGTGATATCCTACAAAGTTGTTTTGAAATCAGGCGGGAAAGTTACGGAATTTTGATACCACGGATAAACTAGTATCCAAGTGATATCCTACAAAGTTGTTTTGAAATCAGGCCGGGAAGTTACGAAATTTTGATACCACGGATAAACTAGTATCCAAGTGATATCCAAAAAACTTGTTTTAAAATCAAGCAGGGAATGTTACGAATTTTGATACCACGGATAAACTAGAGTATCCAAGTGATATCCAAAAAACTTGTTCTGAAATCAGGCGGGAAAGTTATGAATTTTAATATCACGGATAAACTAGTATCCAAGTGATATCCAAAAAACTTGTTTTAAAATCAGGCAGGGAAAGTTATGAAATTTTGATACCACGGATAAACTAGTATCCAAGTGATATCCGACAAACTTGCTTTAAAATCAGGCCGGGAAAGTTATGAAATTGTAATATCACGGATAAACTAGTATCCAAGTGATATCCAAAAAAACTTGTTCTGAATTCAGGCCGGGAAAGTTATGAAATTTTAATATCACGGATAAACTAGTATCCAAGTGATATCCAAAAAACTTGTTTTAAAATCAGGCAGGGAACGTTATGAAATTTTGATACCACGGATAAACTAGTATCCAAGTGATATCCCAAAAACTTGTTTTAAAATCAAGCAGGGAAAGTTGCGAAATTTTGATACCACGGATAAACTAGAGTATCCAAGTGATATCCAAAAAACTTGTTCTGAATTCAGGCCGTAAAGTTACGAAAGTTGGATACCACGGATAAACTCTAGTATCCAAGTGATATCCAACAAACTTGTTTTACAATCAGGCAGGAAAGTTATGAAATTTTGATACCACGGATAAAATATTGATATCCTGCAAACTTGTTTTGAAATCAGGCCGGGAAAGTTTCGAAATTTTGATACCACGGATAAACTAGTATCCAAGTGATATCCAACAAACATAATTTGAAATAAGGCCGGGTTCGAAAGGTATGCAATTTTGATACCACGGATAAACTAGTATCCAAGTGATATCCAACAAACTTGTTTTGAAAATCAGGGCTTCTTGGCAGCTTTTGCTCGAGCTCCAATAACATATGATTATTCTTTAAGTTCGTCTTTCAGCGCTTTGTTTTCCTCTTCAGAGCTATTTCGTTGTCGATTTACCGCAAAAATGTTAGCCGCCATTTGATTATGATATGACCCCGATATACTCGTATTACAGCTCGTAATATATAGCCGCTTTGAATTGTGGATGGAGTTGGAGAGCTGCAGTTACGTCTCTCTGTCGAATAAGACCGGCACAGATTATTTCAACGTAAGTCTTCGGTTGTTTGTTTACGAGTCTTGACTGCATGAATTGAAGACCACCATAACTATCCGGGCAGCAATTCTATTTCAGAGCATGCTTTAGATATGCTCCACTGGACGATTATACGTGGACAATGAGATTTACCGCCTATTCCTTGAAATACAACCTTTCTAGCTCTCTTCAAATTCTCAAACAAAGTCATATCCTAAATCCCGAGAACAATGAAGGTTTATTCATGAGTATATTATCTGCAAAGTAAAATCAACTCTGATGCATTTTGGCGCGAGATTGATCGCTGTATGTTTCACTCAATAAATCAGCGTTTGCAAAAGCCGCATTAGTAGTACAGAAAACATAACTTCCTGCCCTTTATACAAATTGCAAAGACAAAACCTTTCCCTCCAATAACAACTTCAGTTTGCCAGGTAAACGTGACTACCAGTGCCTGTTATTTTCCCGAGTAGCAGCAAACCAGCGAAAGATCAAAGCTGTGCGTTTAGTATACAACGTTAATACTTCTCTATAGTGGTCTCCCGGGGTAGCTCTACCACTGCTTGTGACACAACAGGACTCATGATCAGTTCGCTGCTTAGTAAGTCGAAGAAGCTGGCTATTCGTGGACAAGAATGGGTCACAGCTCTCCTATGCTTGTGTTCGAGCGCGCAAAAGTGCGTAGTTTCCGCTGTGACCTCTGCGGATGCTAATTGATGTTTACCAGCAAATGTCAATAAAAACCAGGCAGTGACTTGGCAGGGATTAACACCTTTCTCAAGTGGTGGGGGCGCATTTTTTACTTGCCCAAAGCTCCTCATGAGTTGACAGAAGACAGTTGAAACTAGTGTTTAGTCAGCCAATCAGAATGCGAAAACACAGAGGCACTTGCTCCTTGGGTCAAGGGCTAAAAATGTCATTAAAAGTGGCGTGACGAAGACACAACCCTCGCGCCGCATATCTTGACGAGTAAAAAATACTCTCCCAAAAATACCTTGCAGTGATAGACCTGCCGCGCAGTTCATTATGCAGTCACTATTTTTCGTCATTTGGGGCGCGCAGTTGAATGCATGAATAATATAATCTACAGGCTCATCAATAGACGCTTTCATCTAACCTATGTAGTTGAGGTAGCGTTATTTCCTGGGCTGCTGAAAGGTTTGTATATCTCGGGAACCACTGGGGCTATGATCATCAAACTTTTACACAATGACCATGAGCCTTGGACAAATCACCACACCTATTTTTGTCACGTGGGAGCAAAATGTGACGTCACAATGACGTCATTCTCAATGTTTTATCAATTTTTAAGTAATTTTAATTAACTTCCAAAAACTTGGTAGATAATACTCTAAAAGCCAACTAATAATATCAAGATAATGTAAATGTAATAATTTGTGACATTAACACATAAATTTTATTAAACTTGCGTCATAATGACGACTTTTGAAAATATTGTCCGCCATCTTGGATCCGCCATCTTTGATCCGCCATCTTGGATTTCATTTAATTTCCATTTGACTCTTCAGATAAATACTCAATGAGAAAAAAATGGTCAAAATGTACAACATACTCATCAAAGAAGTGTTTGACATTCAACAAGTTGAATTAAAAGGAAATTTGTGAATCCCAGAGCTAGTTTTAGACCATATGTTAAAATGAACAAAATCCCCCTACCCCTCCCCCAAAGATTTTGTGTCAAGAATTAATCAGCCTGTACATAAATTACTAAGGAGTACAAGCTCCGATAGTCATAAATTGGGCAATGTGTCCAACATTAAGCTTGAAATATGAAAAATTCACGTTTTTTCGAGTTTTGCAAAACATGCATGTCAAAAAGTGGTTGCCATGGAAACTGGGTCGTTGACACTGACATGTCATTGACACTAAAATGTCCCCAGATAAATTTTAGGAAAAGTCACGAAGTTTCACCATCATAGCTGCATGGTTTTAGAGTAATCAGGATTTTACTGGAGTCTGAATAGGGTAAAAAGAGATATAATTATTACATGTAATTATAGTGTCTTTCCGGAGGAGGAAGCACTCATGTACAAATTTTGCAATGGCTTTTTGTGCTTTCGTATTTTTACCTGAGTAATTTATCAAAAAGTATGTTCAAGGGGAGGATTCCCCCCCCCCCCCCCCCCCCCCCCCCCCCCGCTAAATAATGACACGTCCCTAAGCTAAACGAGCCCAGAAGCGGCTTTATCTCAAACGACACATTCTTTGACTGTCTAGAAACAAACAATAAACCGATTGGACAACAAAAATGAAAGAAATAGTCTATACAATAGGCTGCGGCGAGCTCTGGTTAGCTATAACCGGAACCCGTCATATAAGCATCCAATACGCCAAAACATTTTTTAAGCAAAGAGTTCAAGATATCGAGTTTCAGAACTGGTTAAACGAAATGTCAGACGAAAATAAGAAAAATGGACACAAAAACAAACTCCGAACCTATCGCACTTTCAAAGAAATCTATTCCTTAGAATCATATTTACTAAATGTTCACAACGTCAAGCACAGAACTGCCCTCACGCGCCTAAGGATTAGTGCCCACAAGCTAGAAATAGAGACCGGGCGGTATGAAAAACCATACAAAAAGCCCGAAGAGCGCATATGCACTAGATGCAACTTAAATGTAACCGAAGATGAACGGCACTTCTTACTAAAGTGCTCACTATATGAGGACCTCAGAACAAAGATGCTTGACGTTGTGAAACAAAAAATAAAGAGAAGCAGAATAAACGAAGACGAACTCTTTCGCCTCCTAATAAACCCGCCCGCAATAATTCAAAAGGAGGTGAGCGGATTCGTCTTCAACTGCGCAAAAATGCGTGAAAACAAATAATTTTTTTTTCCTTCCTCTCTCTACTATACATTCACCAGCCTTACAACCAATGTACTCTAAGTATAAGGTGGCGGAGAATAAAATGAATCTGAATCTGAATCTATGAATCCCTAACTTGGGAATTTTTAATCCCTACAAATTTCGTATCCGTTCGCGGATTGCGTAGCTGAACGTTGGGCTTTACCTCCGTTTAAGAACCTGTGTTTGTTTGGTGGAACGAATCATGATGAAATAATAACTGAACACAATGATGTCCTCTGGGATTGGTTTTTTACACGGAGGTATATGCCAGGGGAATTGAAACTCTATCCAAAAATTCTAAGTGACCTTTTTAATGGCAAAAATACCCAAATGAAACTAGTAAAATTTCACCTTTTGTGCAATTCGAAATTATCCAGGGGATCTTATTATGCCCCCGGCGTCGGCAGCCTCGCAGGAACGCGATAGTAAGAAGTCTGGATGAGAAATTAAGGAGCATAAACCGAGTAAACGTCTAGTAATATTGAGAGTTCACACGCCGCACAGAGGGCCAATCAAAAAGCACAAAGGGTAACGACAAAAGGACTCGGGAGTTTTGATTGACGGAAGCCAGAAGGCAGTTTTCCGACGGTTGGAAATCGATAACGAGCGTACGCAGAATTATGAAAATCGCAGTAAAGCTTTCGACACTCATCTGCAATACGCTCTGTTTCTGTAATACAATTACTCAATGCTCAAGTTTAGGGATGGACCCTTAGAAATTGGGGAGGGTGGATGGTAATTGTTTTTGCGCATGTTTTTTTTTCGGGGATCAGGTTGTGCAATAATTTTTTTCCGGACTTTGTATGATGTTTTTTACCAGCTTGGATCTCAGCAAGAATTTGGTGATCAAACACAATTTCCCACAATGTCGTGATCAAATAAAATAAAACGCAGTTCAGTAGTGATGTAATCCATAATTTATTTATATACTTACAAAAAGTACAAAAAGGATGTTAAAACATTTTAAGACATGTTTGCATGTCGCGTCGAAAATGGTTTTCTCCATTTTACAACCAAAGAAAACTTAACAGAAAAAACAATCTTTAAATTCCATTTGTTCTGCCATGGTTAATCTAACTCTCCCTCTGCAATAGACAAAGTATCCTCTAAGCTACAAATGGAATTTCTAACGCCCAGATTGGGTATACCTCCGTGTAAGAACCATTCCCAGAGGACGACACCATTGTGTTAATTTAATATTTCATCATGATTCGTTATACTACAAAAAAGAGGCTTTGTGACGAAACTCGTGAACAATACACGGGTTCTTACACGGAGGTAGAACCATCAGATTCGGCGCGGCAAAAGAACCTTAAAGTATAATTTATATGATGGAGAATTTACACTATCATGCAATAAATATGAGCTATTTCTCATGTTTTATACTATTCAAATAGGCCTTTGGCGATAATATAATACGTTTAACTTATTTATAATAAATTTACCTTATTTAACATTTATTTAAAAGTATTTTTTCAAACCATAGGGTTGTAATGGTTTTGTCACAAATTGATACATACAGTATATATATATATATATATATATATATATATATATATATATATATATATATATATATATATATATATATATATATACTGTATATATCAATTTGTGACAAAACCATATATATATATATATATATATATATATATATATACGTCTTGAAACCTGTATCCAGTGGCGTTCAGAGTGCTCAATACTTCGCAGTAGAGCTTTATAACAGAATACAGTGGTCGGTGTATCAAGTTCTCATTTTAATGCATACAGTACTGTTTCGTACGGAGTCGCAGACCGCGACCCGCACTCCTCAGTGCACAAACCCCGAGTGGTTGCTTACAAATAATCGCTATCATTTAGCATTCTAATCATTTGACATTCTTGAGAAAGTATTTGTCCTTATGGCGGCATTTACTGACTAGTTCATTACGCTTATTCAGCGTGGCTGCACCGGGTTTACATAGAATGAAGTACTTCTCGCTAATACACAGTGCGCAGCGCTTGACACACTTGAGTAGCTGTGTGCGTGGCAAAGAATCTTCCAATTGATCTTATAATGAAGGTTTCTTTCTTTTAGGCGCCAGATGTATTTACTTAGCTCAGTTGCGTTGCGCTTCGAGGAATGTAAGAAAGAGGCTTTGTGATTTGCATACCTAGATTTGAATTCAGTTGCCGTAAGACCTACATATGTTTCTACGCTATCTTCTGATGTCACAGTGGCTTGATACACGATATTTTTCGCTAGGCATTCGCCTTCTAGCGGGCATGCATCGGCGTCGGCGCAGTTACATTTTCTTTCTGGCTTGGGATCCCTGTGTGGTTCGGGATCCCTGTCCTTTCTTAGCTTTCTTTTGTTTTCATTCTCAATTAAGCGGGCAACGTTAGGCATACAACTATAAGAGAGCTTAACAGTGTTTCTATTAAAGATCTTATGCAGTTTGTTATTAGCCGGGAAACATTTATCGATTACTCTAAGGAACTCCTGCCTATGTTGGTCTTGACGTTTCTGTCGTATGGCGGATTGAACCAAATAATGCTTCGTTTCCTACATATATATGTACAAATTCATTTTCTTTTGGAGTCGACAGGGTAAAATTATTGTGATGAGATTCTTTTTTTAAGGTTGCATTTTCAGTCGACGTATATTTAACAATTATTCCTCGAGCCCGAATGGGCTCTGAGTCAATAGCCCATGAGGCCGAAGGCCGAATGGGCTATTGACTCAGAGGCCATGAGGGCGAGAGGAATAATTGTTTTAGTCAAATCACACTAGTAGGTCAATTTGTATTGCCAAAAAATGTTTTTGTTCTGGTCATTTGCCATTTTTCTGGCTTTCAAATCCCACACTTTTCGCTACTAGTAGGCTATAACTTATAGCCTACTAGTAGCTCAACCAATCAGAACGCAGCATTGATAATAGACCACTAATGTGATTTGACTAATACGCATTATTTTGTTCTGCAGCAAATTTGTTGCTTTCAAGGCTATTTGAAGAAACATTGATTGTCTTGTTCCAGAAACAGATAACTAGTGCCTGTTCTAATAATAATAACAATCGAATTTAACTGTTTCCAAAAGAAAGCCAGGTGAAAATGCCGCCAAAACATGCCGTCAGAGGAAAAGCAACTACTTCTAAAGCCTGGTTTCCATATAGTCTTATCTGTCGTATCTGTCGCATCAGTCGACCGTGAAACAATGGAAATTGAAATTATTCTTTTGTTTCACGTTTGACTGATATGACAGATAAGACTATATGGAAACTAGGCTTAAAGGCCCATCACCAACCGGGAGCCTTTGCGCCACGTTTTCTTTTGTTTTCAAATTGATCCATTGTTTTTCAGGTGCTCTGATTGGCTAATAGTCCGCAAAGGCTCTCGGTTGGTGATGGGCCTTTAAGTTGGCGGCTGCAATGACAGCTCAGTTTATTGCCTGGTGTCTGAAGATTGAAGTGGGTTTCCCATTCCTGTCTGTACGTCTGAAACAGAAAAAAAGCTTACCATAGTGCGACTTACATTATGGGTATTTTTACCCTTCGAGCAGAGGTTTCTTTCTTTCAGTCTTTTATTAGCTAGCAAAGTTATTCGCGAGTCGGGTATCTCCGTGATTAGTTTGAATTGCGCCAGATACGCGAACAACTTTGCTACAATAGCTAATAAAAGTCTGACAGAAAGAAACCTCTGCTCGCAGGGTAGGGTATTTTGGTCAGTGCAAGAAATTATTATTATTTTTTTTTCACAAGGGAAAAACAATTTTCCACAACTGTGCCATGCACACACAAAAAGGATCCTCCCCTTAAGGTTATTCCCCTGTTTGCACGGCGCACGCTGTTCTGCGCATGGACGCGCGATCAATTCTATTTTATTTATTTATTTATATGATTTGCCCAAGGGCGGGGAATCCTCACAGAGCGATGCTCCAATTACGAGGTTCCCTTATCGGTGTAGTGGGTTAGTAAGTTGTAAGCCCTGCACTGAGGATGGGCAACTTCCGACGTCCCCGTGGTTCTTTAACGTCCCTCTGGTTCAGGTTAATGTAGTGCATGTGAGAGACGGGACCAACGGTTTAACGTCCTTATCCGAGAAGATCTAACCATTTGCAGATGTTAAAGCAAAGGCAGCACCTTCTCCTCAATTACTAGAAAAAGACCCTGAGTGTTGGACCGGCCGGGGTTGAACTCCCAACCTCCCGCACATAAGCCCAGCGCTCTACCACTGCGCTAACCGGTCGTTCGAAAATGACGCAATCGAGCGCGCGCGCAAGCTAAATATCCCCATTTGAGCGAGAAACACCTTTTGGGGATATTGCGCGAAAAAAAGATTGGGCACCCCCATTTTTTATTTACCATTTTGTTAAGACTATCATTCCCCTGGTATAAAAAAAGTTTAAAGAAATTTCCACGACAGGTTTTTGAGCTATCGTCATAAAAAGCCACAAAATAGTAAACTTAATAGTAAATAGACAAATTAAGAAAAAAATTCTACGACAAGTTTTATTTCAGGGGAATTACCTTAAACCGATTCTCGGGGCCCCTGGTGAAGTTTGCCAGAAAAACGCTAAGATACTCGGTGATTTCCACACAGTCTTTTTACAGCTTGTTCATAAAGTTTTGGTGAATTCGACAAAGGGCGCTCAACATATTGCTTTTGGAAAATTTCACTTAGTAGCTAGCTGTTCAAGAGAGCTTTTCCCGTGACGTCACACCTTTATTTACACAGGAAGCCTGAACTGAGGCCAGGGATTTGGTGCAGACTCGTACCCAGTCACTATTGTAGAAAAGTCGAGGAACGCAGGGGATTATGGGAAGGATTAGCAGAGCGCAGGGGGTTGTGGGAAGGATTCGCAAGGAGCGCAATGGATTGTGGACCGGGTGATCGTCCCACATTGCATTGCGCACAGCCTCGCTAATCCTCCTCATAATCCCCTGCTCTCCTATGCTTTTCTACTATAGAGCAGCCATCCTTGACCTACTTAGCGACTGGATACGACCCTGGATTTGGTGAGTTTCCTTGGCTACAACATCTTCCTTACCTTGTGCAGTTCTTTCAGCAGCTGGGGGTCGTGCTGGTGCAGGCCGTTTCTCAGGTAGATAAGGTAATAAACAGCAAGCTGGAACACGGCAGCCTTGTCCATATTATGACTCATACACGGGAGCGTGTCTCGAAAGAAGTCTGCTGCTTTACTAATCCGCACTCTACGGGAAAAAAGGAAACAGAATCTTAATAATCTTATACCCTTTTCACACCGGCGCTTGGACCAGTTTAAAGGTAGTTTAATTAAACTGGTTTCAATCCTTATCTCCTAAGAGCAGCCTGTTCCAAGGACAAAACTGAATAAGCTGCACTGTACATGTTATCAAGTGATCATTTAGCTAGTAGGAGTTGGAAACAGCAAGACATTTCACATGTTGCGAGGCAAAGAAAACTTTGTTTAAACTCCCTTTTCTTAATCTTTTTATGTCATTTTATATTCGACTATTCGCCGAAAATTAGTTCGACGACTAATTGTTAAATATATGTACTTTTATCTTATGAAGAATGAAGAGACTTTATTTACTTATTAATAATGCTACAAAGTGTACACCAATCTACCATTTGCGTCCATCCATGTAGTGTGACGATTTTTTCGTGTTGGTTTTCTTTTCAAACGGCACGTTTTGTCGAAAAGAAAGAAAGAAAGAAAGGATCTTCTCCTCATCGTGAGGGAACTCAAAGCGGCTGAAAGTACACAACGCTAGACAAGGAGAGGTTGGAGGACTTACGGGCTGCATAGATGGCGCAAATTGCAGCCGCGCAGCTTACAATCATGAGGGCTGTTGAACAGTATATATGCCTCCGAGAGTCAGGCCATTGCACCGGGAGACAATCCCCTACTCTTACGAAGAGTGCAATGGGTTCTTTAGCGTCCACCTTGAGCAGGGGTGGAAGGGAAGGCAGACGGGACCTCGGTTTATTGTCTCATCCGAAAGACAAGTAGAAAGAAAAGTAGTGAACGTTTCTCGCTCTCTGATTGGCTGAAAACATAACGGCCAAAACTGCAGCCAATCAGCGAACGAGAACCGTAACTGCTTCTCGAAAAAAAGTTTGAAATTTAAACCAACGCGAAAAAATCGTCACGCTCCATGGAAAGCAAATGGTAGTAAATGCTGCTTTCGGAATTTGGTCATTGAAGCGGGATAGAAAATGGGTACTTTACTTGAGAAGCAATGGCTGATTGCATTTTTAAACCGCACCGGGGGGTTGAGGACCTCTTTAAAAAGACCCCCGCCCTGGAATTTCCACTTGTGAAACAGACCCCTCCCCTGGAATTTCCAACCTCATAAAGGACCCCCTCCCCTGGAATTTCCATTTTTTCTTGCAAAATACCCCTGGAAAATCTATTTTGGATAAAATGTCCCTGGAAAGTCACCTTTTTTACCCCTCCCCCTGGAATTTCCAGTCTCCAGACACACCCCCTCCCGTGGAATTTCCATAGTCCAAAAACAACCCCCCTGGAAAATTTCCATAGGTCCTCAATCCCCCCTGTGCGGATTAAAAATGCATTCAGCCAATAGTGTTGATCAATGTTGTCCAATGACCAAAGAACAAAATTGCATTTTCGTATCAAACTATGCTTTTGAAGATTTTGTAGGGAAACAAAAAGGAGAGATTCCCTCCCTAGGCTCCTTGGCAAAAAAACCTAAGCAGAATTAGTATTTTAACCCTTTTCACACTTAAGACCTAAATAGCAATTCTCCTTACTCAAAGCAACACATTTCCCTATACACTTGATGGGAGAATTTGGTGCTGTATCTGTTCCTTAACACTTGACTCATGAAATTCTCTCTTGTTTTCTTGACAATGCCTTGATATAGTTGGGAGAAGTTTTAGGTTGATCACCTCTGAGCGTGGAAGGGTTACCGTCGGTTGCAGCTACCCATCTACACACACGTCAAAAACATGTTCTGTCGTCACGCGAAACTTCAAAGTTTTGACAGTGAAACTTGGATGTTTTGACGGCCAAACTTGAACGTTTTTGTCACAATATTCAAGTCCGCACTTTCGTTTCAATAACAAACATAGCAAAAAGCTAATATTCTGGTAACTTCACAGTTTTCTGGTCAAAAAGAAAATAAATCAACTGAACTTTTTACCTTTTTCCACTCACGAGCGTCACCAAAGCTTCACTGTCAAAAGCTTCACTGTCAAAACTTCGAAGTTTCACGTGCCGACAGAACATGTTTTTGTCGAGCGTGTAGACGGGTAGATGCAACCGACGGTATTATCCTATTTTAGGAACCTACAAAATCATGCAGTATTGAAGCAGAATGGATTGGATAAAACCAAAAACATGTAACTTAGTTGAAACATGTAACGGCAAACCAAGCTGTGGATTATTTGTGGCGAGTTTATGACCATATTTGGTCAATAATGAACTCTCGACTGCTAACCAAAGCAGGTTTGCTTTTCATAATATTTCATTTTTTTGCTCAAATAAAGTAGAGTAACAGTGGTAAGTGATAATATAGTAACATTTAACATCTTGAAGTCTTGCAACAACATTATTTCAAAATCAGTTCAATGGTTTATTCTGCAAATTTTCGTTTAAAAACCTTTATGAATCACTTAATGAGCAATTATACTAAAGCAATTAGTCGCCTCAGGCTCCGTGGTTATCCGCTGATAATCATAAACAAAATGAGCTAGCACCATAACACTGTGTAATCACCTTCTGTGTCGTTCTTTTGCATTATGCCTGTCATTGGGCTTAGCCTTAGGGTCAAATGCCATCTCTTCCATCTCCTCATCAATATTCATAAAGTACAGTGGAGCCTGTGATACTGCAAGTGGGCTCTTGCCTCCCCTGGTTCTGTCATATCCAGATTAGCTGGCAGGGGGGACATGGTTCTTTGGTCTGTGCTGTTTGAGAGATCAAGTTCATCTTCTTGGAGGCTTGTTTATCCTCTACTGGACTGTTGAGAAAAAAAAAAAACAGAATGAGATGATTCCCCGGGGACTCCCATAAAAAAAGAGGTGCTTGTCCTATCCCTTCGGTATAAAATTCAACCAACTGCTATCTCTTAGGGGTGTCCATTAAAGAGTCTACTTCTATCCCTTAGGGGTCTCATGCTAAAGGTGACCTAGGAATTCAGCAACAACTGAATAAATCACTTCAACTTGATGGTAATTTCAAGGACCGCAATAACATTAGGACGTTCCACAACCAATTTGCTATCCCTTAGGGGTAAAATTCACTGTTGACCACACCCAATTACCCTGCGAGCAGAGGCTTCTTTCCATTGTTTTGCCAACGCGACATACCAGTGACACGAACGGCCTCAATAAAAGGTAAACAACTGACAGAAAGAAACCTCTGCTCGCAGGGTACATACCAGTGACGTGAACAGCCTCAATAAAAGGTAAACGACTGACAGAAAGACATCTCTGCTCGCAGGGTACATACCAGTGACGTGAACAGCCTCAATAAAAGGTAAACGACTGACAGAAAGACATCTCTGCTCGCAGGGTAACACCCAATTTGCTATCCCTTAGGGTTAAAATCAATTTTTCTGGCGAGCACCCCAGTCTATTTTTATGGGGAGTCCCCCGGGATGGTTAATTGATAACAGTACTTGAGAATCTTATTATTTTAGTCTTAGAAAGAAAAAGTAACTGAAACTTGCATTATTATATAGGAATTCCCACATCAGATTCAATAGCTTTTGCTATCAAATTTCCAAGTTTGAAAACTGTTCAGCCTGGTCATCAGCCAGGGGGTCGTTTCTCGAACCTGAAAATTCTCAGGCCTAAAAAGTTTGTTCTGTATAATAGATTGACCCCAAACTTGTTCATTTTCTTTTCTACCCTGCTGATTTAAATAGTCTAGAACTTCCTATTCATGGATATCTATAGTGTTTATGTCTCAAAAATGAAATTTTCGATTTCATTCAAACACTCAAATCAACGAAAAATCACCTGAAAATTCTCGGAGGGCAGCTTCTCCCTAAAACTTTCCATTGTTTTTCCCCCGAGTTTTTCGGGCACTGAAAATATCAATGAATGGGCAATCTAGACTATTCAAATCAGCAGGGTAGAAAAGAAAATGAAAAACATATTTAACTATTAACTAAATCAATCTAAATCAGCACTAAAACACACGTCATCACTTTAGTAAAACTACAAAATTTCGCTGCATCACATCCAATATCTTCTGAGAAAAGGAACCTTGAAAATTTAAAAATTTACAGACGTTTGTATGACTGGGGGTATACGTCATACCCCCAGTCATACAAATCTCTGTAAAATTTTCAATTTTCATTCTCTGCTTTCTCAGCCGATATGGCATTTGGCATAGCGAAAATTTAAGGTATTACTAATGTGAGGATACTCTTTCTAGTGCCAGTATTTGATTTTCAGTCAGTTTAATTTTAAGACATGTGAATTTGCGGCGGCCATTTTGGAAAAAGGTCTATTGGCAAAGTGTTTATATTGCATTTAGTTTCATCTGCTCTGTTAATTTTACTTACTCTTCCCCTTCTTTGTGCTCATCTTCCCCTTTTTCCTTTTCTTTCACATCCACTTCTTCATCTCCCATCTTTCCACTCCCATCCGGTCCCATGACATCAAGAAAGTTGTTAATTCCAGGCAACTTTCTCATATTTCCTTCACTTCCATCCTGAGGGTCCTCATTTGCCCCAGGGGACTTAATTGCATTGGTCCCCACCAACTCCACAGCAGCATTCAATCTCTTCTTCATGTCCTTGTAGGAAATGGTCCCTGGGCCTTGAGAGGGAGTTAAACTACCTTGGGGAGTTCCCATCAAATTCAGAAAGCTTTGGTCTTGGTTTCTGATACTGACGATCCTCGGCATTATATATTCAGGCATGTAGGGGGAGGCTCCTACTCTCGCAGCAGAAAGGGAAGGGTACGGCATCATCATGGGCGGATATAGGTAGGGCTGTAGAGGGACTACTGGTTGATGGCCTGACTGGCTCATGCTACCCTGCCCTACTGACGTGTACTGGGGAGTATAACATGCCTGCTGCATGTCCCCCTGGCCTACTGACGTGTACTGGGAGTATAACATGCCTGTTGCATGTTCCCCTGGCCTACTGACGTGTACTGGGAGTGAAGCATGCCTGCTGCATGTTCCCCTGGCCTACTGATGTGTACTGGGGAGTGTAGCATGCCTGTTGTGATACATTTATTACACCTGGAAACTCTGGCAGTGCTGATGGCAAAGCTTGTAAAGTTGGGTTTCAGTGACTGCTGGGGAGTCCTTTCATAAAACAAAAAACAATAATAAAATGAGTAATTAAACAAGTAATTAAACAAAATGAACTTTTCCTTACCACCTAATTTATAACATTTGCAGGCCACTTTTCTCTGCATTTCGCTGGCTGATGGTCGTGAGGAAAAGAGACATCTGCGCTGGGTTGAAACTCGCTTTGTTTTGCCGCCGTCCACAACCTTGGACGGTTTGCTGACCGTTTCTTGAGCCCACTGTATGCGCATGCATATCTACAGACATTTTCCACTGATATTATTTGAGCCCCCCAGCGGAAAACGTCTGTAGATATGCGTGCCCATACAGTGGGTTCAAGAAACAGTCAGCATCCAGCCTGCCTACAAGTGTGACATGTGATGCATTATGTGACGCATGCAATAATTTTTCAGCTATCCAATTTATTGCAGGCCTCTTTGTCTGCATTTCACTGGCTGATGGTCGTGAGGAAAAGAGACATCTGCACTGGGTCGAAACTTGCTTTGTTTTGCCACCGTCCACAACCTTGGATGGTTTGCTGACCGTTTCTTGAGCCCACTGTATGCGCATGCATATCTACAGACATTTTCCACTGATATTATGTTAGCCCCCCAGCGGAAAATGTCTGTAGATATGCATGCCCATACAGTGGGCTCAAGAAACAGTCAGCAACCAGCCTGCCTACAAGTGCGACATGTGACACATTACGTGACGGGTGCAATAATTTTTCAGCTATCCAATCTTTGATATCATCGATGGGATAAGTCGCTCGACTTAAAAAACATCAATAATTCGTCGGGGGCGCTCAACCAATCAGAAGCGGGAAAACATGTTGAATGAATAATAATACCATTTCCATTCACTGAAGCCTTGACAATTTTTCGCATATGTTTACATTTCAAATTCAAGCTGAAGGCTGGTTTCCATATAGTCATATCTGTCTCATCAGTCATTCATTCATTCATTCATTCATTTTATTGGGATATTTCAAGTATAAAATAAATAATCGGACTGACCCGCAGATAGTACAAACTAATCGAGGTGGGCCAGTCTTACAGATTTCTCAGAGTAATTAAATTACATGTGACTATTAAGAGGTTTATATTTCATATAGCTTTAAGACTTAAATTAAAAAAATAAAATAAAATAAGGTAAAGGAATTAAGTGAGGAAAAAGAAGAAGAAACGAGAAAGTGAGCATAATCTATGTCTTCTTTGAAATCAATACAGATATTTCATCTGCATCGATATTATACCAATTTTCAGAAATTAGAATATCTAATAGAATTTCTCTTAATTTTTTTTTAATCTTGTTTGGGAAGATGCCTGAGGTTCAGGGGGATATCATTCCAAATTTTGACCCCAACACGTGAAAAAGCATTTTTTAGTATATTCAATCGCGCATTTTGTCGGTTGAAATTTTGGGAGGACACAGAACGGGTGAAGTAATTGGTGTCTGGATGATGTTCGAGAAAACAAGTTTAAGATATTTTTTGGCGCAATATTTTGATCAACATCGTACATAAGACTCGCAACAGATTCATAATATAAGAAGTTAATTGGTAGAATGCTAGCATCAACAAAAAGGGGGATAGCATGTTCTTTCCTATCAGTAAAATGGATTAGTCGTAGAGCACGTTTTGAAGTAGGAGAAGTTTATCAATATAGGACTTGGGTGCGGTACCCCAAGTGATTAAGCCATAATTTAAGTAAGGTGCAATTAATGTATTATAAATATTCATAAGGATAGAAAAGGGTACGAAATGTCTTAATTTAGCTAGTATACCGACAGATCTACTTATCTTAGTTAATACAGTATTGATATGGTCTCGAAAAGAGAGGGTTTCATCGATTTGAACTCCAAGGTACTTAACACATGTTTTTCGCTCAAGATTTATAAAGCTGTTGAGTCATAATTGAAAATTGAAATTTTTGGAGGATCAACAATTTTTTTCTGATAGGGGTGAAAAATAACATAATTCGATTTTTTAGCGTTTAAAGTTAGTTTATTAGAAGTTAGCCACTTACATACCTTATTTAATTCAATATTTATTGTTGTTTCCAAAGATTTTAGATTTTTATCATCAAATAAAATATTAGTGTCATCAGCAAAGAGAAAAACATTTAGTTTATCAGAGCAAGAATGTATGTCATTTATGTAAAGAAGGAAAAGCAGGGGCCCTAAAACAGATCTCTGTGGTACACCACAGGTTGTTTCTAACTTATTTGAAATACAGGAGTCCACCTGAGTTGTTTGAGTTCGATTTACGACCTAGGAGACTCCCACGCCCTATCTCATCCGTGCTAATAGGGGTTATTTATCACCCTCCTCGAGCTACGGCCGACGACAACGAGATATTGTATAGTCATGTGCAGTCTATAGTTGACGTATACTTGCGAAACCACCCTGACTGTTTAACCTGTGTCGTGGGCGATTTTAACCCCACCTCGACTAACATCTCGGCAGCTGTTTTTCGCCGTAGGTGTGGCTTAACTCAGATAGTTAAGGTCCCGACTCGAGACACTGGCACCCTCGACTGGATTCTGAACAAACTCCCCGAAAGTCTGGTCGCCCCCAGTACAACTTCCCAAGATCGGCACCACATATCACTACGCAGTTATCGTGAAACCTGTCACTCCTGCCCCGAAGTGTAGTCCCAAACGAGTCATCGAGTCACGTGACACAAGAGACAGCGCGATCAGGGACTTCGGCCAATGGATAACCTCGTTTTCATGGGAACCGCTGTATTCCATCAAATCATGTAAAGACAAGTACGAGTATTTTTCCAAGTACTGACCACTGCGATTGATCGTTTCTTACCACTGATCGTTTCTACCAAGTCTAGTCGTCTCCATCATTCTGATAAACCATGGATCACACCTAGGTTAAAGTCCCTGGTTGCTAAGAGACAGAATGCCTTTTGTAAGGGTGGGAAAACGTCTTACTTATTCAAGCAATTGCGCAACCAAGTTCAGCGCGCGATAAGGAAGGCAAAAAGATCGTTCTATAATTCAAAAGTGAAGAGTCTCAAGCAAACGCGCGTAGATAAGTGGTGGAAGCACATAAAGAGCTTGTCGGGCGTGTCCGCCAGTGACGATCGGTGGTATTCTCAGCTGATTGACGGGTCATCAATTAAGTCTGTTCAAGACCTGTGTGAGAACATTAACTGTTTTTTCGTAAGTCTAACATCAGACTTTGCTTCACTGGCGCCATCTGACGTTACAGGAATTCCCGTAGGAGAAATCCCAGACCATCTCCTTGTAACTCCAAGAGAGGCTTATAACGCCCTATGCGCCTTACAGGTTAAAAAGGCGCCAGGTCCTGACTCCATCCCGAACATCATATGGAAGGTATTTGCTTTTGAACTGGCTCCGGTTGTGGCTGATATCTTTAACGCTTCTTTGCGCGATGGGTATCTGCCTCCGTTGCTGAAGCATGCCGCCGTGACTCCTCTGCCCAAACAACGCCCACCTGCAACGGTAGCAGATGACATCAGGCCAATATCACTTACTTGCCAAATCGCCAAAATCTTCGAAGGGTTTATGCTCGTCAGAGTCCTACCGGAT
The DNA here is from genome assembly GCA_033964015.1 of Scolanthus callimorphus. Taxonomy (NCBI): domain Eukaryota; kingdom Metazoa; phylum Cnidaria; class Anthozoa; order Actiniaria; family Edwardsiidae; genus Scolanthus; species Scolanthus callimorphus. The sequence goes on from CM066911.1 coordinate 18,320,335, forward strand.
ATCTTATCTAAGCTCGATCCTAACCAATTCGCCGTTGCTGGGAAGTCAACAATCGACGCTGCTGTCTACATCTTGCATTGGCTGTTGGACGCACTGGACAAGGGAGGCTGTTCGGGTTTCCTCTTTTTCGCAGATTTTAAGAAAGGGTTCGTTTTGATCGACCATGCAGTCTTGCTAGAGAAACTCCGCTCTTTCGACCTCTATCCATGCCTCCTGAGATGGATCACAGCCTTCCTGGAAGGTCGCTCTCAATTTGTCCGGATCGGCTCTGTCTACTCCTCTACGCAACTCCTGAATGGCGGAATTCCCCAAGGCACCAAGCTTGGCCCGATACTTTTTGCTGTGATGGTGAATGACTTGATGAAATCTTGGATGCCAAGAGTAAAGTTTGTCGATGACCTAACGATATTAGAAGTTGTACCTAGGAACTCGCCTCCAGTTATAAACTTTCTTGTAAATGATATTGATAGCTACGCACGCAAACATCATATGCAGCTAAACCCTCGCAAATGTAAATGTATGGTTGTTGACTTTCTCAAGTATAATAGTTGTGTGTGGAGCCCCGTCGTCATCGGAAACTCGGTTGTGGAGCGCATGCGCACGTTTAAATTTCTCGGAATACATATTGCGCACGACCTGACCTGGGACACACACATTGACTTCATACTTGGGAGAGCCAACAAGCGGCTGTATGCCCTTCGCCAACTTAAGAAATGCGGCCTGACCGTAATAGATCTGGTCCACGTATATTGCTCCCTGATACGATCTGTTGTTGAGTATGGTTGTGTTGTGTTTTCTCATCTCCCGAAGTACCTTTCACAGTCAATCGAAAAAATTCAGAAACGTGCCCTGAATATCATATACCCTGGAACTGACTATGCCATTGCGCTAGACATGGCAAGTCTTTCTTCGTTAGAAGCCCGCAGGCACAACTTATGTGAACGATACATCGATGACCTAAAGCCTGGCAACCCTGTGTTTGAGCTTATTAAATCAAGGACAGTGGCCATTCCCTCAAATTACAACTTGCGATCGGGGGCCACGCAAAGGGTCACCGTTGCCAAAACTAATAGACTCAATGACTTTATTTCTGTAAAATATTGTAAGTAGTTCCATATTTGTATTTTTCCCTTTCCAGAACCCAGTAATTCAGTCTCTTCTATATAGAGCTGCGAGTGGGAAGTAATAAACATATCATTCATTCATTCATTCATTCATTCATTCATTCGATTTGAAAAATAAGATGAAAACCAGTTGTGAATAATTCCCCGAAAGCCATAGTAATAAAGTTTGTCGAGAAGTATTTGATGATTTACTGTGTCGAATGCTTTTTTTAAGTCAATAAGATGCCACAAGTGAAGGACGGCGATCCATATTTCCTTGTATTGCTTCCACAATATCAATAATTGCATGGTTGGTGGAATGAGACTTACGGAAACCATATTGAGAGGAATGTAAAATATCATTTTTATTAATCAGTCAACCATGAAACAAAAGAATAATTCCAATTTCTATTGTTTCACGGTTGACTGATAAGACAGATACGACTATATGGAAACCAGCCTTAATGCACACCACGTACCACACAATAGGTACAAATCTCCCCATTGTAATAAAAATACTGCATCTCTGTGAGGGGGGCGTAAGGGGGGTCGAAAAACTGCATCAAAAAAACGAAAAAAACCGCATCGAGGTTTACCGAAAAAACCGCAACCGCAGCAAAATGATAAGAAAGGAATTCAAGAAAAAGCTAAATAAACACCTTTAAAGAACGTCCATCCAAAGGCTCAGATAAAGAACTTGCTATTGTTACTGCTTGAAAATAAGAATAGGTCATAGGCCTATTTTGGTTTAAGGACTTCAAGGAAACATGAATTTCGTACGATGACAATGCCGGACAGCTCTGAGTAAAAATCACTAAAATTTGAACGACTACTACATGTATAAATGTAAAAAGTCTGAAAAGTACATGAAAAGTATCATGATCTTCAAACACGAGCGCACTTCAGTGATCTCCGATTACTTAGAATTTATATAGACAATAGACACAAAGGAAAAGGGTCACGAATATTCGACACTTACTGAACAGTTTCCCGTTTAATCTAAACGAGGCGCTTCTCCGGTCCTATCTTCATTCAAAACCTATTCTTATTCCTGACGTTCTCTCCACCTTCCCTTCTCCGTAACGAAAGCGAAACTGCATTTACTATTACACCTTGTTGACGTTCTTCTTTCAGGGCCGTAGCAAGCCTCCAAAAAGTGAGGGGGGAGGGCACAATATCTAAAAAACTGAAGGTAGTTTTTTTGGGAGAGCTGAAACTCTTTTTGCGCGTGAAGCGCGCCGAAAATTTAGAGCCCAGCATGTGAAATTACCGTATGTTTGGGGGAACTTTGATTCTTTCTGTCCGGGATTTCTGTCAGCTCCTTTGTCGCCATGTTGTACCGAGCTCGAAACCGTCTTATTTTGAACCGCAAAACCGCAGGTCTGAAGAGAAAATACCGGAAAACCGCACCAAATTAAAGGCAAATCCGCGAACCGCAATGTTTTGAAAAACCGCAATACCGCACAGAAAAAAGGAAAAAACCGAATAACCGCACCATATTTCAGGCAAAACCGCATCACCGCAATCCCTTACGCCCCCCTCCTCTGTGGTAGTCCCACACCGAACCTAAGCTTAGTTCTCTTAAACTCAAACTGGTACAAAAACTGCTCCGTTTAGCAAAAACTCTCGACTCAAACACTCTCGCATTTCGTCTCCTGCAGTCCAAATCCCCCGCATTGTAATATAACTAAGCTTGCTGTAATTCCTATCTCGTCGTGGGAAGTGCTCAGAGGACTCAGAGTGACCAAAGATAGATATGATTCAAGTGGGTCTGAAACAACACATCTCCCGTGGTTGCAGTCTTACCTTCGGGTGAGTTTCCATGCCCAAATTGTTTTTGAGGAGGACAAACGGACAAGCCAAGAAGAAGATCAAGACGAGCTATGATTTGAGACGTTGAATTTTCGCTCGTTTTCGTCATGACGATCAGAAAGTTCGAATTTCGTCAACTTCGTTCGCCATCTTGGATTCGTTTGTCTGCGCGCAGTGCATTCTAGGATAAAAGGTTCAAACACAGGCCTCCCGGTATATTGGGTTTGCCGTCGTGAGACGGCCAAGGATTTTAAATGTTGTTTTAATCATTTGAAAACAAAAACCGAAAAAGATTTTAAGAACATTTCAGAAGACGAAGCGTTTGTGCTATGAACGCAGGGCGGCAAAACAAGAGACACATAGGTATACATGTCGCCTGGCATTGGGCTTTTGCATTTAAAAAGTCATTACCCCCCTGGAATTCCATGCTACGATGTGTATCCCCCATGTCGCCTGGCATTGGGCTTTTGCATTTAAAATCGCGACCCCCGGGCTTGAGGACCCCGGGTTTTTTTTTTACCATAAGTCATTACCCCCTGGAATTCCATGCTACGATGTGTATCCCCCTGGAAATTACAATTTACCCCCTGGAAATTACAGTTAACCCCTGGAATTTCTAGGCTTTGAGTCATGTCCCCCTGGAATTCCAGAATGCCGAGGTCCTTAACCCGGGGGGCACGGTACCAACTAGACTTGTCCTTTAATTTAGTTATATATTAACGTTAGGTACTCTTTCTTCTGGCATTTTGTAGGGTGTTTTTGCGGGTGTTAAAACTGTATTTAGACCTGCATATGCCGTATTTGTACGCTAGGAAACTACACAATAACAAAATTTAGATCACGAGTCTCTCAGACAATTAACAACCCTCTGAAATCCCATCAGAAAGATCGCGCTCGAAATACGAGCCAGGGTAGGAGTACATACAAGCTTTGCTATAATGAGAGGGACTACCAGTTTACCAATTCATTTGTATCGTTCTTTAGAGAGAAAACTGAGAAGAATAGGAGTTCCCCCTCGGGACTTTTAGGTACCGAGGATTCGTCAGAGAGTAAGTGCCTCCTACTCAGGTAAAGGTCTGCTAGCAGGGCTTTTCTGTTAGTTTGATGAGAAAGTGTTTTACATTGATCGGGACTCCTGTGGCGCCAAAAAAGACACCGTGGGGGAGGGGAGAACGATGCAGGAAACTCAAGGATTTTGTGGATCGATGTTCGCACCAAAATTACTCAGTTTTGTTAGCCCATTTCAGTCCGCTGATTTCTTGCGCTCGAATTCAATAGACCGATCCCGTCTTCGCATAATTAATCCCCAAACAATGGACAGTTTTCCCTATGGAATTCAAAAAGGCCGATCAGCTTTTCGTGACGAAAATATAAAACCCCTATACTATGAGCAAAATTCTAACACTTTCCTGCATGCTCTGTGCCAAAGTAAAATTTGGCTGCCCGACGTAGCAACAGTAACTAGGGAGTACAACAATGAATGCAGGATCGGTCAATTGGCCAATCAGATAGATTTTTGTGCATCGCCATGAATAATTCAGTAAATAGATTCTAAAGAATAATTGCAATTGAGCAAAAAAATGTTCCAGTTCCTCCGATAATCTTGGCATATGTCAAATGTAAATTGCGTTTTGACTTGTACAATATTAAATCTAGTTTTTGCTTCCCAAATAAAACTGCGAAAATTCGGCGTGTTTCGTTTGACAAACAATGCTTTGTGCACCAGGGGCGTAGCCAGCACTTATGAGAGGGGGGTTCCAAAATTAAAAAAATAAAAACTCCACATAGATCTCGGGGAAAAACTAGCGTTTGAAGAGATTTGCTTCATTTTATTGGAGCTTTTATTTGTTGTCTATTAAATATTTACAATTTTAGTAGTAAGTCGGTCCAGAATAGAGGCGAGGGGGGGGGGGGGGGTGCGCTGCGGGAGAGGGACCCCTGGACCCCCCCCCCCCCCCCCCCCCCCCCCCCCCCCCCCCCCCCCATGGCTACGCCCTGTGCACCCTCCGAAAATGAAGAATATCGATGAAAACAACTTCCCAAAAAATAATTCTATGGATTGCATGTGACGGCCATGTTGGCTTAAAAAGAAATAAAAGTTCATTTGCTCAGTGCACCAACATGGCCGACGCGCTTTTGTTATTTTTTTTTCCCAAAGGGTTGATTGCAATCCAAGAATAAGGCCATATAGTATCATCTGGGATTTAATTAATGCATTCATTTTAAAAAGAAATCCCAAATAAATATCTTGTGATAAGAATCTTTAAATGTTTTCAAAGTAGCTCTCAAAAGCGAAAGTATTAAGATTAAATGTTAATGACTGTATTATTGATATTTCTAAAATGTGATTAGCGCCTTTTCAATTGCAGACCCCGGCCCATGTCTGATAAAAGGGGCTATTAAGAGGGGAAAATAAATAACAGAAATCCTGACTGCCTTGTGTATTCCTAATTTACAAGCATTCACCGTTTTACTTCTGCTGAAACTAAAAAACTATTTGTCGAAGCAACGACGATAATTTGACGCAGAGCTCGAAGGGCTTAAGGCGTTGAAAGATCGTGGGAAAATCTTTCGGGAACAGACTTTGCAGAAGTCTGGTTTCAAGTATTTGTTTGCTTGGAATGTGTTAAACACTTTGGTGGCGTAATAATAGTTCACAAAAAGCACTTTGATGGTTTGTAAGCGTCTGCGAAGACACATGACTTTAAGGACGAAGGAAAGGCTGTCACATGACGTGAAACTAGTGTTAAACAGTCAAGCTTTCTCTGCTAAAAGTACCAGGAACGAATTTCAAAATATAAAACTCTATAACTTTAAAAGGGCTTTCCGGATTCGTGCTGGGAAGTAATGTACACAACTACTACCATGTAGATTTTTCGAATCAGTGTGGCCTAGAGAAATATTAACGAGAGAGAGAACGTTGCTACATTTTATGAAGATATTTATCAAATCAAACTCATGGGGCACCCAGATTCGAATTTAAAACGCCGGAGAAGCGGATATTGAATTGAAATATCAACATTTGAAACACTGCAAATACAGCGAAAACAAATTCTTATAAAGAGAACTTCGAGGTCTACGCGAGTGGGTGGGATAGATAGAAGCCATGAAGTCCAAAGACTGTACCCAAGATGATGAAGAAACATCTCCCGCTTGGGGTCTCAAGGAAGATGTCGACGAACTCCCTAAACCGACCGCCATGAATGCTTTGGTAGAAGCTTACGACCACGAACAGACTATCCGTGAATGGCAAAAGTGGCGAAAGGCAGCTATAATCGTTTCCTTCGTCTCTGTTTTGCTAACATTGATATTATCGCTCGCTGCATTTATCTGCTCCAAAGTTTCCACAAGCTCTGCCGAATTTGCCATCGCCTTTGATGCAATTCTAGGCGTGGCGTCATCGAGTGTAATTCTGTGGCGTTTTAGGAATCAAAACAACGGGGATTTAGCGCCTGAGAAAGAACGAAAAGCTTGCTTGTTGATTGCCACTGGGTTCATACTATCTGCTATAATGATGTTCACCCGTGCTGTGTACTGCCTTGCAAATAACATTGGACCAACTAAAACCCAAGCCTTGTTTATCCTTTCAGCAATAAGCTGCCTTGTCTATGTATTACTTTTCGGTAGTAAATTTAAGGTGGCCCAGCAGTTAAATTCCGTTGCCATGAGAACCGACGCCATGGATTCCGCCAGTGGCGCAGTGGTTGCGATTGGTGTAGTCGTGAGTACTATGGTATACCAGCGAGCCCGCGCTACTTGGTGGCTTGATCCAGCGTTTGCTATCACTGTTGCTATAGTAACGTTCGCTTATGGAGTCATTGTTATCGTTAGTGTTGTGAGATCGCGCGATTCTGAGGAGTATGTTCAATTCTAATTAATGTAGAACTTTGAAGGCGGCTTTAAATGATACGTCACGGGGATTATACGTCCTAGAAATAGAAAACAAAAACAGCGGGGACATGCTGGTTTAAATAAAATGAAATAGAAAGAATACTGACAGACTAACAGGGATAGCAGATGGTTTTGGCAAGCATTGCCCCGGCATATATATATATTTTTTGCGAGCGCGAGCACTTCGACGCGGAAGCTGCCCTGAGGTCCTAGCGAGAGATTTTTGAATTTTTGCCTGAAGCAAAAACTAGATTTTATCATCGTACAAGTCAAACACTATTTACATTTGGCATAACGCAAGATTTTCTGGGGAGATGAAAGGGAGTTTTTTAGAATCTGTTTGAAATCTGTTTGAAATGCTTGGCGATGCAACAAAAATCGTTCTTATTGGCTGATATGAGAGCAAGAAATCAGCTGGTTGTATAATAAGTGCAAGTGTCCTTTTTGCTTGGCGCCGCGTGGATCATTCGATACTTGAAACTGTAACATTTATAGTTGATGTGTGCCGGCGTAAATATGTTTTGGGCCAGATTATGAGCCTCAGCCTAAAATGAACACTGGGAAGGGCCGAAAAACATATTTACGCCCAAGAACATCAACTACAATACTATTATTATAACTTTGGAGAGCATTGAGTACAAAGCCACGGCATAACGCCGATTGACTCACGCGGGCTCTATAAAGCCGCCAAAGCCCGGATACACTATGAAGTATTTTTGCAGGGCAGTGCTGTCTCGAGAGAATCACTACCGAAGCATGAGGTCCTTTTGATTGATCTGTGGAAAGAGGGCGAATCACTTTGGCAAGATCCCTCATGCACGAAAGCTATATGCCGGCCCTCGTCGCCGAGTGACGGTCAATATCATAACTAAAATATCATTTTCAAAACGTCGCTTTGTTTGGGTTTGGGTTTTTGGTTTCTGTCTCGCCAGTCAAGTCAAACAAACTAAGCCAATCAGCTCCTTGCATTGCTTCGCCTAGTGCAGTCGATTGGCTTTCTGTCGCGACGAAAATCCAGTTGACTGCACTAAACAAAACAAGGCAAGGACCCGTATTGGCTTAGGGGTGGACCATTAGAAATTGGGGGAGGGGGGGGTGGCAATTTTTTTGCGCATGAATTTTTTTTTCGGGGATCAGGTTGTGCAAGAATTTTTTTTCGGAATTATATCATGTTTTTTACTAGCTTGGATCTCTGCAAGATTTTTTTTTGAAAGGATTGGCCTTGCTCGAATTTTTTTTGGGAATTGCCACCCCCCCTCCCCAATTTCTAATGGTCCACCCCTTAGATAATTTGACTGGTGGGACAGAAAAAGCAAAATGAAAAATTCACATCGCGAAGCAACAATTTCGGCCTATAAATGTGGGTAGAAAAGGAGAATAAAAATGAAATAGGAAATGATCTCGAATACTTACTAACACAAGATCACCGGCAAATGCCACGTAAGGTTATATCCAGCTCTATCATTTATCCTTCTCCTCAAGGCTTCTCCTTGTCACTTCTGTATGCACACTCAAGTAAGTTATGCATACTCAAGTCCTCAGATATACGCCGTTTTACAGTCGAAAGACATAAGCGTGTGTTCCCCTTATAAATACGATATATAGCTGATAGCGCGTCGAATACGTATCACCCCTGATAGGATAGAACATGGACTGAAAACTGTGCTTGAACAATTCAATAAGAATGACGGAAATTCTGTCTCGATCCTTTTTTGATTCACGAGATATATGAGATCAAATATTGATGCAAATTAGGTTTTATGACGTGGCGAGAGATATTGTTTAAGACAGAACTCTCTAACTTGTCAATAAATCTTCCTATACAAATGATTTTCATACACAATGATAAAGAAGCCAGATACACACTAATCATGCACTGAAAAAGTCGCTGGATTATAATCGTATATTTTCTACCTCTCGCCACGTCATCAACTTTGCATAAAACATTATCTTATAATGGAAGGCAAAATTTTTGCATTCTTTTACTTCCAGTCCACGCTCTCTCGCTCAGGGGTGATATGCACTTTTAATTGAATTCTGGATTCGTTATTGCATTATTAATTTCATTATGCGTTCCCAGAAAGCATTCATCAGCTTCGAATATTTGGAATTTTGGCACTGAGATTCCTCGGTTGCAAAACAAAAACGCTCATAGACCCCCTGGGGGTCTTCAGTCGCTAAGGATGAACATCGGAAGTCCAGTAAAATTACCCTGTTATGCCACAGAAAGTTTCCGAAAGTTTTTTCCATAAGGTTGCTACAAAAACTCATGGTATGGTCAAGTGCGTGAAGTCGTTAGGGACTAGATGATGAAGTCTTGAAAATTCATAATTCAGCGCAATTAAATACTAAAATTTGGTAGAATCGAATACTGGGTTCCATTTGCTGATAACTATTAGATATTATCAATCAATATTAACGTGGTACTTGCAGGATCACCCAAATTCCTTGCAGTTTTTAAGTATTTGTAGGCGATGTTTGGCCTAAAGAATATCATTTAATTTGTTTTGTTTTTTACGAGTTTGCTTGCATAGCCGTATGGCCCGTTGCTTTCCACACTTATCATGAATACGGATGACCAGTTTCCCAAAGCCATCCGGACATCCAATATATTACGGGAGCGTTTAGTCGATTTTAGACATGATTGACTGATGCCTTTTCAGCGTCACATGCAAAACGAATAATTGTGGTTTCGGTCTCGAGTCTCTTGCGATATAAAATATCCCCACTTGTACTCAGCGACTCTAAGTCGACCAACTCTTCACGCTTACCTATTCACCCAGTTTTCCACGAAAACGTTTCAACATGAATTTGAGTCATGTTATTCTCAGTTCTTTTTTTGTGATTCTGATATCTGGTACATTAGTATCGGGCAAAAAGGGTTGCGCTTTCAAAGCCATCAAAAACACTTTTAAGGAGATTCGAAAAGGCTTAAGGGCACACGGTCATTGTGGAATGTTTGAGGTAAGTCAAATTCGGGTACATAAAATTTCCTCAGCCCCTTCCTTGAATAGCTGGCTGGGGAAATTTCAAACAATTTTCTGCTTGGGAAAATTAGTTAGCGGGGAAAAACGTGTCCTGTTTGAGAAATTTTTGTGCTTTTCCCGCTTTGCTTGGAAAATGTTGATCGTTCTATAAACGAAGTTTCCAAATATTATCATAAAACGTTTGATATTTTTTCTGCAATAAAACATTATCTCAGGGACGTCAACTCTCCCGGTTTTGCCGGGAGGCTCAAGATTTTTCGCCCCGTCAGGGAAAAATTCCAATATTTACTGTATTTCTCTATGTATTTCTTCATTTCAAGCCGATCTTCAAATTTTTGAAGTCCTGGGGTTTGACGTCCCTGTTATCTATACCCCTTAATTGCTTACTGTAAATATTAAATTGGAGCTGAGGTTCTCTTGGAAGCATCTCCCTTTTCACTGCTGACAACTTAATCCGATCCACCTTCTCCTAGTGCAAAAAGGAACAGGTAACTTGAACTTTTTGCCAGCAGTTCATAGAAAAGACAGCAGAAGCTTTGCTGTACACGCTTAGAAATGACTCATTTGGTGACAAAAAGCAAACCAAACAGACCAAATTACACTAAGGACACACATTGACATTGTGTTTATTACTTTGAGGCATAATTTGTTGCGTTTACAACTTTCACAAGAGTTATCATTGAAGCATGGGAAATTTTCAGCGATGCTCTCAGTATATTCTAAACAATTTTCAACACAGCCAAATGAAAGACTAAACTACAAGGACGTCAACTCTCCCGGTTTTGCCTGGAGTCTCGCGATTTTTCGCTTAGTTTCCCGGGAAAAATTTAAGAGTCCCATATTTTTTGGTCGGGGATGATCGTTGGAAATTTTCAGTTTCACCCCAAGATACCAAACATGGCGTGGCTCAAATAATTTCTTACCCTAAAAGATGAGGCCGTGTGTACCGAGTAGGCGCGAAGGAGACAGGTAACACTAGGTACCCATCAAGAAATTTCCTTTAATGTTGTCTTTTTATCGTCTTCTCATCGAGTAATCTCTCTTTCTTGCACGGCTTTAAGGACCACCATCATGAGACAAAACAATTTGGACACATATTATGATTCGGCCCTAAAAGATACCAATCTCCCTAATTTTATTGAAGATTACAGATCACCCCTAAAAGCGGACCAAGGCCCCGTGATTTTAACCCCTAAAAGATACGACGGTCATCTCGACCAAAATATGGGAGTCCCTCCCCGGACTGTCTCATTTACTGAGAATAGCAGCAAATTTCGTCATTTCAAGGCGGTCTCTAGATTTTTTAAGTCCTGGGGTTGACGTCCCTGACACTAGTGATTTGAAACATAGAATACGAGGCACATCTTGCTTGAATTCACGGATGTTGAACGGTTCAATATCAATGAGCATGACTCAACACCATTCAACCGTCCTGAAGTTCCATTTCGATGATTTAGGCAACGCCAATCGAGCACGAAAACATATATTTACCAAGCTTCGTTGGGTGATGGAAGTTTGTTCATGAAGAAATGTTGTTTGGTTTATGATAAACCAGACTATGTTATATCGATCCCCCAAGGTTGGTTCTCACTGAAACACAAGCGCAAACGCTAGGATATCAAACTCACACATTTCTCTTATGTGGTGGCTTACAATGAGAACGCAAGCGTAGACACGCAAGCGCAAGGAAATCGAGACTTTGCCTTCCCTTCATTCTCGTACCCAGGGCTCCCCGGCTCGTCACCTCGCGGGGGCGAGGCTCTGGTGACAACCACTGACGCATGCTCAAAAGAACATTGTTTTATGATTCACAATTACTTTTAGAGCGTTCAAGTCGAAGGCAGGGGTTGAACAGACGACTAGGAAACGAATGCCGGTGTTATTTTGACAGATACGTTATTATAAAGCGAGATTAAGCTACTTTTATATACGCGTGCGCGCCATTTCAGCCAATCAGAGAAGGCCCTCAAATGGATGTCACCAGAGCCTCCCCTGCGATGCGACGAGCCGGGGAGCTCTGGGTTCGAGAATGCGTTCCCTTGCGCTTGCGTCTAATGTGAATTAAGCGAACGCAAACACAAGCAAAATAATTAATGTTGATTTTAGGCTTGTGCTTGCGTCGCTGTTATTCACACTTGCGTTCTGCGCTTGCGTTCGTGTGTGAATCAGCCCTTAGGGTAAATTAAGCTTTTGAATCGAGAAAACACATCATCCGCATCATCAGAGATAAGAGGGTAGCACATTGTAACCTCAAATTTTAAGATGCTCGCAAAAACATTGCCGTTGTCACTTGGAGTATGTTCTATAATTAGAACACTTCGTTCCGGCAACATCATTTTACGATTAAGTAGACTGGAGTCAAAGAAAATGTGTCACGTTCGAGGGAGTTTGCGGTTACGCGGTTTTGCTTTTTTTTAAGCGCGTTTTCACGGTTTCTTTCGCCCAAAGGTTCGGTTTCCCGGTTTTACGAAGCTAAATGGTTTGCGGATTCGCGTTAATTACGATGCGGTTTACGTTTTTTTTTTCATTATGACTTTCGGTTTTGAGCTACAAAAAGCCTAGCGTACTTTCCTGTTAGAATAAATAATAATAGTTTATTAAGCACCTATTGCAGCTTACAGCTGGATTACAGGAGCATTGCAAGTTCACACATAACTATATTCTAAGTGTATTTATACGATACAAAATTCTGAAAACGGACAGTATTCACTGGTTTCTTATGTAATTCATCTATAATTTACATCGGAAATTCGATTACACTTCGCAGCGTTTTGTCGATCGAGGAATCATATGTAAGAGGACTGGAAACATGGTATCACTTTATGTCTGCACAATTTTATGCGATTTCGGTTTTTAAGAAAACTTTGAAGTTAGAACACTTCGCCCTGGCAACATGACAGTTTTTCCCTATACGGACCTCCCAGCCGGTAAATAACATATATAAACGATATAAACCTTTTGTTGCTGTAGGGCACCTGAAAGGTATCTTGAGCGCCCAGATGTTGCCGTCTGTAATGAAGACATGCTGAGAGAGCACAAGCTTAGTGGTGTCGTGTCTTTGCATTTACGTATTATGACGGGCAGATGCCAGAATCTCCATATACCAGACAAGCTCATCCAGGAAGTCAAGCAATACAGTGAGTCTATTAATTTAATACTAAGGCCCGAAACTGTGGAATTGAATTCCAGACTCACTGAGAATCATCTCAAACACAAAAATACATTAGAGATGTAGACCTTGAAAAATTAGTATAATTCTTAATGACTTTTGTCAGGAGCTAATGAGTTGGAGCTTCCATCTGAGATACATTCTTTAGGTAGCGTTTTGACTGAACAAGCTATTTTTAGAAACAGTTTTCTATTGTTTAAGGTAGGTCAGTTGTGTCAAGGTTGTGCTTAAAATAACCCACTCTAAATATCAAAAGAGTAAGTGTTGCAAAAAAAAAATCACAATATCCGACAATAGCAATAGCAAGGTGCTTCTAAAAATAGCCAGGTCAGTCAAAATGCTGCCTCCATAGTCGAGTAGGAGAGATGAAAACTCGTACTCATGGGCTCGATCCTGCTTTTGTTAAATAAACATTTTCCAAGGACTCGCATTAACTGCAGTATTTGTTCTTCAACAGGAACACCAAACATCGACCCCACGGTGGTGAATATACTCCTTAGTGGTAAGCGTTGACTTTTATAGTTTTCAATTGCTTAAAAATGTTTTATTTTTGGTTGCTAGTCTGCTACTCCGCCACCTATTCTGAACAATTGTTAACTCAGAGTTCGAGGCAGCATAGATACTAAGACCTTAGGTAATTTCGCGGCCTACAGTAAAAACTAAAGAAAGTAAAATTAAGAACCTGTCACTGGGTTAAATTTATACCCATTTTAGACATCAATTATATAATAAAAATAAAGGAAGAATTTTTTTACCCTAACCCAGAAGAAAAAATAGGTTCTTGTACGCGGGAATTTATTGTACAGTTTGTAGATGTAGCCACCATGCATGCGCGCTTTGCATGCCTATTTTTCAGGGCGTCGTTCCCAGTGCTCACTGTATTTTCATCTTACAGACAAAAAGCCCGATGAGGCATCTTTGGCAGCGGTTGCCAGGTACTTTGACGAGTGCAGCTACATCCTGGAGCAAATGCTTGCGAATCCCAAGAAGCATAATTATTGTCAAGCAACCGCCGATTTGTACGCCTGCTTAGAGAGAACCTATAACCCTCGGAACGAGCTGGCTAGGGCCTGGGACACGTTTGTACAAACCACACAAATGCACATGCAGCCACCTAACAGCAAGAATGAAGAATGTCAGCTTCCTTGAGTTGAGACCAGCGTACTGTGCGACCAAAACTTCGAGTGGATTTTTGTATTTTTTTTTTCTGAACAGTCTTTTAGATTCAGTTCCCCGCTAGTAGAGGCCTTTTTCTCTGCATTTCGGTGGCTGAGGGTCGCGAGTAATATAATAGGACGAATAGGGTAAATGGGTTGAAATAAACGAAAATGAATCGTCTACTGTTCTTTACGATATTGTTGTACAGCATTGCTACGCGACCTCAAGTCTCTGCTGCGATTGGCGATTCTCAGCAAGGGAATTGTAATGTCAATTTCTTGAACCAGAAAGTTAAAAATTCTAAGCCAGAAAGCCAAAAGATAGCTAAAATCATTTTGGTTGTTTTTGCAATCAACATCAACCCCTGAAGTAGCCGAGTCCAGCGTTTTGGTTTGATTGACAGCTGGAAATCGCCAATCGCTCATCGCATTGAATTTAGCAGGCGCGTCAGCAATCGACCTTCTGGTCGCCAGGCCGCTCCGTCTAAGCATTTCACCGTGTACCACAGGAGCCCCAAATCTCCGTATAATTCTACTGAGAGCCTATTCGTAGGCTAGTTTCAAAAAGTCCAAAAAACATATGTTTTTTGTTTGTTCTATTATTTATTAGCTCGTATCTTTTACCACTGTATGCATTGCTACGCGACCTCAAAATTCAATGTTGCGATTGGCGATTTTAAGCCGTCAATCAAACCAAAACGCTGGATTCGGCTGCTTTACTGGATCGATATTGATTGCAAAATCAACCAAAATGGTTTTAAGCTATCCTTTGGCTTCCTTGCCTAGAATGTTTAACTCTCTGTTCAAGAAAATTGATATTAAACTCTTCTTGCGTAAAATCGCCAATCGCAACAGTGATTTTTTAAGGTCGCGTAGCAATGCATACAGTGGTAATACGTTAGATTTTCGGATCTTCACACGCAAATAATACTATGTACAAGATCCGCACTTTTCAAGGCGGATCACATTGAAGTTAATACGAGAGATTATACCGTCAGATTTGAATACCAGGCAACAATTCTTGCATCAAACTATACAAATACTCTCCAATTGGTTCTCACTGATAACAAATTTCACCTATTTACAATTAATATACAATGGACACACAATACAACTCGATGTTCCTTTAGGGTGTTCCCCAAGGCTCTTATTTTGTCCCCACACATTTATTTACATAGTATACAACTATCTGGATTTCTGATGCGCGTATCGCTCTAGAGTTCGTTTTAATTCCGTCACAGCCACCTTAACATCGTCCGCTTTCTTCTCAAAATACTCCTGCTCATCCAGGATATCCGACTTTAAGCTCCTTCCGATGTCACGATACTCCGACTCGATCAGCGCCCGACAGTCACTCGTAACTGTTTTCGTAGCAGTCGATATTTCATCGGGATACCGAATGATCAAGTCTAAGTCCATATCTTCACAAGCTTGCGGTGTCGTTGTTGCCAACACTTTGCTAAGTTCTAACAAGGAGTCCAGGCCTCGGACTAGTTGGGCTATAAACGCAAGTCGTCGTTTGCTGGTGTCGTATTTAAGGTGTTTCGAGGCGGACTGCAGTTGATTCTGAGATATAAAGACAGATTTAAGAAAAATATTAGCAAAGAAAGGTCGTACCTTATGGCTGAATTTGTGCACGGTACGTTTACAGTCAAAAGTTATGATGCGTGCCCCACTAGAGTTGAATATTCAATTCACTATTCCTTTATTGATTTCATTATTCAATTTAAAAATGCATTGTCCAATTCAAGTAGCCGTTGCAAATCGAAACTCGTTTTGTCTACGATTCCATGACAACGCACGTTTACACTTTAGCGCCTGTGTGTCTGTTCTCGAAACATTCTGCACGCTTTTTGCTCGAAAAGGGCGTGCCTTTCCAATGGAATTTAGAGACAGAGAACGAGTTTTCGATTCGCAACGGCAATAACATTTTTAATATTGAATGGAAAAATGCATTTTTTTAAAATAATAAAATCAATAACGGAATAATGAATTGAGTATTCAATTCTAGGGAACACGCATCATGTCTTTTGACTGTAAAGTTGCAGCTCAATTTGGACACATGTAGCGCGCAACATTGTGTCCAGCGTGAATCCCGTAGTGGGCAGACTAGAAAACGTCGAACTCGTGTGTCTCGGAGGACACATAAAATGATTCTTGTCTTGCAAAGAAACATTTCTCTGCTGCTACAAAAACTGTTGTGCATGACAATGTTTTCCGCGCATCTAAATCGGGAACCATGACGGATACATGTTTCCGGCTACAATCTCAGTGCGCGCTACATGTGTCCTAGTATCAATATCAATGCAAAAAGCTGAATTTCCCATGGCAGAAGAAGTGGGAAGTGTTCGGATTTCCCATGGCTATCCATGTGAATGCCGAACACTTCCCATGCGTCTGCCTTGGGAAAATTCAGCTTTTCCCATGAATGAGTTTCTGCAGAAATTCCCTGTGTATAGCAAGGCCCTTAGCTAGGGTTTCGCACCTGTAATTCACGGCCTTGGTATATAAAGGCCGACGTCGTCCTTAGTAACTTGAGAACCTCTTCCGTGATGTCCTTCTCAGCCTGAAAACAAAGAAAATACATCATCAAGTGTATTGTTTTTTGCCATTGTCGTTCTCGTTGTCGTATCTAATGGTGCCTTGTCACATACAGAAACAACACTAACCTCGTTTATCTCGGGTCTCAGTACGTCCCCTTCCACTTGTTCTTGTAGACTGTCTAATGAGTCTATTGACCGACGGATGGTGGAATGTAGAGTTTGCTCTTGGCCCGTCATGAATACCTGCTCCAGCTCGTCGTCAGTACTGACTCTAGGAGTGCTTGTCTGAGATGGAAGTAAATACCATTATTTTTCCTAGAGGGCACGGTAACGAATTCTGCGTTCTGATTGGCTCTTTAAGCGTGAACGAGCGGGCAGTATTTTCCTATCTCTGGCTACAAGCACCGGGTGTATACCGGTGCTACAGTTATCGCCATCTTAGACTACTAGCAGCCCCTACTTTGGCGCTTCTCCAGAGAAGTGCGCGAAACCCACGACGAACGCCAGAGGAGCGCCCAAGGCGCAAGCGAGTGCCCGCGAGTCGCCAAAAGCACTCGCTTGCGCCTTCGGCACTTCACGCAATCGTCGCTCCATCGGCGCTCCTCTGGCGTTCGTCGGGGGTTCGCGCGCACTTCTCTGGAGAAGCGCCAAAGTAGGGGATGCTAGCAGTCTATCGCCATCTAAGACCCCGTTCACACGAGACCGGTAAAAATCCCGGACCGGTACAATTCTGGTCGGTACCGTCTGTTCACAAGGCAGACAGACAGACAGACAAACAAACAAACAAACAGACAGCTATATACCTTAGGCATGTTGGTAGGTACGTTGACGGTCAGTACAGCAAGTTTTGCCGTTTGTTTGACGACATCTCTAATTCCATTTTCGCACGCGGTGAACAAGTCCTCGTTAAACGTGCCCGTCAAATCGCCCACGGCCTGTACGAAAAAGAAAAACACATTTATTACAAAAACAGAAAATTAACCAGAAAGTCAGTAATTGCAGAAACTAGAGGTATAGAAAGATCGATTTCAAAAACCATTTCGAAAAAATTTCGCGTAGGGCGAACTCCATAAATAAAAATGTAAATTTTTGCTGCCATCTCAGTACAATTTGTTTTATTGATAGAATCACGTAATTCCCATTGAACCCTTTCATTCATATTGAAGGGAAAGAATCAAGTCTCTTCGAATAAAGTGTCTTTTCGGCTTACTTTTGGCGCTAACGAGAATGCTACCTAACCCGGACTGTTGAACCGTGCAATTTCCAATGAAAGAGCCCATGTCAGCCACTCCTTTGTTATTGTTTTCGTTCGATATTACAAGACGAATTACTTATAGAAATCTCTAAAAAAAAGGTACGGCTAGGTGGCGCAGTGTGTTTGTGCACGGTACACTGTGCGTACGGTCCTGAGTTCGAATCCCGGATCGACCAACCGTATCGACTTTTCTCTGTTCCGAGTAGCTTGTTTATAGCTTTGAATTCCTTTCACCTGGAGCTCTGATAAGAGAAAGGGGGGTAAAGTGGTTCACCGTCGACCTCAGGTTTGTTAGCCGAAGGCTATTACGAGTTATCGACGTTAAATAAGGACATTTACTTTTTTTTACTTTTAGTTTCAGATTTGATTTACCAAATTTAATCGAGAACAATGCTCTATATTCTCTAAATCAGCCGATGGGAATGGATGCTTTCTCCGACTTCGTATGTTGCTATGCTGACAAAATGACGGCTGACACAGGCTCTTTAAACGTATTGAGATATATTTTGGAAAGCACGAGTATGTTTGGTGTTAAAAATAGCATAAATTGCACACTATTACATCGCACTCGTAATGAGAAACATTGAAACTCCGGGTAAGAGACCCTAAATCAATGTCCAACAACAAAAATAAACGGCTTTTCTTACCGACAACATTTTCTGAAGGTCAGCGGCGAGGCGTTGAACGATTTCCAAGAGCTCTTCACGAAATTCTGAGAATCTCTCGTACCTAGTTTCCTCGCCATTAAACGACCACAGCAACACTTGTGACATCAGGGTTTCCGCGGTGATCACGATTGTTATACAGCTTTCGTGGACGACTTTCAGTGCTGAGAAAATATGTAAAGGAAACGTTTTAGAGCTTTTCAACTCTTCGCGCGCGCGCACTGTTCGATAAACGTCTCTTCCTTTAATCAATCCCCTTTCCCAGGGACTCCTATAACAATAACAATTTATTCATTTATATCATCTTCGCAAAATACCAAACCACGCGCAACAATACCAGACCTTGCGCAAAATACCAACCACGGCTCGACGAAACTCTAATATTTTATTGAATCAAAACAAATTTGCCCAATTATATACAAATCACTTGAACCGGTTTTAGAGCAGAAGGATGGATCGAAATTCCATGAGATTTAGGGGGCGACCATTTAACTTTTGAGGGGAGGGGTGGCTGACTTTTTTTTGCAAGATTTTTTTTTCTACCTCTGTTATGCGGCGAGAAAGATTTTTTCCAATAAGAAAGAAGGGTTTAAGTCACCATTTTGCTGTGCAGGAATGTTTTTCAAAATCACCCCCCCCCCCCCCCCCCCCCTCAGAAGTTAAATGGTCGGCCCCTTAGACGGATTGAGTTCCCTACTTTTACCGTTACCACACGCCAATAAGACACAGGATCTTCACAGCTAAAATCGTTGCATCGCGAGCCGCGTTTATTCAAAACATCGAGTTGTTTTTGGTTTTGCTATTCCGTCAGTCAAATCTTATGAGCCAATCAGATTCTTTTCGCATAGTGCAGTCGCCTCTTTCCCTCCCGGCGTTGTCTGAATTTAGTTCAGAGGGAAGCCAGTTGACTGCACTAGGCGAAACAGGGCAAGAGTTTCATTGGCTCAGATAGTTTGATTGGCGGAACAGCAAAGTCAAAAATCAAAACAAAATTTGATGTTTTTGAAAACGTGCCAGCGGTTTTAGTTGTCAGCTGAACTTATACACGTAACGTGGTCGCACGGAACCTACCATCATCGCTGTTATCTGAGTTTCCAGTGTCCCGGGAATTCCATCGCTTGATCTCGGCTACCGATGCCTTCAGCCCTTGAGCACTCGAGAGAACACGCTCGTAGACAGGGTCTTCAAATGGGTTCGCGGTGCCTGGAATAAGAAACGTTCTTTGTCACCCAGTGATCCCTTTGATAAGCGAAAATGTCGCACAAACAGTGTAGTAGCTGGTGCCTCGTACCCAGGCGCGTTCTAGCGATTTTCGAGGGGAGAGCGACTGGGAGCGAGCTAGTGCGAGCATTCCCGTGGTCCTTTGCGAGAGCGCCAAGCCCTCCCATGATGCATGGCGTGCCTCGAATTTTTACCTTGAGACGCCTGGGAACGAGGCAAGTGTAGTAGCAAGCCACAGAGAACTGGGACAACGAGCCCTCTAAATTTTCGGCGCTTCACCGGTTCACTTTTTCCTTATCTCGCCTTTCAATTGTACCATTTTCCCTTATCTCGCCTTATCTCGCCTTTCAATTGGACCATTTTCCCTTTATCTCGCCTTATCTCGCCTTTCAATTGGACCATTATCCCCTTATCTCCCCTTATCTCGCCTTTCAATTGCACCATTTTCCCTTTATCTCGCCTTATCTCGCCTTTCAATTGGACCATTATCCCCTTATCTCCCCTTATCTCGCCTTTCAATTGCACCATTTTCCCTTTATCTCGCCTTATCTCGCCTTTCAATTGGACCATTTTCCCCTTATCTCGCGTTATCTCGCATAAACTCTTGGCGAGATAAGTTCCCAGAGAAGGCTTAGTGCCATCGGCGCAATTTTGACGAGACATGGTCCAGACAAAACCTCAGTTTTGGATTTCACATTTCGATGACGTCACATAAAATCCAGTGGGAAATTTAGGGAAATTGCCTTTTAAGGACTCTAGTCTCTTGCCCAGTACATCCGCGCACAGTGTAGCCACAGGTTGACCACGAGGTATATCAGGAGTTGTCGATACTTCTATTTGTGGGATCACTGAAAAATGAAATAAAAGAAACGGCTTGAAATTAATTTTTTAGATCTATTCAACTAACAGTTTTATAGGAGATTGCTTTCTTATATTATCCTTTCATTGTTTAGTTTGTTTTGCGCACTTTTATTTGCTTTTAACTTGCTGCAATTTGTCGGACGGATTGTACTTTGTCAGATTCACAAGAATTGAACAAAATAATCGTCTAGGTTTGTTAAATAACCTTTCAGTTACAAGATGAGTACACAATTGGAGTATTTCCGTGTGTTATCGAGCGGATGGAATTGGATTGCGAAATGACATTTTTATTTCATATCAGGCTGAACAGTTTTCAAACTTGGAAATTTGATAGCGAATCAGGCTATGCCTTTATAATGCAAGTTTCAGTTCCTTTTTTCTTTCTAGGACATAATAACAGTATACATAGGATTCTTAGTTGTTTCTGTAGATCACTGATCTTATTTTATAATATTTTGTTGAAACAACCGTGACAGTGCCCCATTAAATAGCATTTAAAGCGCTGCTTTCAAATATTATTTATGAAAAAGTATTGAGCAAAAAAAAAACATACGAATAGAAGACAGGACTGAAACAAAACGAAAGGACTCACGGTTTGTGTTCAGCACAGGCATAGGCGAGGTAGAACGTGACTCCTCTTGGGCAGCAGCAGGACTAAAGACGTCCGGACTAGTCATTCCAGAGTCCGTCCGGTTCCGGTATTTCGCGAAAATACTTTCAGCACGAGCTATGGACATAACAAGAAACGTATAGGTTTTATCAGCAGTGTTGAGATTTGTTCGTGTCGTCAAACGTCTTCTTTTAGCCAATGACTGATTGCATTTTTAAACCGAGCCACACCTACCCAGGTAAAAATTCCACTTGTCCTTAACTCCCCCGTGGGGTATAAATATGCAATTAGTCAATATATACCATAGGGGATAAAAATGAAAATTGACAAAAATTGTAATCATTGTAATATCATCGCAGCGTCATTACATTTTGAACTTTGCATAAGGGAACCATCGACACTCACTGACAACCCCGAACCTTAGAATGAGGTTGCCCATGGAAAGAGCACCCCTACAATTGCTAACAATGCCAAGTTTAATCATCTCAACCATCATCATCATCATCGACATGAACATTATCATCATCATCATAAGGGAAAGGTGGAATACCAATGACAATTCCCCCGAGCTCCGTCAAATGTCACAAGAAGGATTTGGTCTTTTACAGCGCGCGAATATCTCAGAAAAAATTATGAGTCTCTAGATGGATTTTGATCCCACGAGCTTCTGTATACTAGTCAGACGCTCTATCACTGAGCTACCAGAGACCCCATGGTCTCTCCGTCAATGTAGCTTTCAAGAAGTCAACAGAGTCAAAATGGTGGATAAAACTGAAGAAAAAGGTAAGAGATATGATGGATACAGGGAAAAGAGCAACAAGGAACGACAAATCAGAGCTTGAAGTTCTGTTTCACTCAGAGGAGCGTTTTGGTCAGCGATGAACTCTAACATGCAAGCAGATATTGCTGAGAACTGTCAAGGCTATTGACATGCTTACTGTTGTTCAGGCGACCGACATGTTTCAGACTTCGTCGCCTGGGGCACTACCTAACAAAGCTAATTTCAAGCTCTGTAAATGAAGCCGCAACAGTAGCAAACAAACCTTGGTTTTTGCCTCCTCCAGCGGGGGTTTTCCTTGCACTCAGTGCTAATGCTCCAATGGATGAGAAGCGTCTGCTATTTGGAGAGTCAATTTTAAAATCTTTTTCCCATTTGTCTTCCGGATCAACAAACGGATCTTCATCCGCAGACTGGCCTTCGGTTTCAACTTGCTGTTGGAAGAATAGGAGAAAGAAGGGATCTGTCACTCCTGAGAGGAGAGAACATTGACTGAAAGTTGTGCTTGAACAAATAAGAATGACGGAAATTCTTTTTTGATTCACGAGATATGTGAGATCAAAGATTTATGCTCGCAGGGGAGGCTTTGGGGACATCCATTTGAGGGCCGTCGCTGATTGGCTGATTTTGAACGTTGGGGCATGCGCAGTAAGATGTTTCTCTCAACGGCTTTGTATCAAATCTCGCGCATGCGTCAATGGCTGTCAGCAGAGCCTTCCCCGCGAGGAGACAAGCCGGGGAGCTGTGGGCTGGAGAATGTTAAAAACTCTGAGAAATGAACGCATGCGTAATAAATAGATGGTACGCAAATAGACCGTTCGCAAATCATATAAGAATTCATAGCGGAGCTCCTTAGCGACCGAAGGCCGCAGAGCGGAGCACCATAGGTATTGCAGGAAGAATACAATAGAACTCCGGTATACGATCGACTTCATTTTTCATGGTTCAGCGGTATTCCCATTTGGGTATCGGGGGCGCGTCCGTGTCTGCGCGCCCCTACCACAGGCAACCCTACAACCGTATTACATTTCGGCGGGAAAATACTGCGCGTCCGTTAACAGAAAAATATGTAACCGGGAGCTCCGCTTTTAGCCAGTGGTTAAATCTATATATTAGTTTACCTGGTAGAATTCTCTCATTAGTTCCAGTCTGGCCTCAAACTTGTCCAGCGACCACAGGGTGCTCAAGCCGTTCTTGGTGTCATTAAGCCGGATCTTTGTCTCCGTCTACAACGTGAGTCGTAAGAATAATTAGTATAAACCAACTAATGGTCTATTACAAATCCTGCATTCTGATTGGCTGAGCTACTAATGGTCTATTAGTGATAGACCGTGCCTGGCAAAACCACCACCTTTCTTTGCAAGAAAACTTTTTTCAACATAAAATAATGGCATTCATTGCCAAAACCGACCAACTAGTTGGTTTATACTAAAACAATTAGACCTCTCGTCCTCATGTGCTATGATATCAATAGACCATTCGGCCTTCGGCCTCATGGTCTATTCATCATAGCACATTCGGCCTCGAGGTCTAATTGTTAAATATAACAGAAATGCCCCTATATAAACCATAGCAAACCTTGAAGACTCTGTACCCGACTGGGCACAGAACACAGAGTCAATGAAGTATGTCAGCACGCAGGCAAAATTCTTAAAATTCAAAAGTTTTGGGAGATAATGAAGTGCTCTAAATGAAACAACTAGACTGCGCAAATACATTTTACTCATACCTTTCCATCTATGACTACTTCATCTCGACTCAACGTCTGAAACATAAATTTATGTACAAATTAACAATCGATCCATAGGTTGAATTCAATCAAACGTTATCTAATTATCATATTCTTGTAAGGTACTGCACTCTGACTGGACTCTAACGAAAGGGCGATATAGGGGGTGGACAGACACTGTTCCACTTTGCTAGAATTCGACGCACTTAATAATACAGACTTTTCAAAAACGGTTTCGCAACGACAAAACACTTATATATTTTTGGCTTTCGACAAATTTCATTCTAAATGCGCATTAAACTCCATAACTATAAAGAACATAGAGCAGATTTCGTATGACTGTGGAAAGTGACGTGAAAGACTTGTGCCGCGCCGCGACCGTACCACGACTTACGCGGTTTCATTTAGTATATACACAGCAGGCCAGGTTCCGTACCGCCACCGCGACAGTACCGCGCCGTGCGAATTTATTTTTTACGCCCACTTCAAGATGGCGGCTAGCTAGTATAAATATTCATTATGATTCACATATTCTCGTTCTACGAGTGAATTAAAAGGAGGATGTTGACCTGCGAACTCTCTCGTTGCTCATGTGTAAGATGTTGGGTTATGAATAGGTAATTTGCACAGGGTTGAGGGTTCGTTCCATAATGAATACTTTTTCCTTTTTTCTCAATAACTTGCCTTAAAAAAGTGCCATGAAGTGCGCGTAAATAAAAAATCGCCCGCGCGTGTCACGGCAATTTTCACAGTCATACGAAATCTGCTCTATGTAATCAGGTGTTGGGAGAACATTGGAAGGCGATAGCTGGTTTCCCTGACGAGATAAATTGGTCTGAACGCCACCGCCATGATTCTGCTCGTACCGGTGGCACTGCTAAATACAACGCCAATTTGATTGGTTTAAAAGCCCCTGACTTCGAAACATGTGATTCAGTGCTCAAACAAAAAGCTAGTGCTCAGGCTTGGGTAGTAAATTTCAGGTTCTAGCTCATGTTGGAATGCTTAATAGTAAAACACTCTTACAATATTTTTTTTGAAATGCTGGCTGATCTTGTTGGCTTCTCGCAGCGCCATAGTGGTCCTTAGGAGCTCCTTTTTGCTTGGATCATCTGGCGGGAAAGAAGGTAATGAAAACTTTAAACGTCACCTCACCAGTGAATATTGTAGAAGATGAGCCAATCAGGAGAACGCGAGGCATCACAAGAGCAGCTGCCTTCGTATCACCACTATAAATTTCCACATCAATACCATCGAAACTTACAGCTAAAACCGTTGCATCTCGACCCACGTTTTCAAAACATCGATTTGATTTCGGCTTTGCTGTTCCGCCAGTCAAATTTTATGAGCCAATCAGATTCTTGCCGCCTAGTGCACTCAACTGGCTTCCCTCTGAACTAAAACAGGACAATGTCGCGACGGAAAGCCAGGCGACTGCACTAGGCGAAACAGGGCAAGGGTGCGTAGGCTTATTCACTGCGATTCTGTAAACTCTTCTGTGAACTCTACACCGACCAACAAACCGCGGTTTGGCTTCCGTCAATCAAACGAGTGAACAATTCTGGGTGATTTCACGGAGGCTTTGATAGATCTTGTGAACTGATACTGTCTACAAGGCTCAAGACACAATTTTTTTCACTACAAAATGCAAACCAAACTCAGGAAACATGCGTGGACTTGACTTAAAAGGTTTGATTGACGGAAGCCAAAACGCAGTTTGGTGTTCAGAAATGTAAAGTGGGAGTTCGCAGAATTATGAAAATCGCAGTAAACGGTTTTGGCCTTCAAAGAGTTTCCAATCAGCCGAACGTCAAGCTTTTATGCCTGGGTGACCTTTGAATAATCTATATTAAGGCACATGGTCCCATAACGCAAGGCGGGCTAAGCACGAATCAGAGAACAGTCTTTTTGAAACAGTTGTGCACACTCCTTTAGATATCTTACCCATTGTGGACGCCTTCCTTCCTAGGGCAGAAAACGACGCACGGAATTCTTCACGCATTCGTTCGCGATGTTTCTGAAAGAAGTAAATAAAGGGTCATAAATGCTTTGAACGAAGAGCTCAGGTTTCGAGGCAGGCCGGGCAAATGCACCATTTCCAGATTAAATCTGGTATATTATTTAGTCCCGTATTTATATCAAAGTGCATGTTCCTTCAGCCTAAACCTCTTCATTGAACCAGAAAGACAAAATATCAGAAATACTATGCCACCAAACATTCCTAAATGCTTTCTTTATCAGGCGCGCGCGGGCAGACGAGCGCCTTCTACACACGCTGCGGGTTTCCTGTGGCAAGCGCGTGCACGTACGTTGTTTTGTAGGACGTGCAACCAAGTTAACCTGCTATTTGTTAGACGTCTTTTCTTACATAGGAAACATAGGGACCGGCGCGATAAAGGACTGTTTACTCAGGTTATTTTTGATCAAAATGAACAGGATATCTGGACATTTATCAAACTTGTTGACCTCCTTACCTTAGCTTCTTTCAGTTTCTCTACATCATCTTGCATCTTCTTTTTCTCTTTCTCAAGCTCTGACATGATCCTGATTTGGTTAAGCTTAGTCTCTTCAAGAGCCTACAAACAAGAGCCAAATAGAGTACAGATATTTCAAAACGGTGACTTGGAGGTGTTCCGCGTTTATAGAGAAAGGGAAAATGGCTGAGTTCAAGCCTCTGTAACCCCAAGGCTGAAGTGCGACTCCAAAGCAAAGGATTGAGGGGACTTTGAGCAGGCGCAGTATGCCAACAGGAGTGGTTATTTAAACAACAGGGGCCGGTTCCTAGAAGGTCAGTTAAGAGTTATCTGTAGATAAACGCTTATCCAACGGATAAATCCTGAACAAATCCTATACAACAGATACTTTTTGACATGGATAACTTTATCCAACCTTTCAGGAACCGGCAACAGGATTCTTTACTACACTATCGAGAGGCAGCGTTGCCTTAGCCTGCGTAGCAAGCGTTGCCGATAAATTTTCAGGACGAGAAACTCGGGCGAGATTTGGGCCGCGCAGATAATGGCGCTCACCCCATTGTTGCGCGGCCAAAAACTCGCTCGTCAAACTTCTCTCGCAGATAATGGCGCTCACCCCCTCCCTGCCCGTCCGTTTTTTTGCGCTCGCCCCATTTTCGCGCGGCCAAAAGCTCGCTCGTCGAACTTCTCGCCTCTTTCTCCTCTGTTTCTCTGGTTTCTTTTCCCTAAAAACACCCGGGAAACTCACGTACAATTCCTGTTTAATTTTGGAGCTTTTGAATGGCTGTATCTCGTTCAGTATTCACTCAATTAGAGTCAAACTTCGGCATTTTGTACAGGGCAAGATGCTCTTTCTTTTTATGTGGGTCGCATCGTAATAATTGTAGCAATAAGGAATTTGCCCCAGGCACTCACGATGTGAAACCCGGAAATAGACGCCCACAGCGAGGTGACGAACCGGGGAGCTCTGGGTACGAGAATGTCGCTGGTTGGTTTTGAGATGCGCAGAACAGTTGCGCAGTTACGTGACAAGCTCCCTTTAAATCGTTATTTCAGAAATACATTCCCACCTGTTTAGCTGCTATTGCCTCCATCTGTAGTCTCTTTCTGTTGCTCATTATCTCTTGTTCTAGTACTTGTTTATGAGCCTGCAGTTCCGAAATGACGTCAGCAGCGGATTGACTTGACTTCTCGGCTTCTTCCTTCTTGACATTCAGTTCATTCTACAAGAGAGGGGAGACATCAATTGTAAAGCCCTCAGACAAACAAACAAAAACAAGAAAGCAAAAAAAAAAACACATTACTTTTACCACGTTAGGTTACGGAACACCTTCGGGGTACTTTTTCGTTAAAATGGCATAATTTGACGAAAAATAGTTCTATCTTGACAAGTGATACCTCATTTTGCAGCGTATATCGTGGGCTAAACTATGGTACATAATTTTATTTAATCTTACAAAACCCAATTTTTTTACGGGGCTCCCTTTCCAGTGCATCAGTTCAACTTTCGAGAGTTCCACCCTCAAATTCTGGTTTCTATAGCATGAGTTATCCAAAAATGTGAAGCGCTTAGAGATTTGAGGATAAGCGCCATATAAGCACCTACTTTACTTTACTTTACTTCAAATATACAATACTATCGAACTGTTGACACCATTTTCGCGTTGGCTAAGATGTGTTCTAGAAAACCGTGTCGGGGAGTTTTAACATTTTTATAAAAAAAGCGGTCACACGGAATTGGCTCTTAAATCGGTTCTTTAAATTTACAAAAATCCCTTACACGTTTTTTAGAACAAATCTAAGCCCATGGAAAAATGCTGTTAACGAACGAAAGCAGTGTATCTTTGCGTGCGTGGAACTCTCGAAACTTGAAATAACACATCGGAAAGGCAACTCAATAAAAAAATCAAAGAAGTAAAGGTTCCGTACTTGAGTTTTTTGTTCGCGAAAATATGCCATTTTAGCGAAAAATACCACGAACGTGTTCCTTAACCTTAAACGCCTGTGAGACCAACGTTTTATCTTCATTTGCCATATTGGTGCCGTATTTAATAGAACAACCTCTCTAAGACAAATAGTTTTGCGACCACGTTTTTCAGCTTGGCGACCAGTTTTATCACCATTAAGGCTGATTTCCACATAGTCTTATCTGTCGTATCAGTCAACAGTGAAGCAAAAGAATAATTTCAATTTCCATTGTTTCACGGTCGACTGATGCGACAGATAAGACTATGGAGACTAGGCTTTAAGCCTGGTTTCCATATAGTCTTATCTGTCGCATCTGTCGTATCAGTCAACCGTGAAACAAAAGAATAATTCCAATTTCCATTGTTTAACGGTCGACTGATGCGACAGATAAGACTATATGGAAAACCAGCCTTTAGGAGCAAACTGTAGGAAATTTATGCCCAAAGGACAAGATGTGAGAAATCTAACTGAATTATATTAACTCACTCACCAAAGCGACTTGCAGTTGTTCGGTTTTCTGCTCGTACTGGGATTTCTGTGCTTGTAGGCGGATCTCGGCTGCTTCCTGCAAGATCAAGAATGAGGCACGTTCTCAGTGATGTGTATAAATGAAATGAAATGTTTAGGTCGAATGAGCGCAATGCTTGAAGGTGGCAAGACAATTAGTTTTTACTTTCTTTAGATCTTTAGATTTGTCATAGACTCAATTTTCAAGCTCCCAGGAGTATGGGCTATAAAAGGTATGGGCTATAAAAGGTAGCTTACGAGACGTTTGAAGGCATCTTAACTTTTTCTGGCATTCCTTTTCCCCTTAAAGACGTTTCAAGGCGTCTCCAAGATTCACATACAAAGGGAAATGGAAGCAAACTAGAAGAAAACCCCACTCCTACAATCAACTTTCAAAATGCCGATATTATCTTTCATGGCCTTGCTCCATGTACAGTTTGTGCGAGTTTATGCGAGGCAAGCTTTGCGCATGCTAAACTGCGGAATGACCGCTGACCTTTTCTTCCTGTATCTGATTCATGATCTCTTCCTGAGCTTGTATTCTCGCCTCCTCACGTGCTTCCTCAAGCTCTGCTTGCAGTCTGCAAAAGTGAAAATTTGTATAGGGAGTTGGAGATGAATTTTGTGACCAGGCTAAATTGTTTCCGCCTAAATTCCCACAATTTTGGGGAAACTGGAAAAAGAAAATTTGCAAATTTGGCGATTACAAGCAACTTTCCATTTTTTTTTTTTTTTTAAAGTGAGGAATTGAAAGGTTTCAGCCACTATTAAACGAAATATAAAGTATGCTGCGTCTGCTCTGATTTTCAAGTGTATGCAAGGTTGTTTGCAAGCCTGGAAGGCAGGTTTAAAAAAAATCTTTCAGTGGCTAAACTTTATCGTCATTGCCGGCATTGCCAGTGGCAAAAAAAACTGTCTTGAGAAAGGAAAAGTTTTCAACTCTGGTTTCAAGTAAGAATTAAACGTTTCAAAGTTGTAATTTAGCACGACTTTGGCAGTGCTTTAACGCTGTTACTAATCCAAATGAACTCCTAGCTCTTATGAGTTAGAAAATGGCTAACTTTGGGATCAGTGATTGGATTATGTCTATACATTAAAGGGGCTGTGTCACGGTTACTTTGAATAAATTCGCAAACACAGCTCTACATTTGTATGTACTCATCCCCATATCACTTATGTCACTTATTATTAGACTAATAAGCAATGTAGGTAAGTTCCATCGGCATGACTGCCTATTTTCATGCAAATTTTGATGAAACTTAGAAAACTGTTCATCCTGCAATCCGCTTCCATCCGCTCTGTAATAGGTCCATGAAGCCTAAAATTATGATCGCTTTGTAGTAAAAGAGCTATTTAACAAACCTAGACTAGTATTTTGGCTATCCATCAGTAATTTGGATGTTTTTTACATCACCAAAAGTGCGCTAAAATCGTGACACAGCCGCTTTAAGCATACACAACGCTCCTAGTGAGTCGTCTCGGACGAGATCGAAGCCAGTAGTGGAAGCAACAATAGTGGAAGCTTGAAGTTGTATGCTTTTCACAGCGGAGAAATGTTATTTCTGCGCCTCTTATCGCGGGTTTGGCGGAACCAATTAGCTACCTCAGACAAAGTACTACCACTTTCGAGCTACCGTGAACAGCAAACGTTTTTCCGAGTTTTTAGACGCCTCAAACGTACACGTTTTCGTCGATAAACAGTCGCGTTTCTCGCACGCTGATTGGCTGCTGTTGTGACCGTTATTTTTTAGCCAATCATTGTGCGAGAAACGTGACTTTTTCCTGCAAAACTCGGAAAAACGTTTGCTGTTCACGGTAGCTCGAAAATGGTAGTACCACTAACCTTGCATTCTGTACTTGCGCTAATTCATTCCTGGCATACTCGAAATCCTTGACTCCAGTTGAGTCAGGGGGGAGCCCGTCGGGTACCTCCCCCTTGCGGATTTGCTCTTTCCGTTTCTTGACTTCCATTGGATGATTCAGTCTGCAAAGAAATTCCATTCCGTCATAAATGCAATAACTGTATAAGGTTCTCGTTGGCGACTAGATTTTAGGATTTAGTCGCTAAAATGGCGACCTGCTCTGATCATGATTTGATCTGAATGCGAAGCTGGCATTTAGTGCGGCCAGAATTAGGATAGGCGTATAAGATGTTCCTAAGAATCCACAAAGGTACCATAGTCATTATCTGCCAATACGCCAACATAATCAGATTTCTAATTTGACTAATACATTAAACACATTATTATCAGAGCGAATACCATTGCTCGCAGGGAACAGAGCGAAATGGACCTCGTTTTTGCTCCTGGGAAAATTATATTTCACGACCATATAAAAAATAAGCCATCGTGTTTGCAAAATGCCTATAAGGAGACTGGGGCGAGCCGCGCGGGTTCCCTATGGAGTCTCAAAATAGATCTAGCAGTGGCTGCTAAGCTAGATCCAACATACATACATACATACAATTTTATTTAGGCACAGTGGCCTCACACAACAAGTACAGTAATTTACCTAATACTGTAAACGCTGGTTTCCAGGAGGGCTGTGCTTATTAAAAAACTGTATTATAATACTGGATTAAGAATCACTGATTGCAGACACCTTTAAAAAAGAGTCAGCATGTCTCCGTGGAAGAGGTCAAGTCAATCAGGCACTTGAATTCCTTAATTGAATTTGCCTTCTTGGCAGTTGTTGGTAGGCTGTTCCATAGCATTGCACCACTGTACTTAAAGCTACGTTTAAGGAAATTCGTGTTCGGCCTTGGGAGCACTAGGTCAGTTTCACGGCTTCTCAGGATATATTTTATCCCTGTATCCTGTAGCCTCGTAAAGCTTTCCCTTAGGTTAGGTGCGGAGTGCCCGTTTAATATTTTAAAAATATATGTACCCTTAGACTTTACATGTCTCCTATCAAGTTTCTCCCATTCAAGTTTTTCAAGGATCATTTGAGATGGGGAATCGTAATTTGCACCCGTTATGACTCGTGCGGCCCGGTTCTGCAGTCTCTGAAGCTTGTCCTTAAGAGTTTTACCACAGGTATCCCACAAGGGGGAACAATAATCAAAGTATGGGAGAACCAGAGACTTATACAGGGCCTCACGAGACCATAACGGGACAAAGGGCCTGACACGCTTAATAGCACCAATGCCGGAGCAGACTTTCTTACACATTTCCTCTATGTGAGTCTTAAAATTAAGCCTTTTGTCAACTTCGACACCAAGGCACTTCTGAGAGTCAACATGGGTGATATTTTTATCGCCCAACTTGATGGTATTAGTCAGGGCCCCGGCTTTGGAACTTAAGTTGTGATCAGACCCTATAATCATCACTTTTGATTTAGAAGTATGTGACTGGAGTTTGTTGACCGCAAGCCAGTCAGATATGTTTTCAAGGTCTAAATTCAGTGCAGAGGATAGTTCATCAGTTTCTTTAGAGGAGGCAAAAATTTGGGTGTCATCAGCATAGAGACAAGGAGTGGTATGTTCAAGACATTCTGGCAAATCGTTTATATATATAAGGAAGAGTAAAGGGCCAAGTATGGAGCCCTGTGGGATTCCGCACACAATCTGTTGTTGTTCTGAAAGAACACCATTAACAAAGCATTGTTGCTGGCGATTTTTGAGGTAGGAATGGAACCACAAGAGCTCCATACCCGAAATCCCATAGAATCCCAACTTCTCAAGTAAAATTTTGTGATTGACAGAATCAAATGCTTTTCGGATGTCCAAAAATACCACTCCTGTCAATTCCCCTTTGTCTAAATTCTCAAACCAGGCATCAACCATTTGTATAAGGGCTGAAACCGTAGAATGTTGAGGACGAAAACCGGATTGAAATTTAGACAACAGGGAATTGTCATTCAGATAGTTATACATTTGTCGGAAAATTTCTCTCTCAAATATTTTGCTGATGACTGGAAGAACAGAAATCGGTCTGTAGTTACCACAATAACGCAGCTCGTCACTTTTATAGATAGGGGAAACGCGTGCATTTTTCCATTCGTCAACGAATACCCCAGTGGAAATAGACAGGTTAAAAATCGTCGTTAGAGATGGTGCTATTATATCAGCTGCCGTTTTGAGGGCGCGCGCCGGTAATTTGTCCAGACCGGTGCTTTTAGAAGATTTTAGCTTTTTTAAGCTGAACAGAATATTTTCCACTGGAATATCCGAAAAACTAAAGGGTGGCAATTGATTATTTTTGTTTAAGAATGTGTTTACATTATTTGGTGACTGTTGTTGTATTTGAGAAGCTAAATCAGGACCTATATTTATAAAGTAATCATTAAAACAATTAGCAATTTGCTTATCATCAGTTACAATATCATTGTTTACTTTCAATTCATTGATACGACAGCCTTTATTGGATCTGCCAGTCAGTGAATTGATTATTTTCCATGTTGCCCTTGGGTCGCGCATGTTTTTACAATCCTCTATTTTCTGTTGAAAATAACTAGATTTAGCTTTGCGCAACTCGATATTTACTTTATTTCTCGCAGCCCTATAAAGGTTCCAATGAGTTTCCGAGCCATACTTTACAGCTCGTTTTTTATGATAATCGCGGTCATGCATTAATTGTTTAATTTTCGAGTTAAGCCATGGAACAGTAGATTGCCGTACTCGCATATGCCTCATAGGGGCATGGCGATTCAAAACAGAACTGAATTTGGATTTCCATGCCTTCCAGGCCTGGTTGGGGTCCGTGGAAAGGTCAACGTCCCATTGAACCCCCCTGAGGTCCTCAATAAAGTCTATATCGTTAAATCTTTTAAAGTTTCTTGCCTCTTTGGTAATGGGTCTTTTACTTTTAGGCAAAGAAAATTTGCGGATTGCGTAAACTAGACTGTGATCAGACATGCCTAGGTGGATAACTCCGGATTTAGATATATTTCTTCTTTCATTTGTAAATATGAGATCAATGGTAGAAGATGTTGTTTTCGTTATCCGGGTGGGCTCTATAATTAGCTGTTCCAATTGAAACATGGATGAAAGAAATTGCAGTCTACGAGTATGATTTTCAAGCGTGTGTTTCCCATAGTCAGAATTTATATCCCCCATTACCAGTAACTGTTTATTTTCACAATCACATTTCTCGACGAATTTCTCGTAAACATCAAAGAGCTCAATTAGAGAGTCAGGAGGCCTATACCAAGTACTAACTAGGAATGACCTGTTATGGGGTAGGTGAATTTCAATACAGATCATTTCCAGTGAGTCGTGGACTAGGTCATTTCGAACTGTAAACGATAGGGTCTCTTTGATATATAGGGCGACTCCACCACCGCCCCTGGTGCGGTCTTTACGAAGGATGGTGTAACCAGGAATGTGAACCTCACCGTTACTAATCGAATTATCAAGTTTAGATTCATTTATACCTAGTACCTCCAAGGGCGAAGTCATCAATATATAACGAATTTCATCGATATGTAGGTAAAGACTATTAATATTTATACAGGCAACTTTAAAACCCTTAGTATCAGTGATGCAATGCAAAGGGTCGGTTTGTTTACCTTTCACGGAGCCATGCTGACCAGTGGTTACATTACTAGCTTTGCTAGTAGAGCCTTCAGCTTCTTCAAGTCTCCTTGTCGTGTAAAATCCTTCATGTTCTTTCTACCTGATGGTTGCTGACTGCTTGTAGATCTAAAAAACTTGATAAAATGTGACGCCAGTAACGCACTCCCTTTATCGTTTAAGTGCAGTTTGCTAGTATTCAGACAGGTGCCATCTATAGAGCTGTTGTTAACAATAGTAAACTTCTTAGCTTCAGAGAGAGAGTTCAACCTGGAGTTGACTTCTGATGTTTTCCGCCCAAGATCGACGTCCTCCCGATAAGTTATCTCTGAAAAAGCCACACTCGCTTTTGGGTATTTTCTTTTTACTTCCTCCACCAGTGTCATGATCTTAGCTGCACAGGCTTCGGCGCTGTCTG
Organism: Scolanthus callimorphus; assembly: GCA_033964015.1. Taxonomy (NCBI): domain Eukaryota; kingdom Metazoa; phylum Cnidaria; class Anthozoa; order Actiniaria; family Edwardsiidae; genus Scolanthus; species Scolanthus callimorphus. The sequence continues at coordinate 18,354,995 of CM066911.1, forward strand.
ATGTGGTAAGATTGTTTGTGCCAGCGTGAACAACTACATGCGAAACGTTATCGTTGGTCTTTATGGATTTTATATGTTTGGTGATCTGTTCAGCGGTCTCTCCGGGAAAGGTCTTTTTAACCACAGTTTTGTTTGATAGGCGTTTACCATTGATATGTTTCAGGATAGAGTCACCGATAAGCACTATTGACTGTCGGTTTTGCTGACTTTTACCAGCATCAGTGTTTGCATTTTCAACAGACTTCGCTTCACTAGCTCCAACATTCCCTTGGACAACAGACTTCGCTTCACTAGTTCCAATATTCCCTTGGACGGCTTTGGGTGTTTTCACAGGATCAGGTTCATTAACAGAATGCAAATTCCTTTTAACGGAGATAGGTTCTTTGTTAGAGTGGAGGATGCTTTGAAAGATCGAGTCGCTAAAATGTCTGGAAGTTCTCGCTCAAAATGCAGTGTTTTTCTGGCAAATGTCAACGAAATTCCTATCAGAAGGGATCTACCATCACTTCCAAATAAGTTAAATACTTCCAAATTTGGTTTTGGCCGTGAGCGTTTCAAAAACGACGGTTTTGATCAGGGTATTTTTGATTTGTACAGGGTTCCCACGCTTTCAGGTTTTCAAAATTCGAGGTCGTCGGAAAAAATTTAATTTAATTTTTCATAATGAAAAATGCGCATTATGAGTTTCTAAAATTTCTAAAGTCCATGACTTTCCAGGTTTTCAAGGACCCATGGGAACCCTTAACTAACGAATACATCAAGCGAATGTTGTAAATTGCGTGACCCTAAAATGATGCGCTTTGCCTTTTCCCGGAGTCAGTCAGCCGCCATTTTGTCAACCTAGCAACATACCGAGTCAGAGAAAGAATCCATTTCCACCGGCTGATTTAGAGAATGTAGTGCAATATTGAATTCAGTAAATCAAGTAGTTAACTTTGTAGGTTGTTATTTCGAGATTTCTACACGTTATTCGTCTTCTAATATTGAATGTAAACTATAACGGGCCCGTGTCAGCGACACCTTTGTTCTTGTTTTCGAACGGTTTTCGTTCGATATTAGAATACGAATTACGTGTAGAAATATCTTAATAAACATCTAAAAACAAAGTTTCAGATTTGATTTACCAAATTCAATCAAGAACATTCCTCTATAGTCTCTAAATCAGCCGATGGATGCTTTCTCCGACTTGGTATGTTGCTATGCTGTCAAAATGGCGGCTGACGTATAGTATGTGAAATACACACCTGAAAAAATGGTCTCCACCAATAACAACACGGTCACCCTAAAATCAACAAAACCAACCAACAACAGTTTAGCAAAGTAAAACGTGTACAAAGAACTTACAGTATCCTTCATAAATGGTATTCCTATGTTCAGATTCCTTTTTATAAAGCAACAGTTTATAGCACGATATTATTGCGATTTGAGGTGCAATTTCCACGGCGGTTTCATGGCGATGCCATATCGCGTTGTGTGAACGGCCAGCGATCTTATGGCGATCATCAAATTCTACCACGATACGGCTGCAATATCGCAGGGCCATTAAAGGGGCAATTTCACGATTTTGAGGCAAATTTAGGTTGCTTAAATGTAGTCAAGTTCAAACGAAATGAGCAAAATAATCATCTAGGTTTGTTAAACAACCTTTTAGCTGCTAGATGAGCACAAATTTGGAGCGGATGGAATTGGATTACGAAATGACATTTTTGATTTCTGTTCAGGCTGAACAGTTTTCAAACTTGGACATTTCATAGCGAAAGCTATAAAATGGTATGTAAGAATGCCTATATAATGCAAGTTTCAGTTCCTTTTTCTTTATAATTAAGCATTAGAGCATAACTTTCTATGACTTTATCGGCACAATAGAGCACGCGTGATGTTGGGAGAGACACGAGAACGTGCGGCTCGTGATTTTAAAACGTTTCGAGTGTCTCTCTCAATATCACAAGTGCTCTATTTGCTGATAAAGTCATAGAAAGTTGTGCTATAATGCTTTTATGATATAGCGGGTGAGAACCATTACTTTATCGGTGAAATAGAGCATAGATTTGGACCAATCAGAGCGCGCGTTATATCGTAGCTATATTATAACACTAAATAATAGTATAATGTAGAATTCTGAGTTGTTTATGTAGATCACTGCTCTTATTTTATAACATTTTGTTGAAAGAACTGCGACCCTTTAATCGCCGGTCGTCAACACGGCGCGATATGAAGTCAGCGGTCACCCTAAAATCAACAAAACCAACCAACAACAGTTTAGCAAAGTAAAACGTGTACAAAGAACTTACAGTATCCTTCATAAATGGTATTCCTATGTTCAGATTCCTTTTTATAAAGCAACAGTTTATAGCACGATATTATTGCGATTTGAGGTGCAATTTCCACGGCGGTCTCATGGCGATGCCATATCGCGTTGTGTGAACGGCCAGCGATCTTATGGCGATCATCAAATTCTACCACGATACGGCTGCAATATCGCAGGGCCATTAAAGGGGCAATTTCACGATTTTGAGGCAAATTTAGGTTGCTTAAATGTAGTCAAGTTCAAACGAAATGAGCAAAATAATCATCTAGGTTTGTTAAACAACCTTTTAGCTGCTAGATGAGCACAAATTTGGAGCGGATGGAATTGGATTACGAAATGACATTTTTGATTTCTGTTCAGGCTGAACAGTTTTCAAACTTGGACATTTCATAGCGAAAGCTATAAAATGGTATGTAAGAATGCCTATATAATGCAAGTTTCAGTTCCTTTTTCTTTATAATTAAGCATTAGAGCATAACTTTCTATGACTTTATCGGCACAATAGAGCACGCGTGATGTTGGGAGAGACACGAGAACGTGCGGCTCGTGATTTTAAAACGTTTCGAGTGTCTCTCTCAATATCACAAGTGCTCTATTTGCCGATAAAGTCAAAGAAAGTTGTGCTATAACGCTTTTATGATCTAGCGGGTGAGAACCATTACTTTATCGGTGAAATAGAGCATAGATTTGGACCAATCAGACCGCGCGTTATATCGTAGCTATATTATAACACTAAATAATAGTATAATGTAGAATTCTGAGTTGTTTATGTAGATCACTGCTCTTATTTTATAACATTTTGTTGAAAGAACCGTGTCCCTTTAATCGCCGGTCGTCAACACGGCGCGATATGAAGTCAGCGGCTGTTTCAGTAGGCTCTATTTCCAGCCGTTATTAGGCGTCCGGTCGTGCGATCGGGGACAGACCGCGGGCTCACAGAAACGGCTGGAAATCGAGCCTACTGTTTCAGAAATCGCTTCCAAAATCGTAGCGTGTGAACGGGGTATTATATAAACTCACATGATGAAGGTTCGTCTCATCAGTGATAAGGCAGCCATTCACATACGTAGGAGCATCACCTGAACAATAAAATATTAGATACTAAAATTCGTCCCTGATCTTATATGGACGGGTTCCCTGAGGTAATACGACGTGACGTCATGGACACAGGATATCCAAGAGCTCACAGCTCACATGGGGTATACCAAGGAACACGCTAATAAAACCCGGCGAACACACTGCTGTTTCAATAGCCCAAAAATGTTTGATATCTTAAAGCGATGTAGAAAAGGGCTCATGCACATTCTCCAACCTTATGCTAATATTTTTCAAGAAATAATCACAGTCGTAATTTTACGTCTTGCAGCAACAATAAAGGCGTAATTCATCAATCATTTAGTTGCAAATCCATTAGGATAACACGGCAAAAAACTGAAAACGCAAGCGTTATTTTCCGGCTAAGTGAAATCAAAGGCACGCCGTATTCCAACTCGTGGCTTTTTTCCTTTGAAAAACGTACGAAACATCGGAAAATACCGTACTTCTGCGCTTGCGCAGGGATTATTTTGCAGTTTATTCGACATGGCAGAAATGAGCTTTCTATCAGTTTCTAACTTCGCAGTTTATGAACGACTGAATTACAAATGACGACCTACCAAGCGGCGATATGGCGACGGTTTCTCCTTTGTTTCTAATGACACTAGAAAGGAAGGGAAACATCACACAAATAAATAAACATGGCTAGCGAGAAATAAGTATCGTTACTTTCTGTGAGTCTTTTATCATGTCGTAGTCATTCGCGTCTCTGTGTATTTCGCGTAGTTTGGTTTGTTTACTGCCGAATCGCGAATAAATTAGGTCAACGTAAAAGAGAGGTACAATGGAAAAGCCTCTGCTAGCAGGGTAAGAGAATTTCATCGGAAACCCATCCATGGGAAAAGCTGAATTTCCCAAGTCACATGCATGGGCAGCTTCCTTTGCAGCCGCTGGCGTGTCGCTCGTTTCACTTTCTGGTGGGGAGAAAGTAAGGCTAATGCATGGGAAGTGTTCAGAATTCACATGCATAGCCATGGGAAATCCGAACACTTCCCATTCTTCTACCGTGGGAAATTCAGCTTTTCCCATGGATGGGTTAGAAATTCCCTGTGATACCTACCAATGGGATTCAGCGACTAGCGCTCCACTTAGTTGTATGTCCTGTCTGTTATCGTGACCCACCGTTGTCAAACCTAAAACGTGTAGAGCAGGAAATTCAGTCAGTAACTTTTGAAGTAGATACGGATAGTAAAGCAGGCGGGCACCCACATAAATTATAGCGAAATGTTTGGGAAATTACACTGATCGCACCAACAAAAAAATCTTAATTTATGTGGAGCAAGCCTCCAAAAACAGACGGGCAAGGGTACCGGGGGACTTCCGTTGTCAACCGTTAAACGTGTAGAGCAGGAAATTCAGTCAGTAACTTTTGAAGTAGATACGGATAGTAAAGCAGGCGGGCCGGCACCCACAGAAATTATAGCGAAATGTTTGGGAAATTATACTGATTGCACCAAACAAAATGATTAAATTATGCGAGCAAGCCTCCAAAGAAGACGGGCACGGGTACCGAGGGACTTCTGATACGAGGCAGTCTGATACAGCCAAGAAATTCTTGTAAACCCTAGCCTAAGTATGACCTTATAAACATTTTTAGAGGAAACTTGCACACACCCATTTCCAAAAAGGTTGCACCATCACAACTGTCTATTGAAGCCCACGATGCGTCATGTAATGGAAACAAATAGGTTTACCAAATCGTTTTACGATAAACAAATAGGTTTACCAAATCGTTTTACGATTAATAATATGGATGCAAAAATTTCTCGATTCTGATTGGTCGAGAGCAGTGCAGTTTTAGTGAAATCACAGTGCAGAAACCTGAAATCACAGTGCAGATTACAAACTTGAGCAAATCTGATTGGCTTAAATAAACAATGGATTTTGCGAACGAGCCAATCAAATGCGCGCTAGCTGTCACGCCACTCGATCTGTTTGAGCTCCTTGTCAACAAGATCGGCTCTGGATGTGGAAGGAGAAAATCGGTTCCTTTTCATGAAAATTATCTTCCGAAACTTGTGGAAAGCAAAATGTGAATTCCTTATGGATTTAAGCAAGACTTGTTTAAGTTTTCATTCTTTGTTATGGAAGGATATGAAGGGAAATCTTCGTTGACTGCGAATCTAGCAGCGGGAAATGCCAGCGATGAAAATGAACTGGAAGTCTACAAGAACACATGCGATACGGACAGTTTTCCGGATCAAATTCCACACGTGTCGATCTTGGTTGTTTAGCTGTTACAAGAAAGTTTACACAAGAGAAGACTTCAGGTATGTCTTCTGTGGAAGTTTACCTAGCTATGTTCACTTTTCTGGACAATATTCTGCCCGTTTTTGGTGACCAAAAATGCACAAGCAACTCAGCTCAAAAGCAATTCAAACAGAAAGAAACCAACCAATTAAGTAATTAATACAGGCTCTCTTATGTTATTTTACCTTGGAATCTGAAATAAAGTTTATGATTGTCAAAACAGAATTCCACCTGCTCCTAGCATAAAATAAATTTGTTGTGTCAAGTATATTTATGTCAAGATAGGTTTCGTAAACTTTGCTCACTTGTCTCGCACGCGTTCAGTGCATTTGTGGCCGCTACAAATAAATGGTCTTTCTCTGAAAATTTTTGCATCCATATTATTAATACTCGCCCTAACGGGCTCGTGCAATTTTGATACTTTTTGAAAAACTCACTCGTGCAATTAATCCCAAATTGAACTCGAAGTCGTATGATTACCTATACAAATAGCCATACTTATCATCTTGTTTACATCAAATGCTTATACAATAGACTACATCGCTCGCAAGAAATTCTGCACTGGACAACACGAGAATTTCGCTCTTCCTAGTTTCTCCCATGATACACCACGGGTTGCAAAAGACAGTTGTGATGGTACAACCTTTTCTAAAATAGGTGTATATAACTAGACTGCTCTTCTGCAGAAATATCCATGGCGAACCTAGAGCATTCTATCCTATGTGGTGCGCTACGATATATGGCGAGATTTCTGTGGCGATGTCATATCGTGCGGTATGAACGGTCGGCGATCTTATGGTGATTTCACTTGCGATGTCGCCGCGACGTCGCGGGCGTTTTGAACTGTTCAAATTGAACTGCGATTTCATCAGATCGCCAACAAACTGGCAAATATCGCAGGGCCAAACCGCCGGCCGTTTACACCGCACGATATGACGTCGACGATCGCCGCAAAAATCACACCTAAAATCGCAGCTGAAATCGCGCCGGGTGAACGGGCCTTAATTCGTCACTGTAAGCAAACCGCTTCTATTAGCGCAAGTAATAGGATTTTCCTCGATTTACGGAAGTCCGCCAAAGAAGTGGCTGCGCAGTATAAAGAACTAAGAATTTTGATAGTCCAGAACTGGCAGAATCTTTAAATTTATGAAACAAATTTTGCTGTGTTGCCATCAGCTCCATGATCACTGATAAATGCATCATCATCTACTTGCACCTAAGAGCGAAAATTTTGGCCTCGATAGGGATTTTACCTGGTTTAAGAATGTAGAGCAGCATTTCGGAAAGTTGCGGATCTTCATTCAGGTTCACAAGGTTCGGTAGCTTGTTGTCAACCTTGAAGGAGATTCCAGCTTTCTGTACAAGAGAGAGGGCATGAAATCGTAGTTAGGTCGAAAACTAAAACTTCTCAATGCTTTCAAAAGTAAAGTACTATTCATATAGCGTTAATCCAGAAGTCTCAGCGCTTTACAATGTCCCTCAGGTTCCGATTAGTGTAATGCATGTGAGAGATGGGACCTACGGTTTAACTACGTCCTTATTCGAAAAGATATATTAAATATTATTATTATTAAAAGACGCGAAGGTCTAACCATTTGCAATGTTGTACTACTCTTCCCAGTAGACCGTTACACCTCTTGATTTTTCTGCCCGCCGGCGGCTGTCTAAAATTGATCGCGTGATCAACTTTTTTGTACAACTTGATGGGTTGCTTATGTACCACGTGATCAACTGTTTTGGGGGTAGACTTCGTTGGAATGCAGAAAAACGATGAACTCTCAAAGTTTACGCCCACAAATATTGATCACGTGGTACATAAGCAACTCATCACGTGGTACAAAAAAGTGATCACGCGATCAATTTTAGACGGCCGCTGGCGGGCAGAAAAACCGAGAGGTGTAACGGTTTACTTGGAAGAGTAGGAGCAAAGGATTGCAACATCTACTCAATCATTTAGAAAAGACCCTGAGTGTTGGTCTGGCCGAGGTCCACCTAACGGCGCTCTACCAACTTAGGGCCTGTCCACACTAACGCGTTTTCAAAAGTATCCGCATTCGCATCGATTGATCCGCGTCCACACCTTCCGTTTTCATAGCGTTTTCAGCTGTCCACACTAAACGGATGGCGTGACGTTATTTTTATATACGCATGCTCAAAAGGAGACGCGCCTGCTGTATTTTCGGTTTTCTGCCGGCGAGTATTTGAAATCTCAAATCACGTGGTGCAGTTGACGTCGTCGTTTTCATTTTGATACGTTTTGGACAATCCACACTAAAACACGATATGTATACGGATGCGTTTTTATCCACTTTTGAAAGGGTTTTCAAACTTATACAGATTCGATGAAAACGCGATCAGCGTGTTAGTGTGGACGGAAGACCTAAACGTATCAAAAAGTATACGGTTTCAAGCGAAAACGCGTTAGTGTGGACGAGCCCTTAGCTAACTGGGAACTACTAGAACGATATCCATAATCTTCTCACTTTCAAGTTCTCAGCTTCTTCCAATTTGCGTCTTTCAGACAAGGCCAGCTTTTCTTGCCAGTTTCTTAAAAAAAGAAAACGCACTCAATGAGTGTGAAGGGCTGGAAATTGACTTGTTTTCTAAGGCTAGTTTTAGACGTTGAACTTAAGTCTGTCGCACTAAATTGACTAGGTTTATTAGCCAGTGAAAACAAGTTATTTCGATATGAGTGATTTTATGAGGTTAATATAATCTGTCTGGCCAATGGAGAAGATCTCAGCCCTGATTTTATGAGCGCTGGGGCAGTAGCACGGCGTTGGCACGGCAGATAGTGCCGTTCCTAATGCAAATGAGCTCGAGACAATAGCTCTAACTAACTAAACAATGGGAAATAGACATTTAGTGCGACAAGAATTAAGTTCGACGTCGAAAACTAGCCTTAGTCACCAGCTGGCGACCAAGTGCAAAAACTGGTCGCCTGAACATAACGTTTGGTCGCCAGGTGTTATCAAGCTTGAATAGAGTACCAGAATATTCGGTCGCCACCTGTCGACTAAGTTGAATTGTTTAGTCGACTAGCGCTGATTTGCCACTATTGATATTCTAAACAAACAATGAAATATAAAACTTCGGCAATATAAAGACGAAATACAGGAAATATTGGTTTTAGAACTCGCAAATCTATAATCGGCCGTTCGGTTAGGACAAGAAGGCAGAAACAAGGACAGAACCCGTGCAAAGATACGGAGCAGGAGAGTCGGGCACGTCTGGGCATGTAGAAAGATACACAAATGGTCCGAGTGTCCTGTCTCGTCTCCCCGAGTCATTTCCGAAACCTTTCCGAATTCCTTCCGAACACGTCCGCGCTTTGTTTTGGCCCCCTTGACCTAACCGAACGGCCTATCAACAGATCCGCTCGCCCTAAAACCACCCTTCCCTATACTACTGAAAGATGTAATGTCTACCTTGTAGATTCCACTAGAAGTTGTCGAGTTTCCTGCAGTTTGGACCTCAGTAGCGCAACTTCTTCTAACGCTTTATTGTTGTCCTCATTCGTGCGACCACCCAGACCGTTTAGCCGCTCAATCTCCGCTCGAAGCTCTTTTTTTTAAACAAACAAACAAAGCAAAACAAAACATCAAGTCACATTAGAATTTGAGCATTTCTTTTTCGTCCAAGAGGCAAAAAGTACAAAACACTTTACTTTTCAAATTCAACTATCAGGGTTAATCCCTACTCCATGTAAGGTTAGCCATCGAGATCGACAAATCATCAACAAAAACATCACCAATATCATCGTTACATCACAACGCTGGTTCGATAAGGGATTCTTGTCATGCGCAATATTTAAAATATATGGGTCATGTGTGCCGCATGGAAAATTGATAAAAGAACGCAATACAAGACCTGGTTAAATGTTGAAAAAATATTGGGTGTGAACAGGACGCAAGCCAGAAAGACTATGATGTTGCTTCAAAACTACTGCGACTTCTACTGCGCTGAAGTCGCGCCCAGAGGCCGAGCACAAAATGTAAAATGTAATGTAATGTAGGCAATTGTATACCGCAAATTATCATATGGATATGTTCAAATGCGGTTTACAGATGTGGACATGTCTGATCCCTAAGATGCGGACTGCGATTTATACAATGCAGTTTACAATCATGAGTGGTTGTTAGCTATATCATTTTGTAGTGAGCACTGTGGTTGTTTAACGTCCCTCGCATAGTGTTTTAAGTGTAGTGGGCTGAGAGACGGGGCCTCGGTTTATTGTCTCATCCGAAAGACGTCAGGACGACAGGCCCAGAGGGAAACTGTAATGATGATGATCGTCATCATCACCTCCAACAAGGACAGCAACAACAATAACAATACACATTTAATCACGGTTAGTCATCATGATCGACAAAATATCCCCATCATCAACAAATCCATCGTCATCACCATTATCATCTCCAACAAGACAGCAACAGCATCACCACCAATAACATCTTCATCGTTAATAACAGAGCTGGAAATTACTGCCGGTCATCGGACTTTGTCCGATCAAATTCCAAATGCTCGACCAAAATTGTGATTTGGTCTGTCATAATGTCCAGAGAATTTTCTCTCCTTAAGTTTGCGTTGACAACTGAGAATATCATATCAGAGAAATAATGGAAACGCTCCATTTATGTCCAAATACAAGTAGACAATTTTTTAAAACAGCACTCAAAACAACAAAAGATTGTGTAGAATAAAATATGTCCGACCAATTTGCAAATGCGTCCGACCACACTTAGGAGTTTGATCGGTCATTGTCAAGTCAAGTGAAAAAAAATATTTCCAGCTCTGGTTAGTCACTAATAACCACGGTTAACAGTTAGCAAAGGTTAACGATGTTACTGTGACTGTTGCGGAAACGCCTAACCTCGAATGATCTTGGCATTTGGGTCCTCATTTATGATGGCACGATTGACTATTGTGCGAGCTCGCTGAGCATACGTGATGAGTGTTAAAGAAAACAGAAAAACCGTTTGCACAAGTTTGTGATACCTTCTCAAGCCCACATAACACCAGGTAAGTCTGGGTTCAGCTGATAGGATATCATGACTCGCGAATGTTTGGACACTTTTAGCAAATATTGCCCTCCATATGCAGGTAGCCACTAAAATGTCCGAATGCATACCTGTCAACCCCAGAAGTTCTGAAATCTGGAGAATTCGTCGGAACCGTCTCGTCTCCCCGAGTCTTTTCCAAAATCTTTCCGAATTCCTTCCGAACACGTCCGAACTTTCTCCGAATCTTTGCCGATGGCGCAGACTTAGGTTGACATTTTTGTGTCTGACTATGAATCATAATATGTTGTTAATCCGAGAGATTTGATGCTTTAACTTGGAGACTGGTAGATTTGATAAAAAACCCTGGAGATTTCCGGGAAAACCTGGAGAGTTGGCAGGCATGCGAATGACACTAGTGACATCTGGCAAAATTAGCCAGCCGACAACCGATTTGAAAACTACGTTGCACAGACGGACTCATTCAGCAGTCAGCTAGGTCACAAATTTGCACTGAAATCCAAACTGGCGGTCGGAAGTGAGTGAGAGTTGAGAAAAGACAATGTAAAGTTTAATTACTATGGAAATCAGTAGAGTGGTAAAAGGCGGCCCTTCAAGATCCAATCCCAGGCCAACGGTTTTATGTACCACGAAATCATCGTTTTGATGTACCACGTGATTGTGTTTTCGCGCATCGAACCTAAAGAGTTCTCCTGGGCGATCAAAGGAATTCAGCTCTGGTAAATTACACTTTCCTGTCTCAGCATCTCGCGATTATTGATATTCCTTGCTTGGGAGGCCTCGCCAGGAGAAAAGAGAGAGTATTCTTGTTTTTTGGTCTGTTTGAGGTCGAAGAAATAACCAAAAAGCGTCAAAAAGTAGATGAGCGATATCTTTGTTACCAAACAACGATCACGTGCTGCATCCGAAACAATGATTACGTGGTACAGAACATCGTTAGCCGGGGACTGTATCCCGAAGCGTCGTTTTACCACTCTAGTGGTTTTCATAGTAATGACGGCCTGATTACCAAGCACACCGAGTCGAACTGTCGAATCACTATGTTTAATGAGGACCCCAAAAACAGTGCTGTCAGAACAAGCCGACGACTGCCGGAGCTCCGCCGGAGCTTCGCCGACTACTTTATGTTATTTTATGTTTTACTGCCGGCTAATTTTCATCGGATCCCAGTCAAAAGCATAATTGAGCCACTGAAATTAGCCAAACTGGGCCGGCTACTATTTTGGGCTACTTTTTTAAATAACCGCCTGCTCAAAAACATTCTGACAGCACTGCAAAAGCCGTTGTATTTAGTTGTAAATGTCTTTAACAAGCTGTTTAGGTATCAAAGGATATCGAAGAGTGCTGAGGGTCTCCCCAAAGTGGCTGTTAGCAGGGCTAACATTTGCGATCATCGTAGTCTTCGAGTTTCCGCCCAAACTGTCTTTCAAGAGCCTTGCAATAAAATAAAATGTAAATGAAATAATTCAGTTAGAGTGATCATTATCAAGTTTCCCAGTCAGCCAATCAAAAGCGAAGTAAAACCACTATCACTCGATGAGCACGTGACTTGATTCTTTGTACGCCAAACCAGGTACAGTCACTACTTCACTATCACGCAGAGAGCACGTGGTCACTAAATGCACAGATACGTTTGATTGGTTTACAGAAATGAGTGACCAATGAGAGTGGAAACCAACTTAGATATAAGTACTTTTCGGCACTCCCGCTCTGTCTTGCCGCAAGACAGCAGTTGCACACTTATTGCACAGGGAATTTCTGCAGAATCCCATCTATGGGAAAAGCTGAATTTTCCAAGGCACACGCATGGGAAATGTTCGGAATTCACATGGATAGCCTTGGGAAATGGATGGGTTTCTGTAGAAATTCCCTGTGATAGGCGGAGAATAACGTACCATGTCAGCACGGAGTCTCGGTAAGGTATGTAGAGCTTTTTCTTTTGGTGAAGCTCCTTGTCTGACAGAAGGGATATCACTTTACCGAGCGTGTGAAGAGACTTGTTGATACTTCCACCCTCCTGAAATAAACCAAATATTAAACCCATAGGTGATAAAACATAAATGCTAGAAATGCCATTTGGCCTAAGTCAGGATTCGTACGCTGAGAAAATTGAAAACATCCAGGAGTTTTCCAGGAGCTTTTTTGGGAGGATATTTTCCAGGAGTTCCCCAAGACAATTTTCATCCTACTGTGCAGCATTTTAATTAAGTTTGCAAGTGATTTTCCAGATCATAACATTCTTGGTTTTGCGAATGATGAAATTCGTTTCTTTTTTTCCAGAAGTTTTCTATAACCCTAGAAATATTTGTTGTCCCTCTCCACTGCTGGCAGGGTAAAATTGATCAAGCATTCAGGTGCCAATTTACTATTAAAAATCAATTCAAATCAATCCTACTTCTCGTTGACAAGAAGAATAAATTAGTTATACCTTTAGTCTAAGTGATGCAACTTCAGCCGATTTGATAACCTCGTCATTCAAAACATTACTGGCCCTCTCACTTCCTGCCAGATCAATCAGGTTGATTTTACTGGTCTTTGTCATCTCGGCTTCGGTATCTTCAAATATCTCAGTCTAATAAAAGGAACAGAAAACAAACGATAAATCCCACGGTGATCCATTCTGACGACGTCTGCATTTGATGCACTCTCGAAAATTACTCGAAAGTCCTTTTCACAGTGCCTCGCTCTTGTGATTCAAATTGGAATTCTAGCCTGAAGTAGAGTCTACCGTTGACCAATGTATTGTTTGGTCAACGGACTCGACTTAAGGCTGGAATCGTATGATATCTCTTTTGTGCGGAAATTGAGGACGAGATATCATACGATTCAAGTATATTCATGAAGTTTTCCGTCGGTAGATTCCGCCGAAAAAAAAACACTCACAAAGGCGATATATGGCCCTCGTCGCTACTGCTTTTTTCGTGCTATTTTCTTTCTTAGCGGAATCTAGCCTCCTGAAGCTTTGATTAATCCTATAGAATTCCAATTTGAATCACAGTAAAGCGAGGAACTGTGAAAAGGACTAGTCAGAAAAGCAGTGCACATCTTGTTCTGTGTATCAAGTCTCATTTTGTGTTGACACAAATGGCCTGCATTTCCAGCCGTGTTTTCAGGGAGAAAAGGCGGTTGAAAATTCAGGCCATTGACATAAATGAAGCGAAAAAATAATCGTCTGTCTTGAAAATTGCGCGAAAACGAATGCCGGCTTGCAACTTCATTTTTATTTCAGAATCTTTTCCGCGCTGCGCATTTTCAAATCACCTCTTTTATTTGGGTTTGGGACTTTTTTCTGTTCTGCCAGTCAAGCCGGGCTTCGGTTTTGCCTAGTGCAGTTGCATGGTTTTCTGTCGCGACGGAAACCCAGTTGACTGCACCAGGCGAAACATGGGAAGGATCTGATTGGCTTAGATGGTTTGACTGACGGAACAGACAAAGTTCCCAAGCCCCCCATCACTTCTTCCTATTTTAACTTTCTACCTTCATTATAAGAAAGAGTTAGTAGTAGGTGGATGTAAAAAATACGACCGTATTTATATGTCCCATGCATATAAGGTCAAAATTGAGTGCAAATATGGAGTGGCAAACCGGATGCGCGCAGTTTACAGAAACTAGATGTTTCTTCATGTAATATTGGCGGACATTTTACTCGTTGCTCGCATTTTTCCTGGTCTTTGTCGATACTTACGCGTGTCTGTGACATGACGATAGTGAAGACGGAATGCGATCGACTGCTTTTTGTCATTCATTCCTGTTGATGCTGTAGCTCTGTTTCTGTTACCAAGTGCGAGCCAAGACTGAAAAACAACGCAAAACGGACTTCATTTTGTAAGGTCACTAGTCATTGCATTATAACCCGGTTTCCATATAGCTGCAGCTGTCGTCAACAAAGACGACAGTTGTTCTGCGACAGTTGCGACTGCTGCACAACTATATGGAAACCTGTGGCGTTCGCGACTTCTGCGACACGCTGGGACTGCTGCGACTCGTGTTACAGGAATCGCCCGTGTTCTATCTCTACGACAGCTGCAAATGGAGTTTCGCGACTGCTATACGACACGAAATTGTAATGGAAACCCGGAGCACCAATTTGGGTGCGACTGCTGCGATATAGTATATGGAAACTGGTGTTGCAGTAATCGTAGAAGTCATAAGTTTGTTCGCGACTGATGCGACATCTGCATCGAGTACTGTGGAGCTTGCCACTTATCACACCCCTCTGTAACGACCCACCGAACTCTAGTCTCCCACTGGGTTTTCAGGATAAATTTATTGGGTTAGACACGCGCGCGTGTCAAATTTAAAAATCGCTGGGACTTGGGTAGGCTAAAAACTCACTGCGTAGAGCCAAAAATTCCGGTCAGGTTTCGGTGGGTCTGTTACAGAGGGGTGTCTTATCGCCATCTCAAAATCCACTAAGCTCCGCAAACTGAACAGCTAGCCAAGGTGATAGTCATCAATGCATTCTTCCCATTTACTTTATGTATAGTGTTGCACAAACGGCTGCTCTCACGTATACGAACCTCGAACAACTCATACATACATACATACATATCTTTATTTTGACTCGAAATTTAGAGTAGCTAATATGAGCTAGTATCTTCGAGTATACACTACTGAAAACATTACACACACAAAAAATAAAACAAAATAAAATTAAGGCTATTTACAATTGGTTGAAGGGAAAAAAAAAGAAGTTAAGACAAACTGAAACAGAGAAAACTATGAGACAAAAATGTGAAGAGAAAGCTGATTTACAAAAGTTTTGAAATCTGTAATTGCTCTAAGTTTGTCTGGCATAGAGTTCCAGTATTTCGTTGCAGTATACACAAAAGAGTTAAGGCCATATGTAGCTGTTGATGGTTTAGGCAGAGAAAGAATATTTGTTCCTCGTAAAGAGTAGGTCACAGTTCTGCGTTTGAACATTTCCTTAAGGTACGCTGGGTAGTTATTGAAAAGAGACATTTGAAAACACATAACACCATAGACTGTATTCTGTTATTTTCTAAGCTTGTTGTCCCAGCTCTATCTAAAAGAGTGTCATACTCAGAGTCCCAGTCCTTATAAATGAATCTTAAAATACGTTTGTTTAAGCTTTCTAGTTTGTTCGAGTCCTTCGCAAGACAGAAATGCCATACTTTTGAGCAATAATGAAAATGCAGCAATAGAAATGCTTTGTAGAGCCGCAATAAGATTTTACTTGACATGAGTTTTCCGAATCTAGTTAATACACTGAATTGGTTATTAGTTTTTTACAGACTTTCGAAATGTGCTCACTAAATTTGAGTTCATTATCTAATATCATTCCAAAAAGTTCAATTGAATTTGTTGTTGGAAACGAGAACTGGTGGTCAGTTTTCCTAGAATCATTCCCTGGTGCTTTCCTGGGTTTGCTATCATGCCATTGCAAAGGTACCAAGTGTTCGCGATTTCAACTTCCTGGAGGATACGCCCCTCTAGCACTACCGGATCCGAATGTGAAGTATAAAGTTGACCATAATACGAGTTACGTCACGAGTTACGTCACGAAAGCTTCCTTTGTTTAGTAGAACGAATCATGATGAAACGAGAGCTGAACTTAAAGGTGTCCTCTGGGAATGGTTCGTACACGGCGGAACACCCGCACGAAAGGAACAAACAAACAACAACAAAACGATCGTATTTTGCATTTCAGAATGTCTACGGCCTACGACAAACGCCGTGCCAGAGTCGCGCCGTTCAAATACAAAACAATAGAAATTTCTTGATTATAAAGTATATGAAGCGGCATGCTTTGAAGGTTCGTCAGAAGAAGGGCGACTGAAGTTCGGCGTTTGCCGTAGGCGTACGACGTTTTGCATTTCAGACGTCCACTGAAGCACAGGTTTTTACCGTGCAATGGCTTCCTCACAGGCCAGCATCCTTTTCTTGAATCAAATCAAGCCTTACTTGAAACTGAAAATGCTGAATTTTTTTGGGAAAAAGCAAGCAACTCACCATTCTTTTTCACACTTCTTTGATTCATATGGAAGTTTTTTAGCAGCGAAGTTTTCTCAACAGGTGAGAGTTACTTTAAAAACCTTGCTTGCCCATTGAGGAATTGAAGGCCGGAATAAAGGCAATAACATGAACACTAGTGAGAAAGCAAAAACGTATGAAAGCAAAAAGGATGGCGAATGTATTTCTTTGCGCGCCGTGGTTCGGTGAAATATGCGTAAATGTATATCAAAATGAAATTACCTCGATATCTGCATAGGAGCTCACGACATACCTGAAGTTAAAAGACAAGATATTTCGACTTAGTTTTGTAACTGGAGCTTCACTCCAGATACTGCCGAAAAATCAGTAGAGCCATTTTCCGAGACAAAAAAATTGTGACGTGTCGGTTATGATATGGCTACGATTTTTTTTTACAATTATATCTTCACTTCTTTAGTGTCCTGTAGATATTTTGCCCTCTATCACCACAAAATGTGTTGAAAACGTGCAGTTGATTGATTGATTATCATTCAGCCAACCTACCTATTATTTCTTTGTTATTATTACTTAGATAGATAGATAGATAGACAGACAGACAGACAGACAGACAGACAGACAGACAGACAGACAGACAGACAGACAGACAGATAGATAACAGATAGATAGATAGATAGATAGATAGATAGATAGATAAAGCCAGGTTGGAAGAGGGAATTTCGCGTCACGAAACCTTCGCGCCAAGCCACTAAAACTTGTTGGAAGAGGGAATTTCGCGTCACGAAACCTTCGCGCCAAGCCACTAAAACTTGTTTGTTTTTTTGTCCCGGTCCTAAGATAAAAACCTTTTTACTAAATCGAAGAGCAGTAAGTTCACAAGCCACTCAAATAGGTGTCACCGTTGTTGTAGTACGTGTACTTACGTTGATAGATCCTGTACGAAGGGCCCTAATATGGGATGCTCTCGTACCCTTAACTGCATAATGAAAGAAAAAGGAGAAAGTAAAAACACGACCACAAATAAATAAAATGCCACTGAACGGCTGCCCTTGTAGACGACCTTATCTTGTCGGACGGCTTAGCTGTCTAGTAAAAGACGAGACGACTAATATCAAGACGGCCTTACCGCAAATTGAGCAAGTTATGACAAAACTTGATACTTTTTTTCATTTTTTTCTTTTCCAGGAGAACAATATACGCTTAGTTAGTCTACGGTCGTCCTAAACGCAGTTCGGAATTCATACTAGACGTCCTCATTAACGAAAAATGTTAAAGCCGTATGGATGGCCTAGCAGTCTCCTAGTATAAATACGGTCAATCTTCCCGGACGGCTTAGGCCATCTTTACATGATCCCGGGTTGAGCGCCAAAAAAACAGCATATACACTTAGTTTAGTCTATACCGTCGTCCTAAACGCAAGTCTACCACCGGCAAGGCCTTGCCTTTCCAATGCTTCCATAACAGGGCAAGGACCAGGGGAACCAAAATAAATCAATGTTTGGAAAACGCTGTCGCGTGCGAAAAAAGGTTTTGACTGTAAACTTTTCACACACTATTTTTCAACTTCGTTGTTCGACCTCCGACCTTAAACATGCGGGAGATGGGGTGTTTTCTACATCTACATCTACTTTATTGACTGATAAACCAATTCCGGTATCACATCAGTATAAATAAAAAATATACAAATCTAGATATTCATAATACATGGAATAAATCTACAAAATGTCTTTCCACCAATTTTTACAGTATTTTTATTAAAAGCGGGATATTAGGGACTGCGGGACAGTTTTCAAAGTGGGGGGGGGGTCTCATTAGTAACATTGTATGCCAAGATGGGGGGCCGAGTTTAGTGAAAATGTATGAAAACTTGGCAAAATTTTGTCCGCCATCCCTGGATATTTGCGGATCCAATGCAGGAAAGCGGGAGTTAAGCCTCAAAAGCTGAGTCTCCTGCCAAAAGTGGGTGAGATGGCTTCTCTGTATGTTTTTACCTGCTTCTTTCCTGTTTTGTGGTCATCTTTCCCTTTAGTTGACACCAAAAGGTCATGAATTTTCTCATTATAGATCTCAAAATAACTAATCTCAACAGTGAACTTGAGCTACGAGAGATAAAGAAATGCATAATCAATACATGGGAAAGGAAAAGAGATCATTGCAGTTCGTTTTTTAATCTGCGTTCCACGCATTCCTTACCTCTGTCCACACACTTATTCTCTCAAAAAGTTCCTCACAGAATCTTGGAAGCACACCAAGCTCGTCCCCTTGGCCCATGATACTAAAATATGAAAAATAAAAAAACTGAGTCCTTGGTAGCTGTCATTAAGTTTGCTGAATAAAAAGTACACAAAATGCAACACTAAAGTACAGTAAAGTTGGTCAGCAACAGCATAACACCACCATCAAAAGCTTTTTCACTCCAAACTTGCAACTTCATTGCATCCGTTTTCAGTCACACGTTCACCCTGCACTTTTTATCTCCATGTCGTGACTGGTGTTTGGTGGACGTCAATCAAGACTTTCAACCTAGCCACAGGACCACAGGCTAGCAAAATATGGCTGGCCGTGCTTTTTAGGTTTAATAAAGCTTGGTTGGTCATATTTTGCTAGCCTGTGGGCCCGTGCCTAGGTTGAACGTCTTGATTGACATCCACCAAACGAAAAGCGCAGGGTGTACGTGTGAGTGAAAATGAGTGTAATGAAATCTTGTACAAAAAGGGGTGTGGATTTTTTCTATAACACAATTTATTTGTTATATTAAGGGGCCATAAATGAACTCCTTGTGACAGACTTGCCAGACTTGCAGCCTGCAAGCTGAATTTTGCTGGATCTCATGGGCCATGGCTGCCAAGTGGTTGTTAGCACAGTGTGTCCCTGAGTATGTTCACTCTTCAGTGCATGAGAGATGGGACCTATGGTTTTATGTCCTTGTCTAAGAAGATACAAAGGTCGAATCCCTTGAGTTCTTCCATCTACAACCTCACCTACCCCCCAACGAGAGCTGCCTGCTTTCACAGCCTCAGACTGGAGATTTGTCAGCTGGTTTTGTGTTTCAGCTTTAAAGAGCCCGTGTCAGCCACTCCTTTGTTATTGTTTTCGTTCGATATAATTACGTATAGAAATATAATATAAATATAATTACGTATAGAAATATCTTAATAAATATCTAAAAATAAAGTTTCAGATTTGATTTACCAAATTCAATCAAGAACAACTATATTCTCTACATCATCAGCTGATGGAAATGGATGCTTTCCTTGACTCTTACATTGCTATGCTGACAAAATGGAGGCTGACACAGACTCTTTAAAACTGTCTATAACCACTTACCTATATGACTTCCCTGAACCTGTCTGTCCATAAGCAAACAAGCATGTATTATAGCCCTTGAAGGCACTAGTCAGCAATGGCTGCCCCATCAGCTTGTAGAGTTTCTCTTGTCCAACAAAGTCAGGGTGGGCAGGGTCAGCGGACCAAAGGGAGTGGTCATACACAAAGTCATACTTGATTCCCTGCTCTGATATAATGCTGGTTTCATTATTTTTCATGGTCATACAAATCTTCACATTTGGGTCATTCTTTTCCCTGGCAAGAAAAAAGATCAGCAAGGCCATAATAACTACGTATATGTCAGACATTATTAATTCAATTCATCAGAATAAATTTAAACATTTGACTATACTACATGTAAATGTTGCAGGACATATGGTGTTACTTCCTTATCCGATAAGACATGAAGGTCTAACCATTTGCAGATGTCAGAGCAAAGGCAGCACTTTCTCCTCAATTATGCACATTGAATGTGGACAAAATGGTTCACTATAGTGCACAGGTTAAAGAACAAAGCTTGCTATATATAAATAGCATACAGGGGCACTAGCATGCTGCCAAAAAGCAAGCAAATACAAAAGAAGCTACATGCTTGCTGGGCCACTTTCTTCATTCAAACCACAAAACCGAAAATCAATTAAGAAAGTGTCAAAGACTAATTAATTTGAAGAGGGAGCAATAAAACGCTCATAAAAACGTCTTTTTCAGACAATAATTTTACTTAGAACAAATTCACCACAGTTCTTCTTAAACGGGTCATGACAGAGTGAAAGAAACGCGTCCGTATTGTGGATTCGGCCATTAAAAGATTAGTTTGGCGTGACTCCTTCAACAATTAACAGTGCCCTATATGTTACGTTTGTTTGAGTGGAGTCGAGTTTGATTTTTATTGACATAGGAATGTTTTGAGCATAGCGTCATTTTAGTACACAAAGTGCACATAACAATGAACTAAATTTCTTATTGTTACATAAAATAATCAAGAAATACTTTGCCTTTGAGAACGATTTTGATGCAACAACTACTTTACAGCAGATGTAAAGTGCTATCGTAAAGTGAAATCGATATGGTTACAAACATGTTTGCAAAACCACAACAAAGATAACTAAATCTGATTCTGTACTAATAAAAGCTCCTTCCCTAAATACAAAATGATGTACATAATAAATAAAAACAGCAGGAAATATTTAACGGTTTTATCAAAGCATCCTCCTGAGCAAAATACAAAACTTGCTAAATTTGACTCTTGGGGGCAAAATTCATGAAGATTCCCTAGTGTGTGTTCAATATTTTGGTGATCTGGAGTATGATTTCGCGCAGATCTAAAGCTTGAGTGCTATATGTGATAACAGCTAAGCAATCTAATTATATACTCGTAAAAAATCTCTATCGTCTCAAGACGATGTAGTAATAAATACCTTTGTAGTAGAGGTCTCACGCGCACTGCGACAGCAATACTACAATCTTCTTCGTCCGCGGAATCGGGAATTTGATATTGTCGAGGCGTCGTTGCAACCATGTTAACTGCATTAATATTTGTAGTTCTCGTTCCTGTTAACTCCTTAGCATCAGATGCAGAAGTCCCAGTATGATTTTCCATAACATAAGCCCTATCTCGTTCTCTCTTTCCCAAGTGCTCTCGTATTTTATCAAGCTCTTTTTGGTACGGAGTCGTCGAAGAATCCCCAGACAAAACTGCCGGCGACATTGGCAGAACTCGCGCGATTTTTCTATCCATATTTGAGCTCCGTTCTCCTTGAAACTCAGCAATTACTTGCGAAACTTTGTTACTCAAAGGCAAATTCTCTTTCAAAGATCCCTTTCTACTAGAACGTGGCGAACCAACAGGAGAACTACTTGTACTCGAATTCGAGTCACTGAGCTTCTCTTCCAGAAGTCGTCTTCTTGCAGACACTGGCGATGAATTTTTCAAGTCCTCGAGTTTTAAAGCTCCTACAGGAGCACACTTCTTTCGCATTAATGCCTTCTCAGGCGTCGAAGGCAATGAGGAAGATCCATTTGACGAAACGGAAGAATACTTTAAGTTTTCGGAAGTTGTAGTTGTTCTTTTCCCCGCGAGTCCGTTGGACAGTTTCATCTCGATGGGACCAACGCTGTCGCTGCGTTCCCTCAAAGGAACACTCGGCAAAGCGCGCTTAGATTTGGGCCGATGAGATGACATATTTTCACATTTTCTGCACGTTTTCCACTGATATGAAACCCATGTAGTAAATTTCAGCGAGAACTATACGGGAAAATTTGGAGGTAATCAATTTCAACGTCTAGAATCACAAAACATTCCTTTCGTTGTATTCGAAACGTGACACTGTGACTTTCCAATCATTGACCAATCAGCGTTGATGATTTATGTCACGTGAGAAATTCAAGCTCTCGCGGGAATTCCAATATTTTACTTCCGGTAATTTCACTTCCTCTTTCCAGTCTCCCGTTGTTACCTCAGTTCAAATAATAAAGTAAATTAAAAGATTGTCAAAATATTATCACTGGATTTTTAAAACTATCAAGTGTGGCTTTAATACGCGTTATTTTTGTCTTGTTTCTGTAATTTCGTCTGGCGGTTTGGATAAAAGAAACTAAAATTGCTGGCTTGTTGAAGGTGGTTGGGCTACCTGTGGCGTGCCTCGCAAGTTTTCATCGACAGGGAACGGAAATGGCCGCGTGTGCAAGAAACCACACGGCATCATAAAATCGAAAATTCACAGCGTTTAACCCTCCAACAAGTCATTAATGCTTAAAGAACAGACAACTAGAGGTTTGTTCTTTCAAGGTGGCGAAAATAGGCTGGATCCGCCTTTCAAATGGCGAGAAGTAATCCCTAAATTTGTTGTGTTTTGTAAGAGGGGATTTTTCCGAGAGCATGGTCGGTTTTGATCCAAATAGAGTCGAAAAAGGTTTAACCTCAGCTCAGTGCGGAATTTGTGGATCTATATCTGGAGCATTCACCAGGGTTATTGCACAGCCTTTAGATGTCTTGAAAATTAGATTTCAGCTTCAAGTGGAGCCCACGTTTAAACCCACGGTAAGTTGGCTTTTTCAGATCAGTTGCTCTTTTCAATTTCTTCAATGTTGAATGTGATTTCGTGTTGTTTACACAGTGTGGCGCAAATTCTTATCTTTATTTATTTTTGTGCATTCAACGAACTGAAAATTGCTAGAGTTATAAACAGCTGTTACTTAGGGTTATATAAGCTTAATCGTAAATCGTTTATTTCAAGTGGAAATGAGAATAATAATGTAAGTTAACTTATTTAAGATTACGCATCCAATCATGAAACAAGCTTATACTTCCCGTCGTCTTGTCACGGCTTTTAAGTTAATTGTTTAGTAAATTAAGTTTAAATGCAAAGTATATATTTATGGAAATAACACGAATATTGTACATTAAGACTTTGGTGGAATAAAAGGAATGGAAGCGTAATGTTTGCTATGAATCATAGCATGATGGGTAATTCCCTTTGCGAGGGATCCCATAAACAAACAATCAACAATAATCAGGAGAAAAAAAGTAAATTGAGTAAAAATAGAATGGAAAGAGTCTCGGCATGTAAATTAGCAAATAGAAAATTTGTTATGGTTTGGTGGGAAAAATGCTAAAGACAGCTGAAGCCATTATTGACTATTTCCAAATGGGCAAAGTCGCTACAACCTAATACAGCTTGTGGGAGAAAGTGACATGAGCAAGATGTGGCTGTGTAGGAGGCTACCATTTGGAGGGGTTGCTGTAAGAACGACCTAAGTGACGATTTGGACTGTTTTTCGATTTTTGACAAACAAACTGCGGAAACATTGTTAAAATAGCCTAAAACTAGCCTCTCTGCATTTTCCCAAAAAAATCGCAGCGAGAACGCTGTAAAACGGCCTCTAACCAGTGGCTTTATCAACAACGACTGCTTTATCAACAAGTGACTATTCAGACCGCGCAGATCATGTTCAAATAGTCTAAGTTTTCCTAAAAATCGCGGTGAGAACGATGTAAACCTGCCTTAGCCTTAAACCCTAAACCCTAAACTCAATCTAACCCAAACTTAAATCTAACCCGAAGGCTAACCTAACCCCAAAACTGGCGGTAAGCCTAGGGTTTTTTGCTATAAAACCGCATAGATTTGTCTATTGTTTTGAATACAAAGAGCTTTTCATCCTACCTGGCGCATTGTTAACGCTGTTTGTAAAGACTAAGGGCTCACCCTTTTCAGTGAAGACAGTTGGATTCTTGGTTTCGCTTGTCGAATCAGAGAGCGAGCCATGAATTCGCTTTATAAGTGCTTTTTTCAAGTCATTTTCTACTACAGGAGCCGCTTTGCTTGCATCATAAAGCGAACAAAGTCGGTAGAGACAAACTGTGAAAGAACCCACAAGTGAGGAGCACATTTTACGAGCAAAATCGAGTCACAAAGAATTTGGCAGGCCGTGTGATGACTCTTTGAGTATTATGAAGCTTCTCTGTTGTTCTGTAGCAGAATTTCTGCACTGTCAAGACAATTTGGGTTAGTTTTAAATCCAAAAGAATGCATTCGGCACAATATTCAGTTGACAGGTGCGAGTGACTAGGCACTTTTAAAAAATATTTAAAACTGGGGCTAGGGACGAAGTGCTGTCAATTTTTTACAGTTTTACCCATAATGCTTTGCGCTTGAAAAAGGGAAAAAACACCGTTTTACAGTGATCTTGTGGCGATTTTTTTGGGGAAAATGCAGAGAGGCTAGTTTTAGGCTATTTTAACAATGTTTCCGCAGTTTGTTTGTCAAAAATCGAAAAACAGTCAACACTTAGGTCATTCTTACAGCGACCCCTCCATTTTCCAATTTTGTTTTCATTCACATTTTAATAACAAGTACTGTGGTGCTATCCAGTTGAGCATGGAATGCCTGAAGCTTTGTTATTAAGTTTTCATGTTTTTTTAGTGTCTAGAAACTATGCTGTCAAGTTGAGTTTACAATTTTGTCATGAAAAGCTTGTTTTGCAACCAAGTTCTCAACTAATTTTGTAACTTTGCATCGAAGTTGGGAAATTTTGTTTTGAAAACTCAAACATTAGCTGCTTAGGCTTCTTTGGCAGTGATCTGTGAATATTAAAGAGCATACCTTTTTTTTATCTGAATTTTCATCTGAGCTGCCAAATTACGAAGTTAGTTGGGAACTTGGTTGCAAACTTAGGAATCTAGTAGGAACATTGGAACAACTTCACAACCTGACACAGAAAAGTATTGTTAAAACAACTGTAACAAAATGAGCTAATACTTGCAACACCTTATTCCCAGGTCATATGCATGGTCATTGGAAGAAGACACCCTTCTTCTGATGATCCACCTTCTAAATTGACCAGTAGACCCTTGGAACAAGGTTGCCATATCTTTTTGTTTTGTTTCATTTCTGTAAGGTAGGCAAGGTGGGTGCTGGTCTTAATAAGATTTCTAGAGGGAAGGAAGTATAAAAAGCAAAACAAGCCACACTAGTGTCTGACACTCATCTGAAATCAACTCTATAATCATATTGCCTTTATAGCTAGAGCAAAGAACAGGAAAATACACAGGGGTATGGCAAGCTACAAAGCTGGTACTGAGGGAAGAAGGTGTGGCTGCCATGTGGTATGTAGTTAAAGCTATTGATGTGTAATTCCAGAAAAAATCCATATCCGCACCGTTGAGGATATGGATTTTTGTTGATTTTATCTGATTTAGCTGGATTTTGAAAAATTATAATTAACATTCTATTTTGTAGCAAAATAATATTAATACCTTTTCATGATTGTAAAAGTAAGATGCTTTATTGTCTTGCTTCCATTGGAATATTATTACCTACTCCTTTATGAGCCTAAAATTAATTGGCAGCTTCACGATGTTGCACACACAGCATAAGTGGGATAAGAACAATGCCTGTCTGTTTTGAATAACAAAAGTTGTCTTCACCAGAACGAGTCAGAATGGCTCAAGGGTATTGTTCTCACAACATCATGAAAATGTTCAATTGAATTATTTTAAGCAGCTTGAGTGAGGAAATTAGACCTTAGCAACAGACCATCCTGGCAACTAGAGAAATCTGATGCAAAAAATTCCACTGCCAGAACTTCATCCTGATAATTTTCATAGCCATGATTAATTATATTAGTTGATCATGAGCACAGGAAATAATAACATTCTGCAACATTTTCGAGACAGATGATGCAGTAAAAAGGGGAGTTGCTAGGATGGAAGCTTTCATTCAAACTTTTACTTGCTAAATATTATTCTAAAAAAATACCACACACATGTTCATTTAGATTTGCATGATTCTTTTTTGTAGGAAAGGACATGTGCCAGCTCAAGCACTGTCAGTAGTTTATGGATATTTTCAGGTAAAAAGATATTGTTTTTTTCTGTCAAATAAGGGTACTGATGTAATATAGATTATGGCAGACATCTATTAATAGCCTCATTCGGCTACCATTTTCTCAGCCTAGCAACATACTGAGTCAGAGAATTACATCCATTTCCATCGGCTGATAAAGAGTATGTAGCAAAATACTTTTAAGTGAATAACAGTAACACAGGTGTAGCTGACTGGGCCTCTTAAAGAATGCCTGTCGACCGTCACGCAACGCAGCTGTGGTAAACAAACCAAATAAGTAAGACATTCCTTGCTTTGCCCTATGCTGTTGTGCGCAAACTCGAAGAATTTTCACAATGACAGTCAAAGCGTATGACAGTGAAGTATGTCTAAATGTGCCAAGAAAATGACAAACTTCAAACACTCACAAAGTGGCTCCGAAGTATTTTTGTACGATACAAAAATCGGTACCATGGCTGCGTTGCATGATGGTTGACAGGCATTCTTTAAAGAATTACAGTGTACAAAAAAGTTGGTACAATATTATGTTTTGTTAAAAAACCAGAAGCCATTTTTTGACCAGACATCTGAAAATAAATCATACCAAATCCTTTGTTTTATTTTTGCCAGTAAGAAAGATAACCAGGTAGAAGTTATACAGAAGCAATGAGTAACCTAGAAAAAACACTGGGCCCCTGTCATTGTGTGATTCCAGAAACATATCCATACCCCTCCCATGGAAGGGGTTGAGATGTGCCCCCCCCCCCCCCTGGATTTTTTTCTGGAATTATTTATCTTTTTTTAGCATTTTTTTTTATCACTTATTCATTTACCAAAGAGTTCATTATAACTAAAAGGTAATGACTGTATGACTGTATCCTCTTCCTCATTTCAGTTCACTTTCTTTGAAGCATTCACTAAGGCTGCATATTTCGCATCGCCAAAGTGTATGGACGTCAAAAGGAAACCAGGTATAGGTTGCTGGGAGATCTTAAAGGAAAAAATGCTTGATGGGAAATCAGAAAAAAAGTACCCTCCTTAGCCCATGTTCAAATTACACCCCAATGCTCATGAGAAAAAAGCTTCAAATTGAGGCTCTCTCCTAGTTCCAATACATTATACTATTTTAGAAGAGAGCCTCGACTTCAGGTTATTGTTTGTAGGCATTGGAGTGTAATTCAAACATGGCCTATTAAATTACAAAGTGCTTTAAGAACAATGTGATTCTTGCAAATATCTCATTGCTGAAAATGAAACCTAAAGTACCCAAAAATATGTTCAGTACCTATTTCAGGGCCCGTGGTTTGATGCGCTGGTGCGGAAACGCATAATTTGCCTTTTTCCGCATAATGCGCATAATCCGCCAAATCCCGCATAATCGCGCATAATTTCCCCAAATTTTGTGAAAATCATTAAAATGGCATCATTACTTGGTGAATTTCAAACTTTCTTACCTATTTTTTTCTCACAAAAGTGATACATTTCTTCTGAAATCGTCTGTCCAACTCGATAGAAATGAAAATAACAGGGCGTTCTATGCTAATCGCGTTGCGCTGGGAACTAACTTGACAAGCAATAAAACGTGCCAGTAAAAATTGGTAAACTAACTAATATTTCCGATTCAAACACATGCTTGCGCTTTGGATATTTTACCAAGTAAAATCAAGGTGGAACAGGACGCCAACCGCGACAAATACGGTCGACTTTATGCAGTTCACATTGATCTGATCACATTACGCTTTTTCGTGGATCTTTATTGTTGTTACAGACAACGATTTCATTTCACAAACAACAACGCGAAATACCCGGCACACGAACAGCTCCCTCGATAACAAAAAAAACCCTGACAGAATGGAATGCTTAAGCCCCATCTACACGACAAAAACGTGGCACGTTTCCGGTTTTATAAAAGCCCTTACACTAGTTCCGACGACGTGCAGATCGCTCTCGCGATCGGCATGAATTTTGAGAATTACGAACAGAATGACGGGAAACAAGGGCGACGATGTTTTTGTGATCACGAGAGATCGTAACGATAGATCTGATAGTCTGTGTGTACCTGTCGTGACCGTTCAGTTTCAGTTCAGTTCATGGTTTAATAAGAGTGCGTTGCTACGATCCTTGTATGTAAAAGTGTGCCCTTAAATAAACGAAAGAAGACCGAGTGCTAATCGTTACTACCGTGTAGCTGAAGTTAGTTGGTAACGCTTTTTTGTAAGAAAGTAATAAGCTTTGTTAAAAGCGAAAACACACGTCTATCTGAAAGAAAACGTAGCGTCATTACGTTTGTAAAGCGAAGCAATTGGAACTCAAACTGCTGAAACAAGCAAATACATGTTGCAGCAATAGGGAAAAAAATTGCGCAATACCGCATAATTTCGTATTTTTAGCGCATAATTTCGTGTTTTTAGCGCATAATTTCTGAAAAAATCGCGCATAATTTCCGAGAAAATCCCGCATCAAACCACGGGCCCTGCTATTTAAAAAATGTTTTTGTTGTTGTTTGTTTTCTGCTGATTGTTGTGATACTTGAGTGATACATGACAGCTGCTACTGGTAATGGTTATGGACAATGAAAACATTGTTGATTTGACTGCAAAACTGACTGCAAAACTGACTTTTAGACAGGTGATATAAAAACAATAATTAATTGACTTTTTTTCAGTAACCCATTTTCTGTGTGGAGGCTTTGCCGGTTGTGCAGCAGCCGTTATGGCCCAGCCACTGGATGTCATCCGGACAAGATTAGTTGCACAGGGGGAACCTAAGGTATTATTACAACCAATATGGATTTTATGAAAAACAGCTAAAACCTGTGGGGGAGAGGGAGGGGGGACTCCCCATAAAAATTGACGGGGTGCTCATCCCTTAGGGTATAAAATTCACCTATCTCTTAGGCATCTATCTCTTATCTCTTAGGCATTTCCAAAGAGTCTGCTATTCCTTAGGTGGTCTAAATCTTTTTTTTCTACATTTTGCCAATGAAAGCCTCCAGGCATTATTAGTGATGAAGTTAATTAATAAGGGAAGAAGTCAAAACAATGGTACTTTATAGAAGCCCGATTTTGTCAGGGGAGGTGGTGGGTGGTGGGACAAAGTACCCCTCCCCACCCCCTACCGAATTTTCAACAATTATTTTCTCGAATGGTTATGAGGGGTACCAGATTTTATTGCACTAAATGTACTTGCCTCCTGTTGTAGAGTAGGATGGCGAGCCTGCCTTTTCATTATGGTCATTATTTTGCGAGATATTTGAAGGCAAAAATTATTTGCAGGCAAAATAGGTTGGTGGTCTCCGTTCATACCCCACCCACCTAAATTGGGTCCATTTAAGGTATCATTGTTTTGACCCCTCCCTAAGATGGAAAAAAAACTCTTATGGTTATGATTAATTAAAATTATTCCTCTCCTCAAGATTTACAAGAGTCTGCTCCAAGCATCAATGTTAATGTATACAAGGGAAGGCCCAAGAGTTTTTTTCAAAGGTAATTATGCTTTTGATTAGGTTCTAAACAAAGTAAAATATTCTTACAAATAATATAGTATTTTTCACTAATATCCAATTAGTTAGCTGAGCCCTACCCCAAATTGCAAAATGGTAAAGTTTTAATTACCAATACAAAATGTAGTTTCAAAAGTGCTGAGCAGAAACCACTGCTCCAGTATAGTCTTCCACCTGAATGAGTTGGGCCCGGGATGGGTGATAACAAGAAGGGTAGCGGTTTATTTAATGGAAACATAACATTTTCTAGTATGGCGACGAAGACGCGGGAGTTTCAATACAAAATTTTAAACAGAATACTACCAGTGAATCGCTTCTTACACAAAATTGGGAAAGAAACCTCACCCCTTTGCTCTTTTTGTTCTAAAACCATCGAATCCCTTGAACATTTATTATTTCATTGCAGTTTAGTTCAGGAGTTTTGGAGAAGCTGGGAATTGTTTTTGATTGACTACGGGTTGCATGTGGACCACTTGAGGGAAGATGATGTCATCTTTGGAGTGTTTTACCCTGTTGAAAACTGGACTCTGATTAATCACATGATTTTATTAGCAAAGCGTTTTATATTTAAATCAAAGGTGAAAGGTCTCAAGCCCAATTTTAAGCTTTTTCTCAAATTTGTTCATGAAATTTACAATATTGAAACTTCAATCGCTCGTGAAAGAGGAAAACTAGATTTCCATTACAAAAAATGGGCAGATTTGCTTCCAATTTTTTAATGTGTAAATAATGAGTCAAGAAGAGGGCTGTGCAGTTGTCGATGTTTATTGTCGTTTGTTCGTTCCAAGTGTTGCTTTTAAATGTGGTTTGGGGGGCGGGGTACTATAATTAAGGGGTATACTATAAATAAGATTGAACTAATAATCTGAGGTAACCCACGCCTAGATATATATATATGTAAAAAAACAAAAACAAAAAAAAAACATGTAAAGAATACGGAGGAATAAAGTAATAAAGCTTTAAATGAAAAAAAAGTATGGCGATCTGTAACGTTTGTAGACGCAAAATTATCAACAATTTTGTCACTGATTGTAGGTTGAAGTTTTTGCTCACCAAACCCTTAACCTAGTCGGCATTGGCAACCATATAGTCGCAATGCTAGGCCCTAGCATGGTGTTTTTAAAGAACTGTGTCTTCCCTTTTAACAGGATTGGTGCCATCTTTGTTACAAATATTTCCGTACTCTGGCCTGCAGTTTGGCTCATACTCATTACTGAAGACCATATGGGACTATGTGTTTGATGTCAAGGTATGTAAAATAATGACTATGTTGTTTTGATTTACTTTGGTACTTTTAATTTCCAATCACCAAACTGCAATCTGGTGTCTGCCAATCAAAGTTTTCCCTAATACTGAAACTGTTTTCTTGTCAGCCTGGTTAAAGCCATTTCTATTCAAAAACAGAAAAAAGCAAGCATTTGATCATCTCTTTGTTCACTTTTTGAGAGGAATCCTTTTGTCTGTGCAGGGTCACGGTACATAAGTACAAAAATCAAGCCAGTAAGATTCAGTGTACAACAAGACATGCATATTAGATGAGATAGATAGATTAGATACTTTATTTGTTGTATGTGGCAGCCAA
Source organism: Scolanthus callimorphus (assembly GCA_033964015.1). Classification (NCBI taxonomy): domain Eukaryota; kingdom Metazoa; phylum Cnidaria; class Anthozoa; order Actiniaria; family Edwardsiidae; genus Scolanthus; species Scolanthus callimorphus. The sequence continues at coordinate 18,386,355 of CM066911.1, forward strand.
TCTGTTGTTTTGAGCATGAAACAAAAGATTGTGCAGGGTCAATATCACGTGATAGCCCCTTTCAACATCCAGCCCATGCTATTGTATTGACCCTGTGAAGTTTGCCAAGCTTCCTAACCATTCCACTCGATTTAACTATGATTTGATAGGATTACATGCCAAATGAGAGGGTAGCATTAATTTGTATCATCCCTAGAATTCCAGTCTGCAGGCATGGCCGTAGCTAGAACTTTTTGTCTACGGGGCAAGCCTAAGTCATCCTCTTTCTAGGGGACAAACAGGCTCTCATCATCATCATCATCATCATCATCATCATCATCTTTTTCATTATAATCTTATTAATAATAATCACACTGACCCGCAAATAGCAAAATGCCAGTCGAGGCGGGTCAGAGTTATATAATATATTCATTGACTTAAAGGTATATATATTTTATGTGATCGTTGGTTGTTGTATCACATATATAATATTTTCTTTTTTAGATATTCATTTAGCATGATACGTGAAAGACTAACAAAAAGAGTCGGGTTGTTAGTACAGCCGGCACACAAGCTGAAATCGTACGGCTTGAGGGCTTTCTCGGTGTGCGCGCCTAATCTCTGGAATAAACTACCGCATGAGATTAAGAGCAGTACTTCCGTCACTGAATTTAAACGCCGGCTGAAGACCCACCTTTTTAAATCAGTTTATTTTCATTCATAGTTAGCTTTATAATATATTATATTTCAATATTAAGATTTTTAACGAATTTCATCATATTTTATAGTTATTTTTAAATGAATGTAAAGCGCATTTGGACATTAGGAAAATGCGCTATATAAATACTTATTATTATTATTATTAATTCAAATTGAGAGTGATTTCATTTTTTCAATTATTAAGGGTAAGCATCTTCTTTTTCTAGAATGTCAAAAAGTACATTAGTGAGTTGTTTTTTAAAAGATCGTTTTGGGAGTTCTCAAAAGATGTCATAGACAATAGTCATGCCACTCGACTGTGTCTCATGGCATATGTTTTTATTCCTGACATCTATACAGTACAGACACGCGGAAACTGAGGTTACTGTATTTTTTAAACGCGCCAATTTTTCTGTCAAATGCTCAGTTGCAATACGTCTTCATTTTATAGAAACACAACCCCTACAAACCAGCTGACGTCATAGAAAGCCTTCTCTGTGGAGCCTTGTCGGGGATGGTCAGCAAAGCTGTTATTTTACCTTTTGACATTGTCAAGAAAAGAATCCAGGTATAATATTATATAGTTCAGGATTCGTGTTCCCTGTTAACGGCGGTCTCTGCCATGAGAGACCGCCGTTAACAGGGAAGGATTCGTGGGGCTCATGAAAGAACTGGAATTCCTGGATTTTTGTTGTAATAGGCGATATCAGCGATAACACACGCACCCGCTGCATTTCGGTAAAATGTCATGAGGAGTATTTGCCGATAAAGTTTTAAAAAAGCGTGCATGTAGCTGCATGTAGTTGTGGCAGACGGATTGGGTATTTCATATTCTGAATAAGAAAAGATCGTGCGCGCTTACAGCTGGAATCGTCCATAAATATTGTTTTATTCCTGGAAAGTCTGTTTTTCAATCTTGTTAAGCCTGCTTGCAGGCGGTGCTGGGTGTTCTTATTGTGAAAAACCCGGTCCGTTCGATGATCGGGCGCCCGGGACCGCGCACCTCAACATTCCAAGATGGCGTCCGATCAGAGAACGGACCGCCTGCAAGCAGGCTAAGGCCTACGGCAAACGCCGTGCCAGAGTAGCGCTTGGAGAGCATTTGCTGATAACTATGTAATGTTTACAACATTCGCATCCGTGTTGTATCAGAATATGAAATACCCAAGCCGTCTGCCACAACTACATGCAGCGCATGCTTTTTTAACACTTTATTCAACAAATACTCCTCATGACATTCTCAGCACCATTAAGGCATGGCTGACAAACGAATTGTCATAAAACCTAGGGGTGGTCTAACTCCAGTGCTTTCAACTGTTCGGTTATTTAAAGTTTTTCAACCTGTGTGGGGTTGAAAAAGAAGTAAATTTTGGTAGTTGTTTCTATGGCAACTTTAAATGTGACCTTTGAACTCGAAGGAAACGGTGTTTTAAAAAGTGCTCCTGCGGACAGGGAAAGGCTTTCAATCCTGAAAATGTTTTAGTGCCAAGTGACTTAAGTCTGGGTATATATTGTTGATCTAATTGGAAAAGTTGACTTCTTCATTGGAATCCTATTTTAGGACAATGTGAAATTCGATACCCTTCGATAACTTCTTATCCATGTGTGTTGTGCACCATTTCCAATTAGATTTACAAACACCAAGGTAAGTATTATTTTTTCCACTAATTTATTTGTTGCCTCTTATGCATTTTCCCTGTCAGCAGGGGCAATTTTTAAAATTCCGTTAAAAATGAGGTTCAAAGGTCACATTCCAGGTTGTCATAGAAACGGTACTCAAACTTTGTTAAGTTCTGGGTGCTCTGTAACATGAATTAAGTTTCGTAAAGAAATGAGTAAATGCATTAAATATAGACCACCCCCTACGCTTTTCCTTCCATAGCCATGCCTTAATAGCACTGAGTTTACCGAAATGCAGCGGGTGTGTGTGTTATCGCTGGAATCGCCTATTACAAAACAATAGAAATTTCTTGATGATAAAGTATAATGAAGCGGCATCCTTTAAAGGAAAGGCTCGGCAGAAGAAGAGCGGCTGAAGTTCGGCGTTTGCCGTAGGCCTAACTCTTGTTTTGTTGTAGACTGCTAGCAGCCCCTACTTTGGCGCGTTTCCCAGAAAGCGAGCGCGAACCCCCGACGAGTTGCTGGTCTTTTCAGTTTGGTTCTCGCATTGTTTTCTTTGTCTATCTCGCCTGCGAATTAATGACACGCGAACAACTTTTGTTGAATGTTAAAAACTAACAGAATGTAAGCTCTGCTCGCAGGGTACCAATAATTTATGCGCTAATTAAAGAAAAACAAAAGATCATAACACGTTAGCCAAAATGAACTGGGAAGACTGAAAATTGTCCTGGAATGCTCCTGCAAAAAGACTCTGAAAAAGCTTCACAAAACTCTTGGATCTTTCCAATTTGCGGTCGCAGGAACGCGATAGTCACATTTTGGGCAGTTGTGGCAAACTTATAGACAACCATACCAATCAAACCCAAAACGCCGTTTTAAAATGCGCTGCGCGAAACAACGACGTCTGCTCTAAACATATTACCCTTAATTCTGGCTGTATATGTCATCCCCAGTCAGAACCCGACATGAACTTTTTTTGTAATGTGCAAATGGCGCCTAACTAAAAAAATTTAGGCGCCATAGGCAGAATCTTGTCGCCCAATTTTTTTTCTCTGAATGCACCGCTGAAAATGGCACCCTTGTTTTGAAATGCGATCGTCTCAAACAAAGCTCAAACGCCCACATTTTTTGCCAAGTTAACCGAACGTTTCTATCCATTATGAGTTAAATATTCTTTGGAAAGTCAAACCCTAAAAGGGGGATCGCCATTTGGTGACTAGGTTGAATTTTCTGGTCGCCAAACCCTCAAATCCAGTCGCCATTGGCGATCCATTTGTAGCAATGTCGAGTCCTGCCAGTACGAGTACGGTAATATATATTTTGTGGCCTTCTTTTAAGGTTCAAGGGTTCGAGGAAGCTCGTATGACGTTTGGTAGAGTCCAGCACTTTGATGGTCTTACCGACTGTGTTCGTACGATTCTACGAGAGGAAGGTCCTGTGGGTCTGTTTAAGGGCTTTTCGCCAAGCACAATTAAGGTGAGAGCTTGAGAATAGCAAGGTCAACAACGGGGCAGTCCAAAAAAAAAAAAGACCCCCCCCCCCCCCCCCCCCCCCATCCCTGTTGGGGGAGAGGTCAAAACAATGCCGTACTCTGGGAGGCCCCGATTTAGGGGGTGGGGTATGACCCGAAACCACCAACCTATTATTTAAGAAATTCCAATTTTTGACTGCAAATTTCACTCAAAATAATGACCATAATGAAAAGGTAGGCTCACCATCGTACTCTACAACACATGTACATTTATGCAGTAAAATCTGGTGCCCCTATAGAACCATTCGAGAAAATAATAGTTTCTAATTCAGTAGGGGGTGGGGAGGGGCACCTCGTCCCGCCACCTCCCATGACAGGGCTTCGGGCTCCTAGAAAGTATCATGGTTTTGACCTCTTCCCTCGAGTACCCCAGTTTTAGGTACCCACCCAAGAAATGTCTGGTAGCCCCTAACCCACCCTGGAATTTCAATGAATTTTCTCATGACCACCATGGAAATTACGTTTACCTTACCTAGAATCAATATTTTGGGATACCTGTCGTGACCTTTTGCTAGGGTACCCACCCCGAAATTCCAGGCTGATTAAAGAGTCTGTACCAGCCACTCCTTTGTTATTGTTTTCGTTCGATATAAGAGGACGAATTACGTGTAGAAATATCTTAATAAACATCCAAAAACAAAGTTTCAGATTTGATTTACCAAATTCAATCAAGAACATTGCTCTATATTCTCCCCAATGGAAATGGGTGCTTTCACCGACTTGGTATGCTGCTATGCTGTCAAAATGGCGGCTTACACAGGCTTTTTAAAAGCCGGCTTTTCACTAGTGAAGTAAGCGGAGACGGAGAAGGAGGCGGAGACGTAAGGACGCTTACGTTCGTGTGAAAATCAAAGAACGGAGAAGGATACGTAAGTGTGAAGGAAGCAGAACGGAAGGTTTACGTCTACGCTTACGTTGATTACTGTCACGACGATTTTCACACAAACGTAAGCTCTTACGTCTCATCTGACTCTCCTCCGCTTATTTCGCTAGTGAAAAGCTGGCTTAACAGGGGATGCGGGGCTTTTGCGACTGCCCAATCTTCAATTCAATTCAAATCAATTCACTTTTTATTCGCTATTATTACTACAACATTTTGTTGTTGTTCGCATTAAAGAGACTCGATTGCGCACTCTTCAATTCATAGCCTGAATTTCAGCCGTCACTTCGCTCACGCGTTGTGTCTCACTTTGCGAGATGAGACGTCTGAATAAAAAACCGTTTCCAAGACAACGCCTTCTTTAACAGTTGTGGCGCCTGGTTGTCTGGTTTGGAGGTTCGCACGCATTTGTGCTTGGAGTGCGTGCGTTGTTATGACAACGAATCAGATTCTACTGACCACTTTGGAGTCAGTAATACGTAATGGATGAGAAAATCTCGAGATGAATTCAGACGTCTCCTCTCGTCCAGACGTTTCTGAGGTACGATCGAGACCGAAGCGACGGTTGAATTTCAGGCTATCCAATGGACGATTCCAGCTACAAGCGTGCGCTCTTCTTTATTCAGAAATGCCGTGTCCCACAACTACCATAATGCAGCGCGCGCTTTTTTAACAATTTGGTCGACAAATGTCCCACATCTACCGACATCAGTCTCGTGGCGAGACGCTTTTCGTTTTTTTTTATGCGCGCAATGATTTGTGGGATAGTTTAAACAGGGCGCGCCGCTGTCCCACAGTTCATTGCGCGCCGTTTAATACTCATTGCCAGTCCCAACGCCGCCAAAACAACTAAGAGTTGTATCAAGAGAGACGAAAAAAAAAAATAATAATAACGTCTGGGCACGAGACTGTTCCGACATGTAGCGCTCGCGTGCGTTATAGCTGGAACCGTCCATTTGGAATTACAGCGAATACTTGTTCCGCACCATATCCAGACTCGTACCCGTCGCTTAGTAGAAAAGTCGAGGAACGCAGGGAATTATGGGAAGGATTAGCGCGGCGCGCAATGCATTGTGGGAAGGTTTCACAAGGCGCGCAATGGATTGTGGACCGGGTTAGCAAAGCAGTTATTTGACGACTGATTTGACGACCTAGCGACGGGTACGAGTCTGCACCATATCAAGAAATTTTCGGCAAAAACGTTGCAAAACTTCCTTACTAGGAAATTCCCCCTTACCTTATTTGTAAGATCTGTATTTTTTTTCCTTTATATCTGAGCGAAAAAAAAGAGGAAAATTTACCAAAACTTGCAGATACTCGAGAAACATCGTTCTCTCGCCATTTTGTTTCTGTTCCCCGCCGAGGGGCATGAGTCGAGATTTGAACACCACAGGTAACCCGCGGTGATTTGCCATAAAAACGACATCACTTTCTTGATATTATGCCCTTTCCAATCGGTTATTTGTTTCTTTATTTCTATTTTCTATTTCCTTTTCAGGCTGCCGTCACCGTCAGTATCATGTTCTGTACGTACGAACAGTGTCTTCACGTAGCGCGACAGTTTATTCATGATGACATTGATAGCTACACGATTGAAGACCTGCCTTCATCAGCACCTACCAAACACACAAGTGCATAGTCAGTGGTAATCAATGGACGATTCCGGCTATAATGTATGCGCGCGCTGCTTTTCGGTAAAGGCTGGTTTACACAGAACACAAGCGGAAGCACAGTACGCAAGCTCAACGCAAGTGTAAATCAGGGCGCTGCAAGCGCGAGCGTAAGCCAATCGACATTAATAAAGGCCAGTTTACACACGAGGCAATATTTCTTGCATCTCGCAACGCAACGATGCCGAATTAAAAAGCATTGCGAGTTGCCTTGGGAAGTTACGCGCTCGCAGTATTTTTTGCAACATGCAATACGCCCGCAAGGAAAAGTATAAATTACAGCGGCACTATCAAAATCAAGCGCGCTGATTGGCCCATTGAAGGAACCATTGCATGGTAAATTGCCAAGACGTTACGCATAGCAACTTGTTTCGCAACGTTGCGAAAAGTAGAGCTCGGTTCTACATTTTCTGCAACTCGCAAGGCAACAAAAATATTGCATTGCAGGGGGATGTTACCCGCGCGCTTTTCACTGCAACTCGCAAAGCAACCGCGCTTTTCACTGCAACTCGCAACGCAACACATATTGCGTTGCGAGTTGCAAGAGAAGTTGCCTCGTGTAACATGATCCGTTACTTTCCTTGCGTTTGTATTAGTGTTCGCTTGATTTACACTAGAAGCACGGCCAAGGGAACGCGATGTCTCGATTTTCTTGCGCTTGCGTTCTAGTTTAAATCACGTAAGGGACATGCATTAGTTGACATCCTTTTGCTTGCATCTGAGCTTGCGTTCGTGTTTAAATTAGCATGTTAACGCATTTCTAAACTTAAGAGTGCACGCGCGCCTGTAGCTGGAATGGCCCATTATTACTGTATTCCCCTGTTATCAGAATAACGAAACATGAGCAACATACTTTCAAAGACAGGAACAACCTCTTGGTTTTGGGATTTTTATTTGTTTTTGTTCTGCCAATCAAACTCTCTGGGCCAATCAGGTTCTCGCCCTGCTTCGCTTAGTGCAGTAGAGTGGCTTTCGTCGCGAAGAAAACTTGACGAATGTCGCGACTAAAACCGGACGAATGTCGCGGCGAAAACCGGATGAATGTCGCGAAGAAACCGGATGAATGTCGCGACGAAAACCAGACGAATCTCGCAGCGAAAACCGGACGAATGTCGCGACGAAAACCGGACGAATGTCGCAAAGAAAACTGGACGGTTGTCGCGACGGAAATCAGATGAATGTCGCGACGAAAACCGGACGAATGTCGCAACGAAAACCGAACGAATGTCGCGACGGAAACCGGACGAACATCGCGACAAAAACCGAACGAATGTCGCGACGAAAACCGGACGAATGTCGCGACGAAAACCAGACGAATGTCGCGACGAAAACCGGACGAATGTCGCAACGAAAACCGAACGAATGCCGCGGCAAAAACCGGTCGAATGTCGCGACGAAAACAAAAAACCTTAAAACCAATCCGAAGTTTGGAAAACGCGCTGCGCGAAGAAATCAAATTCAGCTCGTATACGACACAGGACCGTGGTTTTGCCGCGGACTCTTTGAATTCAGAATAGGCGGCTTGCATATGATAATATGTGACCTGCTGATAGCAAATGAGAGTGCCTTTTCTTGCGCGCATTTGTCCTCTGCACATTTTTAAAGAAAATGAGAGATTATTGTGACAATCTGCAGAAATGGGCCGTTACTAAAAATAGCTGTACTTCCCTATCGAGGAAATCAAAATTTTCAAAATTTGCTCTACCCCTGTGGAAATTTCAGGCTCCTGCACAACCCTTGCGGAAAGTTGAAGCAAACACTGTGGAAATTCTACATTCTCTTGTGGCCCCTGTTGCAAATGAAGTTGCGAAGGAATTTGCAAATGAAGATGCAAATAAAGTTGCAAATGAAGTTGCAAATAAAGTTGCAAATACAGTTGCAGATGAAGTTGCAAATAAATACCTTGTGGAAATTCTGGGGTTAAGGCCCTGTGGAAATTCCAGGTTCCTCGATAGGGGGTAACGGATATAAAATGAATTTCCCAATCTGCTTTGTTGAAAGGCGCGAAAAAAATTATTGATCTATACAAATCAAATATTCCTATACATTTGAAATATGTGATTCACTTAAGCCTCGAACGAACTGGTATAAAATGTTCAAACGTTTGATAAGCCTTATCACAGGGAGACCAGGCGAATTATTAGGAAATAAGGTGACTTATTACCTGTGGCCTTATTGTCGCAATTTCTAAATTTTTCGCTCTGAAACTCGACAGTTTTACTAATTTGTGGGTGCTCTTTGGGTACTCAGTATGGAAACGCGAAGATGCAGTGATTTTGAAATAAGACTATAGTGCTCGCAATTCGCTCGTTTTGAGCGGCGGCAGCAATTGTAAATATACAAATACGTACTAATTTATGGATGAAATGTTACCGTTGTCAAACATTGCAAAACATTCTATGGTGATTTTTAAATAAACGAGTACATCAAATATTTTAGTATATATATGCATATTACCCATTGGACTCGCATTTGGTAAACGTACGTGATAGCCTCCCCGCGGGCTCTCTTTGTTTCTTGTATAGAACATGCCAGGATATTGGCTTGCCTTGTGGCTCGCGCGCGCACATTTGTATATGGGATTCCTGTATACTCTCATTTTTGTGGGGTTCCTGTGGACTCTGTATGTAGAGTACACGAAAGCTCTCAAACAACTCAGCCAAAAACCAAGCCTGAAAACGTGCGCGTTCTAGCACAGGAAACCCGCCGTGCGTGTAGAAGCTGTAGAGGGCACTTCGTCCGCCCGCCCGCGCTTAATAAAGAAAGCATTTAGAAAACGAAAACTTCACCAGAAACAAGGAGAGCCTGCGCGCAGGTTACGTCCGTAAATACAAGATAAGTCTTCTCTACGCACGCTTCCACTTCCTTCACAATGTTTGATTCAAAGCGGCAAGTCCCTCGTAGGCGTCACTGGCGGATCTAGGGAGGAGCCAGGGGGGCCGGTGCTTCCCCTTCCAAGAGTATAAATTTGTAGGAAATATATGAGCATTTCAGATGTTAGCTTTCCTTTTGTCATATTTGTCACATGTTTTATATAACGGTGCCCCCTCCTTCGGTCCTTTCCCCTCACTACCAAAATTTCTGGATACGCCACTCTGCGCTGGAGCGGGACTATCACAAACGTGAAAAGGCAATAGCTGTCAAACTTTTAAAGCTGGACTGTCACGCTCTGCGCATGTGCGAATTTTCATCACTTTGGTCCGGGCCGGAACGATGGCTGTGAGAGGGAGGAATTACGCTGGTAGAATCCGTTCAAATCTTGTTGTTTCGGGGTCCATCTACCCTTAATTCTTAACGGGTATTCTCTCCTGAGATCTCCTTAGTATTGTGACCAAATTATGGAGTCGATGCAATATTGTTTGTCGTTTTAAATTGAATGAGACTCGAGCGTCATTTTCACTGATGGCTGCCCAACAAGAAAGGCCTAATCGAGGTCGTCCTTACGCCAAAATGGCTTGGGAACACAATAAAAGCAGGATCTGGATATCGAAAAGGGTCCACGAGACATGGAAATTGTTCAAGGGCTACGGTATCTTCACCTCAGGCAACGATTTTGCAGCTCATTTGCCTAAAAACCCCTAAAAACTTACCATAATGTCGCCTCCTGACGAATGAACTCCAAATTATGTTTTCCCTGAGGCGACGTCGCGCGGGGCGTGGGTACTTTCCCGCGAAAACGAAGTGTTCCGTGATTGGTTTATTTAAACAGGGAATCCCCGTTTTGAATGATAGTTATGGGATCGGCGGTCTTTGCTCGAGCATGCGCGTACCGTGACGGTCCCGCTTTAAGTAACAATATGTTTGGCCAACATTGTTCGAATCTCTAAAGTAATCTGTCTTAGCGGTGCGCATGCCCGAGAAACCTTAACCCTGATTATCGCTTAAACTGCGCGGGCATCCCTCTGTTACAGACCCAACGAAATCTAGATTCCCACCGGGTTTACAGAAAAACGCCATCGGGTGAGACACATTTTCGTCGGGTCAGCTCTTTCAGAGACTACAATTTCTTGCGCGTCATTTTCCAAACGTTCCGACAAGTTCTTCTATCAGTGATGTTTGAGTTTCCAGTCCTTTAAAGTGCAGTCCTTTATATGTAATGCATTCAGCCTGTCTTTTCACGTCTTTTATACCGAATTCTAAAGTACGTAATTTCTATAGTAGGTAAACACACTCAAATTTCGCGCCGGGGAAGGGAAAAAACGTCCGGTCAATTCAGAAAGTTCGTCGGATCTCGGGGAGGCCAAACATTCACCGGGTGAGGTCAAAATTTCCATCGGGTCGGGTCTGTTACAGAGGGGTTAATAGGCTACGTACGCCGCGCACTGCAAAGAGACGAGAGCCCACTGCAAATTCGAATTCAGGGGATCCGGAGTGATATAATGTTTCTAATGTATTTTCTGGATATATTGACCCCGAAAAAGGAACCAGGTATCGTCTTGGAAGACAACATCTTTTATTTACATGTATATAACCGCCATTTGACATTTCTTAACATAATAATTTATTTGAAGCTTGAACATACTGTAGCTTTCTTAAAAGTTTTTATATATACACAATACGTTATTTTAATAATATATAACAAAACTACTTTATGTAAATATTTTTATATATTTCGTCTAATACATAACATCACAAACGTTGTAGCAATTTCAGTACTCGTTGTGCAAAATGCAATACAAGCAACAGGTCTCACTTGTATTCATTGTGGTTTTGCCATATCAAATATACACAGGGAATTTTTGCAGAAACCCATCTATTGGAAAAACAGAATTTCAGCTTTTCCCATAGATGGGTTTCTGTAGAAATTCCCTGTGATTGGGTAGCTGCAAACAACCAGTTTTATCTATTTTTTCTCTGCCTTATATACAAGTTCTAAGCAGCTGTCACCTCCATCTTGATCCCCCTTCTACGCAACTGCAAAGATATGCAAAGACTACTAGGGCTGCATTCATTATGTATACTACAGGGGGGGGGGCAGAGGATTTTTGGGGGGGATCTCAAAATTTACTGGAACTGGAAAAGGGGGGATGTCAAGTTTTTTTCATAACATGAAGGGGGGATGCATATTTTTGTTGAGGTATTATATATATTTAAGACAAGGTTGTGCAGTTTGATAGTAAATGAAGGAAGGCTCAATTGTTGAACACCGAGTTTGAACCTCCTTCCTGAAGAAATATCACTTGCACTACTATTCTCGTGTATTCACCCTCTTTCAACAGATATGTTGAAAAAAAACTGCGCGCTTCGCGCGCATAAAGAATTATATTAAACTTAAAAAGATCGTAAAAGGCCTTCTTGTTTTACTACAATTCCTCGAGGTCCTCTTCAGTGGCTTTCGTCTGCCAAACAAAACGCCTTTGGACTTTTGATTAATAGTCTTGTAGCTTCATTGTCAAAATTGCGGCGCGCTTCGCGCGCACAACGGAAAACATACCAAACAATCAAATACAAAATAAATGATACTCAGCCTATGTATAGTAAGGCTCCAATCGAGGAGCGCACCAGATCACTTGGTAGAAAGTCACTACCGACACAAAAAAGTAAAGCCACCTAGGATTTTTATTTGCATTTTTACGCTTTGTATTTTTTTTTATCATTGAGCCTTGTTCTTTATTTTTTGTAAAATGATATAAATATAAATTGAAAAAATTGTCTCCGGGTGATGGTGGGGGGGGGGGGGGGGGGGGGGGGGGGGCATGTTTTTTCCTTTTGACCAAGAGGGGGGATTCGTAAAAATATGTTGTGCCTTGGGGGATCTGAAAATTTTGCATTGTCAAAAAAAATTCCTCTGCCCCCCCCCCCCTGTAGTATACATAATGAATGCAGCCTAGTACCTCGCAAGGTCCGATTCAGGTTGCCTGTAGTGAGCCAAACGATGGCTGCCAAAATGAGTTACTGCAGTCATGAATTCAGGGGCGTAGCCGGGGTGGCCGCCCCCCCCCCCCCCCTTTCTCGGGGATTTTCCCATACATTTACTGTATTTGCTGGAGGAAATTTGAAAATTTTCGTCCCGTTTTCACTATCCGGCCTCCCTCCCAACCAAAATTCCTGGCTACGCCCCTGGAATTCCCCTTTTTCTCAACAAAACTTACTCTACCCGTATACTATCATGGAGCCCGGTCGAGGACCTCCAGAATTCCAGGATGGGTGATCAGAAACAGCCGAATTCCAGGGAACTCCATATGGACTTTCAGGGTGTGTGATTCCAGAAAAAATCCATCCAAATCCTGATTTCCCTAAAAAACATTCCATTCTTTCTAAAGTCAGCTGTTTTCTTGATCTCAAATCGCTGGACTTAGGAAGATCTCGTTTTGACAACAACCCTTTGTGCACTTTGAGTTAAGATCAACTGGAGAGGTTTGGGAGATAAGTTCACCACTTTTTACCATACAATTACTACGGAATTCACCGAACCGTGGTTCGCGTCGAAAAAAATGTCTACGATTTGCCCGCCCGGGTTCATGTTGTTGTCTGCATTCCTTTCTCCACGGGCCGGCATGCTTTTCCAAAACGTCTCTGTCGGTCTCAGAAAGACCTGAGAACTAGCAATGTCAATGAAATATTTTGGAAAAAGCCATCAGTTTAAAGTTTTAAAGTCGCTTTGCTTTCATATTTCAAGATTGTAACAGGCGAGTTTTCCATTTTCGACTCAGTCATGACGGTTATTTTCAAGAACACATAAGCCCGTGGAGAAAGGAATGCAGACAAAAACATGAGCCCGAGCGGGCAGAATCGTAGACGTTTTTTCAACGCGAACCACACGGTTCGGTGAATTTCGTAGAACTGTAGTTTTCCTGGTAGTCATATCTCGTCCCTTCTGTGGGATGGGCATGGATTTTTTTGGTATCACAGAATGCCCAAATGACGCTTTCCTGACCGCCACGAAGAACTTTGACTAAAAAAGAACAATTTTATCCATCGACACTTAGGGTGTAGCTTGTATTGTGTCAAATGAGGGAGGTGACGGCATTGGAGGGATAAATTTATTTCTAAGCTCATTTGCCATGCTTTCCACCTCTGGGTCATCTTTGGCAAAGTAATTCACCATCTGAGTGAACTTCAGAACTCCTGGAAAATAAAAAACAAAACTTTTAATAAGAAAGGTTAATATCCGTATGTTGTAGAAACAGAGCCCGATATTGCAACCACTAGGTCGCCAATGGTGACTGGATTTGAGGGTTGGCGACCAGAAAATTCAACCTAGTCACCAAATGGTGATCCCCCTTTTAGGGTTTGACTTTCAAAAGAATATTCAACTCATAATGGATAGAAACGTTCGGTTAACTTGGCTCCGACTCCTACAGCTTGGCTCCGACTCCTACAGCCCTGGATGACCTCCTTCCTCCACTGAGAGCTCGTACGCTCAGGAGGAGGGGGCATCCTTACTTGCTTCCGCGCGTACGCACTGAGCGGTTTAAGAGCTCTTTCATTAATCGTTGCCTTTTTTCCTACTTGTAATTAATTATTGTATATTGTAATTTCCACGTCTGTCTGGAGATATTATTGAATAAAGACTATTATTATTATTATAAAAAATGTTGGCGTTTGACCTTTATTTGAGACGATCGCATTTTAAACAAGGGTGCCATTTTCAGCGGTTTCTCGCTAGTGTGGGCGCATCAGCGGTGTTAGGGCGACAAGACTGTCCTTTGGCGACAAAATTTTTTTTTCGGCGCCATTGGCACATCACAAAAAAAAGTTAATGTCGGGTCCTGAGAAATCATACTGCTTACATTGTGGTTATTGCTTTTATACATGGCTGCTTTCCACCTATGCCTGTCTCTCTGGCTGTTCAGTGTCTGTTATTACTACCATTTGCGTTCAACCCTGAAGCTTGACGATTTTTTCGCGTAGGTTTACGTTTCAAACGTGCACGTTTTGTCGAGAAGTAGACACGTTTCTCGCTCTCTGATTGGCTGAAAAATAACGGTCAAAACAGCAGCCAATCAGCGAGCGAGAAACGCGACAATTTCTCGACAAAACGTGCACGTTTGAAACGTAAACCTACGCGAAAACATCGTCAAGCTTCAGGGTTGAACGCAAATAGTAGTATTGTATACCCGCCAACTCTTCTTTTTGTCGCGTTTCAAACATGTTCGAAAGTCTTTTGCAACTTGATGCATTTGAAGAAAAGAGAGCACAGAAATCGCACCGGATTTGCATCTGCTTCACACAAGAGAGTTGGAATTGCCACTCGCGTGAGAAAAATCGCCGCGAGTTTGTACAATCATTTAATTACTTTTTATCCAAAGAACTGGTCCCTTTTCACTAGCCTCCCCGCAGGCTCTTTGTTTCCTGTGTAGAGCATGCCTTGTGGCTCGCGCGTGCACATTTGTGTGGGATTCCTGCACACTCTCGTTTTTGTGCAGGGTTCCTGTGGACTCTGTATGTAGTATAGTAATTGACAACTCGACCATGTGTGCAGTTTTGCAGGTGTTAGGGGGCATCCAGTCAAAAACACTGGTGTGCATGTGACGTCACTAGTGGCGGCTTACGGTATTTTGCGAAACGAAACGGGAGCGAAACGGTAATTTGCGAAACGGTGAAACCGTTGTGAAACCCTATCTTCCCCGCCATTCGCAAAAATCCCGTTTCGCAAATTACCGTTTCGCAAAATCCCGTTTCGCAAATTACCGTTTCGCAAAATCCCGTTTCGCAAATTGCCGTTTCGCAAAATCCCGTTTCGCAAATCACCGTTTCGCAAAATCCGGTTTTGCAAATTACCGTTTCGCAGATTACCGTTTCGCAAAATCCCGTTTCGCAAAATCCCGTTTCGCAAATTACCATTTCGCAAATTACCGTTTCGCAAAATCCCGTTTCGCAAATTACCGTTTTGCAAAATCCCGTTTCGCAAATTACCGTTTCGCAAAATCCCGTTTCGCAAATTACCGTTTCGCTCCCGTTTCGTTTCGCAAAATACCGTAAGCCACTAGTGGCCATATTGATGTACAGAACAAAAGAAAGTTCATTTGCTCCCTTTGTTCTTTCATCCAACATGGCCATCACGCTTTTGTTATTTTATTCCCAAAGGAATGACTGCACACCAAGAATACACCTCAAAAAATCTCCAACCAAAAACAAGCCTCAAAACAACGTGCACTCGCCGCCACAGGAAGCCACACACACCTTATAAAGAAAGCATTTAGAAAACGAAAAATTCCCCAGGAGCAATTGAGAGCCTTCCTGCATGCTACCTTTTCACTGATACATTGCTATATGGACTCCATATTTACACTTTACCTTCATCTGTAGCAGCAAATCCATGAGCTACAATGACTCGATGTTGTATCTGTGCTGCTGCAGGGATCAGATACTGCATAAGCTTGACAAGGTTAGTCCCTGCTTCGGTATGGATACTCTCTATTCTGGTCTTGTTGTCTGGATTCTCAAAGGCTTCAAGAACTTCTTTTAAAATACCTACAAATACAATTACCCATGTTTACAACAGGAGGGAAGGAGGTCCTGTTTTTTATTATTGCATTTGCATAATTTATTTGTTTATTGCAATTTACCTTTTTACTGTGCAAATACCTCAACCAGGCCATCTTATAAGAAATTAGCCAATCAGAAAGAGAGTACAAAAAGATCTTGACTTTCTTGAGATCTTAGACATCAAAAGACAAAAGACGTATTGCAGGTATTACATTTCCTCAAAATGGTTTGAATCTCTAAATGACAATATTTTTTAAGGGATGGCCCAGTTGATGTATTCGCCCGGGGGGGGGGGGGGGGACTCTAAGGTTAAAATGCTAGGGGTGACCCTCGGGAAACTCGAATTTTGACCCTAAAAATACCAATAATTTTGACAGATTAAATTTTATTCTGGTCATTTATTAGAATACATCAAAGTACCCCCTCGAGTTTCAAATATACTGTCATTCTTTCAAATATTTTGGACCTATTTATCACCAGGTTCTCTTCTTCAGCGTACATTATTTGCATGAGAACCCCCTAAAAAATACCTATTTTTCTTACCATACCGTTTTCATTTTTGAACCCCTAAAAAATACCAGATCGCCAATTTCAGCCCCTAAAAAATGTGGCGGTCACCCTAGCATTCGAATATAGGGAGTCCCCCCCTCCCAGGGGTATTCGCACAGTAAAAAATCCATACTTCCCCTACAGAGGTAAATGGAAATTCTAGAGGGGTTGGGATAAGGTCAAATGCTTTCCATTTCCCATTTCAATTAGTGTATTTTTCACTTGGAAATGCCAGAGGGGTAGCCTGAATTTCAGCCCCTAGGTACGAGAGTGAAGAGAATTCAGGCTACCAGAGGGGTGGAAGGGTCCAGTATCTCAACCCTTCAATGAAAGTTATGAATTTTTTCTGAAATCACAATTGGTCAACAGTGTGTGTCTCCCTCCCCAGAGGCAGATACAGGAGGGGGGGGGGGGGGGGGCTGGATTGGGTGGATATCCACCCCATTTTTGAGTAAAAAAAGTAGAAGTCCATCTTTTCGTTTCAAAATAATATAAGTCTCAAGTTCATGTCCATTGTTGTCAAGTACAGACATTTAGATAGTTCAGGGGGTGGGATACAGCAAACCGTTTTCAGGACATCTTTGTAAGAGTGTTTTCTGTCTTCACTTCACCACCCCCCTTTTTAAAATCCTGGATCCGCCCCTGCTCCCCCTCCCCCCTCATATATGGTATACAGGAATGTGCTGCCCTATAATGTATGGTTTTGGGCTCCTGGGGTCTATGGTAGAGTATCGTTTTTTGTTTGTTTGGTCCCCCCCCCCCTACTGACCGTCTATTGTAAAAAATAAAATCCGACCCAATAACTCATTTTAAACACCAGTAACCTCATATTTCTTCTCATATTGCAAGTAATGGAAGCCCGACCGTTATTAGTAAATAGTCGTTATTGTTTATAGTTTAAAGCTACTGTATCGTTTATCTAATATTTATTTTTAGCATCCTGCATAGTCAAACGACTTTAGCCTTAGGATAAAATGAATGAATATCGAATGATTTGAGACAGTGATTGTAAAATTCGACGATAAATATTGCCTTAATCCTCACATTTCAGTTGTTCAGTGGTAATGCTCTGAAGTCGTGGTTTTGCGCCATAACTGACTCAGTAAAATACCTCTAGATCTTCTGCTATCGGTAACATTTGGCCTCAGCGAGATAACACAACAACAACGTCATTCCTAAATGGAGGAATGCTCACCATGAATAATTTAACGATATTTTTGACAATATTACTTCAAATTGACCTAAAAACATTCAAAATATCTGAACTATCAAGACTACTAGTCAGGATAAGGGTTAATACATCGTTTTAGTATATTTTTATAGTATATGCCTCGTTCTATTAAAGATTAATACTATTAAGGTACGTAATCAATAAAACGAGCTGTCCGAACCAGCGAATTCACTGGTAGCGTAGTGGTTAGGGTTAGGGTATAGAGACTGGAAAGTTACAGGTTCGAACCCTGATGATTTTCATAATCTTTTTTCACTTCTGTAGGTGAGCGCTTGTTTAGAAAAAATTCTAAGTGCCAGTGAGCATTCCTCGATTTAGGCGTGTGTAACAACAACATCGCCGCCATCTTGTTCGTGATTGGTCACGTGATAAAGGGCGCGCGCGATCTTCGGGCAAAGTGCGACCAGTCGCGACCAGTGCGATAAATCAGGGAAATTTCCCTGGATAAATACGTTTTTAGCTTCAAGGTATTTACTTATTTATAGTAGTTTTTCTTCTTTTAAAAACGATTTATCTCCGTCATTCTCCCAGCAAACTCGCCTCTCGTTCAAGTTGATTATTGAGATGGGACTTTCTGATGTATTCATATTTAACTTTTTCATAACTTCGAAGTTTCGTGGCAGCATTTATGTTTCACTTTTGTGTGGTATCAAGGGTAACCCCAGCTGTTGGCTGAATATAAATAATTCTATAAACCAGCAAAAGTACCGGTTGAATCAGAAACATATATGTTTCTGGTTGAATATGATAGTGTTGAAAATGGATCCTTGAACGGGCTGTAAATGAATCATCCACTATCGAAACCATAGCATGTATTGGTTATAAAACCTCCTTGGTTCAACTGTAGTTTGCTTTCTTCTAATGTTATTCAGACTTGATATGGCCCCAAATATCAACCTATTTTGATTTATTTCCGGCCACACGAAAACGAGGCTCACTTCCGGTTTAGAAAGCTATAAAAGGCACGTCGAACAAGCCGGTTGTCAGTGTTCTCAAGATAAAGAATGGCAAGGTTTGTCAAAATTGTCTTTAAATATTGCTCTTATTCCGCCTCAGACTACACAATTGTTAGTCCAAGGCAACGTTGTGGTTTTAAGGACCTCAACTTTGTGATATTTGGTTGGAATATAAATGAATCTCGGGTATTTTCGGGTGATTTTCTTTGCAGCTCACGAGAGAAAAGCGTGCTTTGCCGGCATCACCCCGATGCACCGTTGATCGAGGACTACAGAGCTGGCGATATGATATGCTCTGAATGCGGTCTTGTAGTCGGGGACAGGTACAGAAATATTATAACTCAATCCTTCTAGAAATCCTTTAGTCCATTTATCAGAAAATATCCCCTCAGATCGCTCTCAGAAATTAAAGAGAGTTCTAAGTAGAGAATTACTTTTGGAAGCTCACATCGTACTATGTAAACAGAGCATTTTATATAGCGAGTCTAACTTCAAAGCGTCGAGTCACAAGAGATTTTGAAGTACTCAGGACTAAATAATGCAATACCCTATAACATCTTGAATTCACCATCTTAATAATAATGTCTTTCGCAGACATTTGGCTACTTTCTGGCTGGTTTCTTGCGAGAACACCGTTCGTTTTATGCCACGTCTGTTGTTCTCAGTTCTCACTTCACCATTCTAATAACCTCATCTCGGTCAGAGAAACGCTGTGGAATTCATCCGTTCGTCCTCTCAATACAAACTTGGTAGCTCGGTTTGCTAGTTGTTCCTGAGATAATTCAAGATCCTACAAAATATAACTTGAAAATAGAGAAAATCGCCAAAGTTGCTTGCCCTATTTTTGACTAAACACGTTTGCGTGTGCGCGATTGTTGTTTGGTTGATGACGTAATTGTCATGCGTAAATCGGGGTTTGGCATAACGCCAGAAGTGACATCAAGACAGTAGTGGGCAAACTTTGGTTTAAGTGTTTGATGGAAACTTCAACATGTGGGACAGCTGCAAGAAAAGCTGATATATTGAAACCACCTTCTCGAGGCTTACAGTTGTACCTAAAAGGGGAGAGCTGTATGACCAGTTTTTCACCCAGTTTTTTTTAAGGTGATTCCCACAAAACTAAACGCATTTTTGAGAAATTGTTTAACTCGTTCGCGTCAAGTCAAAAATGGTCAGATATTTTGAGATCTGGATATGTTAAACCTCGACTATCGGTGCTTTTAACTATTTGTTTGAATTTATTTTTAAAAGCCGCATTTGCTTATGCGAGCCAATATTCTAACAGTGGTATTTTTACAAAAGTCCCTCTTGTGCGAAAAATCTTCGCACGGTTTTTCTGAAACTTCAGATTTTGGGTCATTTGACTGTCATTTTTTTTCTTGATAAGGTAGGCTATCTAGTTTATCTCGATTGGCCCGAGTTTTAAAATGACAGACCAGATTCCAGAAGTGGTGATCAATGCTACAAAAGAACTGCAATAATGAGTTCTGCCAGATTTTTCTCGGGTTCCTGTCGTTTTTCCACGCGAGTGAATAGGAAATAATTTGCATCCATTAAAGCAAAGATTTCAATGGGCTGGTACGATTCTCACGTGCAAACTCATTGTTTTGCAACCAAACGATTCCTAAACAAAAGGCAACCGAGCAAAACCTGACAGAGCTCATTACAGTGTAGATTTTTGAGTAAACTACAGAAAGCGTTCTAATGTTTGTCCTCTCATTTCAAAACAAGAACCATTCAAGATAAACTAAGTATCCTACCTCAAGAAGGGGCTAAACTCAACTACAACAAATGAAGGAATTTGTTATGTTTTGATTTTTCCAGCTTTATAATTTTTTAGCTGCTCCTGAATAAATTGTAAGCGCGAATGTATCTGTAAAGCTACGGCCATGAAATTTTGAACTTAATCTCAGCAGGAGTAGTGGATTGCTGAGTTTTCGTAAATTGTATAAATCAGATTTCTATTGGCAGTCTAATAAGAGTACATTGATATTGCTCCACCTTGGTGGCACACTCCTACCCCAAAAATCAGTGGAGTACACCCCCCCCCCCTCCCCCCTCCCCCCTCCCACATGACAACTTTGTTGGTCCCAAGTTCCATGTAAACATTTCAGTCCCCTCAACATCACCCATCATCTTGCCCCTGGCACCATAGGTGGATTTAGGGGGGGGGGGGGGGTCTCAGGGGGCCCCCCTTCTCAATAGCTTTCCCCATACATTTACTGTATTTGCAAGAGCAACTTTGGTCTCCATTTGTTTTTACTTTGGGCCCCCCTGTTTCGAGATCCTGGATCCGCCCCTGGGCACCCACCCTAGGAATGGATAAATGCATACCTTTTATATTTATTCTATATTCAAAGGCTGGTATTGTCATCATGCCTTATACAAAAACTAACAGGGGCTCGATCATTGCCTTATATATTAGCTTTACAAAATAATACTAAAGTATAGCCATACTTCCCTTTTCTTTTCTTTGCTTTGCTTTGTAATTTTTGTCATTCATTGTCCTATATTGTAACTTTATGTTAACCCTCTGCCCGCCTTGTTAGCTAAGCTATTTGCAGGCACTGGCTATTTATTTTTGTTATATGTACAAAATAGAATAAATAAAACCTGAAAACCCTACAAAAATTAGCTACCACAGTTAATCTGTCCACAAATCCAATGTGGTGTTTTATATAATTATTTGTTCTTTATCTATTCTTTGTTAGGGTTGTTGATGTTGGATCAGAGTGGAGAACCTTTAGTAATGAGAAAGCTACTAGTGACCCCTCAAGAGTTGGTGCAGCACAGGTAAGAGTTGGGAGAGTCAAACTTGAGGGGTAGCGACGAATGGTCCCTGAAAATATCAAGAGTCTCGCCAAATTTTAGCAGAGTCTTGGAATCTCAGAATTTTTAATGGTGTCTCGGAATCTCTGATTTTTGCCCTCAGACTTCTAAATACAGTAAACCTATGAGCTGATATTTTTCTTCAGTCTTGTGCTCGGATTTAAACTGCCAGTCTCGCTGTCTCGGCAAGTCTCGGATTTACCATTCCCCTAACTTGACCAGGGACATCAACTCTCACAGTTTTGCTGAGTCTCAAGATTTTCCACTTTGTCTCCCAGGAAAATTGGGAAGTTGTTGAACTTAACATCAACTCTCCCAGTTTTGCTGAGTTCAAGATTTTCCGCTTCGTCTCCCAGGAAAAATTCCAGAAGACTGCCATACATTTACCGTATTTCTCCCAGGAGAATTTTCATGAAGGTTCGCCATTTCAAGGCAGTCTCCGGAACTTTGAAGTCCTGGGGTTGACATTCCCTGCTTGACTTTGATGGAATGTACAATCAGGGACAAAAAAGGTTGATAATTTTATGACTGATCTCCATACTAGAAAATGTTTTGTTCAGTTGCATCGTGGTCGTGACTTGGCCTCTTCTAGATTCATAGAGAAAGTCAAAGCTAATCAAGTCGAGCCATTCTGAGATTGTAAATAAGCACTTCCAGGAATTTGTGATTTATAAATTCGTGTAAATTTATTTTGACCTCCACTGTAATTCAGCAACTCAGCTGCAAAAGTGGTTAATAAGCTATTCATTCATTCATTTTATAAATAAACAGCACCCTTATCCTTATAACCCCTTCCCCCAAACTCAATGTTGTTTGTTCTAATTGCACTAGTTGTTGGGCTTGAAACATTGAATAGGGGAGAGGGGGATTAAGCCAAGAAGATCAGGGGCATATCGTAGATAAGGTGGATCCTAGGGTGCATTTATCCCCTCCCCCTTTTGACAAAATTAAATGTAGTGAACATCAGAGTCATACATTTTCAGTAAATATATCTTATTGGACATTTTAAGGTACGAACGTGAAGTGAAATCATTGCGAAAATATTGCACATATCAACAAAAGTACTTTGCATTAAGTAAATTCTACTGGCCAAACAATCACTATTAAATTTCAGCTTCCTACGCTCTCTATAAAGTGAGCAATTGTAGTTTTTAGTTTCCACATCTGCCCTGTAATATTGACAAAATTGTGAGTCTCCAGATGGGTTTCCAGTGCCGTAGCTTAAGCGGGTAGGCAGATGGGGCAGTTCAGCTCCCCAAGCAAAGTAGAATTTTTACTCTGTACTCTACCACTGAGATACCACTGAGCCCTGACATTGAGACGAAAGTGACCTTTTCGGGAAACCCTTTATTCTAGAATTCGTGCTACCATTTCTTCAAATTTCTGGTAAAGCAAGTGTACCTAATGCTAATTAGATAAGATGAGTATACATAGGTAAAATATCTCTATCATGTGGAAACTGAAAAATTCTGAATCTCTAGATGGCTTTTGATCCCCATGCACTATGGCCAAAAACCCCGCTCTCTTTAATTTCATTTTGGCATTGACAAAATCAATGCTAGGTCATGTTGTAGCCGAGGTAAGGTACATGAATTCACAATTCCCCTTATAACATCTTGATACCACTACTACCAGAATCCTTTTTGTAGTTCCTTTTGTTTGCCTCATTAACACCATTATCTTGCAGCTCCCAAAGGAGCTCAAACTTTTGAATAACAAAACGAATTTGAAGAGGATTCTGGTAGTAGTGGTATCAAGATGTTATAAGGGGAATTGTGAATTGGTCAGCAGAATTTGGTTCGATTCTGAAAAATCAAACAAGGAGGTTATCAAACAAGGAGGTTATCACACCAAATTGGCTAACAGCGTTTACATCTTGTTGCTGCCCAATTCAGATCATGTGATGATTCCTTTGGGTGGATACTTTTGTTAGTTCTGCACATACACTAACTACTGTCTAATTGTGCCGTCGGTCGAGTGAGAAAAATTTGACACCTGTAAGCCAAGGAATTCAATCATTACATTCAAATCTATTTTGCTGAATTGAACCCTGCAATTTCCACGTTCAATGTAAAATCCCATCAATTTGACTTATAAAAATGCAATTGTCCAGTTGCATTTCAGAAGCATCCAACTAAATCCAATATAGTAACAGGATCCATGGCTATGTATTTTTAGTTGTGTCATCAAGTTATTGACAAATTATTGCCATAATATTTATATATTAAATCATCCACTATTAACATCCTAAACTGATGATTTATGTTTATCCGTTTCTTTGGCTGTTATCCCTTTTAGAATATTTATGTTCTATATGCTACGAAAAAAACTAATTAAACCTAAACATTTCTTTGCTGTGTGAAAACAAACAACCAATCAAGCTGAAATAAAAACTTCAAGTGAAAAATCCAAAAACTGAATAGCTTTAATGAGATCGGCATCGGTTGGAATATAATGACATTAGATAAAACAACTTTGTCTAAAGCTTATATTGTTTCGTCTGACTCATGTAATATAGACCAAATAATGGCTGATTGTCTAGCTATTAGGGTGCTTTATAGTTTCATAAAAGCCTTCCTCTTCACTGGCATGATTTCCTAGGGAACTAACTCGTTATTAGAGCTATTGATAAAATCTGGGATATATACAGCGAGACCAGAGAACGAGCAATATTTACAGTATTTTGCTGCTCATTTGGCAAAACAGGAAACATAAAACTGGTAAAAATTGCAAGTGTCGGGATCGAGGTGGGTGTAAGCTGATCTCTTTTTTGAAAGTTTCGTTTCCATTCAATTATGTTTACGTAGTAGATAAACTAGGAACCTTCATTTTTATGCATTTTTTTCTTTAGTTCCTTTAAATCAATCTGTCATCTTGCAGGTTTTTCCCCCGCTTTAATTTGCTACCTTTAATAGTTTCGCAACACAACTATAGTACACTGTCTTATCCCTTCAGTTCCTTTAATGTTTCTGGTCGTATGTCTTGACATTTTTTGTCAGCTTTGCGATAAGCTACGTTTTGGTCTACGAATGCCATTTGCGAATAAAGCTCGGTTGTACTGCAAGTTTAAACCTCAGACTTTCAGTACTATGTATTTGCCAAATTTCACCGTGTCTGAAAAGCTTATCGACAACAAACAACAACAACAAAATAATGGAGAAAATTCGTTATTGATTTGGTGGAAATGCCAGTGCCTACACAAGCGACTGGTCTTCAATGGACATACTCTCCAATTTCACGGAAATTTGGTTTCAGTTAATCTGATTATTATTTTCATAATTCTGTGGAATTTCGCAGTGGAGCGCCAACCGACAAATGGCGTTTTGGCTTCCGCTGATCACGATAGCGTCCGTTTTTTTGCCAACTGTAAACAACATTAAGACCCCGTTCACACGATTGCGTTTTCGTTTGAAAACGCAACTTTTTTGTTACGGCTATCGTCGACATACGGTGAAAACGATGACCGAAAACGCAACGTTTTGAAAACGCTATCCAGATACCGTAGAGTATTCGTGTGCACACCTGAAAACGGAACTTTCCGAGAACGATGACGTCAGATTATCGGTTCATCAGGGGTGCTTACCATTTGTCACGAAAAACCGGTAATTTTGGTTGGGATTCCAATGGTACAGTCGATGTTTCGGTCATTGGGCAATTCCAGAAAATAAAGGTACCCCCCCACGGGCGGCACTAGTTTTTGACCCCCCCATGCATCCAGAATTTCCAAAATGGTTTACCCCCCCGTGCATATAGAATTCCGGGTAGGTTAAACCCCCCTCCCCTTCAGAAATTTCAACTTTTACCCCCCCCCCCCCCCCCCCCCCCCCCCCCCTCCCCTCCGGAATCCAAATAATCACCACCTTGTTTATTATTGCGAGAAAAAGTAAAAATTTGCGAGAGGGAAACGATGCGGAGAAAAAGGCAAAAGTTGCGGGGGTTGTTGCGGGAATTTATTAAATTTGCAAAGTAAAGAAAACACAAAAAGCGCATAATCTTGTTTTAGAATATTAATACAGAGCATGATAGTTTGATTTTGAAGAAAAAAATACCACCGGCATTCACAACATCCACTGAATATGAGATCTAAATTTTTAGCGTGTTTAACTAGTAGCTAACTGGCTATTTTGTAAGATTTGAATTGTAGGGGCAAAGAATCGGATGATATTATCACGGAAAAACTTGAGACTTTCGCCATTCGATCGTGAAATGGGGGAATAGACATTTCAAGTGAAGTGTGGAGGCTATTTACTTGCAACACACATTTTCAAATCGCTTTCTAAAATAATTTTTCAAAATATAACCAATAGGAAAACACATTAGAATGAGCTAGACCAAGCTTGGAAAGCCTAGTTGTTACTTTTTGCGGATCTTCGAATATTTGAGGCTTAGGAAAAACCCATATAGAAACTCTAAAAAGGAGTAAAAGAAAAACATGTTATTCAACATGCATATTACACGTACCATTTTAGAGAAACGTTTATTAAACTATACCGTGTTGTTCCCGGATTTCATTAGATATGTTAGGGAAAGTTGCGGCGGGTTTTGGTGAAAGTTGCGCGTCCATGCAAGCTCAACTTATCCCGTATCGCCAACATCCTTTATATTAATTTCAATGTGTGATTGTACAAAGTTGAACCTGCTGCGTGATTGAACTAACAGTCGAAATAAGTAGAAAATTATGGAGATTCTGTCTTAGAAGGGACAAGTACGAACTGGCAAGCATTCTCTATCTATCGAATGGCGGCGAAGACTGTTTTTCCGCGAGTGAAATGACGTTATTTTCTTTCTGAAAAACGCTATTTTAGCAGACTAAAAAACACGCGAACTCCTTCAGAAGTTGGGCATCTTCAGACCCCCCCTTGTGATAAAAATCCAGCTTCGAAACCCCCCCCTTGCAATCAGAATTCCGAGCTCTTAAACCCCCCCATGCCTTCGGAATTTCCAAATGCCGCCCGTGGGGGGGGGGGGGGGGTACCTTTATTTTCTGGAATTGCCCATTCCGGTTGGTACGAGAGGTTCAGCTTCGGAGGTTGTCTCGCCATTCCAGTTGGAACGAACCGATCGGAATGGTTTGTACCATTGGCACTCCAACCGGTTTTATGACCAAATAAGGTAGCCGATCCGAACTGAAATGCGAATAAGCGAATGGTAAGCGCCATTCCGCTCGGTATTTCATCCCAACCGAAATGTTTTGTACCATTGGACGCGGATCAAACCAACCGGTTTTCCTTGACCAATGGTAAGCACCCCTGTTTTAATGATGGCGCAACCTCGTCCCCAGGGTCTTCTCGGTCGTTTTCAAAATGGCGGTTGACTCGGGAGAAGACCCTGGGGGAGGCTGGCTCACATGACCGTTTCGAAACAAAGGACAACCTCGTTCACATGTCCTCAAACAGTGGTCATGTGACTCAGCCTCCCCCAGGGTCTTGTGCTCGACCAACCGCTATCTTGAAAATTACCCACAAGACCCTGGGGGCGAGGTTGATGATGGCGTTGTCTTTGGCGGGCTCTCAGTTGTACATGCGCAATACGGCTTATATGCGTTTTAAAACGATACAGCGAAACAGCGAATTCATGTGGAAGGGCAGAAACGACTCGAAACCGCTACGTGTGGATGCGTTTTTTTTTTGAAAACGCAAAGAAAGAGTAAAACCTTATCGTTTGGACGGGGTCTAAAGGGGCTAATCTAAAGTAAATAAAATTAAGTAATCATCCATGCAAGAACTAGGAAAACCTCCATTGTTCTACGGCATTGCAGGTTCCGCACTTTTTTGTTACGGCTATCGTCGACACATACGGTGAAAACGATGACCGAAAACGCAACGTTTTGAAAACGCTATCTAGATACCGTAGAGTATTCGTGTGCACACCTGAAAACGGAACTTTCCGAGAACGGAACTTTCCGAGAACGATGACGTCAGATTATCGGTTCATCAGGGGTGCTTACCATGTCCTATTTTTTTAGCACAGAAAGTTATCATAGCTAGTGACATAATAAAAGTGAAAAAATTGAGAGATTTCGACTTGCTTTGAGAAAATATGGCAACAACAAGTTTCTAGGCCAATCAGATTAAAGAAGAATTGATAACGTGATCGGGAGCCAATTAGGAACGAGTCCCCCAGTCCTGGAGAAGAGATTGCGTGACCTGAACTCGATTAGCAACGGGATTTCACAGACGCTACTAATCCTCTTGGAGGTCAGTAGCGGATGTACACAGGCTAATTTTATAAGAGCATGTTTGAATTTGCTTGGCTAAACAGGTTCTTATATTTTGGTGTATTAAAATGGAAAATTTCTGCCAGCAGTTTCTTAAATCCCTAGGATCTTAAAGCGGGTTTTTACAGTGTAAGTTCTGGGGCCGGTTCCTAGAATGTCAGATAAGAGTTATCAGAGTAGATAAACGCATACCCAACGGAAAAAACAATTCTATACAACAGATAACTTTTATCCGTGGATAACTTTATCCAACCTTTCAGGAACTGGGCCCTGTAGTTAAACGTCCCTCATAGACAGGTTAGGTGTAGTGGAATGAGAGACCATACTTTCTTTTCCGCTCTAACTGATATAAACTTTCTTTTTTGCCAGAATCCGTTACTAAGTGGTGGTGATTTATCGACGTTGATAGAAAAACCAGCTCCAGGTGGAGATCGCGATACGGACGGCTACGCCAGACATCACAATAGTAGAAGTGGGGTAAGTTGCGCATTAAACACTCTCGAACCCAGAGATCCCCGGCTCGTCTGCTCGCAGGGGAGGCTCTGGGGACATCCATTTGAGGGCCTTCGCTGATTGGCTGATTTTGAACATTGGTGCATGCGCAGAAAGGTGTTTCTCGCAGCGGCACTGTATCAAAGCCTAGAAACATACCTTTTCCATCGGCTGATTTAGGGAATGCTGTACAATATATTTGATTGAATTCAGTAGTTCAAATATAATACTGTGTTTTAGATGGTTATTTCGAGATTTCTGACTCTCGTTTTGTCGCGCTTTGTTGCTCGCACCAGACTGACTTCTCGCTCACGACCAAGATGGCGGCGATTGCTGCCGGGATCGCGAACTGAAGCTTTTTCCACCGCAAAAAACACCCACAAACAGCCTGCAAGCAGGCTAACGTATTAGCCGTATTCACACTAGAGACAGAAAACGCGTCTGAGACGTGTTTTTTGTCCGGACGGAAAACTCGTCTTAGTGTGAAGCCGGGACGAGACGGTTTTTGACGGGAAATCTTAGTGTGCAGCCGGGACGAGACGGATTTTTGACGGGAAATGTTAGTGTGAAACCGGGACGAGACGGATTTTTGACAGGAAATCTTAGTGTGCAGCTGGGACGAGACGGATTTTTGACGGGAAATCGTCTGAATTCATATCATATCATGACAAGTTTTCCGTTCTCTAGGCTATCAATTGTGTTTTTAAAGGGGCACTGTCACCATTTTACATGATTTTAGCGTTACTTCAGGTAGCTTAAATACAGTCAGATTCACAAGAACTGAACACAATAATCGTCTAGGTTTATTAAATAACCTTTCAGCTACAAGATGAGTAAAAATTTGGAGTATTTTCGAGTGTTATCGAGCGGATGGAATTGGATGCAAAATGACATTTTTTTATTTCATATCAGGCTGAACAGTTTTCAAATTTGGACATTTGATAGCGAAAGCTATTAAATCTTACGCAAGAATGCGTATATAATGCAAGTTTCAGTTTCTTTTTCTTTCTAGGACATAATAACAGTATACATGGGATTCGGAGTTGTTTCTGTAGATCACTGGTCTTATTTTATATTATTACATGATTGACACAGTTTCCATTGTGTTTTTGAGGTCTCCAACTAACGTACATACCTCGCAAGTAACTTAAAGCCGGGAAGGGATTTGAAATTCTCTAGGGAAGAGAGGGGCTGATGAAAAGAATTGAATAGCTGTAAGTGGAACATCCCGGGTATATACAGAGTTAAATACCTCATTAAATATACATTAGGTATTTAACTCAGTTAAATACATGGACATTCTACTTACCGCTACCCAATCTAGTCACCCCAAACTCTTTTCCTAGGAATTCAAATCCATATTATCCCGAGAAAAAAACACCAAGTAATCTCAGTTTATGCATCTATATGACTATCTGTCTAATTGTTAAATAGAGCGGATTTCATATGACTGTAGTGAGACCAATCGCAACGTTCTTTCAGCAATTCTGAATAAAACCTATAGGAGTAATTACAAAGTAATTGCGAATAACTCACGACAGTCATCTGAAATCCTCTCTATTTGCTCCTGATTATCCTTTATGCGCGAATCCCGTTGAACGCCACAAAACACCATATCCGAGAAACGCCTTCACTTGAACCGACTTGAACCATAAAGCGTTTGTCCAGCCTATAACTTGCTTGGTTTCCTGACCCATAGAGTGTGTTCAAGCAGGTAAACCTGAAAATACAGATGAAATCGTTTACATTTCTTATCTTAGAGAACAACCAACGAGCGCAAAATACCTGAAACTTGCCTTCAGTTACTCCAGATTGAAGCAGTTGCGATCCATGTTGTTACTCAGCATTATGCAAATTGACAAGTAGCAGTCAGTGCGTGGTACAAACGAAAATAGCGTTTGAATGAGTCGCGCTTTTACAAAAAGCCACTCGATTGGCTGGCCTGGCTATTTTGTACGAAAACAAAAGACATAATTCGTGTTCTGCTAACAAATGAATTCACTCAAGCTGTATATTTTTTTTGTTTGGACCTTTGTCAATAATGGTTGTATTGTTGTATTTTCCAACCAGAGAGGAGCTTTAAGCAGCTACGTACCGACCAAAATAACAGCGCTTTAATGAGTTGCGCTTTTACAAAAGGCCGCTTGATTGATTGGACTGGCTGTTGTACGGAAACAAAAGACGTAATTCGTGTTTGGAAACCTTTGTCAATCATGGTTGAATAAAAGTTGTCATTCATTTACTTCAGCATCACAACTTTATTGTGCATGGCAAAAATTAATTGCAATAAGTTTCTCTGGGGAGCGCACTTCTATGAAAGCAGCTAAATAACTAACAATAGTTCCTATCGGAATGCGCTATCCTTTTCAATTGTAAACTATACTCCTTGTCAAAATTTTTTAAATTCAATGTGAAGAATGCATTTCATTTGTTCCAGTTTTCTGAAAACCTTGCCAATCCTGTAATAAGCCAGTTAATTACCTCGATTCTGGGCAATAACCCAAATACATCCCGCGGGCCTACGGCCCTTGGGATGTATTTGGGTTATTGCCTCGAATCTCGGTAATTAACTCTTACATATTTTGTTGAAACAGCCCGGTGACTCGATGACAGTGCCCCTTTAAAACGTCCCCTGAATCAAACATCTAAGCAACGCGGTAGCTTTTGCAAAACCTCTGAGTGATGTTTGTGAAACGAAGGTCCAAGCTGCATTTTGACTGTTACTTTAGAGAGTCTTGAGACTTCGCAGTAAAAGCAACGTTGAAAAACAACTCGCTAAGAGGGCTATTTTTATTCGGCAGCTGCGAGAGGGCGCGTGTCAATTTGCAATATCTCTTATCCCTGCTGTTTAACAGTTTCTCGTTAGAACGATCGCTAAATTTAAGAAGCAGGCATTTTCCTGCCCACTTCCGACTAACAAACACCGTTCCGCGCTCACTTACAATTATTGTATTGCATTGGAACTAATGTTTTTACGCAATCTGTCGCAATGAGTCCAATGACGCAAAGTTTACGCAGTTTTACGTCGAGTTTTGTCCCTGCACGCAAGCGGAATTTTGAAAAGTTTAAACCTAGATCAAGAGCCTACTAAGCGCTCTTCGAAAATACGACATTGAATGGCGTCGAAGCAGAATCGAACGAAGTCGAGGGAATTAACCAAAGGAACAATAATCTTGGACGACTTCGACCAAATTATATGAATCTTCACTCTTACTATTTTCATCATGAAAATAAAATATTTGCAGCAATATCAAACGCGGTTAAAATACAAAAAGTAGAATTTTAAAATTGAATTGGAATCTTGAATTTCTCTTGTTTCCACAAAGTTTCTTTCAATTTTCAAACTCATTTTGTATGGCGCTCTGAATTTGTTTTTATGTTTAACAGATAATAAGTTAGCCTGGGTCAAACAGTTCAATTTTGATTCAACTTTTGTTAGTTTTTTTTCTTTAATAATTTCTTCTACACGCCCCTTCTGAAAACCAGCTGGCTTTTTAAAATTA
Organism: Scolanthus callimorphus; assembly: GCA_033964015.1. Taxonomy (NCBI): domain Eukaryota; kingdom Metazoa; phylum Cnidaria; class Anthozoa; order Actiniaria; family Edwardsiidae; genus Scolanthus; species Scolanthus callimorphus. Next base: position 18,417,943 of record CM066911.1, read on the forward strand.
TTAAGTTGTGAAGGAGGAAGGTGTTGCGTGTTTGAATAAAGATGTGTAAAATATGAAATTACGACACTTACGTCACAATCATCTTCTATACTCTTCTACTGACTAATCGGTTAGACGGGACCTCGGTTTATAAGGGACTTTAAGATTTGACAACGGCAACGAGAACGGCAAAGAACAATACACTTGATTGCTGAGTACAATGCGCGCACGTTCATTTGCACCTGTGAAACATTACAACTGCCATTAGCCGTATTCACACTAGAGGACGGAAAACTCATCATGACGGGTTTTTCGTCTGACGAGTCTTCCGTCTGATATGAATTCAGACGATCTCAGGTCAAAAATCCGTCTCGTCCCGATTTCACACTAAGATTCTACTCGGAAACACTTGGTTGTTATCTGACTAAACTTTCTCCTTCAAAATAGTTTTTTCGCGTGATCACAGAAGAAGAGGGAACCATATTCAAGGCGAGAAACTCGTCCCAGACGGGAAACTCGTCTCTAGTGTGAATTCAGCTGTATTCACACCAGAGACAGAAAACTCGTCTGAGACGAGTTTCTTGCCTTGAATATGGTTCCCTGTTCTTCTGTGATCACGCGAAAATATTTTTTTGAAGAAGAAAGTTTAGACAGATAACAAGCAAGTGTTTCTGAGTAGAATTGACATAAGACAGGAACTTTTTTTGACGAGAAACTCGTCTCAGACGAGTTTTCCGTCTCTAGAGGACGGAAAACTCGTTGTGATAAAAAATATTCTGCAGCAACTAACTAGGTAACAGTTTGGAAAGCAAATAGTCAATATTTATTTCTTCAAAAACTCGCGTTTTGAATCCAAATTTTGAATTTCACGCCATAGAGATGTTGACCCTATGACAGCTGAGTGACAACTGACGTCACAAATGTGTGTGTTTGTGGTGGGGGGGGGGGGGGGACTCGTGTTTAAAGTAAATGAGTTCTGAAAATTTACTGACACTTCAATTATTCTGTGGACTCCCACTTAACATTTCCGAACACACGGGTTTACAGAGACCTTAACAAACCTGGACTGTTATTTTGATTATTCCCGGTAAACTTAAATGTATTTTTGGTGACTAGAATTGGACTTATTTTTTGACAGGTGGTACAAAAATCAAGCGCGCGAGTGCCCATGGATTTCGTTTGCATTTTATGGCGGACAATTTGGTTTTAAAGTCAAGCTGGTCCTTATAAGTTCGAAAAACCTCTTGAAGCCTGCGTGATATCACCCAGGCGCGGGTTGTTCAAAGGTGGATTAAATTTAAACCAGGTTTAGTTCTGAACAAAACCATCGAGTCACCACGGTAACTCGTTTGATTGACGGAAGCCAAACCGCGGTTTGTTGGTCGGTGTAGAGTTCACAGAATAATTCAATGGCTGTAATAAAACATGTGTACCTTGACGATAGTGAACGCACTATTAGATAACCTGTGTTTCCCTTAAACGTACGATTATTATCGATATCTATTCAGTCGAATGTTGTATTCTTAGAAATTTCGATATCCAAGTCATTAGTTTCCAAATGAGTGGGTTATTTTATGTGAACGACCCGCTGCCGCCGAATCGCCTCCTTAATGCGCAAGCTAATTTCTTTAAAAAAATTATCTTAAAAAATAACTCACGTAATAACTCCGTATGGCATAAAAAAAACATAATAAATAAATACCCGGGAGTAAAGTTCTTTCTGTGAAATATTGAGCCTTTGGAATGTAGCCCGCAGGTAAGAACTCTATTTTCACCGTATTTGTGCACAATTTTCGTTTCCACCATTGCCAGCTGATTTGTTGCTCTCAAATTAGCCAATCAAAATGTTTTTTGCTGCATATCCCAAGCGTTCCAAACAGATTCTAAAAATATTGTAATTGAACTTAGAAACCTTTCCATATCCTTAGAAAATATTATAGATAAATTCGTCGCATGACGAGTGAATTCCACGGTAATTTCACGTGAAAAACGATATCGCACGAGTCGCGAAGCGACGAGTTTGATATCGTTTTTCAAGTGAAATTTAATGTGGAATTCACGAGTCCAGTGATGATGTTTTCTTGAATCCCATAGCAAAGATTTGATATATTATTTTAGTGAAACGATTCTAGCTTTGAACTTTCTTTGCGCGCGGGTAACCTGTGTTTTTGTCGAATTCAGCTTTCAATCATTGAATTCCACGTTAAATCTCACGTTTTTAGCCATTCAACTCGCGCGTATGATTTGAGCTATGGGATTCTATAGGATTATTCAAAGCTTCAGGAGGCTAGATTCCGCTAAGAAAATAGCACGAAAAAAGCGATATCGCACGAGTCGCGCAGCGACGAGGGCGATATCGCCTTTTTGAGTGCTATTTTCGGCGGAATCTACGACTGAATAGTCCGGCGGTTAGAGCAAATTTTCGAGGAAATTGCGCATTTTAGGCTAAAGCCCCAGTTTTTTTTGCCAGGTGATAGTTTTCAATGTATTTTTAAATCGTAGATATGGAGGCACGCTAGAATTCTTTCGTAGCGAAAGCTAGAGAGGTTTTAGAGTGAACTATTGTTTAGCTCAATAGCAGCCGTTTTGGATGCTTTGTTATTCAAATGAGATTTCGAGATTTAGAACTTAGCTCTGTGAACCTGAACATTTAAGTTGTTCTCTAGCCACAGCAGCTCAACATTTGCTAATTCTGAACTATGATTGAGCTGACTGACTTCGGTTGAACGTCTCCTTAGAGTTTTTGGTGATTTATTAAATGTCACGATCAGTTTATTGTGAATGTTTATAATTTCTATTGTAAAACAATAGTCTGACTGAGGTTTGATGAAATGTTTCAAGAATGACCAACAAATTTCTATAAAAGATCGAGATAATTGGTACCTCATGTGTCGAATTTGTAAAACGAAGCTTGTCTCTAAAATTTTGGCTTGATATTTCTTCCTAGTACTGTGCTATACTCTATAAACACGGACGATGGAAGATTTCACCAAGTGCCGCAGAGCTCATGAATAACAAAGGATTCAAAGATGGCTGCCAATGGCAAAACAATGGTTCACATTAAAACTGCTCTAGCTTTCGCTACGAATAAAATTTTTAGCGTGCCTCCATATCTTATCTTCAACAAAATTCTGAAAACTATTGACATGCAAAGTCTGGTGTCTTTAGCCAAAAGTGCGCACTTTTTACGCTAATCCGCCGGACTAGAACGCTTTGAATAGACTTGAATCCTATGATATCTCGTCCTCAATTTACACAAAAAAGAGATATTATAGGATTCTATCTTATATCAAATGTAAACTGAGTTTGACTTGTACAATGATTGAATCAAGTTTTTGCTTCACAAATCTCCAAAAATCTGCGCATCTCTCGCTGGACCTAGAAACTATTCGTTTTGACAAACAATCCTTTGCTCATCGTGAGGTCAGATCAGCTGTTTTTTCTCTCTGCCATTAGTCTTGTGAATTGACAGCATAGCAACATACCAAGTCTGAGAAAGCATCCATTTCCATCGGCTGATGTAGAGAATACAGAGCAATGTTCTCGATTAAATTTGGTAAATCAAATCTGAAACTTTGTTTTTAGAAGTTGATTTAGAGATTTCTGCACGCAATTCGTCTTCATGACGAACGAAAACAATAACAAAGGGGCTGACACGGGCTCTTTTTAAACGTCCAACGTTTGTCTTGACATAAAAAAACATACTGTTCCCTATCTATATTAAAAAGCAGGGTCCCTGGGAGAGGACAACACTTGGTTTTTATTATTCGCTTTTGGGAGGTACAATTTTTTTTGGTCTGAAGTTACACGTTTATAAGGGGTTGTATAGGAATTCTGAACTTTTTTCGCATTTTTCTCGAATGTTTGAAATTCTGTATAAGGTCTCTCTTCGCTTGGCAAGGTTCATATGAAGTAAATACTCGACATTTCTAATTTTGTACAACTGTTTGAAGTGATGATGCTATGTTTAGCACTACTAGAACAAACGTCTTTGTAATGGGCGAACGCTATAAAGCCTGGTGCACACGCTATAAAGCCTGGTGCACACGCTATAAAGCCTGGTGCACACGCTATAAAGCCTGGTGCACACGCTATAAAGCCTGGTGCACACGCTATAAAGCCTGGTGCACACGCTATAAAGCCTGGTGCACACGCTATAAAGCCTGTGATATAATTAACAATTATCCTGCGAGATTGCGCAGAATATCGTCTGATACTTAGCCGACGAGGGACAAAAGTCCCGAGTTGGCTAAAATCAGACGATATTCTGCAAAATCGAGCAGGCTAATGGTTTTATTATTCAGCACATCGATAGCACAAAAACCCCCGAAAAAAATGACTTTTGTGTATTATTTACGAGCTCAAAACATCATATTTTCCTCAGAGACGGATATCGCAGGATAGCTGTCATGTACAGAAGACAGCTATTGGCGTTCCAATTACCATATTTGGGCAGTGCATCGATGTGCTGAATAATAACACTTGTGATATAACAACACAAGAAAAATATCACGCATACAAAATTTAGTGGTTTCAAAACGCTGAAGTCCACAAAAAATAACATAAGATTGCTAATGGTAATCCATGGAAAATATTGATTTTTTCAATTAGTATTTTTTCGTTCTAACATAACGTTATTATGTCGTTATGTCGCTAGTGTGCACCGAGCATAACGCTGATGTCATTGTTATCTGGCCATTTTTGTGTTGATACGGTTTTCGTATTTCTGCACAACCTCTGAATCAACTTTAAAACCGCTCTTTAGTGGCTTCCTCACGATCTCACAATTATTATAACTCAACAGCACAAACATTACTCAGAGGTTTAGCAAAAGCTACCGGTTGCATAGATGCAAAGTTCGCAGAAGAGCGTACATCGTAGAACTCGCTACTAGTGCTCGTAGAGTAGCGATTTCCTGTTCGAATGTTATTCTTTTTTAAGAACTCGTCGACCAGTATCAGTCCGTATTTATCGGTTAGAGACATTGAACGAGATATTTTTAAAATATTGCACTCGAGGCTTTAGCCGAGTGCAGTACAAAAAAATTCCGAGTTCATTGAGTTACTTCGAGCAAGTGCGTGTATTAGTAAAAAAAAACAATAAATAAAAGTCTTAAACACTTTTCATATACAATCTGAACTCACTGCGTGCAATAATATAGAATGGTTTCCCAGTCGCTTAGAACTCTTTACCTACTTATTAAAAATAGAAACACTACACTTTATATAGTTTCCCTTTCCGTAGTTGAGAAGATAGCAATGTCCAATATTGAACTAATTTCGTGGTCTTCCCTTTCTGAAATTTTTGACGTGTGGTCATGGATGTGCTCGAGGTCATATTGTCTAATGCATTTTTGCTCACTTTGATGTCGCTAGATTACCGAACCTCACCGTGATCAATTTTAACCAATAAGCCTAGTTGGAGTTTAAATTTCATGTTTAGTACTCATGCGATTTTAGTCTGAATTTCTTGATTTCTTTTGTTTAACAAGAACAAAGAATTCGGACTTAAATCGCATGCGCACTGAACGCGAAATTGAAACTACGACTAGGCTTATTGAGTACGCGGACTTTGGTTTGAGCGAAGATTGCATATTTATAGCTAAGGGTATTTTGAACCGTTATATCGACTGTGGTAAATTTGTTATGCGGAAGTTTTTTTTTATGCGCACTTGACCATATAACTGAGGCGTGACAACGCGTTCGGCAGAAAGATGATGAAACAGAACACAACAAAGGAGAGAGGAAGATTACAGATTTCGAGACCAGCGTGTCACAGACAGTATTTAAGCTTTAGGTCAGGAACAATGTGCAGGGTTATCTTAAAACACATTTCCAGTGATTCGACAGTGTGTGGCGAAAAATCTGTTCACTAGAAACGAAACCAGTTTATTAGACCATTCAAATCAGCAGGGCAGAAAAGAAACAGGAAAATCTCTTAAAATTTCGCAAAAAAACTTTTTGGGCCCGAGAATTCTTGTGTGTTTCGACTGAAACGAGCAACTGTACCGTTAACTTTATTATCCAGGAATTGTGTTTATATAATTGTTTTTCTTGTTTTAGATGAGTGGATCCGATCGAAGCCTGATGAACGCTTTCAGAGAAATCAGTATCATGGCGGATCGTATTAATTTACCAAGAAAGATAGTCGTGAGTATCTAGAACAGAAAACGCGCCCTGTTTGTACAGTCGACTCTCGCTATCGCGGACACCCACAGAGAAAGCTTTAGGCCCGTTTCAGACATCGAACCTAAAAGCCTAGTTGGAGTTAAAATGTCGTGTTCAGCGCGCATGCGATTTTAGTTCGAATATTTTGTTTAACTTCTTTTTGTTCTTGTTAAACAAAAGAAATCAAGGAATTCGGACTAAGATCACATGCGCAATAAACATGAAACTTAAACTCCAACTAGGCTTGTTGTGGTCGCACCAAATGTTAATTTCCTTTTATTTAGTAAGTTAGAGCTACAGTAAAAACCCACGAGTAGGTACCTACAATTACATTCTCCCAAATTAGCCTAAACAGGTTCTTATATAAATGGTGCTTAGTGAAAATTATGTCTATGCCTGTCTACTACTACTAGTAGCGTCTACGCGCTACTACTGCTAAACTCAATTTCCTTCCTAAGTCTTAAAATCATGACTAAGATCTTCTCTACTCGCCAGACATACTATATTAAGAGGAAATCCACCAAGAAATCGAGTGATTTTGACACACCATGGACACACCATGAACATGTTATATAGAGTATTGCAAAACCAATCTCCTTGTTTGTAGCATTTTTTCAAGGTCTTAAAATGGAATAAAGAATTGACAATAACACCGAGAAGAAATTTCCAAGGAAACCTGAGAAATAATTTTTCAAAGTTGTGAAGGAATGGTGTTGGCTGTTGATGTTCATTTCATCGTGCTGTCAACCTATGGATTTTGACAAATTTCAGGATTCATTTTCGATGTTTGGTGTTTGTAGATCAGATATCAAAAATAGTAAAACAGAAGTCTACAATATGTTGTAAATTATTTTGTTTTTATTAAGCCTTAGCAGAATGGCTTTAGCCTTGTCGTAATCGCGAGAGCGAGGGCACTGTCACGCCAAGGCATAGTTTATAGAGGGGAATGGTTAGGAAACCTGACACCCTGTTATTGTACTATCTCTTTGTACACGTTTTCAGAGGAATCCTTTCGTCTGTGCAGGGTCACGTTACATAAGTACCAACATCCATCCATTAAGATTTAGTTGTACACTAAGACATGTATATTAGATCAGCATGAAACAAAAGATTGTGCTAGCCCCCCTTAACATCCAGCCCACTCTATTGTGTTGACCCTTTGAAGTAAATTGCCGGGCTTCCTAAGGCCTGGTTTCCATATAGTCGTATCTGTCGCATCAGTCGACCGTGAAACAATGGAAATTTGAATTATTATTTGTTTCACGGTTGACTGATACGACAGATAAGACAGATAAGACTATATGGAAACCAGGCTTAACCATTCTACTCCATTAACTATTGCCAGGGTTACTGTCACGTCAGGGTAAAGGTGGGGTCCGTGCCGTAACGCTGTTTGTCACTGTTAGTCGTTGTTTCTCTTTGTTACTCTGTTTTCAGGATCGAGCAAACCAATTATTTAAACAAGACACACGCGTGCGATGTTTCCTAGTTTAGCCACTCGGGGCAACATGCAGGACACAAATGTTGCGCGCTACATGTGTCCTAGTTCAGCCATAGCTTTATTGTTAGTCAATGTTTCTCTTTGTTACTCTGTTTTTCAGGATCGAGCAAACCAATTATTTAAACAAGTCCACGAACAGAAAAGCCTTAAAGGCCGCAGTAACGATGCCATCGCGTCTGCGTGTCTGTACATCGCCTGCAGGCAGGAGGGTGTACCCCGCACGCTCAAAGGTATGACGTCATTTATGTCACAAGTAACGTCACTTATGGTGTAATTAGTGACGCCATTACGGCGATATTTGTGGCGTCACTTTGGCGTCGTGAGTAACGTCACTTATGGCATCATTAGTAACGTCACTTATGGCGTCAGAAATTAACGTCACTTATGGCGTCATTAGTGAGGCTGTCACGCAACTGCGCAGCTGTTCTGCGCATCTCAAAACAAAGGATTATCGTCCCGTAACGATTGCCAGCGAAAGCTGAAAACCGCGAAAACAATCCGTTTTAATCTCACTATTTCTCGATCCATCCGACCAAATGTTTACTCTTCAATACTTTCTGATAGGATGGTCTAAAGAGTTTTGCTCAGTGATCGTTCCTGGAGCATGCGCGTATCGTGGCAGCCTCCCTTTAACCTTACGTTGGACATTCATGCCATTAAAAGTTTGATTCACTACTTTTCTCTTCTTCTTCAGAAATATGTGCAATTAGTAAAATATCCAAGAAAGAAATCGGCCGATGCTTCAAACTTATCCTTAAACATCTAGAAACTAGTGTGGATCTCATCACTTCTGGTGATTTCATGGTGAGTTTTTACCTCAATATATGGTTGTATGTATCGCCATGAAGTTTCGCTGGTGCCCGTTTTAGAAACACAATTTCATAAGGCTACACAATTCAATCAATTATACTTAGGATTTGGGCATTGTAAAGGCCAGTTTACACGTGCGATTTTGCTGCAAGTTTTGTCGCACGTACGCGTCAACTCAAAATCACTAATGTAAACTAGGTGCAACTCGGCGCGATCTGCCGCGCGATTTTTGTCGCGTGATGTCGCGGACATTTCAAACATGCTCGAAACTTTTGCAACTTGCTGCGATTTTGAACAAAATATTACACAGAAAACGCATCGGATTTGCATCTCGTTTACACTAGCGATTTTAAATTGCAAATCGTTCGAGGAAAATCGCGAGAAAAATCTCAAGTTTTAACCGGCCGTAACTTGAAATGCGATGGATTTCCTTGGTGAAATAACCACCAAACAGTGGCTTCTAATGACCGGAAGAAAGTGTGGTAGTTCCGATTATTTCAGAAAAGGTTGTACCATCACAACTGTCTATTGTAGGTTTCATGTTATATTAGTATTGTAAGTAAGTATATATAGGTTTTTAAAATCCTGATAAGTTTAACCGTGTTTAAATAAAGAGTTATTCATTCATTCAAACAGAATCTCAGCAGAAACGAGCGCTCCATCTTTCTTCCTAATTAGTATTACATATATTTCTCTGCTATATTTTCGACCTTGCGATGACCAATGACGAGAATGCCAATAGGAAACTCACTTGTAGGACTACATGATTGGCAGTGCGAGGAACTGATAACCCCGCCTAAATTCCCGCCATTTTTTGGCGCGTGCGCCGACACAGGGAGTCCGCAACATGTGTATGTTTTAAAGCTACAAAGTTTCCGCCATTTTTGGCGCGTGCGCCAACACAGGGAGCCCGCAGCATAAATATTTCTAAAAGCTACAGAATTCCCGCCATTTTTGGCGTGTGCGCCGATTCAGGGAGCCCGTAAAATAAATATTTTGCAAAGCTACAAAATTCCCGCCATTTTTGGCGCGTGCACCGACACAGGGAGTGAAGTCTACATTCCATATTTGAGGAATTGAAAAAGTTCAGTCGCTATTGAAATTAACAGGGTTCACACGGTCCTAGAAAGTCCTGGAATTCTGAAAAAGTCATTCCAGGCCTGGAAAAGTCCTGGGATTTAAAAGCAATATGCATCAGGTCATGGAAAAGTCTTGGGATTTATCTTTGACTTTTAGAATGATCAGATTCTTCACTTTATTAAATATCAAAGCCACTGTATACAGTGGCGAACTCAGCCTAAAGGCCTGCAGGCACGGGACTGCAATTTTTTGGGGGTGACTTTGGTACAAGTAGTGCACTGTGTTCATGAGCTTGACCTGTAGATTTGCAAAATCCTGCGTATACCCTTGGCTGTGACTGCAACGTTTAAGGTGCATATGAAACGAAAATTTTGTTTCTACACTACGAGGCGAGATTAAAGAAAATGACGAATTCGGCTTCTTTACCCTCCAGACATGCAGCAGTGAATTCAAATAAAGACAGTTAAGGAAAACATTTTATCTCCATAACCAACCAGTTTTGTAAGGTTTAAAAGACTCCTATAGTAAGCAAGTTAGGTTTTTAACGTGATCGCGCTCATAGTCTTTGTACAGAAGCAAACAAAATGATGCGTCAAATTTTATACTCGCATGCTAATTAGCTAGCCACAAAAGTCGTGACTTCGCGAGCGCATAGCTTCGCGTCTATTTATAAAATATTTCTCAAACTTGGTCAGCATGTTTGTCTAATGATGATCTATCCAGGGATCCGAAAACTGATTTTGTTTCATATGCACTTTAAAAATCCTGTGTATGCCCCTGACATATATTCAGTATTTTCTCTCGATTCAACACTCATTTTTGGCAGTTTTGAGCGCGCTATCATGAATAATCATACTACTCGTTTTTGAGTACTTGATTTTTTCGTATTGTCCTGGAAAAGTCATGGAATTTCATAACTGCTTTCTTGTTCGAACCCTGAAATAATATCAAGGTGGATTGTAAAGGGCAGGTTTAAAATATTCAGTAGCTAAATAGTCCAGTCAATCTATGATTTTCAGTCAAACTAATTGCAAAAGAATTTGTTTCACTGCAGAATGAAGGCTTTGAGGGACCTTAGTAACATACTAAAAATCCCAAAAAATCCCTTCGGTGGAACATCCTGAAATTCAGCAATGAAAATATCAAGCATTTACCACAGGGTACCCGCGTTGAGAAAAAGCAAAACGATGGTGGAAGTTTACTTTGACCGTGCTTTTTACGCATTTCTATATGTTTTTTGTTTAAACAAAAGTCCTTAGCATGGATAATATGTTTTTCCGTTGATTTTTATCATGAAAATTGCTATTTGATATACCACAGGGTACCCATCTTGATAATTCACCATTTCTCTTTGTTGGGTTTTCTTTTGGGTAGGAGACTGTAGAGCTGTTCCGTTAATTAATAAAAGAAAGAAGGGACATATGTATTATGTATTAACAGTCTTAGAACGCATAAATGGATATCACTTCTAACCACTTCGTAAACTTGCATTGCTTTGAGATGTAAAATATAAACCTACAATTGTAGGTACAAGTAGCTTTAAATTCGTCACCATCCTGAGGACCCTCGAGGTCGGGACTGGCTGATTTCAGGCCGCTCTGGCTTTTGCATTTCCATTGGGCAGACAAATGACCCGACAAATGCTGAGCATTGCTGCCGACACATGCCAGACGGGCTCGGAGCGGTCCTAACAAGCCGATGGCAACGGGAACCAACATCCAATTGCTTTCGCTTCTCCCTCTGTTGGCAGTATCGATAACTTGGCCCTGATCGCCACATGGGCATGCAGCAAGTTCTCTGGCTACAGTCCAGGAATGCCGTTCACCATAGAAACAGACCACTGATACCTCTTCTCTCAAAATACAGTGTCCATTAAGGTTACCTCTGTGTGTTCTGGATGGCCCGAAGGTCCAAGTGTAACATCAAAATACGGCAGACGCCCTGTCTTGTGCCCCACATGCAGTCCTATCATCAGGAATTCATCGAAGAACACAGTGAGTCGGTCCTGGAGTCACTACTAGCAACAGAGCAGCGTCTTAAATCCGGGAAGCCCAAGACTGCGACACCGTTTGCAAGTCAAGACGGCCTCCCATTTCTCAAACCTATTTATATGGGGTTGAGGCAACACTTCACCCGTGGACTCGTCATCGATGCAGCTAGAGATGTTACAAGTCATACGCTAAGTAAAGGCCTTTTGGGATAATATGTCAAGGACGCGCTAGCTACTCCGTCTGGTGACCACTTATAGCGAATGGTGAACAGATGCCGCACCTGTGCAAACCAGAGCTGAGGAAGCACCTCGTAGCGCTGTCATTGCCAAATCAACCATGGAGTCGGGCCTCTGCGAGTTAGACCAGACCGACTACCTTAACGCCAGTCGACGGAAACTGGTGTAGTCACACGTCACGCGTGTAATCTTCGCCTTGCACTGAGAACCCCACACACCGTTTTCTCGGACATTGGACCCCAGAACGTCAGCCAGGAAATACTGAAAGCGCTACACTGACAACTATGACGCCCTTCACAGAGTTGTGAAGCTACCAACACTCCGACAGGGAGACCGAGTGTATCATTAGGGACCAGCATTGGCAAGATAGAACAGACGCTGGAAAACCCAAGATCTTACCAGCGATGGCGACTGCGCCAGGCTCTGTGATTGGAAGAAACAGGCGAGTGCTTATCCATACCAAGAGAAGACCGTCAGGCGTCCTACCAAGCCCTACTATCCGACCAACACTAAGGATCTCCAAAACCTCCAGCTGCGTCCATCTCCCACCACCAGCGCACATAAAGGCATGTGATTAGAAGGTCGGGAAGACTATTAAGGGTGGTTCAGCGCAGGAGGTAAGCGCAAGACTCAAGCGCAAGGCAATTGTGTGAATCAAAGCGACGCAAGCGCAAGCCTAAAATCAACATTGATTAGAATGATTAGATGCCGTGTTTGCGTTCACTTGTTTCACACTTTAGACGCAAGCGCAAGGAAATGCAAAGTCTCGATTTCCATGCGCTTGTGATTTAGCGTAATCCACCTAAGAGGCATGTATGAGTTTGATACCTTGCGCTTGAGCTTGCGTCTGCTCTTGCGGTACAGTGAGGATCAGATTTTAAAGCTTACCAAAGACCCAGGCAAGATTTCTTGTTAGTATTACATTATATCTGACTGTGACACAATATCGAGTCTGCGAACAAATAACTTTCTAGCTGCTTGGTCCACTAAGCAGACAGTTCAGCCCTTGGTCTGAAATTCTCGGCCTTACCGTCCTCGCCCTCGGGTATTCAGTAGTTAAAATATGATTTCTTAAATTCATGCAACTCACCTATGGTTTGGTAAATGAATGCTGCGAGAAACAGTAACATGGGATTGGACAAAAGTGGCACTATCAGGTGATTCCACTGACTCAACATGGCTCGCCCCGATATGCAGTGATAAAGCGAATTGAAAAATTTCCAAAATAATAGAGAAATGTTATGTTTTTCCAATTGAAACCCAAATCTGTAAAGGAAATTGCAAAAAATTTGAGCTTCTCAAATAAATTGACTATTTTCAGCGGTCTTCAGCACTATTTAAGCTAGATACATATTAACGAGCATCACTTCGCACGAACACTCGGAAGGTTAAAGCCATTGCCTTACGGAGCTCCTCTACTACATGGCTAATAGTCCTCTAGGCCCACAAGTCCAAGTTGTAAGTTGTTCATTTTCGTTTTTTCCTTTTTATTCCGTCCGTTTCGCGTTACTAAGTCTAAGGACTCAAAGGGTTGACAGAAGCTTAGCCGCCGGGACGGCCGAACCTGTTTGTACTATTTGTCTTGCAAAAATTTCATGCGACCTCTTGATCTAAGAGTTTATAGTGTGCATTTCTTTTAGTCACTGGGTTGTTATTTGAGTTTCTCTGGTCGCTGGTTCGACAAGTCTATACTTATTTACCTAGTTGTCGTTTACGACAAGTTTTAATGGTTTCGGTCGCAGAGTCGACTTGTGTACTTTCCTTTCGTCACTGGGTTGACTTGAAATGCATTTCTGTTAGTCACTGGGTTGACAAGTCTACGCTCATTTAGTCACTGAGATGACGCAAAGTTTTCATGAGTTCTTGGTCGCAGAGTCGACTAGTGTGCATTCGTTTAGTCCTTTTAGTCACTTGGTTGACTCGAATTGTTAACAAGTTTTTCTTGGTCACTGGGTCGACAAGTCTGCAGTCATTTAGTCACTGGGTTGACACAAAGTTTTAATGGGTTTCTTGTTACCATGGTAGATTAGTGTGCATTCTGTCAGTCACTGAGTTGACCCACAACATAAACGAGTTATGGTCGCTGGGCCGACGATGTACTTATCTGGCCTCCGTGGTTTACGCAAAATTCTAGGTTCTTGGTTGCTAGTCTACTAGTAGTTTACATTCTATTAGTCACTGGGTTGACTCAAAATGTTAACGAGTATTTTCCTGGTCGCTTTCTTGTTACCATGGTAGATTAGTGTGCATTCTGTCAGTCACTGAGTTGACCCACAACATAAACGAGTTATGGTCGCTGGGCCGACGATGTACTTATCTGGCCTCCGTGGTTTACGCAAAATTCTAGGTTTCTTGGTTGCTAGTCTACTAGTAGTTTACATTCTATTAGTCACTGGGTTGACTCAAAATGTTAACGAGTATTTTCCTGGTCGCTGGGTCGACGAGATATTTTTCTGATATTTTTAGTCACTGGTTTGACACAAAATTTTACCAGTAATATGCGCTAATTAGCGCTACTGGTTACAAACCCTACTTGTCTCTTTTCGTTTACTCATACTGGTTTACAAAATTTTACCGAGCTTTTCTTTACGCTTAGTTTACTATTATTTAAGTGTGTATTCGTTTTGTGTTCTATTTTCTATAGTATTTCTATTCGGTCAGTGAATTATAAGATTTATTCTGTCCAGGCACTTTATTATCATAATACGCTTCGTTGGGTATGCTGGCCGCGCTTCGCCGGTCTTATGTTATGTTATGTAGTCGTACAAACCTGCTGCGATAAACCAAAGTTGGGTTCTTACAATCAATATTCACTCTTTGTCGATTTGATTTGTTTCGACCTGGACGCATAGACTATGAGTTGATAATGTATTGCTTCTATTAATAATCTATAGCTCGTGTAGTCTACACTCATTTAGTCACTGAGTTGACACAAAGTTTTTAAGGGTTTCATTTTGACTTATCTTTGTTTACTTAACTTCAGTTTCGGCCTCTATAATTTTGTCGTAGTTCATCTCATTTTCCTTTTCCCATGCTTTTCTATGTTTTATTTTTTCTTGCACACCACTTCGTTCTCTTTTGTCCATACTCACTACTAGGGTTGGGGGGTCCCTACCCCTTTTCCTCTTAGGTAAATTTGGAGTGTCGGTCTAGCCATAGTATACCTTCCTCCCTCCCTTCCACTCCGCTACCCTCTGCATTTTCCACAGAGGTCTTAGATTGGGTTGTAAATAGAGTAGATGTTCACAAATATTTTGGGCATTTTCGGGTAGAAGTTATCTACGTGGCAAGGGGATGCAATTGTGTGGTCATCTATGACGTCATCGGACGACAGAAGGTATAGAGCGGTTTTCACATGACTGTCGTGAAACCAATCGCAAAGTAATTACATCAATTCTGAATAAAACCTATAGGAGTAATTACAAAGTAATTGCGAATTACTCACGACAGTCATCTGAAATCCGCTCTATATCTTGGCAATTGATTCCTTGAGCAACCTAATTTGGTTGGTGCAACGGTTTGCGGTCACGTAGTATTTATGGTGATCAGCTATGTACAAGGGCTGCCTAGCTTTTGTCTCATTGTAACCAGAAGCTACGGTTTTAGCCAGTGCCTAAAATCTATATATCATTCCCTCTTCCGCTCTCAGCGCAAAAAAAAAAAAAAAAGCAATTTCATTCTATTTGCGCTAGCAAAGATTCCTTACAACCTTCCCCGTGTATACATACTTTTACGCTTTTTAAAAAAACCGCTTTTCCGGTCTGTTGATGTTGTTTTATTGAGTTAAGATGAGATTGGGAAGGAGTAAATCGTTGTGAATATTCTAAGGTTGGTACTATAGCTATTCATTCCTGTGCAACCAACGTTTTCTCCCATAGCTTATAGAGTGAAGAAGAGCGCTGGAAATAGATCACTATTTTCAGCGGTCTTCTGCACTATTTAAGCTAGATACATATTAATGAGCATCACTTCGCACGAACACTCGGAAGGTTATTTGCAGGGCCTACCGAGTTCACATCTATCTTCTTCACTCAATTCTGCGTCGGTTGCCTTAAATTCCTTTTCTCCCTCCCGGCCCTACCCTTGCGCACTATTTCCTTTCTTTAAGGCAACCAACGTTTTCTCCCATAGCTTATAGAGTGAAGAAGAGCGCTGGAAATAGATCACTATTCTCAGTTTTATGAGTGGTGGGTATCCTGTGGTATACAAGAATGGCATTTTACGCATTTTTTCGGTCAGCACGCTTATTTTTCAATTGTATTTAAATAGAATCAATCTATTTACAGCTCATGGGCACAAAAACGTGGAAAGAAACGGTTATTTGACTGATTTTTAGTAGTTAGCTGTTTTTACTCGACGCGGGTACCCTGTGGTACCAGCTCCATATTTTCATCGCTTAATTTCGGGATGTTCCACCGAAGGGATTTTTTGGGATTTTTAGTATGTTGTTCAGGTCCCCTCAAACCTTCATTTAGCAGTGAAAGAAATTCTTTTGCAATTAGTTTGACTGAGACCCTAAATTTTTCGTAGATTGACTGGACTAAAACGTTTCGTTGCAAGTGACTTTGTTCTGCTGTTTGTTTCTTTTCAGTCTCGATTCTGTTCTAATTTGACGCTCCCTTCAACGGTACAGAGAGCGGCGACGTTCATTGCACGGAAAGCCGTTGACTTGGACCTTGTACCAGGGTAAGTAATACGCTACCCCTTCGTTCACTGGCCGAAATCCGCGCACTCAATTGGTTAAAATTGATCACGTGACGTTCGGTTACCTAGCGACATCAAAGAGAGCGAGTGCGGTGTCAGTGTTATAAAATACCCAGCCACTTTTAATCCATTAACTGGTATACTATGAATTACAAAGTCCAATCGAAAAATCCATTTTTGCGCCAAAGTGTTGACCACTCTCCGTCTTTGATTCTAGGCGTAGCCCAATCTCCATAGCAGCAGCCGCTATCTACATGGCATCGCAGGCGTCAGAAGAGAAACGATCGCAAAAAGGTAGGGCATTGCCGAGTTTCATATCGTGAAGGACTGGGTTCGAGTTTCCTAATATTATGGAAATCAAAACAAGACCAACCTAGCAAGAAAGAGCACATCGACCTGTGCAAAAGCCGAAAAGATATAGCAATTCAAAATGTAATAAGAAACGTACGGTGTGCGGACATTTCTGTCGATTTTGTCCGGACGCCATACGTTTCTAATTATATTTTTGAGTTTTGAATTTGTTGTATCTTGGTCAGTATTGATTCGAATAACACCACATTTTCGGATTTTACACAAATCGATGTTGTACTCTTTCTTACTAAGTGGGTCTTGTTTTGGCTATCGTAATATTTAGGGATTCGTACGCAGTCCCTCACGATATGAAACTCGGCAATGGCCGTGTGTTTGTGCGATTGTACATTGCATTAGGCTAAACTGCTTTGAGTTCGTTCTAAACTGTACTGCCGTGTCTCCGGGACTGCCATGTAACATATCAAACCCGAGACAGCGTGTTTCGCCAGGATTTCCTAAATTCGAGAAGTGTGTTGAAAAAAACGAGGCAAAGCCGAGAGTTTTTAACCGGTTTGAGGTGTTTGAAATCCTGATGAAAAACTCTATCTAGTGTTTGATATAACTTTTCAAACGATTTCTTTAAGGTCCGCTAGTCCATTCTATAAGCTTTCCAACGATATATAGGTTGATATGTTTTGGTTAAACTAAGGAGTTGTATGGTTTTTTTTTCCGAGGATGTGCGCGAAGGTTCTCAGTAACCTTAAGGAAGCCTGTCACGCAACTGCGCAGCTGTTCTGCGCATCTCAAAATCGAAGAAGTATAGCCCCGTAACGATGGCCTGGCCAGCGAAGGCAAAAAAAAAACTCGAAAACAAATCGTATATAATCTCGCTAGTTCTCAATCCATCCAACCATGCTTTTTAGCTTTACATATTCTTAAATAGTTATCTGATGGGATGGTCTTATTAGTTTTGCTGATAATTCAGTGGTCGCTCCTGGAGCATGCGCGTATCATGACATGCTCCCTTTAAATATATAAGTCTTTCAGCGACTGCCCATTTCCCGTAATCAGCCCAGCTACATGGTTCACCCTTCCCCCATAAAACACAGGCCTTCAAAAGCGTGAAATTTCATTTCATTTCAGAAATCGGGGACATCGCAGGAGTTGCTGACGTCACAATACGACAGTCCTATCGGTTATTGTATCCCAGAGCACGTGACCTTTTCCCGCCAGATTTCAAGTTCGCCGTTCCAATAGAGCGGTTACCGAGTTCATAGTCTTTAAGAGCGTCGGTCTGCCGCCATTTTGTAAGCCTAGTGGATTGGCTGTCATCGGCTGTCATAAACCAGTGGATGCGCTTTAAGCCCGATCCACACGACAGGGATTTTTTCGCACGGCTCGGATAAAAC
The DNA here is from genome assembly GCA_033964015.1 of Scolanthus callimorphus. Lineage (NCBI taxonomy): Eukaryota > Metazoa > Cnidaria > Anthozoa > Actiniaria > Edwardsiidae > Scolanthus > Scolanthus callimorphus. Next base: position 18,436,111 of record CM066911.1, read on the forward strand.
ATGGTACGGGTACCAAATTTAATGGCACGGCTCGGGTGTATTTGCGCTGTGTAAATGGCTTTGCCGTTCCACATGGGGAGAAATACCGAATGGACATGCGCACTTGAGCGTGGCACTTCTAAAATATGGACTCAGATTACCTTCAAATAATTTACTGTAAATGTATGGCAATGAAACTTAAATTCAAGATAACACTGGGCTAAATTCGAAATCGAAAGTTACTTTGCCTCCGATCGAAACAACATGTTGTTCATCTTTCTTTTCGTGGTAATATTGGTGGGCTACAGTATAAAATCGGTTCGGTTTTGTCAAATCTAGGTTACAAACTCAAGAGCTCTGTTTACAAGAGGAAGTCTATGCCACGGCGCTAAAATACACAGAACTAACAGTCAAATTTCGTAACGTTATAAGCTCGTACAAACCTCACTTTACCTCCAGATCAAAAGAACAAGAATTCCTTCGTAAATTCACACAGATTTCACGTCATGTAAATGATTTTTCAGCTCGGTTTTTAAGATCCACTTCCATGTTAAACGAGGCTTCATTGTTTGGCCCTTGAAGTCCGCCTCGAAGCAAAAAAGCTCGAAAAAATGCCGATTTCTTCGCTTCTTTCCGCTCTGAGCGGCCAGTTCTTCGACAGTGTACAACCAGGCGTTCCTCTGCTAATAATATGTGTCCAAAAAGACTAGAAACGAGTACCAGAGTGCCTAGCGAACTTAATTTTTAAATATTAGCGCGAACTTGAAGCGAACCGGCGAAGGCAAAGTTCAGTATTGACTCTCGTTATTTATCAACGCATCCTCGATATTTTCCCAAAATTAACAAAAAGCATGATATATTATTTTACTTTGCTTTCAAATTGTTTCTTCTTGGCATGTTATCAGCCGAAAAGGCAAAGTTTTAAGCAATTTATAACAACCCTTCACTCTCTCTTCTGTCTCTCCCGGAAGTCAGGGTTTGTTTTTGCATACTAATTGACCCACCAATCGACAGCGACCAATGAGAGACGCAATAGGACAATCGACTTTATTGACAGCATAATTAGGGTCATGTTTAAACTCCTCCCATTATCATTCGCTATTTCTCGCCATGATATTTTGTCTATTACAAGGGACATTTTCACCGAAAACACAAAAATGTTAACATCACCAATTATAAAAATAACAACGTAAACTAGTAAAAAAATGCTTTCAACATGACATGGCGAAAATTTGAGGTCACGTCGATGTAGGATCGCAAAGATATTTGCGGATTCTAATTACAGTTTTTATGATGACATTTGACTTATCTAATCGTTCCACTGGGTACATACTGCTTCCTTTTATTTTGTGACGATAAGTTGTTTTCGTGTTTTCTAGGTGTTCATGTCCCTTTAGTAGACTTTGTTCAAAGGGTTTGTCATATAACAATGTTACAAGGCCCGACATTGTAACCATATGGTCGCCAATGGCGACTAGACTAAGGGTTTTGCAAGCATCAATTTCAACCTCGTCGCCAAATGGCGACTAACCTTATTTCCAGAATTAGCCGCCAAACAGCATTAATTTGGAAGAAAACGATGGCGACAAGCTGTCTATTATGGCGACCAAACGTCGCTATTTGGAGTTAATGGCGTCTCTCGAAAAAAGTTAAGCCTGTTTTCCATATGTTTCAGCTGACCTGGACGAAGTTGTTCTGTACCAGCTATCGTGAACAAAGTTGTTCTGCGACAGCTGCGACATATGGAAACCGGGATCGTAGCAGTCGCGAAACTCCAGTTGCAGTTGTCGCAAAAATAGAACACGGTCGATTGAAGCAGTCGCAAGAGTCGCAGGCGCTGCAGACGTCGCGAACGCCGCTGGTTTTCATATGTCGCAGATGTCGTAAAACAACTTTGTTCACGATAGCTGTTACAGAACAAGTTTGTCCGCGACAACTGCGACATATGGAAACTAGGCTTTAGTGTCGGGTCCAGCTGTAATAATACATACTGAGTCAGAGAAAAACATCAATTTCCATCGGCTGATTTAGGGAGTGTAGTGCAACGTTTTCGATCGAATTCGGTACAGTACTGAATAATGGATATTGTTACTAGAAGGTTATTTCAATTTTTTCTAACCATAATAATTCCTCCTCTAATCTCGAGCCTTAGAGTGCCTATATTGTCTTACAGTCGTTTCAGGGAACACGCGACCCAGCGCGTTCAAAACACTTCGAGAGAGCTTCTGGCAGTTGGGCTTCCCTGTGTAGTCAATCAAACCATGTGAGCCAATCAGATCCTTGCCTAGTTTCGCCTAGTGCAGTGCATTGGCTTCTGTCGCGACATGTCTCGCAAGGGAAGCCAATCGAATGCACTGAGTAAGAATATGATTGGCTCACACGGACACGGATTGCATTAATGGATAGCACAGAAAACCCAACTACCGAACTCTGGCGGCAACGGCGAAGTCGCGTGTTACCTGAAACAGCTGTAAGCAAGTGAATGTCAGATTTAATCGAACAGATTGATTTTTTTTTGACAATATAGGCATTTCAATAAAGGAAAGGCTGATAGAGGCTCTTTCAGAAAACTGGGGAGATATAAAATAGCGTTTGGGAACACTTTATGCTTTGATCAAGTTTTATATTCATTCCAGCTGTTAGCTGTCAATGTTTTGGAAGCGACTGTAACAAAAGTCACCATGTTTCAACAACTGTGAAACAAGATAGTCGCATTGCTAGAAAAAATAGAGGGCCGTAGCAAGCCCCAGGGACAGTGAGTGCGATCCCACAGAGCCCCCTTAATATTGCACTATGTTTCGGGTCACCACTTGGTGTACTTGGGCTCGGTAAATAAAAAGAAAAAAATAACGTTAGCTGTTAAAGGCCATGGAACACGAGGCAATCTTTCTTGCAACTCGCAACGCAATTTTGTTACGTTGTGAATTGCAGTGAATATTGCGCGTCTGACATACCGCGAGAAAGTGTTGCGTTGCGAGTTGCAAAAAATGTAGATTTGATTTCTACTTTTCGCAACATTGTGAGCAAAATTGCTGCGTGTGACACGTCTCTGCAACTCGAGGCAATGTTTTCTTATTAGCCAATCAGCGCACACCATTCATGTTTTTACTTTGATAAGCCGCTATAATTTTATCGCGGGCATATTGCATGTTGCAAAAAAAATGTTGCGAGTGTGTGACATCACGCGGCAACTCGCAACTTTTTTTAATTCGTCATCGTTGCGTTGCGAGTTGCAAGAAAAATTGCCTCGTGTGACATGACCTTAAGGCTGGTTTAAAAGTGCGATTTTTGTCGCATCTGTGACTGCGATTTTTGTCGCGCGGAAGTGCAACTAAAGAAGTTCCCTCACTTTCGTCGCGCGATGCCGCACTAGTAAGACACTCTTCGCAACTTGAAGCGAATTTGAACGAAAGAGTACGCAAAATTTAAGAAATATACAGAAATAATTATGGGTGGTCTCTATGTAGTATCAGCCTTGAATTGTTTCGTAGTGATAGTTCCACTTTTAACCATTAGGTTAATACTTTATGAAAAAATCCTGGATCCGCCCCTGTCCTTAGTATGTGAAAGCTTTCAAAGACCTTTGCCACGATCACCAGAACATATTTATGGGTGACTCTGAGTTGAGATCTAGGCCATTGAATTGGAACGGGGTCTGAATCTTCCATTTACGAAAGATTTAATCTTGTCGCAGAAATATATTCTACAGATTTGATCTGCTGATTTTAGATACCAAGCTGTCAGCTTTATTTATATTTTCAATAAATCTTATGGACCGAGAAGGTCGCGAATCTTGATGATGTAGTGTGTGTGTATTAAAATAGAGAGTAATATGGGCGGGGACCGACTCTTTGAATTTCAGCACGAGCTCTTACCGCGTTCGACTTCCAATGGCGTTCTGGCTTCCGTCAATCAAACTTTTAGGTCTAATTTGCGTTAGCTCATTTGTTTTAGAAAAATATGGTAAAAGATGCTGTGTGTTGGGGCATTTCGCTATGTCCACATAGGAGGCTCTCGTGTCCAAATACGAGCTTCATTTACATTTATACACATTGCTCACTTGACACTTGTATTCCAAATAATCTGGACACATACCCCAACCCTTATCCCCTTGGGATCGTCCAGTAGTATTCATACAATCATATCGCCCCCATTCTCGTACCCAGAGCTCCCCGGATCGTCACCTGGCGGGGGAGGCCCTGGTGACAGCCACCGATGTATGCGTAAAAGGAAATGGTAGTTAATTTATGCCTCACAATTACTTTTAGAGCGTTCAAGTCGAAGGCATAGGTTCAAAAGACGACTAGGAAACGAATGTCAGTGTTATATTAACAGATATGTTTTTATAAAGCGAGATTAAGCTACCTTTATGTACGCGTGCGCGCCATTTCAGCCAATCGGCGAAGGCCCTCAAAAGGATGTCACCAGAGCCTCCCATGCGAGGCGACGAGTCCGAGAGCTCTGGGTTCGAGAATGTATCGTCCCATTCCATGTGGGATCACCCGTGCATGTCATTTAGATAATAAACTTACAATCGAGCGAAGCAATGTACAAATGCAAATGAACCTCGTGCCTCCTAACTGGACATGAGAGCATCGTATTGGGACATCCTTATATGGAAGTCGCACGACCGGTTCTTATGCTCGAGTTAGCGGAATACTCAACCAGACGCGTTCTAGTGATTTTCGAGGCGAGAGCGACTGGGAGCGAACTAGCGCGAAAGGCCTCACGAACCGTTCCCAAGATTCAATGCGTACTCGGAGCTGTGCACTCGCTATGTTTTCTCTCAGCTCCTACTAAATAGAGACGCCTAGGGACGAGGCAACAAAACAGCTGTAATTGATTTTAGAGAATACTTTTAGAGCTATTTGCACTGTCCCAGTAGTACGTATATAAGAGATCAACTCATTAGCATATGTCTCAGTCTCAGTTGGTTTGAGAACAAGCGCCGGAATGGCGTCCATGGGGACGCCATGTGTCGGTGGCGGCTGTGGGTCCCATTGTGCTCACCCTTAGGCTTGGTGGCGCCTCCTAGCTTTATTTACCCACCCTCCCTCCCTTTGCCTTTGCCATTTTGTGCTCCGCCAGGCCTACTTTCCAATAACTTATATAGTACAATGGGACCCAGTGCAAATATAGTACTATTCTGCAAATCGCTTCTTAGTACTCTCTGACTAGTAAGTGTGCGTATGCACATTCGCGTATCCACGATTTGAAAACATGGACTTTTGGAGACCTTTGGGGCACATCCCAAACCAAAAGTCAGTGGAGTACCCCCGGGGGGTCTTGACCAGACGATAAGTATAAAAGGACAGCGGCGCTCTCTCCCCAAGCTCATTCTCAGGGCTATTTTCAAGATTGCGAGTCACTCGGAAGAAGACCCTGGCAAAGGCTGGGGCCTTTCCACAGGGAGACCGCCTAAGAAAAAACAGTTTCAAATCAATCAATGAAACTTGAATTACAGGGAAGTCAGCCCTAATAAATACTAAATGATTAAACACGTATTAATGAGGAGTGGAATTTAAATGTAACGAAACTCGTTCAGCCTTTTAGTGTTGCCGCTTGCCCCTCTGACTGATTGGTCTCCCGAGCGGAGATTTCTGAGGAGATTGTAACAATTTATTGGGATTACTGTTGGGGCTGGAATAAGGGGCATTTAGATTAGCGCGTCTCCTATCTAAGTTTTATAAATATAAGGCGCCGACATAAGGCCAGAACGAATTAGCGCGTCACTGTATGACAGGTACGGGTATATAATGCCCATGACCTTTCCTCTGAACGGATTCTACAAATTTGGCAAGATAGTCTTGAAGTGCCGACCACACTGGCACTCGTGCATGAGGCATATTCTAATACTGATTAAATGATGTACTGATCTAATCATGGTACAATTCGATATGGCTGGTGGACAGCCGCAGGGGAGATGACGCAGATCATTAAGACAAGTCATTAAAATAAGTTCTAGCTCCCATTTCCGCCCTATTTCCGCCATATCGGTCGATTTTGACTGCTTTTGTTAGCCGGTCTCCCTGTGGAAAGGCAACCCGCCATCTTGAAAATTACCCAGAAGATCCTGGGAAGGAGGCTCTCCCGAGTCAACCGCCATTTTGAAAAACGACCGAGAAGACCCTGGGGACGAGGTTGTCTCCCGCGCGATTTATGGTGGATGAGACGGGGGAGAACTGCAGGCAAAAATATGAAACCATCAGGTTTTTCAAGTTCTTTCACACCAAAGAACTTACAATTAAAAGGTCAACGAAGAAAGCAAGTTGGAGAAGTATGAGATTGCACTACATGTTTGACGCGAGAAGCGTGAAGGAAAAGCTCTGCTGTCAGTCCTTGCCCGCGGTCCTACAATGGCAAAGAAAACCGAGCAAAAGCAAACTTTCGTCGTGAACATGAACAGTCTTTGGAGAGAGGAGAGTAAGGTAAATACATTTGTACATCTGTGTAAGATACTTGGAAAGAGAAACAATAGCTTAATTTTACTTTGCTGAATAATAATGGAGCAATCTTTTGCACAACTGCAGTCGTGCGCAGGTGGGACACTAAATAGAGTGTTTCGTAAAAAATCTGCCCAAAAGCTCTTCTCTTTTACATTATCAATGCAAAAAAGCCATCTTATTTCTGTTATTATTCAGCTATGCCTGCCACTATCGTGATTCTGATTGGCTAAGAGTACCCAGCGAATTCTTGTTGGCATGCAGTTTGTGACGTCACTCTGCAGACATTAGGATTGATGCACGGTATAAATAATGTCATAATGCAAGCCAATAGGTGTTGCCACAATGTGGGTTTTCATTTCGGAAGCGAAAGCCAATTTTGGCAATATTCTTGTGTTGAATCTGTTATTATTTTTGCCGAGAGATCATTGCTCAGGATGAATAAACATCACCTATGACTAATTGAATTGAATGATGAGTGAAAATAATTAATGAATTTTAATGAAATTCTTGCCATAATCAATGAGGATAACTCTGAGAGTCTTTGATTTCTAATTGTACTTGGGAGGATAAATTAGGGACATGTCATATTTAGTAGGGGGAGGGCTACCATTTTTTGAAACAAGACTCCAAAAAAATAATGACCCTGTTCCTGAAGAAAACAAAAAAATTGTGACCCTCCCCCAGTCATAGGTAAAACAAATTGTGACCCTCCCCCAGTCATAGGTAAAACAAATTGTGACCCTCCCCCAGTTGAAGGTAAAATAAATTGTGACCCTTCCCCAGTCGTAGGTAAAATAAATTGTGACCCTCTCCCAGTCATAGGTAAAACAAATTGTGACCCTCCCCCAGTTGAAGGTAAAATAAATTGTGACCCTTCCCCAGTCGTAGGTAAAATAAATTGTGACCCTCCCCCAGTCATAGGTAAAACAAATGTGACCAACCCCCAGTTGTAGGTAAAACAAATTGGACCCTCCCCCAGTCGTAAGTAAAACAAATTGTGACCCTCCCCACTTCTATTTTACATTTTCCAAAAACTGTTGCCCTAAATACATTAAATGCTTGCCCTGTCAGATAGACTCCTGTCCGAGTGATGCACAGTCTTTTTTAAATCTATTTTTCTTACTTCAATCAAAGTGAAAAGGTAGTTAATCTTCTGCTTGTGCTAAACAAATATGACTTCATACCAGAAATTTACATTCCTTGTTAGAAACATCAAAATGGATTTTATCTTTTAAATCAATTTTGTTTGTACTATTTACAATATGAGTGGCTGTGTTGTATCGGCAGATACAAACACGAGCGCTACGTGCTCGTGTTTGTATCTGCCGATACAACATAGACACGAATATTGTAAAGTAGTTATGATATTCTAACTTTTGTACTTATATTAAATTGAATGTGCATTGAAAATGAAAGAATTTTCTGGTGTTTACAAAAAATGCCAATCATTTTGCAGAAAGCATGCGCAGAAGGCATGATTCCTGTCCCACATGGAACTAGCCGGACTAAAACAATAACATATAGTCTCTCAGGTGAAGCTTTTTTAGGTACTGCTCTACAAGAGAAGACCATACTGGACTTCACTAGAGTTGTCCCCTTCAGCTTTTAGCCTGTAGGGGATATTTGAAACAATGTGCATTGAAAATGAAAGAATTTTCGGATGTACAAAAAACGCCAATCGTTTTGTAGCAAGCATGCGCAGAAGGCATGATTCCTGTCCCACACATGGAACTAGCCGGACTAAAACAACATATAGTCTCTCAGGTGAAGCTTTTTTTTAGGTACTGCTCTACGAAAGAAGACCATACTTGGACTTCACTAGAGTGGTCCCCTTCAGCCCTTGGACAGTAGGGGATATTTGTTACTTGAAACAAATATCCAACTGTTGAAAGACTGAGGGCTGCACTGGAAGGTGTCCTATACAGAATACTAATTGGTCTAATTAGTATTCTGTATCAGATACAGAATACTAATTAGATCAATTAGTATTCTGTATCAGACACCTAGCCATGTGGTATCGGGGGCTACAAGTAGTGTCACCTGATCCGAATCCAGTGCAGAGATTGGATGAGCATCCTATGAATAATGGATGAATATTATAAGCACTCTTTACCATTTTTGGCATACCTATGATGGCTATTGATATAAAGAATGGCCTTTCCAAGTTTGGCAAGTCCGTCCTGACCTTTAGTCATATGCAGAAGTTCCCTAGCATCAACATCATTGTCCAAAATGTCATCTTGTCCACCACCCTCTGACTCATCATTTCGTACAATACCCTTGGACTCATCATCTTGTCCATCATCCTCTGACTCATCATCTTGTCCATCTCCCTCTGACTCATCATTTTGTCCAACACCCTTGGACTCATCATTTTGTCCAACACCCTTGGACTCATCATCTTGTCCAACACCCTTGGACTCATCATCTTGTCCAACACCCTTTGACTCATCATCTTGTCCATCACCCTCTGACTCATCATCATATACATTCCCCAAAAGTGATGACAGTTAAATTTTGGACCTAAATGACTTCTAATTTTTGTCATTCGTTGAATAAAAGTCCAAATTGGACCTCTTTTTGGGTTCAGAGTTTAAAAATCGAATTTTAGCTGATGCGACACGAAAGCTGGCCTTGTTTTTGAAACACGAGTGTTCCGCGCATTTTTGTATTTAGTCCTTTTAGCAGCAAAGAGACCTCAAACACGTTTCATAGTAAGGAACTGTTCAGGTGTGAAAGTGAACGAATTGGTCAACAATAGGAACACAGGGTTCCTATTAGAGTAATCAGGAACTACCTGTTCCTTTTCAATACGTTCCTTTTTACTCGATTTGTTCCTTTTAAAAGTGAAATGGAACAAAAGTTCCGTATTGATTTCTGTGAAAAGGGAATTCTGACCAAATGTTCCTAATTTCTTGCAGTGAAAGGGAACACCTGTTCCGATAACTGTACTTTTTGTTCCTCTATTGCCAAAATTAGTTCCTGACAGTCCTACAAAGGAACTATCACTCTTGGCATTGTTCCTTTTCATTGAAAGTTCCTTTTCTAATAAATGTGAACTTTTGTTCCTATTTGAGAAAAGCACGGATTTTAGAATAACTGAGGTACGAGTGATTGCATAATTAAGTGTAGTGCATTCATCACAGGCTGATAATGTTAGGGTGCTCAGACAGCGGATGTTACAAGCAAAACAAGGTATGTTGGCTTTACTATTTATAAACAACCAGCACGTCCAGGCTTGTTTGTCTGCTAATGAGAGCATGCGCAAGCCTGTCGTCTTGCCCTTTTGTTAAAGTGGACTTGCCTGAACTTGTTCGATTGTTTCAAGCTCAAACAAAAGGACAAGTTTGGGCAAAGCTTATGCCCAGACAGTTCTGATTGGCTTGTAAAATGTGTTACTCTCTAGAGAGCAAATGTGAATATAAGGTAAGCCCGTTCGAACTTTCGCGCATTTCCAGTCTTGGTCTCGGCGAAGGATGAGCAAGAGTGAAGAAGTGGTCAACTGGTCAAAATTACCAAATGCTTCGCCTAAGCCAAAGAGGCTTCACTTAGAAGAAGATGAAACAGACGGCCATTTTTACTGTCCAGTTCAAGATTGTAAACACGATGGATTTTCCACCCAGCGAGGATGCAGAAAACACGTTAAGAAAAAGCATCGGTGGTTTTATTATTTTGATGAAAAGCCCAACTGCAAAGCTGTCCAGGAAATCGCGCCAACTGTTAAACAAGAACCTCCTGAAAACACTGTGCGCAATTCGAAAACCATTCCTTCATTTGATATTTCCAGTGACGTTGCCAAGCAACTTAACTCGTGGTTGACTGGCACTGGAGGAGGGTGCAAAAGCAAGCGCCAAGCCAAGCAAATAGTTAGCAGGTGTTTAAAGTTTCTTAAGTTTTGCTGCGAAGACGAAGAGGAATTGACATTTGAAATAATAGACTTTGGATTGTGTTCTCCTAATCTTCTTTTCAAATTTGTTGATATGCTACAGGACGAATGGAAGCTTGGCCATGCAGGACGACTGAGTTACATCGACGCAATTGGAGAAATGGCGGACTTTCGAAAAGTAAATGGCGCGTCAAAATCGGTGATAAGCAGCCTTTATACGACAGAGGTGTACTTGAAAAAGGTGCGCAGAACAGTTTCTAAAATGATGCGCATTCGGTGGAATGGTGACCTCGACATAGAGTCGTTAGAGGCTAAAGGGCATTGGGCGACATTAGAAGAGCTCTTGGAAGCGGTTGGGCGTTACTTGCCGCGCTACGAAAGCGTGCTTAAAATGTGTAAAGAAAAGCCACGCGCAGCATCACCTCTGGATTTATCATTCGCTACTAAATTCCTCGCGCTGTATTTGTTTATCAAGGTGAAAGGTTCTCGGCCAATGACCTATCAGTACTTGACGGTTGAAATGGTAAAAAGCGCAAAGACCAACGGTGGATACATCGACCAGAAATGTTCAAAACTGCTTTGAAATACGGCTTTGACTCGCTGTTTCTGACAGACACAAGCATGCAAGTGCTAGATGGTTTTATCACTCACATTCGTCCTTTGCTAAAGCCTAGTTGCGATTATGTTTTGGTAACAAGAAATGGTGGTCAGCACAGCAAACTTGGCGAGTCAATGAGCAAATTGGTTTTTGACGCAACGGCAAATACGTCCATTCTACGCGCTATCGGCAAATAGTCGAGACTGCAAGTTCGTTAAAACTAAGCAGTTCTGCGCAAAGCACCATCTCAGAAGACCAGAAACACACTTCTGTGGTTGCCAGGGTACACTACCAGAAGCAAAGATCGCGCGACGTCGCAACGAAGGCGCACACGTTTTTGAAGGAATTGCAAGGTGACAAGGGATCAGAACTCGAACAAGATGTTCGCGCGCGACTGTCAGACAAGTCCACATCCTCTCAAGGGCGCGAAGACGAGAAAACGAGCAGTTCTTCTAGTGACGAAGTCGAAACAGTTAAGGAAGTCCCGCCCCCCGAACGCTCTGCCGATATTCCAAAACTCAAGCGGGATCATGCTCCGAAGGTGAAAGGGCTTAGTTCGATAAGAAGAAAAAGTTCGCCGTTTAATGCAGAAGAGGACAAGTACCTGAAAGCTGGCCTTAAAAGGTACGGATTTGGACAATGGAAGCCCATCCTCAGGGATCCCGATTTTCATTTTCAAGAGGGTAGAACAGCCAACTCCCTGCTTTGTCGGGCAGCACGAAGATTTCCATCCTATTCCAAAAAGTAGTATAAAAGCTTTCTATGTATGGCCTGTGGTGCCACGCTGTTAAAAACGAAGTTTCGCGCTTGGCATGCTGGGAATAGAAAGCCCCAAACAAATCGCGATTACATAGAGCTTTCGACCTCTATTGCAACTGAACGTCAACGTGTCAACATGGAAATTCTTGTGGATAAACACCCTGAGCTCGCTTTAAAAGTTATCAAGTTTGCGGGCGAGTTTCTTCAAGGGATTTGTGCCCTCAATTTCCCCAAAGCACGTCCATGTTGGCAGAAAGTCTACTCTGGCGTCATTTAAACAAGACTAAGGACAGAAAAAAGTCTACTCTGAGAGAGCTTATATTGTCCTGTTTGTTCATTGCAGTCAAATTAGAGGACAGCGATTTAGCCAGAAATAGCTTATTCATGGACATTATCTCGTCGCCGGTGAAAAGGGAAGATATCATAGAGGAAGAACTTCGAGTGTTGGAATCTGTTAACTGGAGACCCCTAGAACATATGGACATGATAGGCCTTTGAAATTTGAGTTTGGTTGTCATAATTGTAAATAGGAAAAAAATTCTAGTCGCTGCACAAGGGATAATATATAATCTGAAGCCCTGTAACGTCGAACGAATTAGACAGGCATGTCGACACAACTTTTCTTTTAATGAACAATTATTGTATTCAATAAATAGATATTCATTATGATTCCCAAGGGAATTGCCATACACCATTTCAATAGTTGCGTGATTTTTTTAATCAAAATGCTTTACAGAAACATAAATGTTCGTGACATAAACAATGAATGAATGAATTCATGTATTATCATACATTCTTATTATTCCAATCAATGACGAAGGCTATTGATAAGTGTGTCATGTCTACTTCTGAGACTTAAAGTAGCTTGTTACACTGGTTTGACCTTTAGGAGGAGCAAACTTTTTCTTAGCACCGGCGCGAGCTTTGTGAGACTCTATCCTTCTAACTTTTAGACCGCCCCACGCTTGCGAACTGGAATAGTCCTCTACAGGATTTCCCGGTGAGCCTTCATGCGCGCGCTTGCCAAATGAAATTGAAAAAGGAGGCGAAAGAATCCTCATGGGCTTGGGCGACAATGTGGGTGTTTTTGGCGGGCAGTCGAGGGATGGTGACATCTGTTTAGCTGACGGCGATAGCATCAAAATCGGGCTTTCCACAATTTCGTAATTTTGCCGTCCTGAAATCGATGGCGTCATAAACAGCTCGTCACTGGTACCTGTACTCGGCATGTCATAGACTCCTTCATCTGTCGCCTCGTCAACGAACGGCAGAGGAGAATACATGTCATCGACCAGCGGCGCGCTGTTGAGGTTCAGGATCTTCCATTTCATACAAGCATCACGCCTTATCTTTATACCCCCCGCCAGACGCAGTGTGCCTTCTTTGGTGTGGAACGCTTTGATCTTGTCGCTCAGTATCTCTAAGTATGCCTTCATGCCGTTCTTGTTCGGGTGGTCAGGTTTATCCCTCAGAATGGAGCGCACTCTTTCCATTTCTACCTCCTTGTCCATAAGCCACTTGCTTTGGAAAACTTCTTTCAGTTTTTTCGTCTCTTCTATCGCCTTTGCGTCTTCTCGTTCGCGGTCTCTTTTCTGGCGCGCTTCATCCAAGCGTTCTTGTAGTTCTTGAGGCAAAGGTGCGTCGGGATCCGATATTGTGTCCCTCTCGCTTTCGTCTAGCACTTCGAGCTCTACGAGCTCTCTTCGCATTAACTCTAAGCGGCGACGCCGTCCTGCCCGGCCAAAGTCTTGCATAAGTTCAGCCTCCTTGAGGAGCACCTCGAGAAGCCTCTTTCTCAGACTCTGATTGGAACACAGAGATATCTCTCTTTTCAAAGTGGCCACTGCCGGATCATCCTCCACTTCATCTTCATCTTCTTCGCATCCTTCTCCTTCACTTTCGTTCACTGAGATCTCTGTGTTCTCTGTGTTCATGCTTGCCTCCCCAACACACACATTCAGGATTCTCAGCAACTCAGTTGCGGGAAGTTTGTCTTCTAACGATCGTTCATTGGAAGTCATAGTGGCGCTGGCCTCCTAAAAGACATCAAGCAAAGTACAATCTGTAAACTACTTGCACTCTTATTAAATGACTACTTGCATCCTTTTGTTTTACTCCATTTTACTCTTGAATGTTTATAATATAATATAATAATATATAATAACGTGCTTATATAGCGCTTTTATCATCGCTCAAAGCGCTTTACATTAACGGATAACTCATCCTATAAGAACCAGCTTTATAAACATGAGTGTGTGTTAGTATTGTGAGTTCTGTGACACTGAGGTTGGGCAACTTCCGACGGTCCTAGTGGTTCTTTAACGTCCCTCTGGTTCCGGTTAGTGTAGTGTATGTGAGAGACGGGGCCTACGGTTTAACGTCCTTATCCGAGAAGACGCGAAGGTCTAACCATTTGCAGATGTTAGAGCAAAGGCAGCACCTTCTCCTCAATTATTAGAAAAGACCCTGAGTGTTGGCCCGGCCAGGGTTTGAACTCCCAACCTCCCGAACATAAGCCCGGCGCTCTACCACTGCGCTAACCGGTCGTCGGTTAAAATACAGGACTTCCACCTCAATAGGAATTGCCATTTGTGATGCCCAAACAATACAGTGCATCGCATTACTTCTCAGCCAATCAAACGCCTCTTTTTCCACGTTGGGGAGACTTTTAAACTGATATTTATTTAGGCGCTTGTCCATGGCCTCGTTGTGTCTTACTCCGAAATCCATATCCACCTGACAGGTTATAAACATGGACGCACTTGAATGGAAGCTGGTGGAAGTCCTGTATTTTGTGTCATGTGCGTATATCTGTGGAACCACAAATAGATATTTTGCAAAACTGGTCGTTTATATTTTAGCACCCTGCACGCGTGCGTACGTATATCATCTCACTTACCCTCCCTGGCAAAGGATTTTCCAGTCGTCTACGTCCATCAAGGTAGACTGGGCCTCGTCAAGGAAGATTATGTCTGTTGTTGGCGTTATCATGGCTTTGTTGAATCCACGCTGTTTGGTCACTCTTGCTATATTTTCCAGTGGTATTATCTGGAACACAGGCGCAAAGAGGCTTGTTTTACCACTGTTAGAAGCACCTGCAACAATAATAAATAACGAGTTGAAATCATTGCATGCAAGGGGTCTTTTGAAACTGGGGTAGTGGGCCCTCAGGGGAACATGTAAACGGAGCATTTCCAAGATGCTGTTCTTACCTATCGCGCATGGAACTTTCTGCTTGTGATGCTTTTCACGAAACAGGTTTAAGAAGTCTCTGCAAAATCGGCGCAGATCGTCATGACCAAGACTGTTTTCGAGTATTGTTTTGAAGTATTTCGCATCGGGCTCTGAGCTGTGGTCATACTCTACGTAAGCTCTTGGTGACCTTTGGCCTTTCTGTGAAGAACAACAAGAGCAATAAAGACCAATTATGTTTCATCAATACCCTGTCCATCGCATGTCTCACTGATCAACCATACTTACTACTGCGTCAGAGATGACCCCTGTTACAAAGGCTTCCTTCGAGAAACTCCAAAACCACCCGTCACACACCTCGACCAAGTCTTTGTCCATCGTCATGTTTGGTATTATTTGGCAATCTTCGTCTCCCAATATTGAGACAACTTTAGCGAAATTCTTGACTAGGCGATCTTTAAAAGTCTCGTTATGAGACTATGCAAGAAGGCTTTCATGGTACAAAGCCGTTTATAGGTAAAGACAGACCCAGGTTGCTGGTTGTAGATAATGCCTCTGACCACAGCATAGTTGAGCTTTTTCACCGCATCATGAACGTCGTTAAGGAGCACCGTCAATGGACTTGAAGGAAGCTTGGCTGGGATCGAACTAACTACATCGTTTGTTAAAGTGTCGAGGCCAAAGCAGTCCAGTTGTAAACCACTGAGCGTAACTCGGTGCATGCTGGGCGCAGTATTTCCCTCATTGATTCATTATAGTCCGGCAGCCAGCCAGCTAGACCTTGCTCTGGCGTCTATACAATGTTTTATTGTCGATTCCTACTAAGGAGGTGGTCCCTAACAATAATCCGATTGATGACACTCCAGCATCCTTGGGCATCTGGAGTTATAGCGAGATTAATGAAAATAGCCAAAAACCACAGGGTACCCACGTCAAATATTTTGAGAACTTGCGCTAAAACAGCTTTTGCTGGCCAAAATTAACAAGTTGAGATAAGTACCTTTTAAGTACCTTCCATAGAGTACAAAAAGTCTAAAAAGTGGCCTGGGACTCTTTGCAATCAAGCACCACAGGGTACCCAATTTTTCATATTTCTCAAAATTTGCAATATTGCACTGCGCTTTCCTTCTGCGCATTGCCGTTCGAAGTTAATGGTAAAAAGAGAGTGCACGCAACACTTGTCAATAAGAAAACAGTAAAAGGCTCGCGTTTTTCACTTATTATGGCGCTATTATGGAAAAACGAAGTTGGTTACCTCCCTTTTTTATTTGCTGAAATAGTCAAATATATACCGAAAGTAACACACTGAAAGAAGAAAAAAAGTTAAATAGTACACCTTTGTCTTGGGCGCCAGAAGAAAGAAGGAAGTGCAACCGACCAAAAACAAATGGCGACGGACAGTGGTGAAAAAGAGAGAGGAAAAGCAGGATGGAAAAACTGGTAGGCAGTGCGAGTGAAGGCGAAATACCGTATCCATTGGCGAAGCGAAATCGAGGCTTAATGTGCCTCTTGGTACGAACGAGCCAGGTAATAATAGGCAGGTAACAGTACCAGTTTGCCTATTTGCAGCTAAATAGCCGTAAAATGCCGTAAAATTGTCTTCAACAATGACAAAGTTTTTGGTGTGTTGTTTTCCTTTTGAGCAGCTTCGAATGTGTTCTATTGTTTAAGTCGTTGAATTTCGTCAGATCGACATTAGAGAAACTTAACATTCTGTGAATGACGGCAACCTCTTAATTCCGCACATCAGGAGGAGCTGAACTACTACTGTTGTTAGATCGTTCAAACGTCCACACCCAGCACCACATTTGCAAACGAGGGGCATGGGAACTTGAGATGACTGCACAAACATCTTGGAGTTTTTGCACGGACTTGGCCTTCAAAGTTGGATTTGAGGAGCTTCATAATCTCATCTGGGCCAAGGGGAGAAGGGACTTTGAGAGTCCGTGTTTGGTGTACCCAAAGTTGGTTGGATCAACTGCTGGAGGGCCAATGCAGACTGTAGATGGGCACCCTTGACGTTCTCCGCAAAGTCTTCCGTCGAATGCGGCAGTGTTTCGATTTTGGGAGTGGAACTGGAAGTCTTGCCAAACTTTGCCGCCCATACGTTGTATCGGTAATCTGACATGCATTGTGGTGTCTTTGATGCTCTTGCAGGGGACGATCTTCATTAATTGGTGAGCTTGTACCGTAGCCTTGATGTCGATGTGTGACCGCTGGTGCACTGCCAAGATCATGTACATATCTGGGAAGAAAGGTTCTCATTCAAGTAATGATACAACAGAAGGGCAAACACATCCGTATCATCAGCAATTATAATGGCTGTAGGGGACTGGGAGTACTCTTTTGCGCACTTGATAGCTTTGCTGTGAAAAAAGGGGGAGAATCAAAGGTGTCACAGAGAACAGCTTTTATTCCCATTATGACGTGTCGTATGTTTTTCACTTGACTCTGAAGATGACTTCCGGTCAGGTTGTCGAAACGTCAGTCACCACCAACAGTCCTTCTCAGGACTACTCTCACCCGGATGATGTTGTTACTGGAGCGAGCTCATGACTGATAACTTTCTTGATGCCAATCTCTCTTGAACTTGCTTGTACTCCTATTACTCTGCTGTATATAACAGATGTATCGAATACCTTCTGGGAGCCGACTTTAATCAACTTATTGCAGTCAGTTTTTCTGGCTTTTATCTTTGGTCGTTTCAACAAATATGTCGTTGTTTGTTTAAACAAAGCTTTATTTTGTAACAGCTTTTCATTTATTGCTAGAATTCCCACTAAAAGAATGTTTTATTTTACTCTGCTGTATATAACAGATGTATCGAATACCTTCTGGGAGCCGACTTTAATCAACTTATTGCAGTCAGTTTTTCTGGCGTTTATCTTTGGTCGTTTCAACAAATGTGTCGTTGTTTGTTTTATCAAAGCTTTATTTTGTAACAGCTTTTCATTTATTGCGAGAATTCCCGCTAAAAGAGCTTTATTTTCTTCAAACGCCAGTGTCACCACAGGGTTCCCAATAACAATAACAGGGTTCCAAATAGCAGTTTTTTTCTATTAGAAGATGTATAAGCCTTGTAATTATTGATGTCCAAGGCCGGTGATGTGGCATCACCCGTATTTTCATCAATGGGACCCCAAACTATAGAAATACTGCAAAGCAAAGATCATAGACACTAGTTCAAAGTTCAGCGTGAATATGGTACCCTGTGGTGCTTGATTGCAAAGAGTCCCAGGCCACTTTTTTGACTTTTTGTACTCTATGGAAGATACTTAAAAAATATGTATCTCAACTTGTTAATTTTGGCCAGTAAAAGTTTTTTATCTTAAGTTCTCAAAATATGTGACGTGGGTAGCCTGTGGTTTTTGGCTATTTTCATTAATCTCGCTATAACTCCAGATGCCCAAGGATGCTGGAGTGTCATCAATCGGATTATTGTTAGGGACCACCTCCTTAGTAGGAATCCACAATAAAACATTGTATAGACGCCAGAGCAAGGTTCAGTGAAAATTTGAGGTTTGGCTGCCGGACTATTAAGGACTGACAGCCTCGCGACGTTTTCTGTCGCCTCAGTGTCTTCCAAGAGATCAAGCCCCAGACCGTCTTGAAGAGCGCTGTAAAAAATGGCAAAAATTAGAACCATCTGTTATTGTGATGATTATTTATAGACACTGTTATCAATGCAATCTGAGTTTCACCCCTTTAACTAAGTCTGTTTCAACGCAGAAACCAACTTACAACAAACAATGCTTGAAGGATTGGGAGACCAGATCCATCATGCACTCCGTCTTATGGTCCTTGAGAAGTCTACAGAGCTGTTCTAGCTTTGGGTTGCCTTCTTGACTTTTTCGCTTTGATGTGCGCGAAAGATGGATTTCTACTCCACAGGAGAATAATGTTCTTTTGATAAGCAATGGATTTATTGGCGCCCCATTGCTAGTTTGGCATGCTACCCAGTATACAATGGCAGGGTGTACTTTCTTTCCTGGGCGCGACATCTGCGAGAGTATTTCATTTGACTCATTTTCGTCTTGATTCTCTTCAGCGCCTTCAGCCTGGTTCGATGCCTTCAACAAAGAGGTACTGATGCTTGAAAAAAAGAAAACCACCTCATTTAATGTGGACAGCTTTGATCGCATTCCTCTCTCTTTTCACATATAAGCCACCATGCCCTGAAAAAAAAATGTATTAATTGTAATGGTATTAGCGCCGCCAATTAGGTTTTGCAAGCAGTTACAGCAAACATCAAACTGCTACTGACCTTTAAATTTCACATTCCGCTACTCTCCAAATACACTTGAAGGATATCACCGAGCAAAGTTTTTCGATAGGACCGACTATCCGGCAGTCAGCAATGTCGCCTATACGCTTGCTGTTGAGCTGAGAGCTAGGCTTACTCATCTTACCCGGTCGAGTGCCACGGTGTTCTGACTGTAAACCAGGTCTCACGTCGGGCTTCATAGAAATTGTTTGCATAGCTAAATTGGCAATTTGATCTGCATTCCGCATACGTTTTTCATGATTGCAGTAGACTTAGCACTATTATGCTAGAATAATGTAAGATTTCCATAAACAACGACCAACCGCTTTTGACGAGTTGTTGTTGATGAATAGACTTTTCAATGTTTTACTACAATGGAAAAGAACTGGCCTTTTTGTAAGCCATTGTCTTCATTTTTTTCTAACAATGAAGCCAATGATGCAATCAAGCTAATAGCTGCTATTTGCGGCATACCTCTGATAATTGTTGCTACGAACAGTATAATGGGTCAGGGTAATCAATTCACTCCATACCCGCTATGTACGCTGTATATGCCATCCCCGTTACTCTGACAACAACATGAATGTTTTTTGCAGTAAATTGAATATATTATTATTGTCATAGACCAACTGATATTTATTCGCTGACTGACGGGGATAGCGGTTAAAGCGTAAACAGCGTGTATGGACTGAATATATTACATTAAAGTTTTGAGCAAATATTAATGACAGAAACCAACCAAACTCTATTTCCTGAGTGACGGGTATAACGGTTAAAGCGTTAACAGCGTGTATGGATTGAATATATTATTATTATTATTATTATTACTATTATTATTATTATATAATTATATAATAATAATAATAATATATTATTATTATTAATATTATTATTATATTATAATAATAATTATAATAATGATAATAATATATTCAGTCCATACACGCTGTTTACGCTTTAACCGCTATCCCCGTCAGTCAGCGAATAAATATCAGTTGATCTATGACAATAATAATATATTCAATTTACTGCAAAACATTCAGGGTAACGGGTATGGCGTATACAGCGTACACAGCGGGCATGGAGTGAATCTTAATTCCATTACTTCCAGTGAGTTTGGAAAGCCGATATTTGGTTATAAATGTCCATGATTTACCTCAAGTGCCCTTAATACTCTTATGCGCATGCTTTAATTTCAAATGACTAAGAACAGCCATTTGAAGTGCAGTTGTCAGAGAGCACCAAAAATAGGAACACGCGATCTCCTTAGTGGGCGTTCCTCTTTTTTTGAGAGCCATACTGTTAAAAAGTGCTCATTTAAAAATAGTGCACTTTTTCGACAATCAAAGATCTTCGGCGTTCGGTCGAGGGCTCGCTCGATCTAGAAACGCGATTGTTTTGCTGCAACTAATGATTGCCATCATCTGATAGACCTCGGAAAAAAACGGAACTCAATTTTTGGGAATGATCATATACATTCCCCAAAAGTGATGACAGCTAAATTTTGGACCTAAATGACCTTTCATTTTAGTCATTCGTTGAATAAAAGTCCAAATTGGACCTCTTTTGGGGTTCAGAGTTTAAAAAGAGGATTTTAGCTGATGCGACACGAAAACCGACCTTGTTTTTGAAACACGAATGTTCCGCGCATTTTTGTTTTTGGTCCCTTTAGCTGCAAAGAGACCTCAAAGACGTTGCATAGAAAGGAACTGTTCAGGTGTGAAAGTGAACTAATTGTTCAACAATAGGAACACTGGGTTCCTGTTAGAGTAATCAGGAACTACCTGTTCCTTTTCAATACGTTCCTTTTAACTCGATTGTTCCTTTTAAAAGTGAAATGGAACAAAAGTTCCGTACTGATTTCTGCGAAAAGGGAATTCGGACCAAGTGTTCCTAATTTCTTGCGATAAAAAGGAACACCTGTTCCGATAACTGTTCTTTTTGTTCCCCTATTGCCACAATTAGTTCCGAACAGTCCTACAAAGGAACTATCACTCTTGGCATTGTTCCTTTTCATTGAAAGTTCCTTTTCTACTAAATGTGAACTTTTGTTCCTATGTGAAAAAAGCACGGAGTACAGCATAACTGAGGGTCGAGTGATTGTAGAATTAAGTGTAGTACATACATCACAGACTGATAATGTTAAGGTGCTCGGACAGCGGATGTTACAAGCAAAACAAGGTAAGTTGGTTTAACTATTTATAAACAACCAGCACGCCCAGGCTTGTTTGTCTGCTTATGAGAGCATGCGCAAGCCTGTCGTCTTGCCCTTTTGTTAAAGTGGACTTGCCTGAACTTGTTCGCTTGTTTAAAGCTCAAACAAAAGGACACGTTTGGGCAAAGCTTATGCCGATACAGTTCTGATTGGCTTGTAAAATGTGTTACTCTCAAGGGAGCAAATGTGAATAAAAGGTAAGCCCGTTCGAGTTTTCGCGCATTTCCAGTCTTGGTCTCGGCGAAGGATGAGCAAGAGCGAAGAAGTGGTCAACTGGTCAAAATTCCCAAATGCTTCGCCTAAGCCAAAGAGGCTTCACTTAGAAGAAGATGAAGCAGACGGCCATTTTTACTGTCCAGTTCAAGATTGTAAACACGATGGATTCTCCACCCAGCGAGGCTGCAGAAAACACGTAAAGAAAAAGCATCGGTGGTTTTATTATTTTGATGAAAAGCCCAACTGCAAAGCTGATGTCCAGGAGATCGTAGAGCCAACTGTTAAACAAGAACCTCCTGAAAATACTGTGCGCAATTCGAAAACCATTCCTTCATTTGACACTTCAAGTGACATTGCCAAGCAACTTAACTCCTGGCTGATTGGCACTGGAGGAGGGTGCAAAAGCAAGCGTCAAGCCAAGCAAATGGTCAGCAGGTGCTTAAAGTTTCTTAAGTTTTGCTGCGAAGACGAAGAGGAATTGACATTTGACATAATAGACTTTGGTTTGTGTTCTCCGAATCTTCTTTTCAAATTTGTTGACATGCTACAAGACGAATGGAAGCTTGGCCATGCAGGACGACTGAGTTACATCGACGCTATTGGAGAATTGGCGGACTTCCGAAAAGTAAATGGCGCGTCAAAATCAGTGATAAGCAGCCTATATACGACAGAGGTCTACTTGAAAAAGGTGCGCAGAACGGTTTCTAAAATGATGCGCATTCAGTGGAATGGCGACCTCGACATAGAGTCGTTAGAGGCCAAAGGGCATTGGGCGACATTAGAAGAGCTCTTGGAAGCGGTTGGGCGTTACTTGCCGCGCTACGAAAACGTGCTTAAAATGTGCAGAGAAAAGCCACGCGCAGCATCGCCTCTGGATTTATCATTCGCTACTAAATTCCTCGCGTTGTATTTGTTTATCAAGGTGAAAGGTTCTCGGCCAATGACCTATCAGTACTTGACGGTTGACATGGTGAAAAGCGCAAAGACCAACGGTGGATACATCGACCAGAAAATGTTCAAAACTGCTGGTAAATACGGCTTTGACTCGCTGTTTCTGACAGACACAAGCATGCAAGTGCTAGATGGTTTTATCGCTCACATTCGTCCTTTGCTAAAGCCCAGTTGCGATTATGTTTTGGTAACAGGAAATGGCGGTCAGCACAGCAAACTTGGAGAGTCAATGAGCAAATTGGTCTTTGACGCAACCGGCAAATACGTCCATCCTACGCGCTATCGGCAAATAGTAGAGACTGCAAGCTCGTTAAAACTAAGCAGTTCTGCGCAAAGCACCATCTCAGAGGACCAGAAACACACTTCTGTGGTTGCCAGGGTACACTACCAGAAGCAAAGATCGCGCGATGTCGCAACGAAGGCGCACACGTTTCTCAAGGAATTGCAAGGTGACAAGGGCACAGAAATTGACAAGGATGTTCGCGCGCGCCTCTCGGACAAGTCTACATCTTCGCAAGAACAAGACGAAAAATCAGATGGCTCTTCTACCGAAGAAGTGGATGCTACCAAGGAAGTCGCGCCCCCTGCCAGCCTTGCGGCTATGCCATCACTGAAGCACGAAAATGTTTTCAAAACTAACGCTTTAAAACGAACGAGCTCTTCTAGGAGAAAAAGTTTGCTGTTTACTCAGGAGGAGGACAAGCATCTAAAAGCCGGGATCAAAAGGTATGGTTTCGGGCAATGGATAGCTATCCTAAGGGACGGGGAGTTTCATTTCCAGAAGGGAAGAACAGCCAATTCGCTGCTATGTCGAGCAACACGGCGATTTCCTAAATATTCAGAAAAGTAAATGGACCAATCACGAACTCTAGCGTTTTTGGAAAAGCATGCTGGGAATTTTGCACTTTCATAAATTCAAAGGCAAATATAACATTTGACCTCTTTTGCGCCTGGACACGAACCCTCGAACATGGAAATTCTTGTGGATAAACACCCTGAACTAACGATGAAAGATATCAAATTTGCCGGCGAGTTTCTTCAAGGGATTTGTGCCCTGAATTTTCCAAAAAGTACTTTTGTGTTGGCTGAAAGATTGCTTTGGCGCCATTTAAACAAGACCAAGGACAGAAAGAAATCTACTTTAAGAGAACTTATCTTGGCCTGTCTGTTTATCGCCATCAAACTTGAAGACAGTGATATTGCTAGAAATAACTTGTTTATGGACGTTGTCTCTTCGCCGGTGAAAAGAGAAGATATCATCGAAGAAGAGCTCAATGTGCTAGAGTCTGTCAACTGGAGACCCCTGGAAATGTGGACACGATAGGACTTTAATACTTTTATCCTACAATAATATGCTGTACTGCTTGTGAAAAAGAAACAGCTGTAACTAATCCCGAACTCTTGTGGTTGTCATGGTAACAGAACACCGATACGCTATTTAGTGTTAGCAAGCTTGATTTTATTAACTAATAAACAACAATATCATTTATTCCTTTGGTTGTCATGGCAACAGCAAACCAAAAGTCTTTGGCGAGGGCGTGCTCGATTGACTTGCCTATTATTAAACTGGTCGCGGGACAATCAGTATTGGGCATTCAGTCGAGCGCGCCCCTCTTTACTTACTATAGCATACATTTTATACAACAACTCTTTCTTGATGATTCTCGTTAACAAATTTGAACATGTACAACAATTAGCGCGGATATCAAACACTTGAAATCGAGCGTTTTCTCAAGATCAATCACTACTTAAGCTTTACAAGCTATTTTTGCGAGGAAAAAAAACTAGTTAAACGTGTCTGTCCTTCCGGAATTTTCTGGTGCTTACTCTTGGGAGGAGCTGTCTGACTGGCACGTTTGCGATGTATTTGGAAAGGCATCTCTTTAAATCCACTGTCTTGTGTAGATTGCTGACTGCTTTGCCCTGGATCTGGTGTTATGAATATTTCGATGTCGCTGTCCTCCTCGCAACTCTCTTCTTCGCGTAGCGGCATACTCTCACAAGGAAAAGGGAGTGCTTCCCAGATGCTGCTTATTTGTTGGGTTTGTTGGGGCGACGTCCATCCCATCTCGACGCAGATTCGTCTTCGCTCTTCCAATACAAGCGTTGCCAAGCCTGTGACCTCGTCCTTCTTAAAATGCAACTTTAGAGCCTCCACGGCGACGCCAATCATATACTGCAGGGCTTTCTTCACCTCTCGATCAGTGGCAGAGTCCTCCTGCTTCTGTAGATCTATCAATTCTCTTTCTTTCTGCAGCACCCACTCATTTTTGTAGTAATGGTGTGCATTCTCTTCCAGCTGTTGCCTCTCCTCTTCCCTTTTCTTTGTGAAGTATTCGTCCCTCGACTTTTCTATATTTGGGTGATACGGCCCGCCGACCTTGTCTAACAGATGGGCATCTTGTTCTTTTATCATGCCAATTGCAACCCAACGACGCCTAGTCTCTTCTATAAACCTTCCCTCTCTCTCCTGTAGATCCTTCTCCGTATCGTCCATAACGTGCTTGATTTCGGCTCCGATTAGGGCGAGCTGCCTTTCCTTTATACCTTGCTTGGGCGCTTTTTCTCTCTCCTTCGATATTCTGGACAGGTTTCTCTCCCAGAACTCCGAAATCAATGCGGGCGCGTCAGCTGCAATGGATTCTTCGTCCAAGTCTTCCTCCGAGTCATCTAGGCCATCCTCGTTCTCTCCACTTTCACTATCTTCCAACTTGGCGAGGCTAATACGCTCCTTTTCGGCATCGTCTAGCGATGTGCTCGGCGCGCTTGGTAACCTTAAAGGCACTTCATCTTCCGGGGTGACTGCTCTTGTTGAAGCCCACAAAATGCAATCCATCGCGTGCTCTTTTAAGGACTCTTGGACGCCAGCAATATTGGTCGTGTTCAAACTTCATGTTGAAAAAAGAAAATCTGTCAAACTTCTAAGGGAAGGCTATGGCTTATATCGAATTCGAACGGACGCTCGAACTAGGTGTGGATTCTTTCAGCTATCTTACCATTTGAATTGGAACTTTCGTAGTCGAACCTTCATTGCTTCGTTGTGCTCCACACCAAAGTCCATGTCTGTCTGGCACGTGATAAACATAGGGCATCTAATGTCAAGAGGTGTTGCAGACTTATACTTCCTGTCGTAGGCGGACAGACCTCCTTGTGTCAACATCTGCAAGATTAAGAATAGAAAAAAAAACGATCGGTTTCTTTAAGCAAGCATTATTTACATGCCCATGTTTCCTTTGCGAATAGGCTTACGCGAATCGCAGCGATCTGTTTAGACATTTACCTTCCAATCGTCAGGATCCAACATCTTTGCGTAGGCCTCGTCGAGAAAGATGATTTGTGTGTCGGTATCTATCATGCTCTTATTGAAAGCACGCTGTTTCGATATTATCGCAATGTACCTGAAACGAGACAAAACAAAAAAGTACCATTCTTAAATTGTGCGCTATCCTTCTTTGCAGCTGCTCTTGGGTCACAAGGAAAGAACAACAATAAACACGTTACTTGCTATTAAGAAATACCTTACCTTTTCGGAATTATGGCAGTTAGAGGTGTAAATAGAGAGGTCTTGCCACTGTTTGGCTCCCCTATCAAACATAAGACCCTCTCTTTGTGCTGCTTTCCTCCGTGATTAAGAAGCCTCAAATAGTACTCGCAGAAATGCGAAACCTCCATTTCGTCTAGGCTGTTTTCAAGAATACCCTTGAAATATCCAGGATCTGGAATCTTCTCGTGGTCGTAGTGGATGAACGCTCTTGGAGTGACCTTTCCTACGGCTTCAATTGCATTCTCTACAAATTGTCGATTTGCAATAGAAAAGCACCATCCATTTTGAACTTCGATTAGGTTGTAGTTGATGGTCAACTGATCACACATCTCGCTTTCGCGGTCTCCCATGATGGAAATGAGCTGGCTCGTGTGGTGTAGGATAGTCTCCCTGAGTTTGGGGTTGCGGCCGAGAATGCTGAGAAACCTCTTTACAGACGTGCAATGTTCAAAGGTGTACTTTGCAGAAGTTACCTTGCGATAGACCTCGCCTCTGTATAGGGCATATCCAAGTGTTTTCATAGCTCTTTCTACGTCATTCAGGGCAACGCCGATAGGCGAGGCGAGATCTTGGCTTGGCGCCCGTGGGATGTCGACATTTTGCGCTTCCTCGATTCCAAATACGTCAAACACCAAGCCAGCTTGAGCCAATGCCGGAATTGCCTTTTTTGTTAGGGTTTTTCTGAATTCCTGCGACACTATCTGCAGGCGCACAACTCGCTCGCTTCCGCTTGGGGATCCAATGGGCTCTTCACAAATCTTCTCTTGTAGCATCTCTATACCATGGGCAAATGAAGCGTCTACCTTTCTTTGTGTAAACGAGTTGTTGTGGTCTTTTAGAATCTGGCACAATGGCGAAGCACAGCTCTCCTCTTTTCCTGAGACACACGATGGTAGCGATTTAGGATCAGCCTCTACTCCAATTTCCAGTAAAGCCGAGTGTATTGGAACTGTGGAAACCCTCATTCCATTCACCGATTTCAGTGCAAGCCAATACGAGATGGCGGGGTGGTATTCTTTTTCTTGGTTTGTTTCTTCATGATCATTGTCCTGCTCCTTTGGTTTACGTGGGGGTTTTACTTCCTTCGATCCGATGGCGGAGAAAAAGAAAGCCACTCCTTTAACCCTTTTCAATGCCAGATCACATTCGTCGCGCTTCGTTGTAACCTCTTTCCATAACTTATCAACGGTCTCTCGTTCTTGACCACTAAAGGAAATTTTGGTGCTTATGAGCGAGCATCCATTCACTGTCGGCAGAATTGTACTTATCAACGCACTTCTGATTTTCTGCGGAGAGGTAAGAAGGGAAAAGCGTTAATGTAATTTTACACAAAAGGGAAAAGCGTTAATATAATTTTGCACAAAACGTTATGAGGAAAAAAAGGATAAGGACGCTTACCTTGCTATTGAGCTGCTTAGCAGGTACGCTCGCCATGCTTGTGAATGTTGAAGTGACAGCGGAGTGCTTTCGCGACTAGTATTTATACGAGATGACTTGTGAATTCTGAATTCCATGCTGAACTTTATTGTGCGGTAACAGTTTTCCTCTGGGATCGCAAGCCTCGAAAACAGACAATATGGTTATGCAACTTTCAGTATTCTCGAAAAATGATAAGCATTCCGATATCAAAAATGTGTTTATTTAGAAAACAGATTTCGTGAATATTTTTTCAGCAGAATTTACTATTGGGTTTCAAAATAATACTGATATCCAGATGGGAATTAATCGGTAGATTGAAAAGTGTCAACAACAATTGACGTTCACTGAGATTTTTATTAGAAAAAATGTTGTTTTAGAAAAATAGTCAGCTTGCGCTCATTCTTGGTATCAGATTTAAAAAAAAACATTTGCTAAACTGGTGCAGCGGGAATTTTCAAAATATCATTGCAATATCATTGTGTGCAACAACTATATTTATTGGTAACATGCAGTAAAACTGGTCCCCGCTTTTCTGTCAAACCCGTTATCCCCAATGCATCCAAACAGTTTTCACAACGGGCATGAGTTCCCGTGAAAACAAATGCTCAGATGGAACGGGTATATCGGATTTAGAGGGAACTGCGGGGAAACACTTACAGTTACATTGCTTGTAATTCATTATAATCAATATAATATATTACATATTTTATAACTGTAAGTATCTAATGCTAAATATAAATGATAAGTAAATTAAAATGACATGCACACAAGACTGGAAGTTAGTCCCCGCTATTCCGTCAAACCCGTTATCCCCAATGCATCCAAGCAGTTTTAACACCGGGCATGAGTTCCCGTGAAAACAAATGCTCAGATGGAACGGGTATATCGGATTTAGAGGGAACTGCGGGGAAACACTTACAGTTGAATTACTTGTAATTCATTATAATCAATATAATATATTACATAATTTATAACTGTAAGTATCTAATACTAAATAATAAATGATAAGTAAATTAAAATGACATGCACTCAAGACTGGAAGTTAGTCCCCGCGATTCCGTCAAACCCGTTATCCCCAATGCATCCAAGCAGTTTTAACACCGGGCATGAGTTCCCGTGAAAACAAATGCTCAGATGGAACGGGTATATCGGATTTAGAGGGAACTGTGGGTAAACACTTACAGTTGCATTGTTTGTCATTTATTATAATATCTGTAATATATTACAAGTCCTATGACTGGAAGTTGCTCCCCGCTTTCTCAGTTAAACCAGCCGTTTCCGTTGCATCCAATTATTTTTAACAACGGGTATGAATACGGGGTTGTACTTACAGTTTTCTATTTTGCCATCTATCAGGAACACCTGGTCCCCTTGAGGGCGTTCCTTTTGCAAAGTGCCCTTTCGTAATAAAAAAGGCCGAGCTAGGTGCTGTATGCAATTTTTGTTATCAAAATCATGTTTCGAATCAGAGTCAGGTCGCCAGTTTCCCAAAACATCAGTTAGTTTATAGAAAAGCTAGGCGATTTCGATTTCACGGATGTTTAAAGTTCGAGGAACAACATTTTTGGGGAATGATCATATACATTCCCCAAAAGTGATGACAGCTAAATTTTGGACCTAAATGACCTTTCATTTTAGTCATTCGTTGAATAAAAGTCCAAATTGGACCTCTTTTGGGGTTCAGAGTTTAAAAAGAGGATTTTAGCTGATGCGACACGAAAACCGACCTTGTTTTTGAAACACGAATGTTCCGCGCATTTTTGTTTTTGGTCCCTTTAGCTGCAAAGAGACCTCAAAGACGTTGCATAGAAAGGAACTGTTCAGGTGTGAAAGTGAACTAATTGTTCAACAATAGGAACACTGGGTTCCTGTTAGAGTAATCAGGAACTACCTGTTCCTTTTCAATACGTTCCTTTTAACTCGATTGTTCCTTTTAAAAGTGAAATGGAACAAAAGTTCCGTACTGATTTCTGCGAAAAGGGAATTCGGACCAAGTGTTCCTAATTTCTTGCGATAAAAAGGAACACCTGTTCCGATAACTGTTCTTTTTGTTCCCCTATTGCCACAATTAGTTCCGAACAGTCCTACAAAGGAACTATCACTCTTGGCATTGTTCCTTTTCATTGAAAGTTCCTTTTCTACTAAATGTGAACTTTTGTTCCTATGTGAAAAAAGCACGGAGTACAGCATAACTGAGGGTCGAGTGATTGTAGAATTAAGTGTAGTACATACATCACAGACTGATAATGTTAAGGTGCTCGGACAGCGGATGTTACAAGCAAAACAAGGTAAGTTGGTTTAACTATTTATAAACAACCAGCACGCCCAGGCTTGTTTGTCTGCTTATGAGAGCATGCGCAAGCCTGTCGTCTTGCCCTTTTGTTAAAGTGGATTTGCCTGAACTTGTTCGCTTGTTTAAAGCTCAAACAAAAGGACACGTTTGGGCAAAGCTTATGCCGATACAGTTCTGATTGGCTTGTAAAATGTGTTACTCTCAAGGGAGCAAATGTGAATAAAAGGTAAGCCCGTTCGAGTTTTCGCGCATTTCCAGTCTTGTCTCGGCGAAGGATGAGCAAGAGCGAAGAAGTAGTCAACTGGTCAAAATTCCCAAATGCTTCGCCTAAGCCAAAGAGGCTTCACTTAGAAGAAGATGAAGCAGACGGCCATTTTTACTGTCCAGTTCAAGATTGTAAACACGATGGATTCTCCACCCAGCGAGGCTGCAGAAAACACGTAAAGAAAAAGCATCGGTGGTTTTATTATTTTGATGAAATGCCCAACTGCAAAGCTGATGTCCAGGAGATCGTAGAGCCAACTGTTAAACAAGAACCTCCTGAAAATACTGTGCGCAATTCGAAAACCATTCCTTCATTTGACACTTCAAGTGACATTGCCAAGCAACTTAACTCCTGGCTGATTGGCACTGGAGGAGGGTGCAAAAGCAAGCGTCAAGCCAAGCAAATGGTCAGCAGGTGCTTAAAGTTTCTTAAGTTTTGCTGCGAAGACGAAGAGGAATTGACATTTGACATAATAGACTTTGGTTTGTGTTCTCCGAATCTTCTTTTCAAATTTGTTGACATGCTACAAGACGAATGGAAGCTTGGCCATGCAGGACGACTGAGTTACATCGACGCTATTGGAGAATTGGCGGACTTCCGAAAAGTAAATGGCGCGTCAAAATCAGTGATAAGCAGCCTATATACGACAGAGGTCTACTTGAAAAAGGTGCGCAGAACGGTTTCTAAAATGATGCGCATTCAGTGGAATGGCGACCTCGACATAGAGTCGTTAGAGGCCAAAGGGCATTGGGCGACATTAGAAGAGCTCTTGGAAGCGGTTGGGCGTTACTTGCCGCGCTACGAAAACGTGCTTAAAATGTGCAAAGAAAAGCCACGCGCAGCATCGCCTCTGGATTTATCATTCGCTACTAAATTCCTCGCGTTGTATTTGTTTATCAAGGTGAAAGGTTCTCGGCCAATGACCTATCAGTACTTGACGGTTGACATGGTGAAAAGCGCAAAGACCAACGGTGGATACATCGACCAGAAAATGTTCAAAACTGCTGGTAAATACGGCTTTGACTCGCTGTTTCTGACAGACACAAGCATGCAAGTGCTAGATGGTTTTATCGCTCACATTCGTCCTTTGCTAAAGCCCAGTTGCGATTATGTTTTGGTAACAAGAAATGGCGGTCAGCACAGCAAACTTGGAGAGTCAATGAGCAAATTGGTCTTTGACGCAACCGGCAAATACGTCCATCCTACGCGCTATCGGCAAATAGTAGAGACTGCAAGCTCGTTAAAACTAAGCAGTTCTGCGCAAAGCACCATCTCAGAGGACCAGAAACACACTTCTGTGGTTGCCAGGGTACACTACCAGAAGCAAAGATCGCGCGATGTCGCAACGAAGGCGCACACGTTTCTCAAGGAATTGCAAGGTGACAAGGGCACAGAAATTGACAAGGATGTTCGCGCGCGCCTCTCGGACAAGTCTACATCTTCGCAAGAACAAGACGAAAAATCAGATGGCTCTTCTACCGAAGAAGTGGATGCTACCAAGGAAGTCGCGCCCCCTGCCAGCCTTGCGGCTATGCCATCACTGAAGCACGAAAATGTTTTTAAAACTAACGCTTTAAAACGAACGAGCTCTTCTAGGAGAAAAAGTTTGCTGTTTACTCAGGAGGAGGACAAGCATCTAAAAGCCGGGATCAAAAGGTATGGTTTCGGGCAATGGATAGCTATCCTAAGGGACGGGGAGTTTCATTTCCAGAAGGGAAGAACAGCCAATTCGCTGCTATGTCGAGCAACACGGCGATTTCCTAAATATTCAGAAAAGTAAATGGACCAATCACGAACTCTAGCGTTTTTGGAAAAGCATGCTGGGAATTTTGCACTTTCATAAATTCAAAGGCAAATATAACATTTGACCTCTTTTGCGCCTGGACACGAACCCTCGAACATGGAAATTCTTGTGGATAAACACCCTGAACTAACGATGAAAGATATCAAATTTGCCGGCGAGTTTCTTCAAGGGATTTGTGCCCTGAATTTTCCAAAAAGTACTTTTGTGTTGGCTGAAAGATTGCTTTGGCGCCATTTAAACAAGACCAAGGACAGAAAGAAATCTACTTTAAGAGAACTTATCTTGGCCTGTCTGTTTATCGCCATCAAACTTGAAGACAGTGATATTGCTAGAAATAACTTGTTTATGGACGTTGTCTCTTCGCCGGTGAAAAGAGAAGATATCATCGAAGAAGAGCTCAATGTGCTAGAGTCTGTCAACTGGAGACCCCTGGAAAATGTGGACACGATAGGACTTTAATACTTTTATCCTACAATAATATGCTGTACTGCTTGTGAAAAAGAAACAGCTGTAACTAATCCCGAACTCTTGTGGTTGTCATGGTAACAGAACACCGATACGCTATTTAGTGTTAGCAAGCTTGATTTTATTAACTAATAAACAACAATATCATTTATTCCTTTGGTTGTCATGGCAACAGCAAAACCAAAAGTCTTTGGCGAGGGCGTGCTCGATTGACTTGCCTATTATTAAACTGGTCGCGGGACAATCAGTATTGGGCATTCAGTCGAGCGCGCCCCTCTTTACTTACTATAGCATACATTTTATACAACAACTCTTTCTTGATGATTCTCGTTAACAAATTTGAACATGTACAACAATTAGCGCGGATATCAAACACTTGAAATCGAGCGTTTTCTCAAAGATCAATCACTACTTAAGCTTTACAAGCTATTTTTGCGAGGAAAAAAACTAGTTAAACGTGTCTGTCCTTCCGGAATTTTCTGGTGCTTACTCTTGGGAGGAGCTGTCTGACTGGCACGTTTGCGATGTATTTGGAAAGGCATCTCTTTAAATCCACTGTCTTGTGTAGATTGCTGACTGCTTTGCCCTGGATCTGGTGTTATGAATATTTCGATGTCGCTGTCCTCCTCGCAACTCTCTTTTTCGCGTAGCGGCATACTCTCACAAGGAAAAGGGAGTGCTTCCCAGATGCTGCTTATTTGTTGGGTTTGTTGGGGCGACGTCCATCCCATCTCGACGCAGATTCGTCTTCGCTCTTCCAATACAAGCGTTGCCAAGCCTGTGACCTCGTCCTTCTTAAAATGCAACTTTAGAGCCTCCACGGCGACGCCAATCATATACTGCAGGGCTTTCTTCACCTCTCGATCAGTGGCAGAGTCCTCCTGCTTCTGTAGATCTATCAATTCTCTTTCTTTCTGCAGCACCCACTCATTTTTGTAGTAATGGTGTGCATTCTCTTCCAGCTGTTGCCTCTCCTCTTCCCTTTTCTTTGTGAAGTATTCGTCCCTCGACTTTTCTATATTTGGGTGATACGGCCCGCCGACCTTGTCTAACAGATGGGCATCTTGTTCTTTTATCATGCCAATTGCAACCCAACGACGCCTAGTCTCTTCTATAAACCTTCCCTCTCTCTCCTGTAGATCCTTCTCCGTATCGTCCATAACGTGCTTGATTTCGGCTCCGATTAGGGCGAGCTGCCTTTCCTTTATACCTTGCTTGGGCGCTTTTTCTCTCTCCTTCGATATTCTGGACAGGTTTCTCTCCCAGAACTCCGAAATCAATGCGGGCGCGTCAGCTGCAATGGATTCTTCGTCCAAGTCTTCCTCCGAGTCATCTAGGCCATCCTCGTTCTCTCCACTTTCACTATCTTCCAACTTGGCGAGGCTAATACGCTCCTTTTCGGCATCGTCTAGCGATGTGCTCGGCGCGCTTGGTAACCTTAAAGGCACTTCATCTTCCGGGGTGACTGCTCTTGTTGAAGCCCACAAAATGCAATCCATCGCGTGCTCTTTTAAGGACTCTTGGACGCCAGCAATATTGGTCGTGTTCAAACTTCATGTTGAAAAAAGAAAATCTGTCAAACTTCTAAGGGAAGGCTATGGCTTATATCGAATTCGAACGGACGCTCGAACTAGGTGTGGATTCTTTCAGCTATCTTACCATTTGAATTGGAACTTTCGTAGTCGAACCTTCATTGCTTCGTTGTGCTCCACACCAAAGTCCATGTCTGTCTGGCACGTGATAAACATAGGGCATCTAATGTCAAGAGGTGTTGCAGACTTATACTTCCTGTCGTAGGCGGACAGACCTCCTTGTGTCAACATCTGCAAGATTAAGAATAGAAAAAAAAACGATCGGTTTCTTTAAGCAAGCATTATTTACATGCCCATGTTTCCTTTGCGAATAGGCTTACGCGAATCGCAGCGATCTGTTTAGACATTTACCTTCCAATCGTCAGGATCCAACATCTTTGCGTAGGCCTCGTCGAGAAAGATGATTTGTGTGTCGGTATCTATCATGCTCTTATTGAAAGCACGCTGTTTCGATATCATCGCAATGTACCTGAAACGAGACAAAACAAAAAAGTACCATTCTTAAATTGTGCGCTATCCTTCTTTGCAGCTGCTCTTGGGTCACAAGGAAAGAACAACAATAAACACGTTACTTGCTATTAAGAAATACCTTACCTTTTCGGAATTATGGCAGTTAGAGGTGTAAATAGAGAGGTCTTGCCACTGTTTGGCTCCCCTATCAAACATAAGACCCTCTCTTTGTGCTGCTTTCCTCCGTGATTAAGAAGCCTCAAATAGTACTCGCAGAAATGCGAAACCTCCATTTCGTCTAGGCTGTTTTCAAGAATACCCTTGAAATATCCAGGATCTGGAATCTTCTCGTGGTCGTAGTGGATGAACGCTCTTGGAGTGACCTTTCCTACGGCTTCAATTGCATTCTCTACAAATTGTCGATTTGCAATAGAAAAGCACCATCCATTTTGAACTTCGATTAGGTTGTAGTTGATGGTCAACTGATCACACATCTCGCTTTCGCGGTCTCCCATGATGGAAATGAGCTGGCTCGTGTGGTGTAGGATAGTCTCCCTGAGTTTGGGGTTGCGGCCGAGAATGCTGAGAAACCTCTTTACAGACGTGCAATGTTCAAAGGTGTACTTTGCAGAAGTTACCTTGCGATAGACCTCGCCTCTGTATAGGGCATATCCAAGTGTTTTCATAGCTCTTTCTACGTCATTCAGGGCAACGCCGATAGGCGAGGCGAGATCTTGGCTTGGCGCCCGTGGGATGTCGACATTTTGCGCTTCCTCGATTCCAAATACGTCAAACACCAAGCCAGCTTGAGCCAATGCCGGAATTCCTGCGACACTATCTGCAGGCGCACAACTCGCTCGCTTCCGCTTGGGGATCCAATGGGCTCTTCACAAATCTTCTCTTGTAGCATCTCTATACCATGGGCAAATGAAGCGTCTACCTTTCTTTGTGTAAACGAGTTGTTGTGGTCTTTTAGAATCTGGCACAATGGCGAAGCACAGCTCTCCTCTTTTCCTGAGACACACGATGGTAGCGATTTAGGATCAGCCTCTACTCCAATTTCCAGTAAAGCCGAGTGTATTGGAACTGTGGAAACCCTCATTCCATTCACCGATTTCAGTGCAAGCCAATACGAGATGGCGGGGTGGTATTCTTTTTCTTGGTTTGTTTCTTCATGATCATTGTCCTGCTCCTTTGGTTTACGTGGGGGTTTTACTTCCTTCGATCCGATGGCGGAGAAAAAGAAAGCCACTCCTTTAACCCTTTTCAATGCCAGATCACATTCGTCGCGCTTCGTTGTAACCTCTTTCCATAACTTATCAACGGTCTCTCGTTCTTGACCACTAAAGGAAATTTTGGTGCTTATGAGCGAGCATCCATTCACTGTCGGCAGAATTGTACTTATCAACGCACTTCTGATTTTCTGCGGAGAGGTAAGAAGGGAAAAGCGTTAATGTAATTTTACACAAAAGGGAAAAGCGTTAATATAATTTTGCACAAAACGTTATGAGGAAAAAAAGGATAAGGACGCTTACCTTGCTATTGAGCTGCTTAGCAGGTACGCTCGCCATGCTTGTGAATGTTGAAGTGACAGCGGAGTGCTTTCGCGACTAGTATTTATACGAGATGACTTGTGAATTCTGAATTCCATGCTGAACTTTATTGTGCGGTAACAGTTTTCCTCTGGGATCGCAAGCCTCGAAAACAGACAATATGGTTATGCAACTTTCAGTATTCTCGAAAAATGATAAGCATTCCGATATCAAAAATGTGTTTATTTAGAAAACAGATTTCGTGAATATTTTTTCAGCAGAATTTACTATTGGGTTTCAAAATATACTGATATCCAGATGGGAATTAATCGGTAGATTGAAAAGTGTCAACAACAATTGACGTTCACTGAGATTTTTATTAGAAAAAATGTTGTTTTAGAAAAATAGTCAGCTTGCGCTCATTCTTGGTATCAGATTTAAAAAAAAACATTTGCTAAACTGGTGCAGCGGGAATTTTCAAAATATCATTGCAATATCATTGTGTGCAACAACTATATTTATTGGTAACATGCAGTAAAACTGGTCCCCGCTTTTCTGTCAAACCCGTTATCCCCAATGCATCCAAACAGTTTTCACAACGGGCATGAGTTCCCGTGAAAACAAATGCTCAGATGGAACGGGTATATCGGATTTAGAGGGAACTGCGGGGAAACACTTACAGTTACATTGCTTGTAATTCATTATAATCAATATAATATATTACATATTTTATAACTGTAAGTATCTAATGCTAAATATAAATGATAAGTAAATTAAAATGACATGCACACAAGACTGGAAGTTAGTCCCCGCTATTCCGTCAAACCCGTTATCCCCAATGCATCCAAGCAGTTTTAACACCGGGCATGAGTTCCCGTGAAAACAATGCTCAGATGGAACGGGTATATCGGATTTAGAGGGAACTGCGGGGAAACACTTACAGTTGAATTACTTGTAATTCATTATAATCAATATAATATATTACATAATTTATAACTGTAAGTATCTAATACTAAATAATAAATGATAAGTAAATTAAAATGACATGCACTCAAGACTGGAAGTTAGTCCCCGCGATTCCGTCAAACCCGTTATCCCCAATGCATCCAAGCAGTTTTAACACCGGGCATGAGTTCCCGTGAAAACAAATGCTCAGATGGAACGGGTATATCGGATTTAGAGGGAACTGTGGGTAAACACTTACAGTTGCATTGTTTGTCATTTATTATAATATCTGTAATATATTACAAGTCCTATGACTGGAAGTTGCTCCCCGCTTTCTCAGTTAAACCAGCCGTTTCCGTTGCATCCAATTATTTTTAACAACGGGTATGAATACGGGGTTGTACTTACAGTTTTCTATGTTGCCATCTATCAGGAACACCTGGTCCCCTTGAGGGCGTTCCTTTTGCAAAGTGCCCTTTCGTAATAAAAAGGCCGAGCTAGGTGCTGTATGCAATTTTTGTTATCAAAATCATGTTTCGAATCAGAGTCAGGTCGCCAGTTTCCCAAAACATCAGTTAGTTTATAGAAAAGCTAGGCGATTTCGATTTCACGGATGTTTAAAGTTCGAGGAACAACATTTTTGGGGAATGATCTTGTCCATCACCCTCTGACTCATCATTTTGTCCTACACCCTTGGACTCATCATCTTGTCCATCACCCTCTGACTCATCATTTTGTCCATCACCCTCTGACTCATCATTTTGTCCTACACCCTTGGACTCATCATCTTGTCCATCACCCTCTGACTCATCATCTTCTCCATCACCCTCTGACTCATCATTTTGTCCAACACCCATTGGACTCATCATCTTGTCCAATACCCTTGGACTCATCATCTTGCCCATCACCCTCTGACTCATCATCTTGTCCATCACCCTCTGACTCATCATTTTGTCCATCACCCTCTGACTCATCATCTTGCCCATCACCCTCTGACTTGTCATCTTGTCCTCCATCCTCTGACCCATCATCTTGTCCATCACCCTCTGACTCATCATTTTGTCCATCACCCTCTGACTCATCATCTTGCCCATCACCCTCTGACTCGAGATCTTGTCCTCCACCATCTGACTCATCATCTTGCCCATCACCCTCTGACTCGACATCTGGCCCATCACCCTCGGACTCATGATCTGCATCTGTATCACTCTCTCCATTGTTGAAATGTTGTTGAAAAAATTATGACCCTCCCCCAAACAGGAGTGAAAAGTTAGGACCCAAAAATAGGAGCCTTTCCCCTGCTTAATAATGAGACGTCCCTTACCAAGCTAAAATCAAAGATGCACAGATTGAATGGAGAGATTAAAAACTGGAGTCTGTGGGATTCAAATGTCACCGTATTCTTGCTACTTTTGCTGAAAAGCAGCTAAATTTGACAAGTTTGTGTCGCCTTTGACAATTGACTGTACAAGTGGCTCTGAGGACACTAAATCCTGTGAAACACTTATATTCAAAGTCCAGTCAATTTCCATTCAAAGTCAATTTCCATTTATTCAATTTGACCAATAACTCATGACTGCTGTTTTTGCTAGCAGTTGAAACTTGAAACTTTGGTTGCAAAGGGTAACACCTTTGCAATACGGTATGCTTATCAAAATAGGCTGTAGTTTTTGCCAAATGCCTATAAGGGACCTGGACGGGCCACATGGGTTTCCCTGTGAATGCTAAAAATAGATCTGGCCAGGCTACTAAGCTAGATAAAACATTGAGGATGCATTTGAAAAATCGAGTCGCTAAAATTTCTGTACGTTTTCTCTCAAAATACTGTGTTTTTTTTCTGCCACATGCCACCGAAATTCTTATCAGAAGAGGATCTACCGTCACTTCCAAATAAGGTCAAATGTACTTCCAAATTTGGTTTCTGACCTGAGCGTTTCAAAACTGACGGTTTTGTTCAGCGTATTTTTTGACAATATGTCTTTAAAACCAGGGGCAGATCTAGTGGGTGGGGTTGCAAACCCCCCCCCCCCCCCCCCCCCCCCTATGAGAGTGATAGATTAGTAGTTATTTGAACTCAGTATGGATCATAACCAGTCCACCCTAGTGCTGCAACTCCCCTCTGAAAAAATCCTGGATCCGCCACTGGGAACTAGGAAATATAGTGAAAACTTCTCGTGAGGGACTGCCGAACAATTGTTTTCTAAAGCAAACTTTTATGATCAGGTATGACATTTCTTCTAATCCAGTATTGTCCTTAAAGAGCCTCTATCAGCCTCCATTTTGTCAGCCTAGCAACATACCGAGACAGAGAAAGCATACATTTCCAGAGAAAACAACTTTGTTTTTAGAAGACTATTTCAAGATTTCTACACGTATTCGTTGTCTGACATCGACTGAGAACAATAACAAGGAGTGGCTGACAAGGGCTCTTGAAGTATTGGCCATAGGCATTTGTCATATTTTGCTTTAGTATAAACCAACTAATGGTCTATTACAAATCCTGCATTCTGATTGGCTGAGCTACTAATGGTCTATTAGTGATAGACCGTGCCTGGCAAAACCACAACCTTTCTTTGCAAGAAAACTTGATTTTTTCTACATAAAATAATGGAATTCATTGCCAAAACGAACCAACTAGTTGGTTTATACTAAAACAATTAGACCTCTCGTCCTCATGTGCTATGATATCAATAGACCATTCGGCCTTTGGCCTCATGGTCTATTCATCATAGCACATTCGGCCTTGAGGTCTAATTGTTAAATATATACACATCGAAAGCACTGGGGATCGCGTGCGCACTATATTATGAGAAACTAAAAAAATACCCTTAACGCGAATTTTCTGTCGAAAATCATAGAAGTCACTTGGGTAATTATACCAAACAATTAGTCGCCTCATGCTCCGTAAATATCTGCGAATTTATATTTGATACAGTAAAGGGGTGTTAATTTGCTGTTTCCTCTCTGAGATCACAATTTTAACTTCTTGCTGCAATGTTTTTACACGGTCATACCGCATGTTTGAGATTTTGCGTAGAAAACACGTTTTCTTGTTCAAAATTTGCAGAAAAAATCCTTTCTGCCCGTGGTAGATCCCATGCATGCGTTCTGTGTTCCGTCATCCGTGATGTCATCTAAACTAGAAAAAATGATAATTTGATCTCTGAAAGGAAATGCGAAGATGCCTATAAACCAGTGGGTAGTTGTTGTATCAAATAATCGGCGACATCAAAACAAGTCCCACTAACTCCTGCAAATGGCTTCCTGTACCCTCTGCTTACCTCAGGGTCTGGAAGGGGGGGTCCTGATCCCGCATTCCCGCTCATTTTTTACTACAATCCCGTATCCCGCACTTTTTAATCGTAAATCCCGAATCCCGTTTTTCCCTTCCCAAAAATAGCATTAAAAACAAACATTTGTAACAGTAAATTTATTGGAAAATAAGACCGTTAGACGAAGTTAAATTATTTTCAGCTAGCGATGTTTTAATATAACCGAGTTCGAATTACCGTCTATTACCTTGAAGCATGCCATTTCCTTGGATAAGTGCATCGAAGTCACACTGCCACGCATATTGCGTCCTCAGGGAAAAGGTCTCAGCGCCACTGCCTGCCGTCTGAACCCTAGCAAATGTGACCTTGGGGTTTTGAGCGGGCCTTTACTTCTTGCGATTTCTTCTCAATCCGCAAAGCTTCAGAAATGTGTAATTAAACATAGCGGAACACTGAATTTCTCCTTGTGAATTGCCACGGTTTTGACGGTATCCTCATCTTTGGCCGAAAAAATGACGCCAAAACTTTGACCAGCAGAAGCTGCAGAGGTGGCATCACTACTGGCCATATCTTGTAGCTAAATCCTCAGGGTTACAATAGATATTTGAAGAGCTTTCAAGTGATCGAGACAATCCGTATAAAATGTTGCATAAACTGGTATAAGATTACAACGTGACTTTCCTGGCATCCGGTTGAAGCAAAATAAACTCTGCTTATTGGCTGGAAATACGTCTTGACAGTTTCAATCAAATAAACCAGACAATCCAAGAAAGCAGATACCTTATGATTAGCACTCTTTCGCAGCAAAAGTCTACTGGTGCTGTACCCTCATATTTCCCGTGATTTCCCGAAAGACAGCCACAGAATCCGCGCATCCCGTGCCCATATTTTTGCAAATCCCGCATCCCGGACGGCAGTCAAATCCCGAATCCCGCTCAATTATTTTGTGTTTTTCCGAATCCCGTGCCGAATTTTTGTCAAATCCCGGATCCCGCGAATACCCTTCCAGACCCTGTTACCTATGCTTTTGTTTAAAGTGAGCTTGCGTTGTCATGGAATCCGAAGCCTGTACGTGTTGCCGAGAAAGGCTATGATTGAACCAATGACCAATCAGATTCTACTGGCCGATTGTGGGTCAGTGATTACGTAATAGATAAGAAAATATTGTGGTGAATACATAATTAAACAATAATTGAAAAGTGGATATCAAAACAAACACCTATATTTCGGCTAGTTAACTAGTGGTGAATACATATTTATTATATAAACACCAATGAAATACCAGGTGATCTCCCGCGCGAAAACTTGATATCTTCACACGTGAAAATATCATGTTATTTTCACATGTGAAAATATCACACTTGCCTGACCGCTTGGCCGGAGATACGAATTTTGTCTTCTCGTGTTAATAATTTATCTCACTCGTTCGCTGCGCTCACTCGTGAGATAAATTTTCAACACTCGAAGATAAAATTCGTATCTCCGCGCGGCCATGTAATATCCTCTATGTATTCTCTCGCAATTGAGGTACGATCGAAAGCGAAGGGACGGTTGGATCAAATAAAAACTCTACACAGAAGCAGAAATAGTAAAACGACAGCAACATGTTTCGCTAGTGGACCACAATCATTTGAGAGCAAAACACTGCCTAGCAAATCGTTGCTGGATTCTGTGGCAAACTTGAAACCTTGCTAAGTGCGAAAGTGCGACCCCCTGCGTAATGATGTAGATTTTTGATATTTCCAAATAAGGGATCGATATAGTTTAGTTTCTAATCTCGTAAAGTAGACTTAATGGTCCCGTTTATTTCGCTGTACATCGGAATGTAGGCCGGGAATATAATATATCTATTCCTCTTATATTCCGCTAATAAAAATCAAAAATAAAAATGTCTCATAATTCTGACGTCACATCGGCCCTATCACATCTTTCAATTTGCTTCTTTGTCTTTCAAATTTTGCTTTTATTGAACTTAGGATAAATGTCAAAACCACGGCTGGGAGTCCTATTGTTTGAAGTTATTTATCAAGCCGATTGTTCATTCGATTGTATCAAAATATGCCGAGCGCAGTAAATTTGTCTCCTTCTCTTTGACGCCGTCGCCTGTCGGTCTTTCTAGTTCTGGAAGTTTTATTTTCACAATCACCGCCAACATTATTCAAGTAAAAGGATAAGCATTTGGATACACTTTCTGGAAAGCTATCAAGCATCCAAGGTATGCCCATCCCATCTTATAATTAACTTGTTTTAGATTGACACAAAGTCTCAAGACGTTTTCAAGTCGTCAAAATTGCTGAAGATTCCTTTTAAAAAAATTCTTCCAAGAGAAAGACCGATTCGCTATTTTATTAGAGGTTTTCGCTGAGTTATTGTATTGTTCAGTCTGTGCCCTGCGATCTTGACAAGTTCTTAAAAGAACATACGATTTACTGTTTATAAAACAAAGTTGTTTATTTATTTCAAGAAAATTTATTTGTTTGTGCGTATTGCGATGTGTCGGGATGATTACTTGTAAGCTTGGACCCGACACAGAAAATCGCAACATTTTTTTGTGTCGAGCCTCATTTTCCTTCGGAAAAATCAAAGCCCCGGCGTAATCGCTGTCCGTTTTCACACTAAAGAAAGAGAATTCGTCTAGACGACTTAGGGAATGATTAGTAAGTGCCCTTTTTTACTTCGTCAGTTGCTTTGTCTTGTGTGAATACGGACAAAGACGGATAAAACATCCAGACGACCTAAATAATCATTTAATCTTGTCTGGACGTCTTATCCGTCTCTTGCCCGTATTCACACAAGACAAAGCAACTGACGAAGTAAGAGACGCACTAAATCATTGCCCTTAGTCGTCTGGACGATTTATCTGAGAGTCTCTAGTGTAAAAACGGCCAAAACAGCCATAAACACCGGCGTTTGTTAACAAAATTGCCCCAATAACCCATGCAGATAAAGCTTGTAATCTTTCTTTTGTAACGTTTCACTCGATGTGGGTCCGACTCTGAAAACACAAAA
The DNA here is from genome assembly GCA_033964015.1 of Scolanthus callimorphus. Lineage (NCBI taxonomy): Eukaryota > Metazoa > Cnidaria > Anthozoa > Actiniaria > Edwardsiidae > Scolanthus > Scolanthus callimorphus. The sequence goes on from CM066911.1 coordinate 18,479,207, forward strand.
CGATACATGCCTTAGTTAAATAATGGTGTCAGCTCTCTTTTAAAGTTTGCCTTAGTCTTTTAGCAATAACTTGTGTATCTTTTGTAACTTTTCGTGTCTTTTTTATGTTTGGAACAGAGCCCTGAGTTGATTTAGTGTCGGCGTCTATCTTAAATTGTGAAATATTAGGGTTTTACAGCCTCAAGAAATTTAGGTTAACTTTGATGAAAGTTTTGTCTTCTATCCCAAAACTGCAAAAACATTTTCCTTCTCAAAACCAACTGGATTCTTTTTCCAAGTATTACATCAAGTGTCAATATGAGTTGTAAAAGAAACTATAACAAAACTGAAGTGAACTTTTAGAGTCGTAGGTACTTACATGTAAACACTAAAAAATACAGTAATCTATAAATTAGGGGCACTCAAACGGGAAACTTGCGCAAAACATTTTGAAATAGCATTTAGGGGTGTGTAAGCAATAGACACTAGAGTATTTGTTTTTGTCTGTCGGCGTTTCTAAGCCGCAAGGATTCAAGAATTGTGGTGATCAAAAACAAGTTTCTGAAAATGCCAGCGCAAAAATTCTACATTCTGGGGAGTCCTTTTGAACTGCAGGCCTTTGTCAAGAATTCCGCAAATGTCACGTTTTCACGTAGATCGAAAAACAGACAAACTAGAGACAGCACAAAAGAAACTTCACGAAAAAGTTGCGAAAATTGAAGCTGTCGAAATGGGCTCCTAGCAGAATTTATCGAAAATTGTCGTTTGGGGCATTCGAAATAAGCAAAGCAAATCGGTTTATCCATCTGGTCAAGGTGATCAAAACATCAATTTTCACGTGATCAGAGCGTGAATGTGCGCAACGCCGGCGGATACATTTTTGCATACCAACGATGGCCAATGATTCTAACAAAATTATTGCACTTGCATTGAGTCGGATTTTATATATTTCTGTTTTTGTATTGCAAGAAAAATAAGCTTAGCACAAATGTTTGAAAATCTAATTTTGTTTGTTCCAAAACAACGACATATTTCAACGGAAACTTATCCGTACAAAGCAAAGCTCAGACGTTTTTTTTTTTCGAAAGACCTCTTTAACACATCCGCGATAAAGAACGATTCCCAAAGACTAAAAATCAGCCAACCTTTCTATCAAAAAACGTCACGCACCATTTCTCAACGTAGTAATTTAACATAATCTATAGCCTGGTTTCCATATAGTCTTATCTGTCGTATCTGTCGCATCAGTCGACCGTGAAACAATGGAAATTGAAATTATTCTTTTGTTTCACGGTTGACTGATACGACAGATACGACAGATAAGACTATATACTGCGACAGATCGTGGGAAAACGTTAAATCCTGAATATCCATGAGCCCCTTATCATCTCGTCTGCGAAATTTTATTTTTATTTTTCATTTGTGATTCAAATTGTTTTTATTTGTTGATCTATGGATAAATGCCATCCGCCCACCGCTGCGAGAACACAAAGGCCTTCAAAGGCCGGTGCCAGTGCTGTATAAGGTATTTTATCAAGCTGTGTTGCGAAATCATTTGCATCAAAATATACCGCATTTTGTACTTTGTCTCATTCTCGGACATTCTCGTTCTAGACGTTCTGTTTCACGACTTGCACTACCAAAAGTGGCACTTACAACTTTACAAATCTGGGCACTTAATTTAATTTCATACACTTCCTGGTCTATCAAAGGAAAGAGGTAATCAGTTTGTTTCAAGTTATCGACAACTTCAATCAATTTGTTTGGACTTAAAGTTATCCTTTTCAGACCATCAGATCCTTGAGGTACACAAAGTGACACAAAACGGATCTCTTCCGCAAAATACCCGATCCTTAGCCCCTGACTTAGCTGACTGGGAAATTTCAAATGATGTTTTGCTTGGATAATTCTTTTAAAGTTTCTGGGAGAAAAACGTTCTATTTTGCGACATTTTTCGTGCTCTTCCGCTTTCCTTTGGAAATGTCCTACAAACTATTTTTTCAATTATATCCAACAACGTTTTCGGTGGCTGGCAATACAACATCATCTAGTCGACAACTCCTTGTTGGCTGGGAAAAATTGAGCTGAGGTACGTATCTCCTGGAAAAATCACTCAAACGTACCTCGGAACTGATAAATCTTTCCAGGCAACTTGTTGATTTTACTGCGATTTTCATAATTCTGCGAACTCTACGTCAACTAACAAACTGCGGTTTGGCCTCCGTCAATCAATCAAGTGAACAGCTCTTGGTGATTTTACGCAGGCTTTAACCAAATTTTCCACAATAATTTCCAAGCGAAACTCAGAAAAAAATCCATGCGTCTGTACTAAAAGGTTTGAAACACAGTTTGACGTTCGGAAATATAAAGCTGGAGTTGGCGCAGAAAAATCATAGTAAGCAAAATAAGCAAGAGCAAAAGAGCCATTGACGCGCAGTTTAGGAGGGGAAGTTTGTTGTCTACAAACTCCATCGAGATATCGAAATTGCTCTCTCTTTTAGCTGCGTGTAATTGAAGTATTTACGATATTATCTCAACTTTATTTTACTTGTTAGTAAATGACTTACAATGATTCAATTATATCACGAGAATGACTTAATGATCCAACTTGATCAAGCCCGGTGCACACTTGCGACATAACGGTCATAACGACATAAGAAAAATATCACGCGAACAAAATTTAGTCGTTTCATAAAGATGAAGTGCACAACAATCACATAAGATGGCTTTGGTGATTTAGTCTAATGATGATCAATGGAAATGTTTGAATTCCGTTGCAACATGAGCGTCCTTTTGTCGTTATGTTTCTATTGTGCACCGGGCTTAAATGATTCCTAACGATCAATTCCACACTACAAATTATTCGTTCTAATTTGCAATGGAGCTTTTCTCTTTTGCAAACACCCTAAGGTATGTGCCATGTTGTGAAGCTGTCATAAGCGTTACATAACATTCTAATAAGAAGTGAAGATAAATATATATATATATCTTGATATGATTAGTAGAATCGTATGATATCTCTTTTGTGTCGACATTGAGGACGGAATATCATACGTTTCAACTACTTTTCATTTTGAGAAGTTGTCATCAGTGTTAACTACATAACATTCTAATAACGTGAAAGCCCAATATTTTGTCTGCTTCTCCATGACAACGTGCGCACCCCTCCAGGCAGACAGACACACTTTATTATACACGAACAAAACACGCCCATACGTATCCGGAAACATTTGCATCTCTTATTCACACTTATTCGGCCTTTATTGAGGGTTGTCCAATACTCTGACAAATTTATGCAAGGCATTGTCTAATACAATGGAGTGCAATGGAGTGTATTATAGAACGAGGGAATACAAAGGAGGAGAACAATACCATGCATAAATTTGTCAGAGTATTGGACTAGTATGATTTATGACAAAGAATTTCCCTACACTAACATTACTGAATATAAACATCCACATTGAAATAACAAAATCACGGACTGCTATGGGGGAGGGTGGGCGTTTAAAACAAATTATCATTATTGCGTGTCTACTCATGCTGTTTTAGAAGTATGTTATCTCTTGCTTCCTGTGCGTAGAAGTAAACAGCATTGCATTTGGAAAACTTCTGGCAAACTCTTTGATGTGCAGATTGTTAGATCAGCTTTTTGAAATTTTGAAATCGGAAACAGTAGTTTTCTGATGCACCTCAAACAGTCCGCGACGAAAATTGTCACGCGCTCCGTTCACATGTGATGTGCCATTACCTAGCTAACCACATGAATCCCACAAGAAAACGGTGAACTTTGGAATGAAACTTGCAGGAATTACAAAAACTCGAGCAACCTCGTCCCAAGGGTCTTGTGGGTAATTTTCAAGATGGCGGTTGGCGAGCACAAGACCCTGGAGGAGACTGAGTCACATGACCGCTGTTTGAGGACATGGGAACGAGGTTAGTTGTCCTTTGTTTCGAAACGGTCATGTGACTCAGCCTCCCCCAGGGTCTTGTGCTCGACCAACCGCCATCTTGAAAAATCACCCACGAAACCCTGATTCGACCCAGTCCCGTTAAGGAGGCTGCCTACAATTTTTTCTGCCCTCAACGCCCAATCTTTGTATGCCTGCTGTTCACGCTCAAAAACCTGTACCAGTCTGAACTTTCACATGGTTACCCTGGAGGGTTTGAACTTTATTGTAGTGTGCATTTTGTTGTGATCGGAGTTGCTATAGCAACGTTATAACCACACCCTTGTTTATAATTAGCAGCCATCGGACGCGTTGCGCGACCTAAACTTTTCAAATGACACCCCTCGCACTAATCCCTGAGTAGCTAACATTAATCACAGCAAGTTTGGAGAGCATTCATTGGGCCGATTTTATGTTATTCGAACGGACTTTTTCAGGCTCCAAAATGTCAAAGTTATTTATGCCGCAAAGATTTCCTTGAAAAAGAATGGCTAATATCTGCGGAATTAAAAGATCCTTGCCGCCCGAATAATCTACAAACCCAAGGCAATGTACCAGCCAAATTTCACTTCTTGGAATGCTTCCGATTTTGTTTGGCATGTGTTCAAGCAAACTGCAAAATTTGAGAAATTATATTATAAATCTTACGTTTGTTATAAAATTTACACTTTTCGCCTCTGACAAAAATCTCATATGATTTTTTTTTTGATACTTCCGTAAATTAATCTTGAATATATACCAAAAATAACCCTCTAAGTCTCGAGTTCATTGAAGTATTTTAAGGCACCGAGAAAAAATGCTAAACTTCACCACTCTTTCGGTTTGCTCGAGCCGGTTTTTGTCATTGTACTTTGTTTTCACCTGTTGTAGCTTTCACGTGGTTTTCCCTGTAATCAGTGAAGCGAACTACATTCCAGCGTGTTGTAGTTTCATGGGCCATTGACTCAACATTCATCTGACTCGCAAAGCGTAGCAAACAATGTCACGCAATAACAAGCCAACAACATTTATTATGAACGTTAACTTGATAATGTTGAGCTTTCTAACTCTTTGCATTCTGTTGATTAGAAAAATACTGAATTGTTGTTCGCGTCTTTTCTTGTTTACCTAGTGGTTTTTATCATTTGAGATGTCTGAAAAAAGTCAGTTATCTGTCAAGTTAAACATTTATATGGCCAGCCTGAACGCTTGCAAATCCAAGCTGTAAATGTTTTCTATTATCTATTTGTTGGATCTTATCTCGCGATATTCATTGTCACTAAATGGCTTTTCAGGTAAGTCACAAGCCAACACGTGAAAAGAGAAGGCATTTAGCAACACTAGCAATCAAGGCAACTCAAATTGTTTTGTCTTCATTCGGCCAAAACAAAAAAAAGAAAATGGAAGGAGTGCCTGGTCTTTTTTGAGAGCCCTAGCTGCTATTTTCGTCTGCTTAACCGGCTTGCAGGAATCTATTTTTCCAGCTCAGAAGATTACGGGTTATTTTTGGGGGCATTTCGACTGCAACAATCCTTGTAATGGTCTGTACCTAAAAGGTAATAGAATATGCATTATCTTTTGTTGTTGTAGTTAGTTAGTTTGATTCCCATGATGGAATGTAGTCCGCTTCACTGATTACAGGGAAAACCACGTGAAAGCTACAACAAGTGAAAACAAAGTACAATGGCAAAAACCGGCTCGAGCAAACCGAAAGAGTAGTGAAGTTTAGCATTTTTTCTCGGTGCCTTAAAATACTTCAATGAACTCGAGACTTAGAGGGTTATTTTTGGCATATATTCAAGATTAATTACGGAAGTATGAAAAAAAAAATCATATGAGATTTTTGTCAGAGGCGAAAAGTGTAAATTTTATAACAAACGTAAGATTTATAATATAATTTCTCAAATTTTGCAGTTTGCTTGAACACATGCCAAACAAAATCGGAAGCATTCCAAGAAGTGAAATTTGGCTGGTACATTGCCTTGGGTTTGTAGATTATTCGGGCGGCAAGGATCTTTTAATTCCGCAGATATTAGCCATTCTTTTTCAAGGAAATCTTTGCGGCATAAATAACTTTGACATTTTGGAGCCTGAAAAAGTCCGTTCGAATAACATAAAATCGGCCCAATAAATGCTCTCCAAACTTGCTGTGATTAATGTTAGCTACTCAGGGATTAGTGCGAGGGGTGTCATTTGAAAAGTTTAGGTCGCGCAGCGCGTCTGATGGCTGCGTATTATAAACAAGGGTGTGGTTATAACGTTGCTATAGCAACTCCGATCACAACACAATGCACACTACAACAAAGTTCAAACCCTCCAGGGTAACCATGTGAAAGTTCAGACCGGTACAGGTTTTTGAGCCTGAACAGCAGGCAAACAAAGTTTGGTGGTGGAGAGCAGAAAAAATTGTAGGCAGCCTCCTTAAGTGCATTCAGCAAAAACGACAATTATTCATTGACGTGTTTTTTTTTCTCGTAATATTTTGATTTTGTGTCAGCAGAAGACGCCACACGATGGTGAATTTCATCATTATAGCTGTCTTGGGCTTGCAGTTAATGCCAGCCTTGAAAGTTGCAGGTGAGTCCTCATAGCTTTGTATCAGCTTGACGAAATTCCACCACATTCGGCACATATCTTATTATAGGAAATTAACGCTTGTACAAATTAACATGATTTAAATTTACGTAACTTTAAGACCCCGTCCACACTACTCCGTTTTCAACGAAAACGGATACTTTTTGCGCCGTTTTCAAAAAGATTTGCGTCCACTCTTATCGTTTTCGTATCGTTTTCGCCCGTCCACACTACAACGCGTATCCGTACGAAAACGCTCTTATGCATTCAGTGCGCATGTCCAAACAAGCTCAATGCATGCGCATTTCGATCTCTCGTCCCGCGAAATTGGTCGGGTTTGCTGTGGTGACGTCATCGTTTTCACCCGTCCACGCACTAGAAAACTGCGTTTTCAAACAGCTCCGTTTTCAAATCGCTCCACTCTGGAGAGCGTTTTCGAATTGATCCGTTTTCGGTATCGTTTTCGGCGTCGTAGTGTGGACGATAGCCGTATCCGGAGCAAAAAGTATCCGTTTTCGTTTGAAAACGGTGTAGTGTGGACAGGGTCTAATTAACGTGGTTCAGAGGCGAAATTGCTTGCAAATGAATCAAATTAACGCGGAATCGGGCTTACGACTTTCAAATGAACGAAATTAACGCGGTTGAGCCCACAAATAATACAAAACGCACGCGCAGGACGCACTTTCAAGGCAAGTGTGAGTAACAGCGACGCACACTTGCGCTTGCGTTCCAATGAGAACCAGCCTTTACCATAATAACTATTAGTATAATTACTCAAGTGAATCCGCGCGCTGATTGGTCAAGAAGCTCGTCATATTTTAACAAATAGATCTCGTTTTGCGTGCGTGTGTACTGTAATAGATACACAGATGACGTCACAGAATGTCATGAACAAAAAAGTACGTAACGAGACGAAGTCGAGTTGCGTGACTGTTGTTCGTGACATTCTGTGACGTCTTCTGTGTATCTATTACAGTACATACGCACAAAAAAACGAGATATATTAGTTTTATACAACAACAAAAGTGATTTTTCTAAAGATGAATGAGCTCAAACAGTGCGCGCATTTAAAACTCGGTTTTACTTGCATGCGCGCGCTATGACGTCAATACTCTAATAACACACGGCCTGTCAGCCAATCAGAGCGCACGTTTTACTAGTGTTGTTTAAAAGTGAATATAACATTGAAAGCATTTGGGATTACGCGCGCACTTCTTAAAAGTCACTTGAGTAATTATACTAAAACAATTAGTTGCCTCAGGCTCCGTAAATATCGGCGAATAGTCACCTCGACTTCGTCTATTCGCCGAATATTTACGGAGCCTGAGGCGACTAATTAACAATTAGACCTCAAGGCCGAATGTGCTATGATGAATAGACCATGAGGCCGAAGGACGAATGGTCTATTGATATCATAGCACATGAGGACGAGAGGTCTAATTGTTTTAGTATAAACCAACTAGTTGGTTGGTTTTGGCAATGAATGCCATTATTTTATGTTGAAAAAATCAAGTTTTCTTGCAAAGAAAGGTGGTAGTTTTGCCAGGCACGGTCTATCACTAATAGACCATTAGTAGCTCAGCCAATCAGAATGCAGGATTTGCAATAGACCATTAGTTGGTTTATACTAATTGTTAATAACAAACATTTTCTTTGGAATTTTGGAGCCATTGTCTTTCTTACATCAGCTCGTGCGCGCGCTATCACAAAACGACACCGTTTGGATGAGCGCGTGCAAAAAAACTTCAAAAATGGTTTTCCAAAAATGGTCATAAATTGTTCCATGAATAGTTCGCAGCTTGGACTTTCGTAGACGTTTCGACTCACATGTTTCTGGTTAGGGAGACAGCACTTGAATAAAGACGACTGTCCGTCCGTTTGTTCGTAATGTTTCTTCGCGTAGCACTAAGAACTGAAATAGAATCAAGGAATTAATCTTATTTGTAAGCTAAAGTGTTGGTGAAATATTAAGCATTAGCCCTAGAAAGCGGACCGCAGACAAAGAGGAGAAATGTGTGGTTCCAGAAAATATCCTCCCCCTTCCCCATCCCCATCCCCTCCCCACCCACCCACCCACCCACGGAAGGGTGTTGAAAAATGACCCCAACCCCACTGGAATTTCCAAAGGAAAATACAGTATTTGTATGGAATAAATCAGATAAATTGTCCCCCCCCCCTCCACCCCGCCCCTTTGGAATTCCAATCTCTTCCGTGGGTGGAGAGGATGGCATTATTAATGGCATAATATTTTCACAATTCAGCCTATTGGCTGCAATGATTATATTTAATAAACTATCTATCTATCTATCTATCTATCTATCTATCTATCTATCTATCTATCTATCTGGAACCACACAATAAATCATACATGCGCTTCCTTATTTGCTCTATAGGTCTTGTTGACCCTCCGAGTCAAGATGTGCATCCATGTGAGCTGGATGGTACAGAATTGTATTTTGGGCAGGGCAATGAAATCAAGTGTATAAATGTCAAGAACGATAGAGAACACCCAACACCATCAACCATTGCAGGAAGCGCCGAAAACATTGTTAATCCATTGGCATTAGGTAAGAAGAAGTACTAAATAAACAAATAAATAAATATCGGAGACCGTCTCCTCAGACGTGCAGCTCGCAAGCAGAATTGCGCTGGGTCTCAACGGCGGTGCATTTTTGCGAGCGTTGTCAGTGATGCGATCAAGTCATGTTAATCGATCGTGAAATTCCGCAAGCGCCGGTCGAAATTGACAAGGGACTGGCACTAAAAGTACAAGGCATAGACAAATATGGATGAAACTGAAAGGGAAAAAAGAGTTACAGGTGAGAAATGAGGAAGAACAAGTCCTAGAAATGAGTCCGAGATCGAAATCTTATGGAATATTCGAGGACGAGTTCAAGTATTTAGGCATGAATAAATACAAGTTGCCAAATAGAAACTCCGCTCGGCTGTTCCCCCGTGTAAGAACCTGGAACAACTCACAAGCTGCGTCACAATAGCTTCCTTTGTTTAGTAGAACGAATCATGATGAAAGGATAGCTGAACACAAAGGTGTCCTCTGGGAATGGTTCTTACACGGCGGATTACCCAACAGCTCTGTAAACTTAAGGTGACTCATGCGAAAGTCAGAGCGCATTTCGCGAAAATATATTTTCGTCTACAACTTTAAAAATATACTCGCTATGAACTTCACCTCCATTAGCGTTAATACTTTCAATAATATCTGAACTTAAATGGACCCCTTCCTTGAGAGATCAACCCCGCGCAAAAAAAACGTTGCTTGTATTTTTGAACGAAACTCCGTTAATCATATTGCCAGTTGGACTAAGTATTAACGAAAGCAAAGTGCCTATTTTAGAAACATTGGCCAAAATACACGACTAAAACTCTAAAATATCAAAACATGAGTCACCTTAAGGTAACTCATTCGAAATTCAAAATGCACCCAACTGTGTCTAGAGCGCAAATCTGCGTCGTCAAACTAACGGCTATAACTTTTGTGTCTTTTCCTCTATTGTTATAATTATTTTTTCAAATCCTACTTTAATGATGTATAAATATGCTACTGGGAACCGATCTTCTTGAAAACATTTTTAGAAGTCACAATCAAAATTTTTGTGAGGCCCTAATTTCATATTCCGGTCGTACTAGAAAAAAAATGTGCCGGTTTTTTTGGCTGAAATTCCAGGAATCGATTCCAGTTGTAGTGATCTCAAATCAAGCGAAGTTACAGAAAATTCGTCGGAACAGAAACGCGGTAATAAAAATACCGTCAGTTATGGTCAACTATTGCCAAATTAGAACGCTGATTCTGGTTGGCTTGAATTGAATTTTAATAGTGCTCCGAAAAGTCATTATTTGGGGCTCTTCCGCCGGCACTATGTTGTATAGTAATGCATTAAACTTAATCGAGGGTCCGATTTCAAATACCATGAACTACTAAACTGTTTGATCATTATCTACCGAGGAAAGAAACTGTGAAAGACCAATGAATTTATTACAAGAATGTTGCATTAAAATGTGCCGTTATTAGGTATTATTTCTTGCTAAAATTTATATAGACGAGAAGTTTGTGGCATTGGTAAAACTTAGTAACCAGGTTTGACCATTATATTTGCTTATTTGGTATAGAAGAAAATTACAAAGTTACGACATTCGCCCTCTGGTTTTGCACGCAGATTTGAAGCTCTCTTGTTTATGAATGATAATGAAATCTGAAGTGTTTCCAGGGGGAGCTCATTAGGCCAAATCTAATCAATAGCAGTCACGCTCCAAAAATAGCAATTGTCTGATAAGTCCCTATGGAACAAAAAGAGTCGACGATAAACGTTTTCTTTGTTCGATGATTAGAGTTGGCCTACTGTGTTCCCCCTGGCAAATTGCGAGATTTCATTACCATTCATAAATAAGACAGCTTAAAATCTGCGTGCATGACCAGAGGGCGACCGCCGTAACTTTAACAATTTTCTTCTATATCAAATAAGCACGCATGGTGTTCAAACTTGCTTACTAAGTATTACCAATGCCACGAGTTTCTCGTCTATATACATCTTAGCAAGAAATAATACGTAATAACAACACATTTTAACTGGACATTCTTATAATAAATTCATTGCGCTTTCACAATTTCTTTCCTCGGTAGATAATGTTCGAACATTTTAGTATTTCATGGTATTTACAATCTGACCTTCGGTAAAGTTTAATACATTACTATACAACATAGTGCCGGCGGAAGAGCCCAAAATAATGAATTTTCGGAGCACTATTGAAATTCAATTCAAGCCAAGCGGAATCAGCGTTCTAATTTGGCAATAGTTGACCATAACTGACGGTATTTTTATTACCGCGTTTCTGTTCCGACGAATTTTCTGTAACTTCGCTTGATTTGAGATCACTACAAGTGGAATCGATTCCTGGAATTTCAGCCAAAAAAACCGGCAATTTTTTTTTCTAGTACGACCGGAATATGAAATTAGGGCCTTACAAAAATTTTGATTGTGACTTCTAAAAATGTTTTCGAGAAGATCGGTTCCCAGTAGCATATTTATACATCATTAAAGTAGGATTTGAAAAAATAATTATGACAATAGAGGAAAAGACACAAAAGTTATAGCCGTTAGTTTGACGACGCAGATTTGCGCTCTAGACACAGTTGGGTGCATTTTGAATTTCGAATGAGTCACCTTAAGGTCCTGCCTTGAGTAGCTTTGCTATTTGCAGGGCATCCTATGTACTCTAGTTTTTTGTTTTTCAGTAATAAATTGATTGATTGTTTGTTTGTCATACTTTAGACATGGACTATAAAAGGAAGATCTTGTTCTGGAGTGAAGGATACAATTCTTACAAAGTGCGGCGTATGTACATAACGACCAAAGATGTGTACGACGTGACTGACGGCACAAGAGGTACGTATCAAACAAATGACCACAAGCTAGCGTGACATGTCTCTGGGTCACGCAATTGGCTAAAAATGCCACTTTTCTTAGCTCTGAAATTCGGGCATTTGCTGAGAGTCTTCGGATGTGATCGGTCCGACTTCGTGACTCGTTCGGTACATCTTCGGGACGCACCTCTACCTTGGGCGTAATGTTGTCACATTTCAGATCACGTGACATTCCCATGAGTTCTGCTACGCATCGAAGGATATATAAATATTGAAGCAAGCCAAACAAACAAAGGTTATTCAAATCATTGCCACGTGATCTGAAATGGAACAACGTTACCTGTGTCAGCCGCCATTTTGACAGCCTAGCAACATACCAAGTCGAAGAAAGCATCCATTTCCATCGGCTGATTTAGGGAATGTAGAGCAATGGACTCGATTGAATTTGGTAAATCAAATCTGAAACTTTGTTTTTGGATGTTTATTAAGAGATTTCTACACGTAATTCGTCTTCTATTATCAAACGAAAACAATAACAAAGGAGTGACTGACACGGGCTCTTTAAGGAGGTCTATTGGTAGAGCGACTTGTTATGATTTTTGTGCCGCCTAAGTTTTTTTTAAATTCCTGAGATGAAATATGGTATGTGAGGTACTTCGTTCTTAGCGCGCAGTTACAGAAGTCAGTTTTGAATGTAGTGAAAAACGAAAATGGTTCAGCGCCAAGTTTGCTGATGCGAATTCACACGAGAGTGCCATAACTGGCTTCGTATAAACTGATTCCAACCTAGGTAGACGTCTAGTGTAGACACAGCGTGAGATAAGCATGGAACCGAGGCTAACTCCCGCCGTGATCCCTGAAAACAGACTGCTAGCAGAGCATACACGGGCAAGAGGACAAAAATAGTGTGCGTTCTCCTACGTCGAACGCAATTGTTCTAGGTAAATAAACCAAAACCAGCAAACCAACAAACCGTCTTTGTTTTTACAGGTGTAATAATGGGACTGGCCGTGGACATTGCTAACGAGCTCGTCTTCATGGTGGACTGGAAAGACGAGAGTATATCTGTCGCAACATATAATGGGAGTGATTACAGGAAGTTACTGTATAACCCACCAGGATATCAAATATATGCATCGCCGTCCCCGTCAACCAAAATGTATACCCATTTACGCGCCATTGCTGTGGATCCTGTTGAAAGGTTAGTTGATGCGTTGTCTGTAGTTTTAATTTCCGTTGTGTCTGTGCGAGAGTAGTATAGGAGGGGCCGAATTACACCCTTTTTTGGGGGTACCCTGTTGAAGGGTTAGTTGATGCGCTGTCTGTATTTTTAATTTTCGTTGTGTCTGTGCGAGAGTAGTATAGGAGGGGCCAAATCACACCCTTTTTGAGGGGTACAACCTCGTCCCCAGGGTCTTTCGGTCGTATTTCAAAATGGCGGTTGACTCGGGAGAAGACCCTGGGGGAGGCTGAGTCACATGACCACGCATGACCACTGTTTGAAAACATGGGAACGAAGTTTGTCCTTTGTTTCGAGATGGTCATGTGACTCAGCCTCCCCCAGGGTCTTCTCCCGAGTCAACCGCCATTTTGAAAACGACCGAGAAGACCCTGGGAACGAGGTTGTGAGGGGTAATATTAATTTCTGAGGGGAATACGTAACGAGCTTTGTCGTCATCATCATCTCTTCCTAATTGGCTGCGAGATCCTTTGGACGATCTTCCTGGCATCGTGTTTCTAGGATCTCAGAAAGTCGTCCTCCATCATCTGGCGTCTCACTTGCATCTTGTCGATGCCAAGGAGACGCTCTACCTTTCCCCACATCCTTTCCCATTCCGAAGCAAAAAGCACTTGCTTTGGAGGGAATCGTTGTCCATCCTGCAGACATGCGCCAGATATTTTAGGTGTTGTTTAAAAGTCACGAATGGGGAGACTCCCGGTGATGTTACGCAGTGTTCGTTAGAAATGACCAACCTCTTCCCATTTCTGGATAAAATCACCAGCATCTCTTGTAGCTCTTCAGCTACGTGGTATTCCCCTGAATATTCTTTCTTTCTTTTTCTGCCACGCGCCGAAGGAAATATGAACATGGAAGCAACCCAAACAAAGAAAGATATTCAAATGAATGTCATGTGATCTTAAATGGGACAACATTACGCCCAAGCCGCGGAGGTCTATTGGATACTGGACCTTGTTTCCTAATAACTATAAGATATCATTAAGCCATATTAACGTGATATGGGTCTATAGCTATCCACGGATAAATTGAATTTATCAGCGGATACATCTCCTACCCAAGGGCGGTATAGAGGTGAAGCTGGTTTTGGCGGGAAATCGAGCGCGTTCGCGCACGCACATTTCGTTTGTTTACATTTGGGCCGCCTGTGGTTGGGCGATTTGTGCACGAGCAAACATTGTATACAGCTTTTAAAGTTTCATTAGTGTCTCTGTGAAGTACTTTTTTAATCATGGAAGATGCAGGAGAAAAAGGAGAGACTGGAAAACTAATTTTTTCAGCTCGCGAATTGAGCGTTATACGGAAAGTATAGAAGGGAAGAGAGAAATCATACAAATCAAATTTACCCTAAGAAAACCTTATACATCCTTGCAGGGACAGAATTTATCCACTGGATAACTTTATCCAATCGAAACCGCGGCAAAATGCAGTTCACATGCGCTGAAGATTCACTGGCCTGTGAAATGAAGACAATTGAAAAAATCTACATAACAACAGCGAGCGATAAATTATAGGCATACCAAACTTTTGCTGTACAAACATTATCCATGTCGCCTTATCTATTTAGTTACCTTATAAGGCGAATTCCCCTTAAAAAACACTTGAGCCCTGCCGTGGATGACATGCTCAAATGGTTCGATCCAGTGTTTGGCTCTGATAAATATGATACGGCTTTCTGAATCAAAAGGTGTGTTTTATTTTTTCCTTGATGACAAATATCTAAAATATTACCTGTAAACCGCCTAGACGTATTTAACTCTAAAAACTACAGAAAAGTCAAGGAATTGCCTTTTGCTGGAGATACATTATACGATACACATACTTAACCTTGAGGTCACCTCAGTAGCTCCCGCCAAAATGGATAACGAAAACTTGATATGACTTTTGCACTTAGAGGTCACATTACCCCGGTCGACGGAACCCCAAAATGGCAAGATTTCTACCCTAAGGTCAGGTAAAGCCAGATAGTCTCGATTCTTTGCATAGAGAATCCTTATTCAATAAGAAACAAAATAGAAATATGTCTTTTTTTTCTAATTGATCCGTCATTTTGAAGGGTAACCGGGTCACGTGACCTCTAAAGCGCAAAAGGCCTTTTGGAATTTCGCAATTTATGACGTTACGCCATCTTGTTTAATCCACCTTGACACCACAACAACTTTGCTCAAGTTTTATTAAAAATATATCATATCAATAAAATTTCGCCAAAAACTATCTAATTGCCGACGTTGCAAAACCTTGTTATTAGAAAATCCCCATACCTTACTGCGAAGGTCTGTAAGTATTTTCCCTCATATCTTAGAGAATGTAGCGGGAAAATTCACCAAAACTTGCAGATGTTCGACTAGAAACACCGTTCTAGCTCTTGGTTGCCATTTTGTTTTTCCTTGGTCAAAGGGCCTGGTTCGACACTTCAAAAATACCACAGGCAGCCCACTCGGATTTCTTGATATGGAATTTTTCATCAAATCAAGATAACTGTGTCGCTTTTGTCAATGCCAACCCGTGCATGACGCGGGCTACCTGTGTAGGTATTTCCGAGCTGCTGGTGACCAAAATAAAGATGGCGGCCTACACGAATAACTTTTCTCTCCAAAATCTGCAAGTTTTGCCGAATTTTTGACAATTTAGGGTAAGAAATAAGCTAGGAAAACTTCTGGATATCCAAATATGGTAAGTAGAAACTTCCATATAAGGAAATTTTAAAAAACGACACATTTCAACGAGAACTATCTTGATATGTTTAATGACGTCATTGGGACTCATTAGTGACGTCACTCCATGTGAACAACTAGTTCTACGGCCTTTACTAGAGGTAGATCATTTTGTAGAGGTCTAATTACCTTAATTGAACTTTTCTAGTAGCCTTCTTGCAGGCTCTCCTGTTGGTTTATCGGAAAACGTTTGTTTTTGAATCTGGGTTTCCTGTGGCGCAACAGGAAACCCAGATTCGAAAACAATCTTTTCCCAACAAAACCACAGGAGAGCCTGCAAGAAGGCTACTTTTGCAGCCTCATGTTCTTCGTCAACTGGCAAACGAAGGACAGTGGTCACGATGCGACACCTCGAATTACGAAAGCGGGACTTGATGGCTCGAATCAGATAGAACTCAGAAGTCTGAACATGGACTGGACTTACTATGAGATCATCATTGTTGTTGATATCCCGGAAAAGAGGGTATACTGGATGGAGTCTCGGTACGGCGTTGCAACGCTGGACTCTATGGCCTATGACGGGTCAGCTTATCAAGATCACACCGTGAACTCGTATAATCCAATCCCTTACGCAATGACTCCTTTAGGTAGTCTGGTTCTTTACAGTGAAGTGAAGCTCAACAGTGTTCTGAAGTAAGTGAAAAAATAAAGTACACCCTGCAGGGGCGGGATCCAAAATTATTTGCTGCGAAGATCACGCCTGTAACATCCTCTGCAATGAATATTTTGTTGCGTTGCAAGTTACAGACATTGTAGAACCATGATAGAACCGAGCCACAGGGAGCTCACCTTTAAATCAAGAAAATAATATAAATCTTTCCATTTTTCGCTGAAGAAAACAAAAGCAAATCCCTTTTTTTGCCCTGCGTTCTGGTCGTTTCTGATTGGCAATAGGGTCTCATTACCACGAAATGGCTTCCGTCTGGCGCTAACCCGAAATTGTTATTAAGTGAAGAAGAAAAATGCAAATTATAGAGAAGTTGCAGTAACTACAAAACAACACATGTATTCCCGAGAAAACATGTGGAATACCTACTTTAATGACATCTTTAATGAGAGTCCAACCATTAGGATTTTTATTTCCTGGCTTGAATCTCTGCAAGATTTTTTTTGGAAGGACTGGCCTTGCGCGAATTATTTTTTGGGAATTGCCACCCCCCTCCCCCAACTTCTAATGGTCCACCCCTTACGAGGTTAGCGCCAGACGGAAGCCATTTCGTGGTAATGTGGCTTTAGTGGTCGAGTCTGGGCAAAGCATAATTAGCCAATCAGAAAAGACCAGCAGGACAAAGAAAATACAGTTGCTTTCGCCTTCTTCAGCGAAAAATGGAAAGATTACTTTTCTTGATTTAAACTGTAAAGGTGAGTTCCCTGTGCCGAGCTGTACTTTTCGCAACGTTGCGGGACAAGGTGCCATGTGTAACAGTTTTTTGGCAATTTGTCACGCAATGGGTTCCCTGGAGCTAATCAGGGCGCTTGATTTTGATAGCGGCGTTGTAATTTATAATATTTCTGCGTGCGCAGTAAGCTCCAAAAAAAAAAGCCTAGTTGGAGTTTACATTTCGTGTTCAGTGCGCATGCGATTTTAGTCCGAATCTTTCGTTGAACTTCTCTTTGTTCTTGTTAAACTAAAGAAATCAAGAAATTATTGTCTTCATGTTTTTGAACCTCAGAGTCAGAAAAGAATACGGCGGGATACCAGCGGATGTCGGCCATCTTGGTGAGTCACAATACCCGATCAAAGGAATTGTCTCCAGCGCTAACTCAAGAGCACTTCTGAACGGTAAGAAAGGCTGTTTGTGTCTGTCTGTGTGTCTGTCTTTACCAAATTCAATCGAGAACATTGCTCTATATTCTCTAAATCAGCCGATGGAAATGGAAGCTTTCTCCGACTTGGTATGTTGATATGCTGACAAAATTGCGGCTGACACAGGCTCTTTAAAGAGTTTAATGATTTGTTTTTCAGTGACCAGCATTTGCTCCGTCAACAATGGGAACTGCAGCAACTTGTGTATCCCGACCTCTAACGTAACCAGGGTCTGCGCATGCCCTGATGGGGTAGAACTGCTGGCAAATAACTCGTTGGACTGTAGCAATGGTATGTTAGTGCCCGTGCTCCCAGGAATGTTAATGCCAGGATCCGACTTGCTTTCAACTAAAATGGTAGCCTGCGAACATCCGGTACACGCGGTTAGGGTACTAGTACAGGTTAAGCTCGCGTGTACCGGATGTTCGCAGGCTATGAAAATGGCGGCTAAAAGATACACATATGCATATAGGGGTGCTCTAGAAAGGACGCAAACCCTGCCGCTCGAAAAACCTTGAGGCACCAAAATATTTGGCTTTTGAGACAGGAAAAGACCTAAAAATGTCCAAAATATGCTGTATTTTAGCGTTATTTAAGGTCCAGAAGCAACAAAAACCTTCGGCGATTTTTCAAAGAAAACCGGGAGATGAGTTAAAAACCGGGAGGACGTCACTGTAGACTCCTTCGCAGTTCCTAACGGTTGGGAGCGTTGCGTGACTCCGAGGAGTCGAGGGTGTTGTCAATCTCGTACCCATAGTCCGTTATCTTTTGGCCAGCGGCAAGATTCAGGGCTCTAGTAGGTAGATCCTTCATTCATATATGATACACTATAATGTCCTTCGTATGAATATTTCCCATGTCTTTTAGAAAGAGGATATACAGAAGGACACTATAGTGTACCATATATGAAGGATCTAGCGGGCTCTGGGGGAATCCATCTACGTAAACAACTCTGAAATTACATCTCACTGTTCATCCTGGTAAGAAACAAAATGCAATTTCGTAAGCCAATTCCACTGCTTGATAACGGACAAAAATACTCCAGATTTGCTCATCTAGCAGTTATCTAGCAGTTGAAAGATTATTTAACACACTTAGATGATTATTTTGTTTATTTCGTTTTAATTTGGCGACATTTAAGCTACCTAAATTAGCCCTAAAGGCATCCTTTTCTTCTTTTTCAGTGACCTCGAATAGGAATACAACAAGCAGGCCGCGTTTAGGTAAGAAAATCTAATTTGTTAGCCTGCTCTGGATTACCAAGAGTTTCCATATTTACTATGTACGCCCGAATCACAGTCAGAAAAGTGTCTATTTTTAGAACTAGGTTTCCGGAGTAGCAGGGACTTCTGTACTGCGCATGCACGAATCCACTGACCAATTCAATGTGATTCCGGGCGCTATAATCGCCAATTTCCATTGTTTTAGTCGGAATTGACATAATGGCGCGAAGTTTTCAGCTCGCACTTTTCTTTTTTCTTTATTTTGTAATTCAAAATATTTCTACGATAAGCTCTAGTGTTCTGTGTGCAACAAACGAGATGTCGACAGGACATGTTCTGACTCCACTTTTAAGCCATGTTACGAGCAGCAGTGTTACGGAATTGTTTCAAACGACGATGATAGCATGCATCTTGAACAGCATACGATATACTACCACAAAAAAAAGCCATTGCTGAATTCAGAAGAAAACGTAATTTATGATAGTATACATACAATTTTTTAAAACCTTGAATACCCCCTCACCCACCCATCGAGGTTTATAGCACTGGACGACTGCCACAATCAATATTACAAAATTTACGACGAGCGACAAATGGAAATGTTTTTGAGTTTATTTCTTGGCAGAACAAGTCATTTTTAAGACGCTAGAGAAACACTTCCAATTACAAAGAAGGTATTCACTCAAAACACCCAACCCCTATCCTGCCTAGAGGCCATCCCTATAGCTCTTTAGTTGCATATTCTGTCACAGTTAGAATCACAACATTGATGGTGTGAAAATGCCCCTGTTACAATTCAGAAGATCTGGAAAAATAAGATGGATGAAATATGTCAACATTACTGATACTAAAAGTCGTAAAAGACCTGCACGTGCAACAAAAATCACAAAAGTACTACAATGAAAAAAGTTTTAGTTATGTTAGCGAATTTTGAACACAAGAAAATGTTAACAAATTAACAGCTGGATCATTACTGGTTAAAATCATGCTAAAACTAAGATGGAGAAATGAGCTCGATATTTTTCTATAGCACATAAAAGAGGAGGCCACCATTGCAAATTATGCAAGAAAAATTGATGGCGAAATATTGTTATTTATTAAGTATTTAACTCAAAGCGATTTCTGTTTAATCTGCACTGTCAACAACCTTATAGTATTGCGACATCGTTCAGATACATAAATACGATATATTTGTCATTCTTTGGTGGTATCGGCTTTAAGAGTGTTACGCATAATTTGAACAGGTTCAATAGTCATTTGAGTTCAATAGTATAATTCATATGATCAGCGAATTTTCATGGCTAGTTTAATCGTTTCTTGATGATACCCTTGGTTAGTTGAGAACAATCAACAAAGATTTAAGATGGAGAAATGGCCTTGCTGGAATTTTAGTGGGCTCGGAGCATTCAATATAATTTACTTGTAAACTGAAATTAAACAGAATTTTCACTGGTGTTCTCGACAATCGCAAACACGAATTATCAAGATTGACTTCAAAACATGCCCAATGCTTACCATAGAGAAACCTACCGTATGTGAAATGATTCAGGTTCTCCTTTAAAATGAGCAAGCAACCTCCAATTACGGGATGTAACAAGACAACATGGCTGCAATATTGACGAAGCTTGAGTTTCTTTGAACGTCCCTTGATAACAACTCGAACCTATTGCATGTTCCTTTCCATAGAATAGGCAGCAAAGACATAGATAAAAACCTTTAGGCGAATTCTGGAGTAATTCATTTCAATTTCGTTCCACATATCACTGTCAAATCCCGTAAACATTGAGCTGTCATGACCCTTCTCCGAGGCATGAGGGAGTTCAATAAATCTAAGCCGCGCATGCGTATGCAAATGTCCCTGCTACTGGTTTCCGGCTAAAATTCGTCATCCACAGGGTTCCCACTTTCTCGACACGCGAAGAGTTGTGAGTTCCAGCCTAAAATTAAATTACAGATCATTCGAAAAACCTTTAAAGTCGCAAAGATAAGGTAGGATATTCTCTATGTTTTTGTGTGTTGGGTATACAATGAATTCAGGGGAATCAAGAGGGGATTCGAATACTTTCGCGCGCGAAATTCAAATCTAAAAATAGACACTTTGCTGACTGTGATGTGGACAAATACAGTACGAAAGATTCTAACTCTTGTTAATCCACTCTTGGTTCTAGCCACTTTATTAGTTAATGTGCTGAGAAATGTTTCAATGCCCATTTGTGTCAATAGACTGCAGTAAAGTAGTGCAGTCTTCCATATCAACCCGGTGGGGGTGCTCATCGGACAAATTAAATGTGACCCCTAAAAGATACCCCCCGGAATGTAGTTGTTTGTACTGGACTAGCTTAACTCAAAACGCTTTTAATAAAGATGCTGATTCTGAAGGTTTCAACGACTACTACATTGCATCTCGCGTTTTCTGAGAACCGCTTTCTACTCACTCTCTACTCAACACAAGTTCTTGCCAACGTGCAAATCCAAGAGTGACGTGATGTGTCACGTGCCCGCTACAGGAAAGTGCCCTTGATCGTGTTACAAACAAACTTTTTACACATTAGAGCGTGTTTCAGAAGAATGTCGAAAATAATTGGTATTGGCGTTTATTTCGCGTTCCCATTTGACCCTCAGTTCTATTAGAGTGATTTCCAAAACCCCGTGAAACACGCTTTATCATACAGTAAAAATCCGCGTATAAGAACCTGGGTTTTAAGAAACTGTTAGGCTGAAATTTTCATTTTAAAGGGAGGCTGTCACGCAACTGCGCAGCTGTTCTGCGCATCTCAAAACAAAAACGTATTGTCCCATAACGATGGCCAGCGAAGGCTGAAACCCACGAAAACAATCCGTTTTAATCTCGCTATTTCTCGATCCATCGGACCAAATGTTTACGTTTTACTTATTGTTCAGTAGTTTTCTGATAGGATGGTCTAGATAGTTTTGCGTCTGAGACGAGTTTCTCGTCAGAAAAAGTTCCTGCTTTATGTCAATTCTACTCAGAAACACTTGCTTGTTATCTGTCTAAACTTTCTTCTTCAAAAAAAATTGTTTTCGCGTGATCACAGAAGAACAGGGAACCATATTCAAGGCAAGAAACTCGTCTCAGACGAGTTTTCCGTCTCTAGTGTGAATAAAGCTAATGTATTTGTTGCGGACATTTTAAAGCCATTTCGTCATGTTTCTCTTTCTAGCGTATTTTCTACGGCTGAGACAAGGCGAAAATGATACAACACATCTTGGAGAAGGGAATGTAGAGATTATGCCGAATTCAACGCAGTTTGAAGCCAAGTGGGGTGCTATCTGTGACGACCATTGGGGAATGCCGGAAGCCAATGTAATCTGTAGATATCTTGGATTTAATGGAGGTATGGCGCTCGCTTAGTTGTAATTTTTCTTAGATCCCGTCCACACGACACCGTTTTCAAACAAAAACGGATACTTTTTGCTCCGTTTTCAAAAAAGATTTGCGTCCACACTTATCGTTTTCGCCCGTCCACACTACAACGCGTATCCGTACGAAAACGCTCTTATGCATTCAGTGCGCATGGTCAAATAAGCTCAACGCATGCGCATTTCGATCTGTCGGCCCGCGAAATTGGTCGGGTTTGCTGTGGTGACGTCTCGTTTTCAGATAGCATCGTTTTCACTACCGTCCTCACTAGAAAACAGCGTTTTCAAACAGCTCCGTTTTCAAATCGCTCCACTCTGGAGAGCGTTTTTGGATTGATCCGTTTCCGGTGATTGTTTTCGGCGTTGTAGTGTGGACGATAGCCGTATCCGGAGCAAAAAGGATCTGTTTTCGTTTGAAACCGGCGTAGTGTGGACGGGGTCTCCACACTACACCGTTTTCAAACGAAAACGGATACTTTTTGCTCCGTTTTCAAAAAGATTTGAGTCCACACTTTTCGTTTTCGTATTGTTTTCGCCGTTTTCTATGATCGTTTTCGGCGTTGTAGTGTAGACGATAGCCGTATCCGGAGCAAAAAGGATCTGTTTTCATTTGAAACCGGCGTAGTGTGGACGGGGTTTTAGTGGCAGGCTCGATATACACTTGATTGGAGAGTACAATGCTTGCACGTGAAAATCATAAAGTCAAATGCATTTCAACTGTTTCTTCTGTAATGCGATGTGAAACTGTCATGTTTTACGCTCTTGCGAGAACGGGAACGTGGATGACGATTTTGTTGTATTTTTGTCTCATATGATTGAGAATGGATGCGAATTTGCTGTTATCGAGGTTAAAATGCAAAGGAGAATTGGAAACGATTGATGAATAGTGAGACGTCGTCGTTCCCATTCCCGTTTGTCGCATCTTAAAGGGGTTCTCGCACTCTTAATATTCGTCCACCGTGGACATAAAATAAGTAAAACTGTAACCGTGAAAAACGATGTATATTTGCCCGTAGTAATCAAAATAAACTAAGTATGCCTACCAGAGAAAACTACCTGGATCTGAAAAAAAATCCAGGCTGAGTGGGATTTTTTTTTTCAGATCCAGGTAGTTTTCTCTGGTAGGCATACTTAGTTTGTGAGTCCCTGAAGACGATTTATATATTGTAATCAAAATAATCCTCCAGATTAATAGAAAAACCTTTCAAGTGTTAAACAAATGCAATTCTAGATTGACCAGTTATCAAGAGGATGGAATTGGATTGCCATTTGAGCTATTTTCTTGTCAGAGAAGTGGCCATCAAGCGTGCGAGAGCCCCTTTAAACTCCCTATTCTATTTTGACTAGAAAACGATCGGGAAGCCATTCAAGTGCGCGGCGCTGCCCTCAGTGTTTACCTTATATGGTATAACTAGCTGATATGCACGGATATGCCCGTGAAAAATGTACGGAGTGCAAGGGGGAAATTATCTTACTTACATTATTCTCTTAAAACAAATGGAAACAAAGAAAATACTCACAACGGACATATGCTTTGCTTTCTGGTGTCATTGGGTGATTGCATTCTTAAACCGCACTGGGGGGGGGGGGGACCTCTCTTAAAAAGATCCCCTCCCCTGGAAAATCTTTTTTGGGATAAAATTACCCTGGAAAGTCATCTCTTTTACCCCTCCCCCTTGGAATTTCCAAGCGCCAGACACACACCCTCCCGTGGAATTTCCATGGTCCAGAACACCCTTCCCTGGAAAATTTTCCATAGGTCCTCAACTCCCCGGTGTGCTTTAAAAATGCAATCAGCATTTCCATTTAACGCTCGCTCTGCGAAGAAGGGCAGTGGTAGTGCACATAACTGTAAGCAATTTGTAACAGAACCATTTAGGTCTGGATGTCTATGGTTCTTTCGGCTGCGCCAGCTGAGTTCTTTTTTAGTTTCTGTTGGAGACTCCATCATGGCGGCTTTGTCCCTCGCTTAGGAAATCGCTTGAATTAGAACTTAGTTTTCCAACAAAAACATGCACACTGATGATATTTCCTCCTCCTGTTCGGGTTTGTGAACTCTTTCTTTCGGCTCCAACATCACTGTTTTAAGTATAGATTTTCGAAAGTTTATATCGACCGGGCCCAAAAGGCTGTCAAACGACTGTTGTTTGTGAACCGAGTGTTTATGTAATATTTAAAAGCCGACTACGAGGACTAATTGCGCGGATTTTGAAATCCCGTCAAGTCCGAATAGGAGGCTTTTGAATTACTTCAAATACTCAATAATTATTAATGTCCTAATTAGCCAAGAGGGAAAACGATCAATGTTGAAACAGAGGAAAAACGATCAATGTTGAAACATCTCCATTCTTTTTTTTTAGTCATTTGAAATACTCAGATAATAGCCTGTGACACAATATTCAATCACCAACCCCTCTGTACCCTACCCAAACAGGATTTATCAATATAATGTTATATTTTTTTTACTTGTGAAACCTGAATTACGTCACTAGTCATGCACAGAAATGAAAAGATCAAGATTGTTTCCATAAAGACTGTCCCACATGGAAGTTGGCGGCGCATATGCATATAGTCTGGAACGAGATCCCTTTTATTATACCTCTCCGAGTCCTATAGTCTGCCATTGTACGGCGCAAAGACTGACTAGTACAAAAAAATTTCGATGGGGAGGCCTTGAAATTATGAATATTATGAATTATGAACTTGGATTGCGTCACTAGTCATGCGCAGGAGCGAAAAGATCAAGAGTGTTTCCATAAAGCCTGTCCCACATGGAGGTTGGCGGCGCACATGCATATAGTCTCGAACACAAATTATTTGTATTGACTTCTCCGAGAGAGGAGACATTTGTCTTCTCACGGAGCGGTTCCTACGGTTTGCACTGCGCAAAGACTGACTACTAGAAAAACGTTTCGAGGGCGAGGACCTTGAAATTATGAATATTCATAGTTCAAAGGTCCTTGGATCTAGAAACAATTTCTAGATCCAAGAACCTTTGAACTATGAATATTCATAGTTCAAAGGTCCTTGGACCTTGAAAAGTTTTCAAGTCCCACTTGCAGTATCTTCCTGGGATTTCAAGGTACTTCACGTGGTACAAATTGAAAGCTCTGGTGGTTGGCTGTTTAGGTTATGAATAATTAATGAGTATTTGAATTTGAATGATATCTTTTCCACTCTGATCTTTTTGGAAAAACGACTTTTGCCTGAACATTACTGTGTGATTTGCGTGAGAATCGCGTAGGTTTGGACGTCTTTGTTGCTTTCGGCTGCGAGAAATTATTTATTTTTTGTTTTCTGTGGAAGACTTAAAATGGTGCATTTGCGAACTTGATCTTCTCGCTTACGAAGACGCTTGAATTAGATCTTCCGTCCACTATATCATTTAAGTATTTTCAAGAAAATGGCGTGGTTTAGCAGTTCTGTGGCGCAGCCGTTTTTCCAGGTTTCTCTGCCAACAGTTTGACCTTGACCCCCACATCACGTATTATATATAAGATGACATCACTGTCGTATAATAAACGTGCTTGTTATGTCGTTGTTTTCTTTACAGCCATTAAAGCCACAATAAGGTCGTTCTACGGCACAAACGGACGGACCTGGTTGGATCACGTGAGATGCCGCGGCGACGAGGGCGACATATTTAATTGCTCGTCACATCCCTTTAATTCCCACAATTGCTATTCATCCGAAAATGCTGGCGTCAAGTGCTCAAACGAAACATTCGTCCGGGCTAACGTGTCACAACAAGCGAATCTTACAGGTGGGCATATAGCCATCTTTTGAATATAGGACATTTGCAGACATTGCAGGGAAGAAAGTTTTGAACGCAGTCTAAAATACAGTGATTTAATAAAGAAAATTATGTATTCAGCGGGCCATATCTCGGTCGCGTTTCAACCGATTTGCATCATTTGTTTGCATCCGATTCTCTTTTCACTTTGTCTTTGATTATTCGTGGACTAAAATTGGAAATACAACATTTTTCAAATTTATGACGTCACACTTGAGTACTCTATATAATTTAAGTTTTACAGATTGTGTAATGTTTTCTTACCAAGCGTTAAATGAATTATTGTTGTTGTTGTTGTTCATGTGTTTGTCCATTGGAATGCAGAACCCTTGTATCATTATGTATTGTGTCATTGGAAATCCAGCTTTTCCCATGTATCGAATAGTTTAATTCACCCACTTTCAGGTACACCTTAAGAGCCCTTGTCAGCCACTCCTTTGTTATTGTTTTCAGTCGATATCAGACAACTACATGTAATTACATGTAGAAATCTTCAAATGGTCTTCTAAAAACAAAGTTGTATTATTCATTTATCGAATTCAATCACAAATATTGCACTACTTTACCTAAATCAGCCGATGGAAATGGATGCTTTCTCTGTCTTGGTATGTTAATAGGATGGCAACATGGAGGCTGACAGAGGCTCTTTAATTGCTGGAGAAGGCCAAGGAATAACTATACAATGAATAATGCTCGCGTAATACTACTGGTACTTATAAGTTACAAAGGAATATTTGTACTACCCATTATACGTCTGAGAACAGATGACCTTAAAGAGTAGTGAGTTTTCGAAATACTAGGCGACGGGATCATGTTGGAAAGTGGTAACTTAAAGGAAGGCTGTCGCGCAACTGCGCAGCTGTTCTGCGCATCTCAAAACAAAGAAGTATCGTCCCGTAACGATGGCCAGCGAAGGCTGAAAACCACGAAAAAAATCCGTTTTAATCTCACTATTTCTCGATCCATCCGACCAAATGTTTACGTTTTACATATTCTTCAATAGTTTTCTGATAGGATGGTCTAGATAGTTTTGCTCAGTGACCGTTCCTCGAGCATGCGCGTATCGTGACAGCCCCCCATTAAGGCGCGCATTCTCAATGAAGCGGCTGCACGCCCGGCCCGCTGGAGGCAAGAGTCTCAAGCCCTGCTAACGCCAGGGCGGCCTCGTACTCAATATATCCAAATACTATTCTAAGGGTTTCTACAGACATTTCCTGCGAGTGATGTCGTAATCTAATCTTATCTTTTTTTACTAGGATTCGACGTCCGTCTTCGAGGATCTAGAAAGCGAGGTGACTTCGAAGGCCGTGTTGAGCTGTTTGTTAATGGAGAGTGGGGCTACATCTGTGATGACCAGTGGACCTTGAAGGATGCGGATGTCATATGTAGAGAGGCTGGGTTCCCCAGAGGTGCATGGAACACCGGTTGCTGTGGTTACTTCCAGGGCTCTATAAGACCAATCGTCCTCAGCGCGCCTGCTTGTGTGGGAGACGAGGAGACAATTCAGGACTGTCCCCACCCTGGTTGGGGGCAAGTCATATGCCAGGACAAGCGCCACGTTAGTGTGATATGCAAATATAACGAGTCTTTAGAGGCTCCAGTAGGTTAGTATTTGACTGCTACCATATTAGGTTCCTCCCCATCAGCGTACCCTGTGGTGTTTGGTTACCCTGTGGTGCGAAGGTTAGTGGCTGACACCATATTAGGTCCCTCCCCATCAGCGTACCCTGTGGTGTGGGTACCCTGTGGTGGTTGGTTACCCTGTGGTGCGAAGATAAGTATTTGGCTGACACCATATTAGGTCCCTCCCCATCAGCGTACCCTGTGATGTTGGTACCCTGTGGTGGTTGGTTACCCTGTGGTGCGAAGATAAGTATTTGGCTGACACCATATTAGGTCCCTCCCCATCAGCGTACCCTGTGGTGTGGGTACCCTGTGGTGGTTGGTTACCCTGTGGTGTTTAGGTTAGTATTTGACTGGCACCATATTAGGTCCCTCCCCATCCAGCATCAAAAGAGCGTCGCTTTTTAGAGACACATTTTCCCTTGCCTTGTACCTAGACGTCTCAATGTTGTTAAAAAGCCGCTGCATTATCGGCGGCGATTCCAACAGCATGATCTCGAGCGTGAAATTATGGAATACTTTGCTCGGAGTTACTGAGCATGCGCATGAGTAACAAGAGCCCGTGAAGCATTATTTTCGCTCCCAGAGCTCCCCGGCCAACCTCGACCCCAGGGTCTTCTCGGTCGTTTTTCAAAATGGCGGTTGACTCCAGAGAAGACCCTGGGGGAGGCTGAGTCACGTGACTATTGTTTGAGGACATGTGAACGAGTTTTGTCCTTTGTTTCGAAACGGTCATGTGACTCAGCCCCCCCCCCCCCCCCCCCCCCCCCCCCAGGGTCTTCTCTGGAGTCAACCGCCATTTTGAAAAACGACCGAGAAGACCCTGGGGACGAGGTTGCTCCCCGGCTCGTCACCTCGCGGGCAAGCTCTGTGACAGCCATTGACTGCCATTGACTGACAGCATGCGCGAGTTTTGATACAGAGCTATTCTACGTTTCCAGCACTTGCGCACTTTTGTCCGTTTTCCACGTGTTAATGCAATATTTGATGTAAGATTATCTCGAAAGCTTCTGTGATGTTGCGATATAATCCATCCAAAAGGCACCAATATTTAACAATTAGATTACGAGCTCGAGATTTCTAAATCGAGAGCGAGCTTGGAGCTTGACATCTGCAAGAAACGCAACTTTCGAGCACTAGTTTTTTCGGGCACTATTTGAGCACATTTTGGCGATTTTCCAGCGCAATCGGGACAAGCCTACCGGTGGGTTGGGATGCAAGACGAAAAAGGGTAACTTCTGATCTGAATCGTTCACATTTTTTTTAGAAAACTTCAAGCTGCGATTGCGTGACGGACGTGACGAAAGTGAAGGTCGATTGGAGATTGCCTACAACAACCGCTGGCATACCGTGTGTGACGATTATTGGGATATACTAGATGCAAAGGTAGCCTGTAGGGATCTTGGATACATTGACGCTTTCGCTGCTATAGGTAAAAACATTCAATCATTTACCCTGTGGTGTTTGGGTACTCTGTGGTTTGTGGGTACCCTGTGGTGTGTGTGTGTTTGTGAATACCCTGTGGTGTGTGTGTACCCATTGGTGTTTGGTTGCCTGTGGCGTGTGGGTACCCTATGGTGCCAATGCCTGCCGCGCGGAACTAGAAAGATTCAGGCCCCGAAGCATTTAACAATTATTGGATGAGGTTGAGCATGATAGTGAGACTTGTCAACGCCGAGGTTTGTGTTTTCTGCCGAAGCGAAGCTGGGCGGATAACACTAACTCGAGGCGTTAACAAATCTGACAAATAGTAAGTAAGTAAATCGTTTAGTTCAACACGGTTACATACTCACCCTAACAGTGGTCTGCCGATTGACCGTGCATAAATAAGCTACTGAGGCCCAAGAGGAGGCCAAGAGGCCCAGTAGCAGGATACCTATAAGTGAAGAAACAGAAAATAATGAAAATTGAAATGTTATAAGACAGAGTCAAGTTTTAATTTAAAATTAGATAGACTGGCCGCAGTCCTTGCTTCGCGTAGGATGGTATTCCACAATGCTGCCCCGCAGTAACTTTTTGCCAAAAATCTGTTTTAGGCTTTGGAAGAGCCAAATTTATATCAGAATTACGTAAATTCACCGTGTGTAAACTCACTTGTCATGCGAAAACCAAATTCAATAATCGTTTTATTATTCAGCAACCAGCAATTCTTGCCTAGCTAAACGAAGTCGACGATGAGGCCTTGCTCGGCGATACGGTTTTTCAACTTCAGCTTACGTCCATTGGTATTTTCCTCTTCGTATTCAATTCAAATAGACATAGTTGATGTTTAGATATCCTGAACAATGATCTCTCGGCAAAAATCATAACAGATTCAACAATATAGGTTGAATATTGGCAAAATTTGCTTTCGCTTGCGAAATGAAAACCAACATGGCAACCAAGCCTATTGGCTTGCGTTATGACGTCATTAGAGTGCATCAATCCTAATGTCTGCTGTATGACGTCATGCACTGCGCGCCAACAAGATCTCGCTGCGTACTCTTAGCCAATCAGAATCGAGATAGTGGCAGGGCTGAATAATAATAATACATCTTGGCAGTAGCTCATAAGTAGGAGCGTGCATCCCCAATGGGTGGCTCTCACATGTGTTTTTATAGTTTGGGCTATTTTTAGATTTTCGCGCGAAAAATCAACCAATCAGAGAGAAGTAAACAAATGACGTCATATACATGCAGCTGGCCAGAAACTCATAAGTAGGAGCGTGCACCCCAATGGGTGGCTCTCACATGTGTTTTGCAGCTTGAGCTTTTTTGGATTTTTGCGCGAAAACTTAAATCAATCAGAGACATGGGTACGAGAATTGCGATGTCTGTGTATGTAGCATTTTTCTCAATCAGTATAGACCTCCTCGGATTGGGCGTAATGTTGTCCCATTTCAGATCACGTTGCATTCCCATAAGTATTCTTTCTTTGTTCTTCTGCTGCGCCTCGTGAGTCCACAACATTTTGACCACTCTATTACGTCATTCCGTGGTATATAAGAGGACATACCATGGAAAATCAGAGGACATTTGTTAAATGTCCGTTGTGATTTTTTTCTCCGTTTGTTTGTTTGATTTTTTTCTCCGTTTGTTTTAAGAGAATACTATCAGTAAAATGAATCCTCCGTGGAATTTTCACGGGCATCAGCTAGTTGTTATTTATTATGATTTGCCCGAGGGCCGGGAAATCCTCACAGAGTGAGGCTCCAATTACTAGGTTCCCTGGTCAGTGTGGTGGATTGGTAAGTTGTAAGCCCTGTGGTTCTTTAACGTCCCTCTGGTTCCGATTAGTTTAGTGTATGTGAGAAACGGGACCTACGGAGACACGAAGGTCTAACCATTTGCAGATATTAGAAAGGAAGAACCTTCTCCTCAATTATTTAGAAAAGACCCTGAGTGTTGGTCCGGCCGGGGTTTGAACTCCCAACCTCCCGCACATAAGCCCGGCGCTCTACCACTGCGCTAACCGGTCTTCGGTTCGATTTTCAGATACAGCCCTGTTCGGACAAGGCTCTGGGAGCATTCTCCTTGACAATGTGCACTGTAGCGGTACCGAAGGCCGACTAATAGACTGCCCACATAACGGCCTCCTAAAGCATAACTGCCTTCCAAGTGAGGATGCAGGAGTTGTTTGTAGAAACAACATCACAGGGGACCCACTACCAAGTAAGTACAACTACCCAGAACACCCTGCGGCAGTATGTGTTTGAGAGTTAAATAGTCCAGTCATTCTATGGTTTGACCCGTCACTAATTGCAACAGAAGGTTTTTCTTCACAATATTGGTCAGTTGAACGTACTAAACAACAAACTAAAAGTCCTAAAAAAATCCTAGCACGGGAAAGCCTCTAAAATGAGCATCATTGATACGCGCGCTCTCCTGCAACATGAAAACGAGGCTAAAACCGGAAGTAGCGCTATTTTGCCCGTTTTAATAGTATTTTCTTCCCGATTTTCGAGGATTTGTCGTAATTCTATGACTGACAAGCTGTCTTATCAATTAATATGGTATTTGCATATCATTTACGCTTAAAAAGAGTGTTTTGGGTTTTCGGTCTTCTCCGCTTCCCTCATATGTAAATTGTTTACGAAGTTGCTAGGGGATGAAATACAAATTCACTACCGCCTGGTATGGTGTGGGGGTGCGACCGCCTGGTATGGTGTAAAATAAACGAACAAGTTGAAGTGATCCCCCTCTGAAAGTACTATGAATAACGCTCCTTAGAGCTGTTAAAAGTTTTCGTCACCCCCCACAACTCCCTATTTGAACTAGTGCTAGGCAGTTCATATAGGAAGCATAAAGGCCATGGCATGCCTCTTTCGGTGCGCGTGATTTTGATAAAGGCATTTCATCAAGCCCTGAAAAAATGTAGGAGAAAATGCCATTTTGTATATAGTTGACAAACCAGGTAGATTTTTTTCTTCCTCATGCGCCGCAAATTACTCATAACCTTTTCTAAGAGTAGGATAGGTGAATCCTACGATGTGCGTGAAGCGCGGAACAAATGACGCAAAGCGCGGAACAAATGACCCAAAGCGCGATGCAATTTTTATCGTATCCAGTTCTGAAAAATGCAAATGAATAAAAGTTGCTGCAATTGGTTGCAGCTACCCCTCTTTCGAGAGATCCCCCTTTCGCTCGCCCAAACATAGAAAAATCGTATTACTCCTCCTGGCGATAAATGATCACCAGCCCTTGACGTGCGGCGCCTTATGTTGTAACAAGAAGGAGTTTGGTTTTAGGGGAGGTTATTTACACGATCAAAATTCTGTTATTTGTGCCCGGGATTGCCACAGTATCATCACCGCGCTCTTCGCTAGCATTATTTGTTCACGTACTCCTTTTTTTTCCCGTATGACCATTAAATCCGTCCTATTGGTTGCGCATTGCTCACTGCATATCACGGCAAACTTCAGCCATTTGGGGTTCGGATTTATTTGCTGGCAGTGTACCGGCGGCAAAGAAAAAAATGTCATTTGAATTCCAAGTTGAGAAAAAAAAAAAGAAAGTGTCAAAATAGGGTACACACTAGCCCTTCTGGCTGATTTCAAATGTCGCACCCCGTGTAAGCGTGACACCGAAACAAACATGTGCTCTCTACGCGAACGAGCAGGGATAGGTGGCCCGTGTAACAGCGCTATCGTAGTGCGTATGCAAACCGCAAACAGAAATTAGTATGTTAGTCTCTCGACAGAGCAGTTCAGGGCCGCACTTGGGCAGACTTTTCTGACTTTGCAATATAAAGCTTTGCCAGCTGATTGACTAAAACACAACAGCGCCGACGAGCAGCCTTAGCGCTGTCTTTTTTGCCAGACTTTTGTAGGAACAATAGAATTCGCTGTCAATGAAATATAAACTCTAAACAGAGGCAGAAATAGGAAAGCAATGGCAAACCTATTTCACGCTAGTGCTACCCAGGCCGGGGGGGGGGGGGATGATTGATAAGGAAAAGCGGACCAACGTGGTTTGAATGCATTTTTATTGAGAAACCGCTGTCAAAAGTCGCTACGAAAAGCAAGTATAATATCTGCCTGTATGCCAAAGTTATCGCAGTCTTCTGTTTGCCCATTTAATCACTAATTAATCATTTTTTAGTATCCATTCTCTTTTGGCCCGCCTGAATTCGAAAAACGAAGCCCTTTTATGTGGACCTTTTTGTCACTTGGATGTGTGTGTGTGTGCGACCACAGTCTTAGAGCAAAACACTTTGCCTAATTTTCGGCAAATCTTTGCTGGAAAATTATTATGTGGCAAAAATGAAAACTTTGCTCCTCTGAAATAATATGACAGGGGCGTAGCCAGGGGGGGCCGGGCCCCACCCTTTCTCAGAAATTTTCCCATACATTTACTGTATTTGCTGGAGAAAATTTTTGCATTTTCGTCCCATGTTTTCACTATCCGGCCCCCCCTTCAGAAATTCCTGGCTACGCCGTTGTATGATACAAAATTATTGGCTAGAACCACTTCAACTGACTCGTTCGTGTAATCAGTGAATGTAGCGTTCAGTACAAGCAAATAAACTTTTGAAAAACTCATGCTCATTGTTTTTCTAAAATTGCTCTTTTAAAATCGAAGAATTAGATATTTCTACATAGAATACATTGCCATGAAATGGCTCAATATAAATTTGGAAAAAACACTCGCAGTCGCCTTTATTAGTGTGTGCATAATTAGCAGGGAAAACCCTCACTGCTAATCCCGCGTACTCTCGACAAAACCGCTCCAGAGAGTTGAGTTGACGGCTGATTCTTAGGTATGTTTACCTGTAGAAAGATGATTTCTAATCTTCATATAGTAACTGAGGCAATTCTTCCCGAGCGGTTCTTAAGTGACTCTCTCTATTCAGATGCTTGTGTGGCGGCAAAGAAACGCAACACTTTTAGTAGTGACGGGCTTTACTCAATTAGGTAGCTATTGTAGCTAGACCTTCGCATTCGTAGCAGATTCAATCAACTTTATTTTATATTCATAATAATGTAAACTCAGTTTGTTTGAGGCAGATTGTGGTGTCAAAACATGCGAGCAAGAAAATTGCGAGTTCAACATTCTTATTAATGCTCAACTTGCTCAAGAAATTTTCAGCAAGAAATACTCAGCAGTTTGAGAGAAAAATAAAAAAATGAAATGAAACTTAGTCTACATGATTAATATTAATATTAGGATTGAAATTTTGGATATCATTTGGACATTTCCTTGCACAAAAGAAAGAAATCTTGGATAATATTTAGGAAGTATTATGCACAGCCTCGTTTTCATGCAGAAAAAAATCCTTTCCAAGGCGACCTAAAAAACGCTATTTTTCACCGTGTTCCCGTGATAGGATTTCTTAGGACTTTTAGTATGTTATAAAGGGGGACTTTCTGCACCTGAAACCGTCGAGAAACCTTCTGTTGCAATTAGTGACAGGTTGACCCCTTTTTTTTCATAGAATGACTGGACTAAAAGAGCCTGTGTCAGCCGCCATTTTGAACATACCAAGTCGGAGAAAGCATCCATTTCCATCGGCTGTTTTAGAGAATATATAACAATGTTCTCGATTGAATTTGGTAAATCAAATCTGAAACTTTGTTTTTAGATGTTTATTAAGGGACTTCTAGACGAAATTCGTCTTCTGATATCGAACAAAAACAATAACAAAGGAGTGGCTGTCACGGGCTGACTTTAAGCACACCAGGGGCTCACAAATAGGGACGTTCTTCTCTGGTATTGCCCTATTGATAAGGCATTTTGAATGACCTAGTTATTTAAAAAAATAGGTTTACCGCTAAATTAAGACCTGTTTTGTTCCAAGGGGCCTGGATCAAACCACACGTAGCCCGCGCGTAGAAAACTACAACGCTATGTTGATATGCCCGAATTTATTTCCGCGTCATCTTTCCCTGAGTAACTTAGAGCTCGAACTATATTTCGGCCAAGGGGCCTGGGGCAAACCACAGGTAACCTTGATATGCCTGAATTATTTCCGCCATTTTTCGCTGAGTAACCTTGATTCAACTTAGAGCTCGAGCTTTTTTTTCTCGGCCAAGAGGCCTGGGGCAAACCACCCGCGCGTATTCGCCAAAAACGACAAGGCTACCTAAACGCTAAAACGACAAGCCAGTTTCGGAGGACTCCTTCATATTGGCTCCTGTCGAAAGTAAATCAGATTTTGTTTTTGACTGAACATCACCACTTTGCTCTCCTAGCCAATCAGACTGCAAAAAAAAAAAAAAAGAGAACTTGCGTTTAGTCCTGCAGTCGTAAGTGTTTTGTTCGGTCACAACTAAACTCGAGTCGTAAATACTTCTCTCCTTTGTTGGCTGCTGAATGGGTTTCGTTTCTGATTGGCAAAGTGTATTTACTTCGCCTCCTGATTGGTTTGTTGTTGAATGGGTTTCGTTTCTGATTGGCTAAGTGTATTTACTTCGGCTCCTGATTGGTTGGTAGTTAATGGGTCTCGTTTCTGATTGGCTAAGTGTATTTACTTCGCCTCCTGATTGGATGGTTGTTGAATGGGTTTCGTTTCTGATTGGCTAAGTGTATTTACTTCGCCTCCTGATTGGTTAGTTGTTGAATGGGTTTCGTTTCTGATTGGCTAAGTGTATTTACTTCGTCCCCTGATTGGTTAGTTGTTAAATTTGTCTCGTTTCTGATTCGCTAAGTGTATTTACTTCGCCTCCTGATTGGTTAGTTGTTGAATGGGTTAAGTTTCTGATTGGCTAAGTGTATATACTTTACCTCCTGATTGGTTGGTTGTTGAATGGGTTTCGTACTTTGCGTTTAGTTTTCGACACTCATCTGAAATCAACTCTATCAAGTAAGTGGTGTCATTTTACGAGTCCGTACGGGCTACCTGTGGTTTTATATTCTCGGTCCAGGTCCTTTGGCCGAAGGAAAAACAAAATGGCGACCAAGAGAGAGATGGTTCTCGAACATCTGCAAGTTTTGGTGGATTTTCCTTCTATAATTGTCTGCAGACCTTCCAAATAAGGAAAAGGGGGATTTCCTCGTTGGAGGTTTAGCACCACACACGGGCCGATTTTTCGTCGCAAGACACACAATCCTGACTGATCGGCTCGTGTGGGTTGACTCGCGACGAGTTAACGACAAAATAACCACTCATGAGATATCGTCGAGATCGGCCCGTGTGTGGCGGCGCGTGATAATCTTACGACAGAAAATCCTGTCGAGATCGGCCCGTGTGTGGCGGCGCGCGATAATATTACGACAGAAAATCCTGTCGAGATCGGCCCGTGTGTGGCGGCACGCGATAATCTTACGACAGAAAATCCTGACAAGATCGGTCCGTGTGTGGAGGCACGCGATAATCTTATGACAGAAAATCCTGTCGAGATCGGCGCGTGTGTGGCGGCGCGCGATAATCTTACGATAGAAAATCCTGTCGAGATCGGCCCGTGTGTCGGGGCGCGTGATAATATTACGACAGAAAATCCTGTCGAGATTGCCGTGTGTGGCGGAGCGCGATAATCTTACGACAGAAAATCCTGTCGAGATCGGCCCGTGTGTGGCGGCACGCGATAATCTTACGACAGAAAATCCTGTCGAGATCGGCTCGTGTGTGGCGGCGCGCGATAATATTACGACAGAAAATCCTCAACAAAATATTATAAATAAGACAAGTGATCTACATGAACAACTCAGAATCCTATGTTATAATATTATTTAGTCTTAGAAAGAAAAAGGAACTGAAATTTGCATTATATAGGCATTCTTACGGAAGATTTAATAGATTTCGCTATCAAATTTCTAAGTTTGAAAACTGTTCAGCCTGATAAGAAATTAAAAATGTCATTTCACAATCCAATTCCATCCGCTCGATAGCACACGAAAATACTCCAAATTTGTACTCATCTTGTGCCTGAAAGGTTACTTGACAAACCTAGACGACTATTTTGCTCATTTCTTGTGAATCTGACTGCATTTAAGCGACCTAAATTAACCCTAAAAACGTGTAACATCGTGACAGTGCTCCTAAGGCCGCCACACACGGGCCGATTCCGACAGGATTTTCTGTCGTAAGATTATCGCGCGCCACCACACACAAGCCGATCTCGATAGGATTTTCTGTCGTAAGATTATCGCGCGCCGCCACACACGGGCCGATTCCGACAGGATTTTCTGTCGTAAGATTATCGCGCGCCGTCACACACGGGCCGATTCCGACAGGATTTTCTGTCGTAAGATTATCGCGCGCCACCACACACAAGCCGATCTCGATAGGATTTTCTGTCGTAATATTATCGCGCGCCGCCACACACGGGCCGATTCCGACAGGATTTTCTGTCGTAAGATTATCGCGCGCCGCCACACACGGGCCGATTCCGACAGGATTTTCTGTCGTAAGATTATCGCGCACCGTCACACACGGGCCGATTCCGACAGGATTTTCTGTCGTAAGATTATCGCGCGCCGCCACACACGGTCCGATCTCGACAGGATTTTCTGTCGTAAGATTATCGCGCGCCGCCACACACGGTCGATCTCGAGAGGATTTTCTGTCGTAAGATTATCGCGCGCTGCCACGCACGGGCCGATTCCGACAGGATTTTCTGTCGTAATATTATCGCGCGCCGCCACACACGGGCCGATTCCGACAGGATTTTCTGTCGTAAGATTATCGCGCGCCGCCACACACGGGCCGATCTCGACAGGATTTTCTGTCGTAAGATTATCGCGCGCCGCCACACACGGGCCGATCTCGACAGGATTTTCTGTCGTAAGATTATCGCGCGCTGCCACGCACGGGCCGATTCCGACAGGATTTTCGGTCGCAATATTATCGCGCGCCGCCACACACGGGCCGATTCCGACAGGATTTTCTGTCGTAAGATTATCGCGCGCCGCCACACACGGGCCGATCTCGACAGGATTTTCTGTCGTAAGATTATCGGGCGCCGCCACGCACGAGCCGATTCCGACAGGATTTTCTGTCGTAAGATTATCGCGCGCCGCCACACACGGGCCGATCTCGACAGGATTTTCTGTCGTAAGATTATCGCGCGCTGCCACGCACGGGCCGATTCCGACAGGATTTTCTGTCGTAAGATTATCGCGCGCTGCCACACACGGGCCGATCTCGACAGGATTTTCTGTTGTAAGATTGTCGCGCGCCGTCACACACGGGCCGATTCCGACAGGATTTTCTGTCGTAAGATTATCACGCGCTGCCACACACGGGCCGATTTTTCGTCTCAGGACAAAAACTCCTGACTGATCGGCTCGTGTGTGGTGACCCGCGACGAGTTTACGACAAGATTTTCGTCCGCTCGTCTTATCAAACATGTTTGATTTTCAAATCGTCGCCGACAAAAAATCGGCTCGTGTGTGGCGGCGCGCGATATTTTGTCGTAAGCTCGTCGCGAGTCACCACACACGAGCCAATCAGTCAGGATTTGTTGTCTTGCGACGAAAAATCGGCCGTGTGTGGTGGCCTTAACGTATGATTTTTTCAACAGATACTGATCCGTACGTGTTGGTTGCGGAACATTATCGGAATCACCTCACCCAAATTATCCCAGACAGCGCAAATGTATTCGTCATCCGCATTCCAGTTGCTATTGATTCCTACTTCCCCGTCTTTGTAACTATGGACAGATCAAACCAATCGCATGCCGATATATACTACAGTACGAGTGGATGGGAAATAAGGAGAACCAACCTAATAGGAGGACCTGATAAGAGGCTAGTTCACTACTCTGGTTATATATCTGGGTTTGCTGTGGATCCAAAGGCAGGGTGCGCCATGCTGTATTTCTCTGATATCTGGGCCAATCGATGCATGGTTACCAAACTGGACGGAAGTAGCCTTCCATTTAAATTGTTTGCAATTCAGCATCCCATGGATATGGTCCTTGATCTAGCGGAAGGGTATGTATCAACATCTAAGACTCCGTCCACACGTATCCGAATATTTTCGAAAACGGAGATTTTTTTCTCCGTTTTTAAAAAAATCCGTGTCCACACGGACCGTATTTAAATAGCATTTGCTCGTCCACACGTATACGCGAAAACGATTCGAATACGCAAGACTTCGCCTATCGGGCATGCGCGGGATGCGAGCGCTGCGCCCTTCGAAAGCAAGTGCACTGGACCCTAACTTTGACGTCATCGTATTTGAAAACCTCCGTTTACGATAAATGTTCGTTTTTAAAAATCTACAGTCTGGAGAGCGTTTTTGAAAACCTCCGTTTTTGTGCTCGAAAACGCCTTATACGTGTGGACGGGAGGCGCAAACGGACGGGGAAGGGATCTAAGGGACGGAACATTAAAAAAGTGATGGGGTCATATCAAGATAATTGTGTCGTTTTTGTCGGTGGCAACCCGTACGTGACGCGGGCTACCTGTGTAGGTATTTCCCGGTTCCTGGGGACCAAAACAAAGATGGCGACCTACACTAACACCGTTTCTCTCCAAAATCTGTAAGTTTTTAAGAATTTTTTGGCAATTTAGGGTAAGAAATGAGCTTGGGAAAATGGAATTGAATTATGATAAAAGTAGAAACTTCCATATAAAGAAATTTTAGAAAACGACATATTCCAACGAGATCTATCTTGATATGCTCCCGGCTCTGTACGAATATTTTTCAGTCATTTATGACTCAGGAATGTTTTTTAGCCTGATCGAATTTTTTTCCCTCTGTTTTGAGCTCTCTCGATTTGTTTTTTACTTTTTGCCTCCCCCATCGGTTTTCTATGGTCCATCCGTGAATGAACAGATCAATTGTCGTCGATTTTTACTTTTTGCCTCCTCCCATCGGTTTTCTATGGTCCATCCGTGAATGAACAGATCAATTGTCGTCGATTTGATCAATTTCCTTTTGGCGGCGTTGTCGTAGTGCCCGTGCTCTCCGTGTTTATTGGAAAACGATTGAGCAATGCTAGTGATTGAGCCCACTTCGAGGGGTGGCGAATGGTCAATGCGAGAATTCCGAGAACGCGAGAACGCCGCTTTCAAAAGCCGAGATCGAGAACTCGATTTGAGATTCACCATATAAACACAACAAACTGGAAAATCCGAGATCCGAGACGACCTGAAAAAAAATCCGAGATTCGAGAACGGCAAATTTAAAAATACGAGAATTCGAGAACGCCTAAAATTTCGCGAGAAAACAGTTTTTTTTGAAGGACCATTCGCCACCCCTACTTCGTTGTTTGTTGTAGTAGTAACGACTTGGAGCTCCGCTTTAAGGCAGTGCTTAAAGCTATATATTATAAGGTTTCGTTATTTAGTAGGTCGAAATGGTTGTTTTTGCTGGGTGCTCATATTCACGTCTAAACGACCAACGTCTTTGTTATCCAGTTTTTCTGGTTCATCACGAGGCTAATTCTATCAGCGTCTAAATTAGCATATTTAATTATTTGTCTGCTTAGCTTCGAAACAGGGCCTCTGTTTTGGTAAAAAAAAGTGTTCGCAAGAGTCAGGAGCCCACCAATATTGATGGGCTCCCAGGAGTCCATTACACGGAGTGGCGACCTTTCAGGGAACTATCCATAAGACCGCTTATAGAATTTGTGCGAAAAATAGAAACAACACTATAAAAATTCGGTGAGATAATAAGGAAACATGCGGTCGCATCGAATCGCATGAACCTCATGAATCGCGTGTACACTATTTCATGCGATTGGCGAGACTGAAGAGATCGAAGAGATTATATGGAAACCAGCCTTGAGTAAAGAAAAAAAATGATTACACAGAGAAGTGGGAGGCGTTTGGGAGACTCAATGTTTTGTCTGTTTCCTATTCTTTGTAGCAAGATGTATATTATATCCGGGGGAAGTTCCCCCGCTGTGTACAGGGCTGACATGGACGGAAGCCACTTGGCGATCATTGTCAACATGTCAAGGAATGCAAAACCCAGGGGACTAGCACTAGATACCGTTAACAAGCTCATTTTCTGGTCTGAATTACGCGAAGATGGCACTTCGCTGATAAACTACTTTAGTACTACAACGCAAGGTAAGGGTGGTCATTGTTATTTGGGCCATGCCCCTGTTCTGCGCACCGCGCTTATCGCTGTACAAGCTAGCACGTCCTAATTTGTTCGACAACGTCCGCGCCCGAGAGATAAACAACATAGACAGTCTTTATTTATGCACGGTTAAAATACATCAGTAAATTACAGATAACTAATAAAACACAGTTATTGCTACTGGTTTACTTGTTTTGCCGTGTGAAAAAAGCTCTCTCTTGAAATACGCTAGGGAAAGAGTACTTTTTGGTAGCTTGGTCAATTTTTGTACCATAAATCCTAGCATCAGGCTTCGCTTTCCAACATGAGCAAAACTCACACGCTGCTTGGCCTCGTTTTTATGCGGAATAAATCGGCTGAAAAC
Organism: Scolanthus callimorphus; assembly: GCA_033964015.1. Lineage (NCBI taxonomy): Eukaryota > Metazoa > Cnidaria > Anthozoa > Actiniaria > Edwardsiidae > Scolanthus > Scolanthus callimorphus. The sequence goes on from CM066911.1 coordinate 18,520,660, forward strand.
TCAAGATGGCGCATGTGTGACAAAGGCGAATTTCTACAAGTAGCCCTTTAATAACATATAAAAAAATAAAAAAATCGCGCGTTTTCCTCTTCTAAATAGCACAGTGACCCTTTACCTGTATACCACCAAAGAGGAGAGAAAAGATCAATAGTCCGTTTCGAATTCTCTACTCTACCGCTTAATAGGAATCAACGGCGCATAAATACAGCAGGAGCCTCAATTTGAAGCCGAAAAAGTTGTGAATACCAGCGAGTCAGAAAAATTTCCTCAAGTTTGTCTATTGTCTCAATTCAAGGTTTATCAGTTTCTCGTCGGTATTCACAACTTTTTCGACTTCAAATTGAGGCTCCTGCTGTATTTATGCGCCTTCGATGCATATTCAGCGGTAGAGTAGAGAATTCGAAACGGGACTATAGTAGACCATTATTTATGTTTCTGTCGATGGCGCTGTACGGACATTTAAGTAAAGCAAAAGTACGAGCTTCGAGCTTCTTGGCACAGCGAACGATGTTTCTCGAGTATCTGCAAGTTCGTGAATTGGGTCCACCCAATCTTAAAGTTTATCGACAATCCTCCTTTGCCAATATAACTTAAAAATTACTTTCTATTAGGAAAAACAACAACAGCAAACAAGATCGACAGAAGAACCTGAAACCTACTTTACTATATATTAACAGAAACATATAAGTGAGTTGAAACGTATAACAGCGCGACAACCTGCGAACAACTCGCGATCAATAAACACCATACTTGGAAAGCATCAGGTTCTTCGTTTAGCCAATCAGCAACGGGCCGGAGATTTGATTCGTCATATTTTCTGAAAACCCACCAAAAATGTTTTTATCATAACTATTGCTGTTCTCGTAATATGATTGGCTGATTTGCCATGGTAAATAAGAGTGCATACAACGCTGTTTGTATCAACGCGCGCGCGCTTCTAAACCAACGGAAAACAGTTCGAATGCGCGTGCCATCCCAACGGAAAAGTATTATATGAATTTTGATTGGCTGCACGCAAGGGTATTGTTTTCCTAATATGGTGTTTAGTGATTGTGAGTTGTTCGCTGGTTGCCACATCAGATTCATTCGTCTGTTACACGTTTCAACTAAGTTATATGTTTCTGATATTAATTATCCACTGTATCTTTTTTTTCTCTAATCAATGACTTGTTAGCCTCGGTATCCCGGTATTAATAGTGGCAGTGACCATCTCGAAAGATTAACCCTTTCAGTCCCATAGCATTTTCCCTAATATTCCTATTTTATGAGGACAAACAGACACACCCCTGCCCATTTTTGCATATCTGTACCACGTTTCTGGGTTTCCTGTTTTTCATTGAGAGGGGGGGCTGGGGCTTTTTGTAGAGCTTTGCCGCTGACCCATAATTTGCTTTCCAACGGCGGGAAGCTATCACACAGGTTAGACTTCTGATAAAACGGTCAAAAATACAACTAAAATTCCACTCAGAAGAGGCCATAGGACATCATTAAGTCTATTATGGACAATACATTTGTGCTGTGCTTCAAGTAAGAAGTATGGCTGAGGGGTTTCATTGACTTTTTCCACTGTTCTTCTGAGAGCTGTTGAAACATTTTGGTGAAAGAAACCCTGGCTCCTCTCTAGTGGAATCTTTTTGCCTCAGCACAGAGTTCTTAGGAATCTGTGTTTTAGACATAAAAAGCAAGCAACTGAGGATGCTTTTGCTTTTAATTGTTGCAGGGCAAAAAGACTTATATAAATCTTTCGTCTAACCTGTCAATACAGGGGGAACCGCTGTGAAATTTCATTGGTTTACCACAGGTATCCCAAGCGCTAGGGTTTTGTGTGGCTTTGTTGTTCAGTCGCTTCAAAGTTCAAAGCGCCATATTTTCCTTGAATGTACACTTGCAGAGGAGAAATTTCAGGTCAGAGCTAAGGATTAAAGGTACTTTTAAGTTAAGTCTGTGGCTTGTTGATTGTGTTTGATTTAGTTTAGAAATTTCCGCGAAAAAAAACGGCTCCTTGTGCTCAGTGTAGCGTGTGTTTTTGCATGTCAAAAATCGCGAGTTATTTTGTGAAATCAAGTGGTTGTTTCTGTGAGAAATCCGAGCCTCTGATCCACTTGTCTTTTCTGGTCAGTAGAAAAATCACTCTTCTACACAAATCACCAGATATTAAGTGTCATTTTGCCGTGAGTTTTATGATAGACACTTTAAAGTTCCTGAGTGTACAAAAGGGTGGTTTGGGCCAGTTTGGGATTGAAAGGGTTAAGCTACTATGGTCACTGCGTACCTTTACTTTTTCTCCTATCTAATTGTAATGCTCTTTTTTTCTCTTTTTGGATGTATTTCTCTTCTATTGTAAACAATTTAAACAAACAAACAAAATAGTGCACAATAAACTGAACCTGAACCTGAACATATGTAAAATTGTAATTTTACACATTTACCATCTACCGTATTTGTTCGAATAAGCGCCGTGGAGCTTATTAAATTTTTGCGCTTGTTCGAGGGCGGCGCTTTTTAGCGGAGCTCCTAAGCGGCCGAAGGCCGCAGAGCGGAGCACCATAGGTATCGCAGGAAGAATACAATAGAACTCCGGTATACGATCGACTTCATTTTCATGGTCAAAATGTACTGCGGACCCACTCGGCTGCGCCTCGTGAGTTCACAACATTTTGACCACTTTATTACGTCATTCCGTGGTATATAAGAGGACATACCACGGAAAATCAGAGGACATTTGTTAAGTATACCACGGAACGCGCCATCATCAGCGCGCGCGCTAAAAACAACCAACATAAACAACATTTTGCTGCGCGCGCGCTACTGTTTTTGTATTTATTTTTGCCTTTTTGTTGTGGTATAAAACAAATGTCCTCTGTTTTTTCGTGGTATGTCCTCTTATATACCACGGAATGACGTGATAAAGTGGTCAAAATGCACTGCGGACCCACTCGGCTGCGCCTCGTGAGTCCACAACATTTTGACCAATTAATGACGTCATTCCGTGGTGTATAAGAGGACATACCACGGAAAATCAGAGAACATTTGTTAAATCTATCCAACCTGGGGATTTCCAACGTTTTGCAACGTTGGCAATTCGGCATTTTCTTGATTTGTGATTTTCTTCCTCTAAGGCGCGGTAATTGAGACACTGGACACCGCTGACCATGCCAAGGGCGTCTATGCTCTGACATTCAGTAACGGAGTGCTTTATTGGACCCAGTCAAAATCAAGCGGATGGGGACAGATCAAAAGTGTTACCATTGGAACTGAAACTAAGCTGCATTCCGATAATCTTTTTGATCCCCGAGGGATTTATGTTATTGATGGGCAATATACACAAACAAGTAAGTATATGTTTGTTATTATTATACGACTGTGACGTCATTTTATCTTAAAAGGTCAAAATTGAGTGCAGATATGGAGCCGTATTACACTGTAGAAAACAGGTTACGAACCGTTTTTGCGCTCGCAGTTGAATGAATTCCCGACCGTGTCGCTAGTTAAATCACGTACGTTTTTTTAGTGAATCTTGTAAAGAAAAGAAGATGTTTTTGTTCGTCGTATAATAAATAACTCATTAGATGTTTTTTCATGTAATACTGGCGAACATTTTACTCGTTGCTCGCATTTTTCCTCACCCCTGCGGGGCTCGGAAAAATACGCCCGCAACTCTTAAATTATCCGCCCTTATTATATGGATGCCAGTGTTTTACCGGAAATAAAACACTCGTATTTGCCATATCTTCACTAGTGAAAATATGAAAAAGTTATGTACCGAATGTCCCGGATGTGCGCGTTTGCAGTGTTGTTTTCCTGACTTCGTCTGCAGTGAAATCTCGCTCGCTCGGTCACACGAAATTTATGCCACAAATCTAAGTTTTGTTCTAGTTGTAAAGAGAAAAACCTTATTTCAACTATGGCAGAGAAAGCTACAGCAACACAAAAAGGGAAATTAGTTCTTAACGACACTGGGAATCAGAAAGATTGAGGGAGCATTTCACAAATAAACAATTTCGACTTTACCAAGTGAGTTGTTCAATTTGTAATATTTTGCCGCTATGTCAATTCTAATCCATATAATAAAAAGAACATTACACGGTGGCGCGAAGATATGGATTTCATTTTCTCGTGTCAAAAACAATATTTTACTCACTCGCTGCGCTCCACCGTGTAATATCCTCTATGTATTACATGAAAAAACATCTAATCAGATTGTATAAACCAACTAATGGTCTATTACAAATCCTGCATTCTGATTGGCTGAACTACTAATGGTCTATTAGTGATAGACCGTACCTGGCAAAACCACCACATTTCTTTGCAAGAAAACTTGATTTTTTCAACATAAAATAATGGAATTCATTGCCAAAACCGACCAACTAGTTGGTTTATACTAAAACAATTAGACCTCGAGGTCGAATGTGCTATGATATCATTAGACCCTTCGGCCTCATGGTCTATTCATCATAGCACGTGATTTTACAACGTTCTCGTGTCTCTCCCAACATCACGCGTGCTCTATTGAGCCGATAAAGTCATAGGCCGAATTCACACCTAGAGTTTCCCGTCTGAGACGAGTTTCTCGTATTGAATGTGTTCCCTGTTCTTCTGTGATCACGCGAAAAAAAAACATTTTTGAAGGAGAAAATTCAGACTGATAAGAAGCTTGTGTTTCCGACTAGAATTCACATAAGACAGGAATTGTTTCTGACGAGAAACTCGTCTCTAGTGTGAATTCGGCTATGGAGTTATTATCTTCCTGCTGTTGTTGTTGATGGCCGTGGCATTGATGATAACGGCGATGGCGATGATCATGATGAGATCATCAAGATGATGACGACGCCTGACATATTTCTGTTGTTTATTTTAGCAAACATTTGTGAAGCCTGTGAGTGTCACTTCTGTCTGCGGTCACCTTCTGGTCCAACATGCGTCTGCGAAAGTTCCTCTGTGATGGACCCGGAAAACAACAGATCATGTACGTATGCACAGGGAGCCCATCAACAGGAGCCTCCATCAATTGCTCTAGGTCTAGTCATATGCACAGGGAGCCCATCAACAGGGGCCTCCATCTGTTCCTCTAGGTCTAGTCATACGCACAGGGAGCCCATCAACAGGGGCCTCCATCTACTCCACTAGGTCTAGCCATATGCACAGGGAGCCCATCAACAGGAGCCGCCATCTACTCCACTAGGTCTAGCCATATGCACAGGGGGCCCATCAACAGGAGCCGCCATCTACTACACTAGGTCTAGCCATATGCACAGGGAGCCCATCAACAGGAGCCGCCATCTACTCCACTAGGTCTAGCCATATGCACAGGGAGCCCATCAACAGTAGCTTCCATCTACTCCACGGTCTAGCACAGGAATAGAAAAGTCTTTTTTTAGATTGTTGATTTTGAATTTAATTTATCGTAAACTACTCGCGGAATTAAAGTAATATTGAGTTATCGTAAATCATAAAAATTAATACTCACAACTTTTTAACCCAAATCATATCGAGTTTTATCGATTCTTAGAGGTTTTTATCGACTTTTCTATGTTTTGTACAAGATTTATACTACATCAATACTATCGATGAGAATCGATTGAACTCGATATAAAATCGATTATTTTACAATCGATTCGATGTTTTTATCGATTCCCGATATTACTCGATTGAAAAGTATAAGCCTAGTTGGAAATTAAATTTCGTGTTACTGTTCGACTACGTCAACCGGGCCATTTTGTAAGACGTTAGCCAATCAGAAATCGAGTACAGAACAAAGGTTCTTGAATTTCTTGAGATGTCAGACATCGAAATACTCGCTTTTCTCTTAAAATTGTGAAAATTATGAGCAAAAATAACTTCAAAACACTTTGTTACTCATCGTCAGACGTATTGCAGGTATTAAATTTCCTTGAAATGGTTTGAATCTATAAATGACAAACTTTTACGGGATGGCCCGGTTGACGTAGTCGCACAGGAAGTGCGCATGAATCAGATCTTTTGTTTAACTTCTCTTTGTTCTTGTGAAACAAAAGATATCAATAAATTCGGACTAAAATTGCATGCGCACTAAACATGAAGTTTAAACTCCAACTGGGCTTATTCTTGCTAAATCGATTGTTATCGATCATTATAAAATAATTGAGATAGTTCGCGCGCTCTGATTGGTCGAGAGCTGTGTTTCAAAACTCTATGAAGATCATAAAAATGACGCCGTAACGCGGCAAATTGTTTGAAAATGGCGGATTTTTTTTTTTCCAAACTTCGACTTTTCGTTCCCGGACGAGCCCTATGAAGAGGATCAGCCTTCTGTGTTTAACCACCAGCAGAAAAGAAAAATCGATTTGCCGAGCTCTCCGAGTCGGATTTAGACAACCTTCTTGAAAACTCGTCAACAAACTTCTCCTCCCGCGTAGATTATTGCTCTCGCTTTAGAAATTATTTTATAAAAGAAACAAAACATTTTATCTGTGCCTTCATAGAGTTTTGAAATCCTTGGCGTTGTTTGGGAGAATTCGAGAGCAGATCATGAAGCACGAGACGTGATAAGTCGGATATTCACTTAAGGGTCTAAATTTCTTTATTTCTCGTTTAGGTGTGGAAAAAGACTTTCTAGTTGTTGCCGATGGCTGGTACGGTTATTTGGTCAAACTCCCCGGGGACACTGTTGATGGCCAAGACTTCACCCATATAAATGTGCCAAACCCATCACCATTTTTCTTCCCTTATGCCGTATCCTGTGACGCAGTAGAGCAGAGAATTTACTACGTAGAAGACACTGGTGGCATATACCGGGTGTATTACAATAAATCCGACCATGACGTTATTTTACCGCCCACCGTTAGCTACTACCGAAAGACGGAGTTCAGGATAGAAGTGGATCCGACTGCAAGGCTATTATATCTGATCGATTCAGTGAAAAAGATACTTTGCGTATGTAACTTGAAGAACGCAACAATTCAAAAGACACTAACGAGTACAGAGAAACTCGGCGAGGAGTTGGACGACATTACTCTTGATCACAAGGGCGGGTAAGTAACCAAGGATAGCTTCTCCCACCTTCACACCCGAATTTGCAATTATAATCAAAACACTCTAGAGAATGGCACGCAAGGCTCCGTTCACACTTGGTGCCCAGACACGGTGACTGAGTATAAGGCTGCGTACACACTAAGCCCGAATTTAGGTTTGGGCACTCGAAAAACTGGCCGGATTGTTCACATAGTTTTTCGGGCACAGCACTGGTGTCCGAGTACAAGAGGTCCGGACCAAGTGTGTACACAGCATTATACTCAGACACTGGTGTCAGGGTGCCAAGTGTGGACGCAGCCTTATACTCAGGCACTGGTGTCAGGACACCAAGTGTGTACGCAGCCTTATACTCAGGCACTGGTGTCAGGGCACCAAATGTGTACGCAGCTTTATACTCAGGCACTGGTGTCAGGGTGCCAAGTGTGTACGCAGCCTTATACTCAGGCACTGGTGTCAGGGTGCCAAGTGTGTACGCAGCCTTATACTCAGGCACTGGTGTCAGGGTGCCAAGTGTGTACGCAGCTTTATACTCAGGCACTGGTGTCAGGGTGCCAAGTGTGTACGCAGCCTTATACTCAGGCACTGGTGTCAGGGTGCCAAGTGTGTACGCAGCCTTATACTCAGGCACTGGTGTCAGGGTGCCAAGTGTGTACGCAGCTTTATACTCAGGCACTGGTGTCAGGGTGCCAAGTGTGTACGCAGCCTTATACTCAGGCACTGGTGTCAGGGCAACAAGTGTGTACGCAGCCTTATACTCAGGCACTGGTGTCAGGGCACCAAGTGTGTACGCAGCCTTATACTAAGGCACTGGTGTCAGGGCACCAAATGTGTACGCAGCCTTTTACTAAGGCACTGGTGTCAGGGCACCAAATGTGTACGCAGCTTTATCCTCAGGCACTGGTGTCAGGGTGCCAAGTGTGTATGCAGCCTTATACTCAAGCACTGGTGTCAGGGTGCCAAGTGTGTACGCAGCTTTATACTCAGGCACTGGTGTCAGGGTGCCAAGTGTGTACGCAGCCTTATACTCAGGCACTGGTGTCAGGGTGCCAAGTGTGTACGCAGCCTTATACTCAGGCACTGGTGTCAGGGTGCCAAGTGTGTACGCAGCCTTATACTCAAGCAATGGTGTCAGGGTGCCAAGTGTGTACGCAGCCTTATACTCAGGCACTGGTGTCAGGGCACCAAGTGTGTACGCAGCCTTATACTCAGGCACTGGTGTCAGGGTGCCAAGTGTGTACGCAGCCTTATACTCAGGCACTGGTGTCAGAGCACCAAATGTGTACGCAGCCTCATCTCTGAGCCTCAATCAGTTAACGTACAATTATTTTTGTTCCAATAACAATGCGTTTGTAAGTAGACGGCTGACATATTAGTTATTCGCTATCTACTCACGTTTTTAGTACAAAATTTTGAATTTCGCGCTCAATATTTTAACTTATCTGAATAAATTATTCTTGTTCTGTAGTGGAAATGCGCAAAATAAATCAAATTTTTGATTTAGCAGTCACAGAAATTGACCAGTAGTAGGGTGGCTTAGTGTCTTCGCGTAAAGGCACCAAATTTGGCACGAATATTCCTTGCATCATTTTGAACAGAACTGGAAGGGGTGCCACATGATTCGCACTGTGTAGGAGTGGAGAGGGGCAGTTTTGTCACCAAAATGTAAGGCTATTTTTGTAGAGCCAAAACATGACTGATTTCATGCATTGAATAAATCTACGTGTTCCCTGATAAGTTTTGAAGAATTCAAGAAAGTTGTTACCTTTTGAAATTAAGGGGGCAGGGGAGGGGAATTTGTTAAGTTGCCTTAATATTTTCAATTTGACATTCCAATTTAACTGACCAAAATTGGCATGCATGTTCTATGGATCACCCCTGATAGATTCAGAAGGAGTGACAAAAAAATCGGACATCAAGGGGGGAGGTGAGGGGAATTTTGTCAAGTTAACATAATATATTCAATGTGATGTGTCAATGTAAGTGTGCAAATGACGAAATTGGGCCCATTCCTCCATGGAACACCCCTAACAGATCCAGAAGAGGTCCCAACAAATCGAATTCCAAGGGGGGAGGGGAAAGGAATTTTGTCAAATTATCATAATATATTCAATTTGAGATGTTTTTTCAAGTGTACAACTGACCAATGTTGGCATACGTGTTCCATGAATAACCCCTAACAGATTCAGAAGGGGTGCCAAAAAAACGAAAGGGGAGGAGAGAGGAATTTTGTCAAATTATCATAATATATTCAATTTCCGACATGTTAATTCAAGTGTGCATGTTGGCATAAATGTTCCATGAATCACCCCTAACAGTTCAGGGGTGCCAAAAATCGGACACGAAGGGGGAGGGGAGGGGTGATCCATGGAATATATATGCCAATTTTGGTCAGTTTTTACTTTTTAATTATTCTTATTTTCACTCGCAAGAATGATTACTTCTCTTCCGTGTGTAATTTTCAGGTACCTTTATCTTGCAACCCATACTACAAGCCCGCCTTACATGATGAAACTTTACCGTATGCATCTGGACGGTAACAATATGACATTGATCGTAAATATTACGTTGTCGAAACCACTAGTTCGTATCAGTATCAGCCTGAACCCTGAAAGAACAAAGATCATTGCAGTCGGTACGCATGCCATGCAATTGGAACTGTTTACACTCATGGGAGGTACGTGGCTATCTCTTTTTTTACGAAGACCTCCTCGGCTTGGGCGTAATGTTTTGCCCACTTCAGATCACGTGGCATTCCCATGAGTATTCTCTCTTTGTTTGGAATGCTTACCATATTCATATATCCTTCGATGCGTAGCAGAAAAAGAAAGAGAGAATACTCATGGGAATGCCACGTGATCTGAAATAGAGGCCTATTAGACGCATAACTGCGTGAACTCGGGCTTCTTCTGAGTGAAAAATTGCCAAATTCAAGGCGTAGCTTTTTGGTGATTTATCTAGTTGCCTTTGTTTGTCACGCAATCCATGGAGGATTCAAAAGCAAACTGAACCAAAATATTTAATTTCGTATTTGACCCGTGCTTGAACCTGAAGTCGTTCGATTCACGTGTCTTTGTGGATACAATACGTGGTATTGTATCCTTCATTTTCATTTTAAAAATACAAAACATATTTCATTTTCGGATTTACCATGTTAATATTATTCTTTTTCTTAACATTTCAGGGCTACATTAAATTAATTTAGATTCATTTTCCACGAAAACAAAGCCCAGTTTGTTCCAAGGCAGCGCTCAAAACATAAACATAGTCCACTCGGCACAGAATTCAATTCAACTCAATTCAACTTTATTGCACACTCGTTATATTAATGCAATAACAATCTCCTCACTTGCATGTAGCTTCAACCATTTAACGTATTTGATTGATTACTGCTGTTACGATAAACTATACCGACCACGGATGAAGTAATTTTGCCACAATTACAGGACAATGGCTTTAAAAGATCTATTTTGTAAAGATAATGATGAGGTACCTTCTGTGGCTGAGGTGGGAGCGTGTGGGACTTTAGAACCAAAGCTTACCAGTTCAAGCACGGACGCGGGAGGGGGCGGTGTGGGAGAGCCATGCAGTATGAATTTTGCTCCTTTTAACACTCAGAGCCTTAACTCAGAGCCTATTAAACTGCAAAGACATTAAGCACTGGTTGCGTTGTCATAGTTACGAATAAATAACCACCGACTAGACAAAGAGAAAGGGTGGCACAAACGCCCTTTCGTTAATGCAATCGAGAGATATTGCACTGGGTGTGATGTTCTACGAACAATTATTAGCTTAGTCTTACATTTGTTGACATTTATTTCATTTCCGGTACAATCAATTTACGGTACAGTCAGGCCGCCGGACCACGTGACTACCTGCCCGGACTTGTTTAGCTCAGTTTTAGATTTTTGTCTAGAGAATTCAGAAAGCTCAACTGCAATGTACAACTCGAGTTTAATAGTCATTTTAGTCACTCATTTCAGCCTGGAATAACGTGAGTAGTAGCTTTCAGTGTTTCTTTTCTATATTATGCAAAGCTAGTGTGTAATATTTTTTATTTCTATTTCTTAGTTCTCACCTATTATGTACGGTAACACGCGAATAAAGTTGTTTGTATTTATTCGAGTGCATGATTGAGTTCGAGAGTCTTTGCTGAACGATCTCCGCTCCGGGAACGCGACAGTGAGAAGTTAACGCCGATTATTGGAAGGAAATACGGAAATCCCATCGGTCAAACGCCAGTCAAGTTGGTCTACACGCGTGAGTTATGGCCACCGAAGGTAAAACACATCTAGTTAGCTCGGCGGACGACACGAAGTCAGGAGGCACTCGTTCAAGCTAGCTAACCAGTTCAGGGTCTCGAAAATCCAGTGCTTCCTCGGCGAGGAGGAAAGCAGCCGCTAAGGCCGCCGTGGCTAAAAAGCAAGCCGAATTCGATAAGGTTTTGGCTGACAAAGAAAGAGAACGTAGAAAACTAGATCTAGACTCGCAAATGAAACGTGCAGACATAGATTACGAGATGGCAGTCTTGAAAGCGGAGAAAACTAATGCTATGGCTAGTGCAGAGTTAACTGCAATCGAGGAAGCCATCCGTGAAGAAGCTGAGGAAGTCAGGGAACAAAGTATAGAACACTTAGGAGCAGAAATGAGTACATCTGACCGCACGGATGCGTGGGTCAAGGAACACTCTCCCGTATGTTTTGCGCACGTGTTGCCTGATATACCCAATCCCGAACAAATGTCCCCATTCAATAACCCCTTCTATGAGGAAGACACACAGCCCTCCCGTTGCCCCCCTACTCCGGCGCGCACTCTTCACACCCAAGGGGGAGGTAATGATCAAAATATCGCTGTGGTCCCCCCTGAAAGCGTTAAATTAAACTTCGCCTCGCCATCGCAAGAACTCGCTGGTACCCAGTCCACCCAGGGACACGCCCCGAGACAAGTAACAAAGACCGTACCACAGATATTCACTTATGTCGAGTCCCCTTTCACAACCCACGAGACCCAGTCCCCGTCAAATAAAGACCCCAGGAATGACAAGGGCCTACCCCAGCCTCCAGGCCAGTCGTTTTTAATTAGCAAAGGCGAAACTAAAATGGTTGGGAACCACGCCCCCACATGGGAGAAAGGGACCGAGCCCCAGAGCTCCTCCAACATTCCTTTAGCGCCCTGGAACGCGCAAACGCCCTTTTGCAATCACGCCCAGCACGAAATTTACGTCCCTAGATACCATTCCCCTCCAGGGAACCCCGCGTTTTCCGTACCGGACCCGGAAAGAGTGAACGCCCAGTCGGCGCAACAGCCCTCCCCGCAATATTTCATGGGTACGAGTTGGTCACCCACCATCCCGACAGGGGTCCCCCAAGTCGTAAGCTCGACACCCAAGGATCAGTTGCTGACCGCGCACCTCGAATCATTTAATCTAACCAACCAGCAATTAGTGTCAAATCTCGAAAAACAAAGTCTCCCAAAATGTCACCCGGATGTCTTTAAAGGCGATGTTGCTATATTCCATTCGTGGAAGCGCTCTTTTGAGGCAATGATTAAGGACGCAGACATTACAGCGGAGCAAGAACTAAATTATCTCAGGTCTTACACAAGCGGCGACGCCCAAGAATTAGTAGACAATTTTCGTAAGAGACAACAAAGTGATCCTGCTAAAACGCTTAAGGAATTATGGGTAGAACTGGAGAAACGCTTTGGCAACTCGGCGGCGCTAACGCAAACATTGATCACACGCTTATGCGAAGCTGCTAAATTTGGGATAAGGATAACACGAAGCTAAGAAAGTTTGCAGATCTTTGCGCGGACATAGACTGTCAGGTTGCGCAGCTACCAGGGTTGGCTTGTCTCAACTATTCTATCGCGATACGCCCCGTGGTAGAAAAGCTCCCAGCTTATCTTAGAAACAAATGGGAAAAGACGATCGTGGACTATGCGGACAAACACCAGGACGCGTACCCTACGTTCCATGAATTTACGCGGATGGTACAGAAGCAGTCACGGATCAAGAACCACCCGAACGTCCTCGACACCCCGAGAGCGGCACCCAGGAACGCCGCCCCGATCATAACAAAGGAAAGGGGCGTGGCAGTAAACCACGAGAACCGGAAGAGAGACGCACCTTGAAGACGAGTGCAACTTGCGATGCTAAAGAAGTATCCATCCAAACTCCATCGACACGCGTCAAAGACGACAAGCCCGGCGAGGGCCCGCCTACAAAGTTTTGTCCCTATCACGACAGAAAGAGCCACGATCTAGCCGACTGTAGAGCCTTCAAGGAGATGTCCCCAGACGAGAGAAAAGATTGGATTTTTCAAACGGGTCTCTGCTACCGTTGCTTTTCGCCATCCCACAAGGCCGCAGCCTGTAATACCGACACGAAGTGCTCCCTGTGTGGAAGTGAACGTCACCCGGACCTCCTTCACAAAGATCCCACAGAGAAGAAAAACGTCGGTAACATTCGAGAGGGCGACAGCGGGTCGTCTGAGAGTCACGTGATAAGCAAGTGCACGTCCGTTTGCGACAAGAAGCCCGGTGGTTTCTCTTGCAGCAAAGTCGTCCTCCTGGAAGTCTACAAGGCCGAGAATCCAAGCGAATCTCACCGTACGTATGCCATTCTAGACGATCAAAGTAACGCTTCTATGATAACACCGGAGCTCGCGGATAAACTTGGGTTAAACGGCACTCGATGGAAATACTATTTATCTACCTGCAGCGGCGAGAAGGAGGAACGTTACGGCCGTAGAGCGACAGGTCTGGTAGCCAGGTCAGTTCAAGGAAGTACTGCGAAGCTACCCACCCTGATAGAATGTGACGGACTCCCCAGAAACAAGGAAGAAATCCCGACACCGGACATCGTCAAACAGCATTCCACCTGCAAGGCATAGCAGACGAGATCCCGCCTCTAGACAAAGACACGGATATAGGACTCCTAGTTGGAAGAGACGCGCCAGAACTGTTAAAGGTGCGAGCCTTTAAGAATGGCCCTAAAGGCGCCCCGTGGGCGCAGAAGACAACTTTGGGATGGACGATTTCCGGACAAGCTTGTCTCGATATGGTGAACGGAGCTATCCACGTCAACGCGAGAAGAACAGTTGTCTCGGTGAACGAAGAAAGTGAGGACCCGTCACACGAAGTACCGCCTCAGACAGCCGCGAAGGGGCCAGAAAAAGAGTTGTCGAACTGCCCTTATCACCTGAATGTCAAAGATACGTTCATTCAACCACAGGATGAAGATGTTTACCTCACGACGGCGAACGACAACGACACAAGTTTATCTCAGGAGGATAGGCGATTTCTCGACATCATGGAAAAGACCATTCATAAGGACGCCGAAGGATTCTGGGAATTCCTCTACCGTTCCGTTCAAGCGATGTTAAGATGCCCAACAACAAAGAGTACGCAATCAAACGCCTAAACGGTCTGCTACGGACACTTAAACGTAAACCAGATATGCAACAAGAGTACGTAGAGTTCATGGGGAAGCTGTTAGAGCGCAAGCACGCAGTTCCGGTACCGCCCGAAGAGCTTTCAGCACACCAGAGCGACGGCAAGAGTTGGTATTTGTGCCATTTCGGGGTCTACCATCCCAAGAAGGGTCAAATTAGAGTCGTGTTCGATTCTTCAGCCGAATATCAAGGTGTTTCTCTGAATAAGGAACTTCTTGCCGGCCCAGATATGACCAACAGCTTATTAGGTGTGTTACTGCGCTTCCGCCGAGACGTCACAGCGATATGCTGCGATGTTGAACAGATGTTTCATTCTTTTCGCGTATGCAAAGAACATCAGGATTTCTTAAGATTCATGTGGTACAAGGACAATGACCTATCGAAGCCTATCATCGAGTATAAAATGACGGTGCACATCTTTGGGAATTCTCCAAGCCCTGCGGTGGCAGCATTCGGTTTGAGAAGGTCAGTTGTGGACGGCGAGGAGAGCACAAGTGAAGAGGTGAGACAGTTCGTACGCAGGAATTTCTACGTGGACGATGGCTTAATATCGGTGCCGACCCCCGAGCAAGCCGTTTGTCTAGTACAAGAGACTCAGAAGGTGCTTGCGAGGTCGAATCTAAGACTCCACAAAGTAGTCTCCAACTCAAAGGCGGTCATGGAAGCTTTCCCTTCGGAAGATATAGCCAAGGACTTACGAGATTTAGATTTCCGCAGCGATGGTCTGCCGGCGCAACGCTCGTTAGGTGTTCAGTGGGACTTAGAAAGTGATGCATTCGCGTTTAAACTCTCTATGGCCGACAAACCGTTCACAAGAAGGGGCGTTCTCTCAGTCATCAACTCCGTATACGACCCGATCGGCCTAGCCGCGCCAGTGATCATAGAAGGGAAGCGACTGCTCCAGGAGCTGGTAGTACTGGGTAAGCACGGCAATGGAAGCGAACCCTTGGGATGGGATGATCCTCTTCCCGAAAGTAAGATGCAACGCTGGAAATGCTGGAAGGAAGCTCTCGTCGACCTCGAAGGCGTTAAAGTGCCCCGATGTTATCACCTGAAGGAGTTCGGAGCGATAGGAAAGGCCGAGCTCCATACATTTGCCGACGCGAGCAAAGATGCAATTGCAGCAGCTGTTTACCTTCGCCTCATTAACGGAAAGGACGAAACCACCACTTCTTTCGTTTACGGCCAGGCGAAGGTAGCGCCATCACACCCTACGAGCATACCAAGGTTAGAATTATGTGCCGCTGTATTAGCTGTGCAAGCTGCCAAGAAAGTCGCAACAGAGCTAGACATCCAAATATCCGAAGCCGTCTACTACTCAGACTCCAAAGTTGTACTGGGTTATATTAACAATGAAGCGAGACGTTTCCACGTTTATGTTGCCAACCGGGTTCAGATAATCCGAAGCCTCTCATCCCCTACACAATGGAAGCATGTACCAAGCGAAGACAACCCGCGGATTTGGCCACACGAGGGATACGCCCTGATGCCTTGAAAGAGTCAACATGGATCCAAGGCCCGGACTTCCTCAGGAAGGGGGAAGACTTGAAGGTAACATCAGAGATGCCAATGAATCTGGACGAGAGTGACCTTGAAGTAAGAAGACAGGTGAATACGCACAAGACGGAACTCGGAGACTCCCGGCGTAAAGGTTTGGGGTCAGATAGATTCAAGAGATTCTCAAGCTTTGCTACCCTAAGAAGGGCAATTGCCACCTTGATCGTCAAGATCCGAGAGTTCAAGAGACAGAGAATCACAAAGAAAGTCTTATCGAATAGGACAAGATCGAAAACGAGCATCCCAGACCAGGGCAGAAGACTGCGACTGCCGACAGCTGAAGAGCTCGAACAAGCTACAATAGTAATCCTGAAGGAGACTCAAGAAGGAGGTTTCAGTGGTGATACGGCATGGAAGCTGAAACAAGTCAAAGGGAATGACGAACGTGTGAAGCGCAAGCGTGAAGTAGAAAGAAAGAAAGCCCTTCGAAAGTCTAAGTTGTATCGACTAGACGCGTTCATCGACCAAGACGGGATCCTGAGAGTAGGTGGTAGACTCAAGCGCGCGAAGCTGGAGCACCTAGAGAAGCACCCGATTCTACTCCCGAAGACTCACCATATCACAGCGCTGATAATTCATCACTACCATCAGCTATCGCATCATCAAGGCAGACAAATCACCCACGGGACAATACGTAGTGCCGGATACTGGATCGTGGGAGGCCATGGATCTGTCAATAGAGTCATATCAAGCTGCGTGACGTGTCGTAAACTCAGAGGGCCGTTACTCGAACAACAGATGGCAGACCTACCGCCAGACAGAGTGGAACCCGGTCCAGCCTTCACCCAGGTAGGGTTCGATGTGTTTGGACCGTGGTCAGTGCAGACAAGAAAGACGCGAGGTGGAGCCGCTGATTCCAAACGTTGGGGTTTAATTTTTACGTGCTTGCCTAGCAGAGCAATTCACGTGGAATTGATAGAATCAATGGACGCGAGCTCGTTTATTTGTGCTCTTAGACGCTTCTTTGCTATACGTGGACCCGCCGAGCTTCTCCGATGTGATAGAGGAAGTAATTTCGTCGGCGGCAAGAATGAGATCGATGATGCATTAGCGGAAATGGATCACGATGCTATACAGAGGTACCTGACCGACAACGGATGTGAGTGGATTTTCAACCCACCCTGTGCTCACCATTTTGGAGGCTCATGGGAGCGTCAGATAGGGGCAATAAGGCGTATCCTAGACGCCATGCTCGTCCAACTGTCCCCAAAGCCCACCCACGAGTTACTAGTGACATTGATGTCAGAAGTCACAGCTATCGTCAATGGGCGACCTCTTACAAGTATCCCCACGGACACAGATGAACCACAAGCGCTCACCCCGTCAATGCTTTTGACGCTCAAGACTCGTCCCCTCGGACCATTACCCGGCAAATTCACTCCCTCAGATGTCTACGCGCGACGCAGGTGGAGGAAGGTTCAATATCTCGCAGATCAATTTTGGTCCAGGTGGCGGAGGGAATACATCCAGAATTTGCAAGTGAGACCGAAATGGAACCGAGAGAGACGTAACCTTGCAGTTGGTGATATCGTACTGATGGAAGACGAAGGCGCGCACAGGAACAGCTGGCCGCTTGGCAAGATCACCAAGGTAACACCAAGCGCGGATGGAAGAGTACGGAAGGCCACGGTGCTAGTGTACAAGGATGATACTCGGAAGGTGTTCGACCGGCCGATCAGCGCGCTGGTGCTGTTGGTTCCTAAGGACGACGATGACAACTCCACTAAAAGATGATTAGATAGGTAGCAAGGATCGCCGATCCCTGAGCGAGGAGTGTGATGTTCTACGAACAATTATTAGCTTAGTCTTACATTTGTTGACATTTATTTCATTTCCGGTACAATCAATTTACGGTACAGTCAGGCCGCCGGACCACGTGACTACCTGCCCGGACTTGTTTAGCTCAGTTTTAGATTTTTGTCTAGAGAATTCAGAAAGCTCAACTGCAATGTACAACTCGAGTTTAATAGTCATTTTAGTCACTCATTTCAGCCTGGAATAACGTGAGTAGTAGCTTTCAGTGTTTCTTTTCTATATTATGCAAAGCTAGTGTGTAATATTTTTTATTTCTATTTCTTAGTTCTCACCTATTATGTACGGTAACACGCGAATAAAGTTGTTTGTATTTATTCGAGTGCATGATTGAGTTCGAGAGTCTTTGCTGAACGATCTCCGCTCCGGGAACGCGACACTGGGGTGGTTGACAGTTAACAGGGGCCGATTTAGGGGGGGGGGAGGGGGGGCGGCTGCGAGTTGACCGCGAGCTCCCCTTTCTCAGGAGATTTTCTCATACATTTGCTGGAGGAAATTTGAACATTTTCGTCCCATGTTTCAGTACACTCCCCCCCCCCTCCCTTTCTGAAATTCCTGTGTCTGGTTGAGGTCTAGCTGCAATTTCTAACAAATTGCAAAGCTTACAGTGAGAAGAAAATCACTCTTCTCCGCGATCTCGGAAAGCAAAACATTCATTTTCTAGCTAAGCACTTATTAATCCCTCAAAACAAAATGTAAGCCTAGTAGCAAAATGCACATTAAGTTGCTTTGAATTGCGCTCAAAAACGCTACAAACTTTCACTTAGACTTTTATCTGCTTTCTGAAACCTTTTAACTTCTCGACTCTTTGTACCAAAAAGAAAACTTTACTGTGTTATTGTTAATACTACTTACTAACCGAGAGGGAGGGCATTACGTGAAATATCAAACTGAGGTTTTGGCGTATCGACCGAGGTATGGTGAGTGAGGGAGTTAGTACGGACTTCAGCCGGGATGAAGGGAAGCTAGTTTATTGGGAGCTAGTATGAAAACAAGCCGGTGGGGAGGGGTCCAGTCTGGATGGACGCTTGTGGGTGGGAAGCCAGTATGGAAGCGGGTGGGCTCCACTGGCGAGGCAATTTGGAGGGGAGCCGGTGGGGGAGGGAGCTAGTATGAAAACAAGCCGGTGGGGAGGGGCCCAGTCTGGATGGACGCTTGTGGGTGGGAAGCCAGTATGGAAGCGGGTGGGCTCCACTGGTGAGCCAATTTGGAGGGGAGCTGGTGGGGGAGGGAGCTAGTATGAAAACAAGCCGGTGGGGAGGGGAGCCAGTCTGGATGAACGCTGGTGGATGGGAAGCCAGTATGGAAGCGCGTGGGCTCCACTGGTGAGCCAATGTGTAGGGGAGCTGGTGGGGGAGGGAGCTAGTATGAAAACAAGCCGGTGGGGAGGGGAGCCAGTATGGATGGACGCTTGTGGGTGGGAAGCCAGTATGGAAGCGGGTGGGCTCCACTGGTGAGCCAATGTGGAGGGGAGCTGGTGGGGGAGGGAGCTAGTATGAAAACAAGCCGGTGGGGAGGGGAGCCAGTCTGGATGGACGCTTGTGGGTGGGAAGCCAGTATGGAAGCGGGTGGGCTCCACTGGTGAGCCAATGTGGAGGGGAGCTGGTGGGGGAGGGAGCTAGTATGGAAACAAGCCGGTGGGGAGGGGAGCCAGTCTGGATGGACGCTTGTGGGTGGGAAGCCAGTATGGAAGCGGGTGGGCTCCACTGGTGAGCCAATGTGGAGGGGAGCTGGTGGGGGAGGGAGCTAGTATGAAAACAAGCCGGTGGGGAGGGGAGCCAGTCTGGATGGACGCTTGTGGGTGGGAAGCCAGTATGGAAGCGGGTGGGCTCCACTGGTGAGCCAATGTGGAGGGGAGCTGGTGGGGGAGGCCGGTGGGGAGGGGAGCCAGTCTGGATGGACGCTTGTGGGTGGGAAGCCAGTATGGAAGCGGGTGGGCTCCACTGGTGAGCCAATGTGGAGGGGAGCTGGTGGGGGAGGGAGCTAGTATGGAAACAAGCTGGCGGGGAGGGGAGCCAGTCTGGATGGACGCTTGTGGGTGGGAAGCCAGTATGGAAGCGGGTGGGCTCCACTGGTGAGCCAATGTGGAGGGGAGCTGGTGGGGGAGGGAGCTAGTATGAAAACAAGCCGGTGGGGAGGGGAGCCAGTCTGGATGGACGCTTGTGGGTGGGAAGCCAGTATGGAAGCGGGTGGGCTCCACTGGTGAGCCAATGTGGAGGGGAGCTGGTGGGGGAGGGAGCTAGTATGAAAACAAGCCGGTGGGGAGGGGAGCCAGTCTGGATGGACGCTTGTGGGTGGGAAGCCAGTATGGAAGTGGGTGGGCTCCACTGGTGAGCCAATGTGGAGGGGAGCTGGTGGGGGAGGGAGCTAGTATGAAAACAAGCCGGTGGGGAGGGGAGCCAGTCTGGATGGACGCTGGTGGGTGGGAAGCCAGTATGGAAGCGAGTGGGCTCCACTGGTGAGCCAATGTGGAGGGGAGCTGGTGGGGGAGGGAGCTAGTATGAGAACAAGCCGGTGGGGAGGAGAGCCAGTCTGGATGGACGCTTGTGGGTGGGAAGCCAGTATGGAAGCGGGTGGGCTCCACTGGTGAGCCGATGTGGAGGGGAGCTGGTGGGGGAGGGAGCTAGTATGAAAACAAGCCGGTGGGGAGGAGAGCCAGTCTGGATGGACGCTTGTGGGTGGGAAGCCAGTATGGAAGTGGGTGGGCTCCACTGGTGAGCCAATGTGGAGGGGAGCTGGTGGGGAGGGAGCTAGTATGAAAACAAGCCGGTGGGGAGAAGGGCCAGTCTGGATGGACGGTTGTGAGTGGAAAGCCAGTATGGAAGCAGGTGGGCTCCACTGGTGAGCCAATTTGGAGGGGAGCTGGTGGGGGAGGGAGCTAGTATGAAAACAAGCCGGTGGGGAGGGGAGCCGGTCAGGAGGGACGCTGGTGGGTGGGAAGCCAGTATGGAAGCGGGTGGGCTCCACTGGTGAGCCAATGTGGAGGGGAGCTGGTGGGGGAGGGAGCCAGTATGAAAACAAGCCGGTGGGGAGGGGAGCCAGTCTGGATGGACGCTGGTGGGTGGGAAGCCAGTATGGAAGCGGGTGGGCTCCACTGGTGAGCCAATTTGGAGGGGAGCTGGTGGGGGAGGGAGCCAGTATGAAAACAAGCCGTCGGGGAGGGGAGCCAGTCTGGAGGGACGCTTGTGGGTGGGAAGCCAGTATGGAAGCGGGTGGGCTCCACTGGCGAGGCAATGTGGAGGGGAGCTGGTGGGGGAGGGAGCTAGTGTGGTGGGGATTGTTTGTTGTTATTTATTTATATACTGTCTGTTATCGTCCTCACGTAAAGTTTTTATTGTATTTAATTATTTACAGTGTATTTTTGTATTATTGATTCACAGGGTATTTAAAAATGTGTCTTATTTATTTACAGCGTAATTGTTAACCTATTTATTTATCTACAGTGTATTTTTTAACGTATTTCTTTATTTACAGTCTATTTTATGTTTTTTTATTTATAGTAAATTTTTAATGTATCTATTTATTAACAGTGTATTTTTAAAATGTATTTATTTATGTTTATTATATAAAATAGTGTTTTATCAGGATTTCGGCAACTGAGAAATATCGTAATTCGCACGTGTGAAAGCAAAGCAAAAAATTTTCAAAAAAACGTTTATATAATAAACGCTCATGAGATATCAAAAAATAAACTCTCGAAAATAAATTCCAAAATCCCCGTGCGCCCTTGTGTTATTCTCTGATATAGTAAATGTTTTTAATGTATTTATTTAATTACAGTGTATTTTAAATTGTATTTTTATTTATTTACTATATATAGAGGATATTACACGGTGGCGCGAAGATATGAGTTTTATTTTCGAGTGTCAAGAACAATATTTTACGAATGAGCGCAGCGAATGAGAAAACAAAACTCATATCTTCAAGCCACCGTGTAATTTTCTTTTTATTATATAGACAAACCAGAAAAAAATATTCCAAATTGATTTCCAAGCACTTTTGTTTTGACCGATATCCTCACTAGTGAGGATATGGAAAATATGTCACTCAGGACCCGGATGTAGCTTCATATGAGATCTACGAGTGGCGTATTTCCAAGTAAAACACTCGTATTAATTTATTTACTATATATTTGTTTATGTATTTATTTATTTACAGACACCGCCAATACCAGTTCAATCTCGGGTTATGAGGAATACCTTATGTATCCGTTCGGAGTGGTATGGTATGAGGGAGGAATAACGTGGGTGGACAGTTACTGGTTGCCGCGGGTTCTGCGAATCTCTAGCCCCGAGTCTGGCCGAGCAGTCTTTCAACTTCTGACATATCTAGTCCTTGGACTTCCGGAGGGAATCGCCTTCTGTAACGGGAAAGCTTCTCTAAGTGAGTGTCATTCTCGAATTTATTAAGGTGACTCATGACGAAAATATATTTTCGCGAAATGCGCTCTGACTTTCGCATGAGTCACCTTAAAAGGGGCACTGTCACGGTTGTTTCAACAAAATGTTATAAAATAGGAACAGTACCATACATAAACAACTCAGAATCCTACATTATACTATTATTTAATGTTATAAAGGAAAAGGAACTGAGTCTTGCATTATATAAGCATTCTTACGTATGATTTTATACAGCTTTTGCTATCAAATTCCAAGTTTGAAAACTGTTAACCCTGAACAGAAATAATAATAATAATAATAAGTATTTGGAGCATTATATTACCTCAATGCTCTTACAAATGTATATTAGATATATGTAGAAAAAATATATATATATATAAGTATCATTAAAATATATAAAATTACATTAAAATTGTATCAACAATGCCATTTCGTAATCCAATTCCATCCATCACACGAAAATGCTCTAAATTTGTCCTTATATAGCAGTTTGCATAGTTTGAATTAGCCCTAAAATTGTGACACTGCCCCACTGCATTATAGCACAACTTTCTATGACTTTATTGGCGCAATAGAGCACGCGTGATGTTCGGAGAAACACGAGAACATTGTAAAATCCAGGGCCACAACCCTGCAGGCAAATTATTCCAAAGCACCGCCGCACTGCAGGAATTTACCTTTTAAGCCCACGTCAAGATGGCGGTTAGCTAGTATAAATATTAATTTAATGATGCGCTACTTCTCGTTCTATGGGTGAATTAAAAGGAGCGTGTTGACCTGCAAACTCCCCCGTAGGTCATGGGTAAGATGTTGGGTTTATATGAATAGGCAATTGACATCGTGTTACGATTTTCATAATTCTGCGAACTCAACACCGACCAACAAAATCAAACCGCTGTTTGGCTTTCGTCAATCAAACCATAGTTAATGAAGTGGAATGCCTTGGGAAGCCCGGCAAACTTCAAAGGGTCAACACAATAGCGTGGGCTAGATGTCGAGAGGGGCTATCACGTGATATTGACCCTGCACAATCTTTTGTTTCATGCTCATCTAATATGCATGTCTGGTTGTACATTGAATCTTACTGGCCGAATTTTGGTACTTATGTACCGTGACCCTTCACAAACAAAAGGATTCCTCTGAAAAAGTGAACAAAGAGAAAGTACAATAACAGGATGTCAGGTTTCCTAACCATTCCCCTTTATAAACTATGATCAAACGGGTGATTTCACGGAGGCTTTGATAGATAGGGTCTTACAGCTGGACTTCAAAAAACACAATTTTTCACTGTCAAATGCAAACCAAACTCAGAAAACATGCGTGGACTTGGACTTGACTTAAAAGGTTTGATTGACGGAAGCCAAAACGCAGTTTGGTGTTCGGAAATATCAAGTGGGAGTTCGCAGAATTATGAAAATCGCAGTAATGGTTCGCACGTCTATATTTTCCCCTATTTTCTCAATAACGTGCTTGAAAATGTTTTCAAATAGTCATATATGTTATCAAGAGAAAATGATCTCTTGATGTTATAGTATAATATGTTCATCAGACGGAGGTAATAACAATGTTTCTTATATAGCGAGTGCTCACTCCAACCGAGCGCGCGCTCTTATCGGCTAAATCAAGGTCACATGGTGAAGTACAAATCAAATATTCCCCGATCAGTCAATATTTCGAAAAATTATTGACCGATAGGGGAATATTGCCTTCGCGCGTCGCGTTTCAGAGCGGGAAAAATAGCGGTTTATTGTAAACACGCGCACTTGTCTCTTTAAAAACCTTTGCTAATTTTGATAAGTTTTTGCTAACGCAAGAAAATTGTGGGATTTTAGGAGTGTTTTAATTTTACATAATGCAGTCGCGCACACACTTTCTTCTCTTTCGTTCTTGAAATACATTTGTTTTGATTCAATAATTGTAGTTTATTTTTTGCTGTATGACATAGCACTTAATGACTGCTCCCTCGGGAAACACCAGTTTTGTTTCCCTCGAATCTCGATGTTTCCCATCGAGATTCTCGGGAAACAAAACTGATGTTTTCCTCGGGAGCAGTCATTAATATACACTTAATGACTGCTCCCGAGGGAAACATCAGTTTTGTTTCCCGAGACGAAGTCGAGGGAAACATCGAGATTCAAGGGAAACAAAACTGGTGTTTCCCGAGGGAGTAGTCATTAAGTGTTTTGTTATATAGCAGAAAATATACTGCAATTATTAAGTCAAAACAAATGTATTTCAAGAATGAAAAGAGAAGTTACAAAGTTTGCGCGCGACTGCATCATGTAAAGGGAAAACACTCATAAACAATACAATTTTCTTGCATTAGCAAAAACTTATCAAAATTAGCAAAGGTTTTTAAAAAGACTCGCGTGTTTACAATAAACTTTCTCTTTTTTAATTTTTCGAAATATTGACTGATCGGGGAATATTTGATTTGTACTTCACCACGTGACCTTGATTTAGCCAATAAGAGCGCGCGCTCGGTTGGAGTGAGCACTCGCTATATAACAAGTGTATATAATCTCATAGCTATCTGATTATTACATTTGCAAACAACTTATTTCATTTTTTTTCGGATTTGCAACATACATACCTTTGTATTTGGTGCCTTGTACAAGATTGTACATCGACATGTGGCCTCAATTAAAAATTAAAATAAAAGAAGGGGGAAAAAAAGGTTGATGCCATTATCCCAGGGTCCCTTTCATAAAATTATTTCTTGCATTTCTTGCGAACAATTTATTTTTTCACCCCCAACACCCCTCCCCCTCAAATAAAAATAAGTCAAATTGTAACCGCGAAAAACACATGTACATTTGCCCGTAGTGATCAAAATAATCCCCAGATTACAGCTGTTTCAGGTAACACGCGACTTCGCCGTTGTCAGATTCTTGGAGTTTGGCAGTTGGGTTTTCTGCGTTGTCAATCTATGCAATCCGTGTGAGCCAATCAAATCCTTGCCCAGTGCATTTGTTTGGCTTCCCTTGCGAGACATGTCGCGACAAAAGCCAATTCACTGCACTAGGCGATTTGATTGACGTCGCAGAAAAACCCAACTGCCAAAAAATGTTTTGAACGCGCCGGGTCGCGTGTTACCTGAAACAGCTGTAATAGAAAATTGTTAGACAAATGCAGTTCTAGGTTGTTGATCTGTTATCAGGAGGATGGAATTGGATTGCGATTTGAGATATTTTCTTGTCAGAGAAGTGGCCAGAAAGCGTGCGAGAGCCCTTTTAACAAGATATATGTTAATCACACAGCTATCTTCGTTTCTATTGATCCTCTCCTGCTTACATTCATTTTCCCAGCTCCTCATCCTTGCAACGTAGACAATGGGAATTGCTCTGAGCTGTGTCTTCAGAAGCCTCACGGAAGCTTCACGTGTGCCTGCCGTGATGGATATGTGCTTATCAACGGTTCATGCGCTATACAACCCTCACCTTCGCCTTCACCAACGCCTACACCAACAGCAGTGCCAACACCTACGTCATCAGCAGTGCCAACACCTACGTCATCTGCTGTGTCAACAACAACAACAGCAAAAGCAACATCATCAGGTAATATATAATATATGTAATATATAGAGGATATTACACGGTGGCGCAAAGATATGAGTTTTATTTTCGAGTGGCAAGAATATTGTTTTTGACACGAGAAAATAAAATTTTCTTTTTATTATATAGACAAACCAGAAAAAAAAATATTCCAAATTGATTTCCAAGGACTTCTTTTTGACCGATATCCTAACAAGTGACTCAGGCCGCGAGGGATAGATGAGCACTGAGAAGGGCCCAAGACATATTTAAGCCCAAGAACATTCATTACCAAGTCATTACCAAGCCTGGAAATTCAAGGGGTCGGGGCTTTTCTCCAAAGCTGGAAATTCCAGGGGAGGGGGTTATTACCAAGCCTTAAAATTCCTGGGGATGGGGGTGTTGAGGATGCACGGAAATGCATCAGTCGTGCCGTCACGCAAATATCTAAGAGAAGCGGTCAAAACATTTGTACTCGAATGGAACCCGATTTCAGACGGGAGGTGATGGGTCCCGGGTTGTACCACCCCCCCACCCCACCCCACCCCACCCTCACCTAATTTTCACTGCCAATTTTCTCTGTGTTCAAGTAAGGGATGTTAGATGTTATTGTATGGATGTGTTGCTCTTGCTATAAAGAAGCTGGTGCTGAGCTTATCTTTTGTATTAATTTATTATTTTACGAGATATTCGCAGTTAAAAATGGCCATTTTCCCCTGAAGCGAGGTTGGTTGCGGCATACATCACCCCACCCCCTAAATCGGGTCCCGTTCGAGTACATATGTTTTTTTACTACTAAGGCCACGTGCGAGAAAAATCGCCGCGAATCGAGCGACAAAATGTGCAGCGAAAATTGCAAGTGTAAACGGGCCTTTACACCTTTTTCGCCAAATGTGACTCAACCGACATGCAGCACTGCACAGCGTATAGCAGTCTCCTTGCAGCCGCCCGGACCGGTGTCACGCTACGCTCAACGGGTGAGCGTAGCGTGACACCGATCCGGGCGCGCGGCTGCGAGTAGAATAACAGTAAAGCTGCAATCGTCCATTCCATTCATGCGAATGCAACGACATCATTTTCTTATTTATTGTCAACAGTTTCGACGACAACCATTTCCACGCCTACAACGACCGCTACATCGACTCCACCCCCTACTCCGACCCCTACTACCCCCCCTCCTACCAAACCGCCCCCGGGGTCATGTGACTCTAGTCCGTGTTTAAATGGAGGGAGCTGTGACGAAAGCAAAACCTCAAGTGACGGCTATACAACATTTCCCTATTACTGTGGTTGCAAAGAATGGTATATTCCAGACTACAGCTGTATAAGAAGAGTGAAACGTAAGTTTTCATAATGCTTTAATATATCGATTTAGGCACTGTCTAAAAGCGGAGCTTCCAATAAGCGGAGCTCCCAAGGAAACGCTGTGAAAACAAGGTTTCTAAAGTCTAAACTATGACGTATTTTTCTTTCTTTCCTTCCTGCAAACTGCATCATTCTTTTAATGCCCACGGGATTCCCGTGTCAGTACACGTACGCTAGGCGGAGGTACGCTATAGGGTTCATCCAGGAAGAGAGTAATTCACATTTCATGAAGAGAACCACCTAAAACAAGCTATCATGGAATCGTTTATCTCTGGGTCAATATCTTTTCAACATCCTTATCATTTAACTGGGTGCCATCTTGAGCAAAAAGATCGAAAAATCCGGTGACGTTTAAAAATCAACTCGAAGAGTATTTTCCTTAGGTATGGTGCTCCGCTTGGAGCTCCGCCTCTAGTATTAAGGTAATTTCTAGCCTGCGTGTAGGCGTTTTTTTTTTTTTATCGCGAATACCCAGAGTTCGTAGTCGTGGCCTCCATCTTTGACGCGCGCCAGAAATGCTACTTCCCCTCCGCCTCGTTTTCTCATTGGCTCCAGGTATTCCTCTGCACGTCCAAGATGGCGGCCACATCTACAAACTCTAGGGTTTTCGGGGTTTTCGCGAAAAAAACTAACGCCTGCAAGCAGGCTACGATTTCGAGATTTGACTCAAACTGGCCCAAAAAAAATCCAGTTCTGGTATCGCCCGTCCCGAAATATTCAGGGAGAGCGGATAAGTTGAATTTCAATGTTCACTCCACCTTGACTATTCTATAGGTAAATCCATTACCCGACAAGGGAATTCCACACTAAATCTCACGCGAATGCGCGACTCAGGCGATATCGATTTTAGTTTGGAATTCCAGTGTCGGGTAATGGATTTCTTTGAATCCCATGCTGGAGGTTTTATTGATTCAATATTTTACAAAAAGGCTTTACGCAAGCCAAGGAAGCCATTGCCAAACTGTTTCAATTTCAGGAAAATGCAACTTAAATCTTGGTAGCGAAGCGTCTTCGTTGACGAAAAGACGTTTCATACAGTTTTTGACAGAGTTTAAAACTTCAGAAAGCTTGATCGCTTGATAAATTGTAAATTTGTCGTGTTGAAATTTAATTTCGTGAGTGTCTTGTGTTTTCATTGAATTCTACTCTTGAAGCCATGTAATTCCACAAAAAACTCCCTCGATTTCAGCCAATCAGCACGCGAGATAGAGCCATAGCATGGGATTCTAGTAGGAAACCGTTGTTTTGACCTTTTTCCTTTAGCTAGCTTTTACTGAAAGAATCGCATCTCAAAATTATGTAGCATTCACGTGACGTAGTCACTTCAACGAGTATTTGTTCTTGTATCTCTGTAGAATGCATAAAGATAGGGTGCTTGGCGTGAGATTAATGGACGTAAGTGTTTCGACAAAAGTGTTGCGTGACACTTCAGGTGTTGCGTGACACGACACCTGGTGTTGCGTGACACGGCAGGTGTTGCGTGACACTTCGAATTTTCATCAAAATAAAATGAAAATACCATATTTAGAAAGAAGTTGCCGAAATAAGAAAAAGCCGAAAATTTGAGCTGATCTGAATAAATAAAAGCAGAGTTTTTTGGCGCCTGAAGTAGGCTGTTTGTTTGTCTATAGGTGTTGTGGTGGGGAAAACAACCAACTTCAGACGCTCCTAACGTTTTTGTTATCTATCGAAACCACCTCAAATTTTTGGATTGTACAAATTTCGGAAGCTCTTTTTAATTATGGTATTTTATTTCACTTGGATCAAAATTCAACATGTCACGCAACACCTGCTGTACCTGGAAACTCCCCATTAGCAAATTAATGCCTAGTCTAAACGTCGAGCCAGCGTCGTGACGAAACGAAATATTGGACTGAGCTTTTCGCTAGTGCGACTCTAGCACGACGTTTAGAGCCAATTTTTAACATATCAAGATCGTTTCCTTGAAAAAGTGTCGACATTCTCCAACTTCCTTATAAGGAAATATCTGCATACCATATTTGGAATCCCAGTAAGTTTTTCACTATTTCTATTGGCTTAGAAAGCTTAAAACTCGACCAAAACTCAAATATACTCGAGGAAACATGCTATGTGCATTTTCCACTGTGTTGTTCACGGTCAAGAGCCTGGCAACAAGGTAGACAAGATACCACAGGAAGCCCGGTCAATCTCTAGAAAGGCGACACTACTATCTTGATATGATTCGGTTCGACCAAGCTATTGGGCTCGACATTCTCTGTCGTGCTACCCGACTGTAGCACGACTTGGCGACTTCCCATCGTCGCGCCGAGTCTGTAGACTGCTAGCAGCCCCTACTTTGGCGCGTTTCCCAGAAAGCGAGCGCGAACCCTCGACGAACACCAGAGGAGCGCCGAAGGCGCGACGATGGCGTGAAGTGCCGAAGGCGCGAGAGTCGCCGCTTTCTGGGAACGCGTCAAAGTAGGGGCTGCTAGCAGTCTACCGAGTCTGATGCATAAATTATACAATAAAATAAACAAGTGCACATGCTTGGGGAGAGCGTGGAATCAAAGATGGCGTCGACACGAAGTGAAACTCCGAGCAGTTCGAGAGAAGGCGATAGCGATTTGGGTTCATTCTCCCAAAATGATAGCACACAGTCAGATGCAAAAGAGGCCGGCGGTATTAAGCATAAAAAGAAATCGGACCGCAGAACAGCGAGAAGGCACTTTATTCTCAAGATACAAATTAGCACTGATTGTTGCAAGACATTTCCCCTTTCCCTCGCTCGTCTTCTTGAAGTAATCCGTCCAAACAAAACATGCATGTAACATGCATGTCACATGCGTGCATGGAGCATGCATGTACCATGCATGTCACATGCATGCATGTTGGCATGCATGTGACATGCATGCAATTTGGGTATTTTTGCATGCATTGCATGCAAATCAATCTTGACATGCATGCATACAAAATCATGCTAATACGTAACCATGCATGTAGCATACATGCATGTAATGCATGCATGTGTTACTCATGCATGCACTTCACCTGTCCACTCATGCATGCATTTGTTTAACTCACGCACATGCATGTAATGTATGGCAGCACAGACGTATAAATTCAATATGAGTCAAAGTTGGAACAAAAATCTATATTTAAGTGACCTGAGTGTATCACATCCTACTCCTGGCACCACACATACAAATTTCCATGCCAGTAATATGATATTTTGATGAGTCGCTCTCTACTTAGAGTGCCAGGGAGTTCATAACTCGAGCCCCCCGTGTAATCAATGCATTATTTCAGAGAGAGCAGAAGTACCCCAAACTTAGTGCACGTATTATATTATCATTATAAAATATTTATCAAATATTCTCGCCATGCTATTTCCTTTCCCTGTGATATGCTTCATGCCATTTGCGTAGGTTTAATTGATTTTTATGATTTTATTTCTCCAACAATAAATCCCATTCCTAAACTGTTTTCTAACAATTGTTTTGATAATATTTTACACAATTACCTTGGGGTACTTTTTGTAAGAAAGAGTATTTCAAAACACCTACTTCCAGAGTGGTACAGTGTCTCTTACAGTAAATTAATGCAAGGGCTTTAATTTTGGCATCCAGTTGTGCTAAATGTTAAAACATTCCAACATTTTGAGAGCCTTGAATGCAAGGGTGAGTATTCAGCAAGAACTATTTAAATTTCTTATTTCGTTTCAAAAGTTGTAAACCGCCATTGAGCTTTATGAAAATGACGCTATAAAAATAAAGTTTTGGTTATTATTTCCCCAAGTAATTACTGTACCTGAAGTTTGTAGGCGTTTGAAAACTGCCTTCCATTTTCTTTTGATGACAAATGTTCGTGAGCTCAGCTCGTTCCTCACTTTCAATGCAAGTTTCAAGATGGCTGCCAAGCCCTAACTTTAGTCCCGACCGCCAAAGCAAAGAACAAACGGCAGTAGTAGATTCTTTCGCTGTCAAACTCAAAATCACTCGAGCATACGGTATCCCACTTTGAATCCTAAAAAAAGACAACGTTAACTGATAATAGTTGAGCTTGCAAAATTCAGATCCCCTAACAGCCACTATCGCTGCATTCAACTTTCACCATTTTCAAACTCTCCTCGTGAGTCGCATCAAAAACATGAAAAGATTGTGATAGCTATTGAAAATCATTATTGAATGCCCTTTATACTATATACTCACTACGAAGTTTAATGTTTTTCATAACGAGGGCCGAGTTTCTTGTCGTGTTTCCCTCGCTCTTCGTCTGCCTTCGACATGTCTGTATATTCAAATTTCTCTCTTATCCCAACTTGCTCTCGCTTTGCTTCTTCTCTCGACAAATTTCATATTCAATGACGTCGGTCTCGACTTCTTCATGGCAACCAGCTTCTGAATTTGTCAGCTTGTTTTAGAAACGTTTCGCTTTTGTGATGAAGAACGGAAAAAACAACCTATCATTGTCCCTTGACTTTGACAAGTTGACGAAAACTGACACGAATAAAAAAAACCGCCAACTAAAATTCAAACGCGCGCGCGCGCTCATTTTCCCGCCGAAACTGGTGGGATGCCTGTGGGACGACGACGCACGGATTCGTGACTTGTTGGCAGTTCTGAAGGGTGCTCTCCACGAAAGAAAATTTCCTAGAAGTATTTTCTTTTTTCAGAAAATTTATTATCTTCAGGGGCACGTCTCACACCCATAACCAGGGAATTGAATTTCTTGGACATGAAGCAAACGAAAGTGCTTAAAGCGTACATGCATGCGACATAAATTGGATTGAATAGTAATATATTCCCACTGGGTCCCATTGTACTCTATATAAGATATGGGAGAAAAGGCCTGGCGGAGCCAAAGATGGCAATGGTTTGTAATGACTAACCACCAGGTCTAAGGGTGAGCACGATGAGAGCAACGGCCACCACCAATACATTATAAGATTGTACAATATAGGTTATGAAAAAGGGGGAGGGAGGGTGGGGGAAAGAAAGCCAAGAGGCACCACCAGGTCTAAGGGAGAGCACAATGAGACCACAGGCCACCACTAATATGACGTCTCCCATAGACGTCATTTCGGGCGTTCGTTCTCAACCAACTGAGTATGTTAATGAGTTGATATCTTATATACGTACTGCTGGTCCCCAGTGGGAATAGTAATATATTCCCACTGGGTCCCATTGTACTCTATATAAGATATGGGAGAAAAGGCCTGGCTCCGCTTATCTGCCACTTAGGTGTGTGCAGGTTTGAACCCCTCTTACTATCTTAAACCTCTCTATAACTTCTACTAACTTCCACAATATCCCATAACTCAGAAATATCCCAAAACTCAAGGATCCCATAACTCAGAAAGATGTGTTGCACCTGGTCCTAGAGTCAAGAATTATTTCTTATTTTCAAACCAGTAAAACCCTGATTTATATACATATGAGACCTAATTCTGACAGTCATAGTGCCCTACAGAGCCCAACCCTGAAGACATAACACATGCATCCCCGATGCAGGGCCTGGTCTCCTCCCAAAACTCAGAATCTTAGAAAATATGATGACTTTGTACACTAGTCAATGAGTAGGGATGTATAGTGTAACAATTTACAGGTGAAAATGCTTAAGGGTTGCTGGGTCCGGGGCTGCACCCCTGCCCATATACACATATTCGAGCAGTTTATTGACATAAGAGGTTATGATGTAAGCTCAAGGGTACAACCCCAAACCCAACAAACCCAGAAATGCCCCGTCCGAGGACAGAGCACTGGACAAAATGTCCATAGGACCGAAGAAGATCCCTCCAGGAGTGTTGGGCAGAGAGTTACATATCATGAAAGAGTCTAATACATACGTTAACTTTGTTCGTCTAGTGAATTGTGTAAACAAAGGTTGGATAATCCTGATAGAACTAACACTTCACAATCGGCATGCATAACAAAGACAACTCGATATGATATATACTACAAGATTTTAGTGGCACTGGTTTCCTCCCAAAACTCAGAATCTCAGAAAATATGATGACCTTTTACAACTAGTCAATGAGTAGGGATGTATAGTGTAACAATTTACAGGCGAAAATGCTTAAGGGTTGCTGGGTCCGGGGCTGCACCCCTGCCCATATACACAAGAGGTTATGATGTAAGCTCAAGGGTACAACCCCAAACCCAACAAACCCAGAAATGCCCCGTCCGAGGACAGAGCACTGGACAAAATATCCATAGGACCGAAGAAGATCCCTCCAGGAGTGTTGGGCAGAGAGTTACATATCATGAAAGAGTCTAATTCATACGTTAACTTTGTTCGTCTAGTGAATTCTGTAAACGAAAGACAACTCGATATGATATATAATACAAGATTTTAGTTGCATTGCAAACAACTGGACAAACTTCACCAAAAGGGTAGTATAGCCCCATCCTAAGGGACAACACACACTCCCAGGCAGTACGCTTTACTACTTCAGCACAATTATTTGCACCTCTCTTGTGGGAGGCAAGGCCTGGTTTCCTCCCAAAACTCAGAAGGGTATCCAGAAATTATCGCGCATGACTTTAGCCGTATGAGGTTTAGTAATAAATAAACCAATCTAAAAGGTAAAAAACAAAACAAAACAAAAAAAAAAAAAAAAATAAATAAATAAAAATGAAAATAAAAAATAAATAAATAAAATAAAGTAAAAAATAAATGAAAAATAAAAATAAAAAATACGTACAATGTTTCCACGGTGTTGATTGCATGATCCGCTCGGATCGAGCTGTTTCGTAGGAGGTTAGAACAGGTGTTAACCCCACCTGTCACCTAAAATATTTTGTGCCAATAATGTTGCACATCGATAAAAATTCAATTGAAATCGACAAGTTATTTCTGTTGGAAAACAAAACACATTTACTGAAACCAGTTTTCAAGATGCAGTTTTAAAGAATTATAAAAAAAGACCTTATTATGGCAGATTGTCTTCACCCTAAAGAATAACACACACTACCAAGCAGTACACTTTATTACTTTATTACTTTAGTACAATTAGTTGTGCCTCCTTGCGGGAGGCAGGGCCTGGTGTCCTCCCAAAATTCAGGAAGGGTTATCCAGAAATTAGTACAACCAAAATTTAAGGACCTTCGCCATAAGGTTAAGTAATACATATACCACGCTAAAAGTCAAACATTTAGCGTACAATGTTTCCCCGGTGTTGATTACATAATCCGCTCGGATCGAGCTGTTTCCTAAGAGGTTAGCGCAGGTGTTAGCTCCACCTGTCACCTAAAATACTATGTGCCAATAATAATGTTGTACTTCGATAAAACGTTCATTGAAATCTATCTGCTATTTCTGTTAGAAAACAAAGACTTTTCGCTGGGCAGAACAACTCTGTAGCCAAACTCAACTGAACAACATATTATCATCTTAAAGTACACTAGAATTTGAGCGACTTTTCGCTGGGCAGAACAACTCTGTAGCCAAACTCACACTAGAATTTGAGCGACGTTTCGCTGGGCAGAACAACTCTGTAGCCAAACCCAACTGAACAACATATTATCTTAAAGTACACTAGATTTTGAGCGACTTTTTGCTGGGCAGAACAACTCTGTAGCCAAACTCACACTAGAATTTGAGCGACGTTTCGCTGGGCAGAACAACTCTGTAGCCAAACTCAACTGAATAACATACTTATTATCATCTTAAAGTACACTAGAATTTTTGAGCGACTTTTCGCTGGGCAGAACAACTCTGCAGCCAAACTCAATTGAACAATATAATCCTTGAAATACACTAAAATTTCAGCGACTTTTCGCTTTGCAGAACAACTCTGTTGTCAAACTTCTTTAAAACGCTGAGCCGAGCACATGCTAAGAAAAATACCCGAACCGACGAGAAAGCAACGTGGGAAAATAATTAAGGGCAACCGAATACTCACAGTACATCTTTGAATATAGGGAGAATATGTGTCCGGGCTTTCTTTAAAGGAATCAGAACTTCCAAGCTGGAAACCAAAGCAAACAATACATTAAGAATGCAAAAATGAAACGCCAACAACGAAATTAAATACCGAATCTGTCGGATATACCCAAGGTTTATCTTGAGATGGATGGACTTGAAACGGATGGGGAAGTAGAATTGAAGAGACAGCAGGCAATGGTGTTCCTTCGTGGGTGCTTCAGAAAGGGTGGCGAGTCAGGCTTGAACGGAGATTGCGACAGGAACACGTTCGAACACCAAGTTGAAGCTGAAGTGCAGACGACGCCAGTAGAAAATAAATAACTTGAGTGTTGATAGCGGGAAGAGATGAGAGGAGACGACGAGAACAAGTAAATTTTAATTGTAGAAGTAGGTTGCGAAGTCTTGTGAAGAGTAGAGTGCAGACTTGAGTCGAACTGGAGGAACGTCTAAGACGGGCGTTCGTTCTCAACCAACTGAGTATGTTAATGAGTTGATATCTTATATACGTACTGCTGGTCCCCAGTGGGAATAGAGCGGATTTCAGATGATGACTGTCGTGAGTAATTCGCAGTTACTTTGTAATACTTCCATACGTTTTATTCAGAATCGGTGTAATCAGTACTGGTTTCAGTACAGTCAAATGAAATTCGCTCTACATGCATGATACCTGCATGTCTGAGAACTGTACATGCAAATAAAGCATGCACATGCATGCGAAATACTTTTTGCATGCATGCCATACGATTTCATACATGTATCATGCAAGCCTTACTCATTTAGCATGCATGTATGTGCGCCTTCATGCATAAAATTTGCATGTACATGCATAAGACATGTTTTCTGTATGCATGTCAGAGGGTTGCACGCATGTAACATGCATAAGCTCATGCATGTACATGCATGCCACATATTTTTTGCATATATATCAGAGGTTCTATGCATAAAACATGCATGCCTTACTGTCTTAGCATGCATGTCTCATGCATTACATGCATGAACTCATGCATGACAAATCTTTAACATGCATGTGTCATGCATGCCACATGCATGTCAAATGCATGTTTTGTTTAGACGGGAAAACAGCGCGTAAGCCCTGAATTTCATTCGATTCCGGAACATTTTCCTTCTCCTATCGTGTTTTGCTAAGAATCCAGGCCTGTCACGTGGCCACAGGAATCCCCCTTCGCATTGCCGGCTCGACTCGGGCACTACTCGACACTACTCGCAGGGTAAAAAAATGGTGGTCCTCGCCCGCTAATTAAATAATAACACGTCCCTAAGCTAGAGCAGATTTCGTATCACTGTGAAAAGTACCGTGACACGGCGCGGTACTGTCGCGATGGCGGTACGGAACCTGGCCTGCTGTAGAGACCAATGAAATCGCGTAGTCGCTTTACTGCCACGGTCGCGGCGCGGTACAACTCTTTCGTGGCATTTTTCACAGTCATACGAAATCTGCTCTAATCGAACACCCTTCGACTAATGTTTCACTTCTTTACAGTGGACTCCTGCTTATGAATTACGGTTCAGAATATCGTGCTTCGAAGCAATAAAGAGTGAAAGGTTAGTAACGCCATCAAATGGTAGAGCAGAATGCCCAGGGGGGTACTCGGATATAAAAATGACGGGGGGGGAGTACGACGTATTTTTGGGGGTATGATATTTGTAGTAAAATATTTTTGGGCTTCAAAATTCGACCAGATATTTTTTTAGGGGGGGGGGGGGGGGTTGAAACTTCTGACACTGAGGTGATCAACAAGATACTGCCTTAAGATGAAGCTATTTCTGGGAAACATAATGGGACGGACATGGCCACCAGAGGTGATGACAGGCCAATAAAAAAGGGCTAAAAAGTTTTGGGGAGTATCAAATTGTTTGAGCATGAGGTATTTTTGGGGTATAAAATTTATGGCTCGGGTATTTTTTTGGGTATGAAATTTGGAGCTCCGTCTGACACCCCCGACATTTTATATCCGAGTACCCCCCGGGGCAGAATGAAGTTTAGTTTGCCTTTGTATAGTCCAGCTGTTTACTGGAGTTCCGAGTATCCCCCTATAAATATCCCTACAAAAATGCTGACACTCGCTTTTTGGCTGCTGCTTATTCTGGTTCGTTTTCTTTTGACTGTGACATCAACACCACTTTGGCTGCTTCCTTGTGGCTGCTGGCTACTGCTAGTTGTTGGGGCTCAGCTCTCCATGTTTCTCTACTTTCTTGACCCTTTCGCTCACCTCTGAGAGGAGTTTTCGACTTTTCACACCTGTTCAAGCCCACCTTTGAATCTCATTTTCTATTCCCACATACAATCAATTCCAAAATGTTGGTACACTGCCGAAAGAAAGAAAGAACACGCCCTCCCTGCCCTCCCTTCTGGAACGTGTAACGTCCGTGAATTAGTTAAAACAAATTCTATACCGATAAACTTGCTTCTAGCTTACTGCTATAGCTCATTGGCATTCCCTAACCCACACTGCCATACCGGGAATAAGATAAAAACATTTCAAAAAATTCCGAAAACATATCCCTAATTATCCCTTTCTATTTCGCATCTCTATTGCACTACAGTTACTACGTTACTTGGAAAATGACACCGATATATGGCTATTTTATACAATCAAATGCAAAGTGCTGGAATACTGAGGAAGCATGCTCTTTCTACCATCCCTTCAATGTTGTCCAAAATAGTGTCCAGTATTATTTTCCGCTCAACATTGCGAGGGGAAGGAAGAACTAGGTGTTCCAGCGACTTATGCATTTAGTCAGGGGCTCATAAATAGGGGCGTCCCTCTCTAATATTGCCCTATTGATAAGGCATTTTGACAGACCTAGTTATTTTTTGAACGGTTTTACCGCTATAAAATTGTAAAGCTTTTGTTTTACTAGCCAATCAAATTCGTTGTATCAGACGCTTGTCATTGGCAAGATATGCAGATGCAAGCACTGATTTTTTGTTGTTCTCTGCTATTGTTATTCTAAATAAACGGGACCGCAGCGGCATAGAAACAAGAGTAAATACCAATCTAAAAATAACTAGGTCTGTCAAAACGCCTTATCAAGAATATATATCAGAGGGACGCCCCTACTTATGAGCCCCTGATTTAGTTGTATTCTTGCTTTTTCTTGTCCTTTCTTCTTGGCCGAAACAGCGCGCACGCGTACATAAAACGCGTACATAAAACCATTTTTACCTCACTTTTTAAATAACACATTTGCTTACTAGTGATCTTTATAACCTTAGACAACTACGCTCTACAACTAATTCTAAAGCGTAATCAAAGGCACCGAGTGCCTCGGCGAAATCGTGGCAATGTTCCCTTCTAGAAATATTCATTTTTCTAGTTTTGATGACGTCATCGATGACGTCATGCCATCATGCCGTCATGCCATGTGACCTCTTGTCACGAAGATAACTTTACCCAAGTTTGGTCACCTAGCGATGTTCCGTTCTCGAGATATTAATTGTTCTATTTTTGATGACGTCATGAGCTAACACTTGAGTTATGAGTGAGCGAGCCCACCACAATAGGGAATTTAAGATGCGACAACGGCAACGAGAACGACAACGTCAAAGAATAGTACACTTGATTGCAGAGTACAATGCTTGCACGTGCAAATCTATAAAATCAAATGCATTTCAACCGTTTTCTTCTGAACTGAGACGTGAAATGCCATGTTTTACGCTCTGGTGAGAGCGGGAACGTGGAGTGACGATTTCGATGTATTTTTGTTTGATATGATTGAGAATGGATGCGAATTTGCTGTTATCAAGGTTAAAATGCAAAGGAAAATTGGAAACGATTGATGAATATTGAGAAATGCAAGGAAACCAGTAGACGAATTTTAGTAAGACGTCGTCCTTGCCGTTGCCGTTGTGGCATCTTAAACTCCCTAATAACTCGTGCTTACGCTACGCGTATCCACGAGTTAAAAAGCGTGTCCAGGGAGGGTAGAGGAGCGAAGAGGCTCTGTAAACGAGAATGGTTACTTACGTGTGTGAATATCCCTCTTTCTAACGACGAACTCGACCCTCTCTCCTTCATACACAGTCGACGAAGACGAAGTGTCGATAATAGTAATCTACACTTAGAGCACATAATCATCCCTGCAAGACCGACAGAAGCGAATGGTAAACTAGAAGTACCTATTGTCATAGCAAAACCCAATCCCAACAACCCAAAGAAATCGCATTCACACCTGCTAAGGAAGTAGCGCAAGTGGTTGCCAAGGCGAAGGAGAAACTCGAAACATCTCTAAACGTGTCTACCACACCGCCAGAAGTGTTCGATGCACCTGCACTCCCTAAGGAGCCTAAGAAACTGTCAACTGGTGCCATTGTTGCTATAGTTGTCGTGGTGGTTCTACTGGTTGCGGTAGCGCTAGCTGTCGCTATCTTCTACTACAGGTAAGACACGCGAGGTTCGCAGAGCAGTTAATTATTATATTAATATATAGATTTAGCCACTGGCTAAAAGCGGAGCTCCTGGTTATAAAATTTTCTATGTGAATGAAAGGGATTCCCATGTGTACATGGTTTATATGGTTGCTTTAGAGTCTTCCCTTCACGAGATATTAATTTTTCAAGCATAGATGACGTCATCGATAACGTCATATCACGTGACCACTTCATTTCGCTCATCTGGTGGCCTTCGGCCCGCGCTGGAGCTCCGCTATTATTATTATTATATTTTATGAGACTTGTGCCTTATAGTAAGCAATTATTGGATGAGGTTTCTTTCGTATTTGGAATAAACAATGTACAAACACAAGTGGAATCAAACATTTATTACAACATTGATTCAGTAAAAAATACTTTCGCGATGAACAAAGTTTTTTTTTTCTCAAGAGCAAATTTCAAGCAGTTCTTTTGGATCATTCAACTTTTGTCAAGTAGATAATCTTTGAGAATCTCTTTTGCTGTCTTCTTCGCATTTTTCGATTCTTTGTTTTCTAGTAATTGAGCGATTTTTTCCTCGTTTGAAGATGCGAAGCGAGAAGCCGTCTTTGCTTTTAGCTGCAAAAAGCTGGAACTTTTTAAAATCGAATCTACGCGCCCAAGGCCCGAGATGCATTGCGTGCGTAGAATCAAGAATGGGCTAGCTGATTCTTAAAATCAGCATGTTGACTTTTGAAGACCCTCAAATTGCGTAATTCCCAAAGTAAAGCGCGCGCCTTTAGCCAATCAGAATCGAGATGAGTATAATGCGTATAATGTATAATAATATGTATTATGTATGATTTTCTCCATAGTAACCCTGATTTCTTGCTTTCAAATACTAAGCCGACAGAACGATTTTTGCTGCATCGCCGAGCGTTTTTTGTCGAGGTTGCTGATACATTTTTCGTACAAGCTCTTGAGAATATGGAACTGGCTAGAAATGTATTATTTTCTCTCGTTCATTATTGGCTAGGTTTAACTTCAGCCATCGAATAGTTGCGCTATCCTTTCTACTTTCCACTAGGAAACGAAAGGGAAAAACCAGCTTTAAAGATGACGAGCAGCAAGTTACTGATCGCTACGCGGAGTTTAGCAACCCTGGATTCGACGCCGACTCGCCTATCGACCCTTCATCTGATCCAGGCCCAGATATTCTCAACTCTAACAAACCAGAGCTGACTTCGGAGGACATCGAGACCGTAAACAACCCTTGCTACGGTATCCGCCTTAATGAGATGCAGTCTCAGACTAATCTAGAGGTGGCCCCAGGGGATAAGAGCGTGGCCGATGTCCCTCCAACTTATGAAAGTGTCGTCGAAAAGGGTCCCGTGGAACCACAAAAGAAGAGACCCGAGAATTTTTATGAAGAGCCTGTCAAAGCCGGCGATGAGAATGTGTACGCGACCCCCGACATCCCAGGTGTAGGTTTTCAGAGGCCTGCACATGTGAACCCGGGTCATCCAGATTGGCAAAGTTTCGACACTACATCGGAGTACGAAAACCCAGTAAATACAGGCAATGTCGCCGACAATTTGTAGATAAGTAGAAACAAGCGTGTCCATTTGCCAAGAGTGAGAATCTCCCATGTTAGGACCCTTTCATCAGCATCAAAAAGTGTCTGTTTTATGCACAGGTAGCCCAATCAAATTTTGTGTCAAATCAAGAAAAAAACCGTCGACTTTCCGACGTTGCAAAACTTCCTTATTAGGAAATCCTCTTACCTTTTTTGGAAGGTCTGTAAGTATATTTTAGCGAATATAACAGGAAAATTCATCAGGAATAGACCACCTCGGCTTAGGCGTAATGTTTTGCCCATTTCAGATCAGGTGTCATTCCCATGAGTATTCTCTCTTTGTTTGGAATGAGTCCATATTCATATATCCTTCGGTGCGTAGCAGAAAAAGAAAGAAAGAATACTCATGGGAATGCCACTTGATCTGTAATGGGCAAAACAAACGAGCAAGCCGAGGAGGTATATTAACGTTATGTTTACCACGTCCGACGCTCTACCACCTGAGCTTCCCAAGGAAATTAAGCTTTTCCCGTGGATGGATTTCAACAGAAACTCCTGTGAAGCTGGTCGGGGTATATTTGATGGATCCTGCCACTTGTCTTGAGGGCCAGTAATTATGAATGATTAGCGCTTGTTTCATCCAGTGAGGGATGAAACAGGTTTTGCCATGCGCACTCTTGTCTTGTCATGCGCAGTCGGATGAGCGATGTTTTTTGAAGCGTGTGCAGACTGCAGAGTGCAGGTCTGAAGTAGAAGAGTATAAGACGTACAGGTACAAAAACAAGTTGACTGTAGGACACACCTATATAAGCACCACCAAGCAAAAAAAACACCAAAAACAAGTTACTAAAAATATACACTTTTTTATGCTGATTGGGACAACACAAATAAAAGATTCTAACTAACCAGTGCCGTAGCGGGGATCCCCCCCCCCTGATAGAAATTTCTAGTTACGGCCTTGCTAGCCTTACGACTATGATGTTTGATTCTCATCTGGTTGTAACGGTGCTCAAAGGGGCACTCGCACGCTTAATTTTCGTACCACCTGTCACATAATGGCATTTATCTCGAGTGGGTTTAGTTCCATTATCTTTGTTATCATAAACCAATGTCAGACCGGTTGGCGGCGCGCTGGGAGTTCGTGCAAAACCGGTTTCGCACGAGCTTGTCACGCGAGGTATCACTGCTTAAAACCGGGAGCCAACTCCCTCAGGTTAGTCTTTGGTCCAAACCCAAAGACTCCTGCATTCCTTACGGACAAATCAAGTTTTTCCCACCGCCTCCCCAACTCCGGCCTGATTTTGGGCCTTAGTTAGGCATTGACGACAGGTTACATGCAAGCCAGTTAACTAAACGATTTGTTTGTAAGAAGGTGGCGTTTTTCCTTGCCCCACCTTTTGCTGAAGAATTTTATCTTTGTAATTTGACTTGGATTTGAAAATTAAACGTCACAGAGTGTGTGGCCAGAAATCTCCATACCCACGTTTGATAGTTTGATCTTATGACCCTTCAGCAAAACGAGCACGGCGCAAAAAGAGCTCGCCCACATATACCCAATTCAAGATGTTTTCCTTGTAAAACGTACTCGAGATAAATACATTCAGTCAAATCACACTAGTGTGATTTGACTAAAACAGTTATTCCTCTCGCCCTCATGGCCTCCGGCCTCATGGGCTATTGACTCAGAGCCCATTCGGGCTCAAGGAATAATTGTTAATTAACTTACCGTGAATAACCAAAAGAACAGTCCAGGTTTGTTAAATTGCCTTTTAACTGTTACATCAATACAAATCTATAGTGTTTTCATTTATTATCAAGAGGATGGGATTGGATTGCGATTTGAATTATTTGCTTGTCAGGCAAGCGTGCGAGTGCCCCTTCAAGCTACACTAGTATGAACCATGCATAAGAACGCTTATAGCGCCGCTCTACATTCACCGTTGTCACGCCCGCCATCTTGTTTTTCTGCGTAAAAGAGAGGAAACGTGACGTTCCATTCAAAATGTCACGCAATACCTGCAAACTCAACATTCCAGAAAAGCGATTGTCCCTCGTCCTCGTTTCAATGCTCAACGTGGCGGCGCGTGACAAAGACAAATTGATTGGGATTCCTGTGCGCTATCGTTTGTATGGGATTCCTGTACGCTCCCCTTTTTATGGGATTCCTGTGTACTCTGAAAAAACGTGTTCCAAGCAGACCTTAGTGAAAAGACACTACCAGTGCTAAGACGGACACCAGCACTTAGTAGACGTGTAAGGTTTCGAGAGTTTCACTGAGTCAGTCGCCATAGCGATAGAGGAAAATACCATGATTTAAAAATTCAAAAACAGCAATAAAAATAGGCCACTTTAGGTTGCACGAGTGGGCTAGATTTACGAAAAAATACATGAGAATGTAATAGAATGCGGGCCAGTGCAGGGTAATGCAATACAGTAAAAAAACGCATAAAAGAACATAACAAGTGAATTAAGAACATTCAGGCTGAAATTTGGTCAAAAAGGTATCTTCATAAGAACACACATATTGCCTGAAAAATAACAATTGTTCTAACTTCTGTCAGTTTGATTTCATTGAGTACAGTAACCTACTGTGGTAGAGTACTAAGTAGATCAGTAAAATGTGCTAGACCATTGCACACAGAGTTCTACAGCAGATCCCAGGGGTACATTTAGCATCAGTGTTTTTAGACATGACGTCAAATCACACTAATGGTCTATTGTCAATGCTGCATTCTGATTGGTTGAGTTTCCTGTAGGCTATGTGCCGGATTTGAAAGCCAGAAAATGGCAAATGACCAGACCAGAAAACTTTTTTTGGTATAAAAATTGTACCTAACAGTGTGATTTGACTAAAACAGTTGACTGTTGGTAGTGTATGCAGCTTTTGATGTTCAGAAACAATAATATCAAAGAACAAAATCAGCCTGAATCCCTAAAGTACCTGTTCTTTTACGCGGGCTTTACTGTATGATAGATATATAGGGTTCGTACGATTCCTGGAAAACCTGGAAAATCCAGGACATTTATTGTCCTCCTGAAAAATCCTACAAACTCCCGGGAATGCAGAAAGGAATTTTGTTCAAGACAAAACTTGAACAAAACCGGTAGAACTAATTGAAAATTACGTTTTGGTTTGAGGAAAAACGTCTCTGCAAACTCCTCGAACAAATCTAATAAACCTCCTTGAAAACTCCTGGATTTCTAAAAGTTTCTGGGGGAACGAACCCTGAATACAGTGTAGGGTGATGCAATTTAATATTTCAAAGGTGAATGTATCTAGACATAGACCGACTTTATTTATACACGGTTAAAAAACATCATATCATTTTCTCAATACTTAAATATCTAAAACTTTGTTTGATCTTAAGCTCGACTAAAATGGCTTAGAAAGCTGTAATTCTGTAATGATTGAGTCCAGTAGCTTTCAGTATCACACTGTCGCAGAAGCGTTAACACACCAGCTGCCGCCAGTGCCAGCACATGAAATTTTATAGAGAAAGCCATTCATAGGAAAAGCTGAATTTACCATAACACAAGAATGGGACGTGTTAGGCTCTACCACGGACAAACACATGAATTGCGAACACTTCACATTCTTGTGTCATGTAAATTAAGCTTTTCCCGTCAATGGGTTTCTGCAGAAATTTAATGCGAGTAGCAACTAAAATAAGCGTAGACATCTCGCAGGCGATGAAGCGTTTTTTATGTCGCGAGAAAGTGTTCGCTGCGGGCGAGGGGAAAAATCGCGCGTATCCAAAAATCCAATGTGGCGCCGCAATCGCTTTCTTCCGGGTTTCTCGAGACATAAAAGCAACGCTTCACCGCCTTGAAGCTTGCTGCGATAAGCATGAAAACTTTGTGTAAATTTGAAAAAGAGAGTGCAAATAAATTATATCATTTGTGTAATGCGACAATGCGTACTACGGAATGGGGTAGTCCTGGCAGTCGAGGGGAGCCGATGAGGCACAGTTTACAGCTAAAA
Organism: Scolanthus callimorphus; assembly: GCA_033964015.1. Lineage (NCBI taxonomy): Eukaryota > Metazoa > Cnidaria > Anthozoa > Actiniaria > Edwardsiidae > Scolanthus > Scolanthus callimorphus. The sequence goes on from CM066911.1 coordinate 18,565,606, forward strand.
TCGTTGCATCGCGACCCGCGTTTTCAAAACATCCATTTGTGTTCCCGTCAGTCAAATCTTATGAGCCAATCAGATTCTTGCCCTGTTTCGTCTAGTGCAGTCGCCTGGCTTTCCGTCGCGACGTTGTCTGGTTTTAGTTCAGAGGGAAGCCAGTTGACTGCACTAGGCGAAACAGGGCAAGAGCTTCCACTTGGCTCTGAAAGAGCGCAGACAAACACACACGGCAGCGTGTGCAATCCCTAATTTATAGCTATAAAAATTGGACTTGATCGTTTTTATTTATAAAGTTTTTTATCGTCTTTCAAGAGGCTGTTAAGTAGTAAAAACAAATGAGAAAGCGAATGTACAAACAACGGTGAATTAACAGATAAAAGTGATATGTCGTTTATACGAGTGCGCATGCGTTGAATTCCGGATATAGAAATTGATTCCTTTTTCGACAGATTGTTTAAAAAAGACATCACCGAATGGCACACAAAGATTGTACAATGAATAAGTCATCTAGCTGATGAAATTTACGCGCAACCACTAACGCACCAAAATCAAAGTATCCCACATGGAAAACCTATTCACCGATCAGGCCTATAAATTTGTCGAGGGTTGTAGAGAGAACGTTAATTGTTCACTACTCACCACAAGGGGCGTCTATTTAATGGTCTGGTGGCCGGGCGTTCCCTCACCTAGGTCCCTGGACCGAGTCCCTGAGTCGCTACTGGACAATTAACACCGAGGATAGCGACTGTCAGGGCCGAAATCTCTGGCGTGGGCGTAAGAACCGTACGGTCGCCATACGACGCTTCAGCTTTAGTCTGGAAGTATGGTCCTCGTTTTTTTATTACTCAAAGAAATTTCGTAAATTAACTTGCACAGAACGATTTTACGGCTGTTTTATTTATTTAGCCAACAGAGATTTAAATATACACTTGATTTTATTTAATTGTGAATAATTTTGTGCGCTTGATTTCGATGGTCTTTTGCAACAAGAAGATAATTAACCATTATCCTGCGAGATTGCGCAGAATATCGTCTGATACTTAGCCGACGAGGGACGAAGTCCCGAGTTGGCTAAAATCAGACGATATTCTGCAAAATCGAGCAGGATAATGGTTTTATTATTCAGCACATCGATAGCACAAAAACCCCCGAAAAAAAATGACTTTTGTGTATTATTTACGAGCTCAAAACATCATATTTTCCTCAGAGACGGATATCGCAGGATAGCTGTCATGTACAGAAGACAGCTATTGGCATTCCAATGACCATATTTGGGCAGTGCATCGATGTGCTGGATAATAAAAAAGGTTAACTGTCAGTTGCAAAATTTTATGAAAGAGCTATTCTAAAACACTGTCCAACGTCGATGATAAGACGAGTATAATGTTTGTGCGAGCCTTCATTTTATTTGCGCAATCTTTTACGTATATTCTGTGTACAGGGTGATACAAAATTTCAAGTTCATTCTTCACTTCTTGAAGATTCGTTTCAAAAATACAAAATACTCTCAATGAGCAACATGCGTAGTGAGTATAGTCCTTTATACATGTCAGGCGAGCATACTCCTTGGTATCCAATACCGTGGATATCCAATTCCGCGCGCTCTGATTGGCTCCTGAAACTCTGAATATCCGAGTCAAATCACACTAGTGGTCTATTGTCAATGCTGCGTTCTGATTGTTTGGGCTACTCGTAGGCTATAGTTATTTAACAAATACATCTCGTTTTGCGTGCGTGTGTACTGTAATAGAGACACAGATGACGTCACAGAATGTCATGAACAAAAAAGTACGCAACAAGACGCAGTCGAGTTGCGTGACTGTTTTTCATGACATTCTGTGACGTCTTCTGTGTATTTATTACAGTAGATACGCACAAAAAAACGAGATCTATTTGTTTTATACAACAACAAAAGCGATTTTTCTAAAGATCAATGAGCTCAAACAGTGCGCGCATTTCAAACTCGGTTTTGCTTGCATGCGCGCGCTATGACGTCAATCGTGCGTGTGTACTCTAATAACACACGACCTGTCAGCCAATCAGAGAGCGCGTTTTACTAGTGCCTATTAGCCTTAGTAGCGAAAAGTGTCGGCTTTGAAAGCAAGAAAATGGCAAATTGCCAGATCGGAAAACGTTTTTGGCTAGACAAATTGACCTACTAATGTGATTTGACTAAAACAATTATTCCTCTCGCCCTCATGGCCTCTGAGTCAATAGCCCATTCGGCTTTCGGCATCACCTTCGCCTTTGTCACGCGCCGCCATTTTGTTTCCAGAATGACCCGGCAAAGCAGAAGAAGCAATGAGCCAATCAACGTTTTGTTCTAAAACAAATAAGGAGTACTTTTTGGTAGCTTGGTCAACTTTTGTACCATAAATCCCAGCATCAGGCTTCGCTTTCCAACATGAGCAAAACTCGCGCCCTATGCTTGGCCTCGTTTCCATGCTGAATAAATCGGCTGAAAAATTCAAGATGGCGCTTGTGTGACAAAGGCGAATGGGCTACAATGACTCAGATTCCATTCGGGCTTGAGGAATAGTTGTTAAAAATATTCAGTGTTTTGCGTCGCGTGCGAGCTTCGGTGTCAATTACATACGTTTGTCGGCAATAATTTCACAATTTAAAAGACTGATTTGGTGAATACTAAAACAACTATTCCTCTAAGGGTTTACGATTAACAGTGACTCGTTCTCCCTTTCGGGAAATAGTTGTATAATATTTGTCAGGCTATGTTCAGCTAGTTTTAAACGCCCTCCGTTTCCAAGGATTCCCAGTGTCTAGGCCTGAAATGTGCCTACATGAAGTCATTTTCGAATGCCTTCAGACACCGACAACATTCTGCAATGTTGCAATTAGTACAACTAATAGTACTTCAAGACTAATAAAACAACGGAGGGTGGTAAGGCCTACGTTTTACCACTCTTAGTACTGGTTTTCATAGTACTTTCTACACTTTTCTTCCTGTACAAAGTTGTCTCGTGGTCATTTTTTTTCCAGATTTAGAATTTCACAATGGGGAGTTTGCAGGTGTTGTTAAAATAAAAATAACATATTTGAAAAGAGCTCACCGAAATATGTGAAATCCTAAAATTTGAGGTGGTTTCGATAAATTAAACACAGAAGTTATGAGCGTCGGAAGTTGGTTGTTTTCCTATAGGTTTAATGTTGTTTGCCCACCACAACATTAAACTATAGAGAAACAGCCTACTTCGGGCGCCAATAACTTTGCTAATATTTACCCAAGTCAAGTCAAATTTTCGGCTTTTTTAATTTCGGCAAGCTCTTTTCAAATATGGCATTTTCATTTTATTAGAATCAAGATTCAAAATGTCACGCAACACTTCCAAACTCCCCATTCTGGTTGTCCTATCTAGGCTTTAGTCTCGTCGGCCCCAGTCTCACTCGTTCCTGATATATTCAGCTCCAGTCTCCCATTCGGAATATCCTCGTACTCGTTTTCGGCGTACGGATTCTCAAAATTCTGCCAATCCGGATGATCTACGGTCGCGGTCGGCTGGTTCTCGTAAATTGGTCGGGGCGGTTTTTCGTAGCCTGGTCGGGATTGATTCGGCTGCATCTCGCTGTTCGGTCGGAACTCCGTCGGATTAGCGTAGGCTCGGTTTTCCTCAGCAAATGACAGCTCGGAATACAAATTCTCCCGTTTTTTCTTTTCTTCGTTATGATTTTGTTCGACACCTTTTTTCATTGGTTCATACTGTGGTGCGTCCGTCTGTGCGGAACTTAGATCCGCGTACACAGCCGACTTGCCCTCCTGAGTCTTTAGCTCGTTCATGTTTATCCCAAAACCAGGATTCGCAGCCTCTTTGAAGTTTCCTTGCCGTTTATCCGGGTTAAAATACTAGGAATGTGGCTAAATGTTGGTTCCATGTTTTCCCCCTGAGCGCTCGCTACGTACCCGGGATTTTCAAATTCGGTGTAATTGGGTGCGGGAGGTGCTTCTCCGTCTTTCAGTTCAGAGCGTCTGCTGGTCTTTGCGCGATTTCTGAAGTTAAAATGTATGGAAATAAAATAAAACTGGCCTATAAGTTTTATAGAATTTTTCAAAACAACCATGGCATATCCCCTTTAAAGGGAGCCTGTCGCGATACGCGCATGCTCCCAGGAGCGATCACTCAGATTCATCAGCAAAACTAATTAGACCATCCTATCAGATAACTATTTAAGAATGTGTAAAGTTAAAAAGAATGGTCCGATGGATCGAGAAATAGCGAGATTATGAACGATTATTTTCGAGCTCTTTAGCCTTCTGGCCATCGTTACGGAAACAATGTTTTTTGGTTGAGATGCGCAGAGCAGCTGCGCAGTTGCGTGACAACCTCCCTTTAATCTGGCGACGCTTCAACCAATCAGGACAACGTGTATGGAAGCCTACCTGTAGAAATAAACATAGCCCGCTATAGCCGCTAGCACCAGCAATAGTAACACCACCACAATAGCTGCCACGCTGCCTCCGCTCAATCCTCCTCCGGTTGTAGGTTTGGGCGGACGTTTCTCCGGTGGCACCTTCGCCGTCTTTACTCCTATGATTTGTAGCCCTGTTTTGCTTGCAATCTTTGCGATGACCGCGCTCAGAACCGACGTTACTTTCTGGGCAGGTTCTGGTATGATCTGTCAAGGAAGTGAGTAGCATATCAAATATAATCGGGGGCAGAAGTGTTATGATCGCTTTTCTGTTCCTCTTGGGGGAAAGAGAGGAAAGCTCACAAACTTTCGTCCTAGACTAAGGGACGGGATAGGAATATGCTCTTATGGATTTTTAGCTTTAATCGAGCAAGGAAAGTAAGAGAGACGCACAGATTGGTACTGCACAATTTTACTGACTATTACTGGCTGACTAAAAGTCAGACTGACCTAAAGATTACAAGGTCTCTATTTATACCCTTTTTCAATCAGCTGTATTTACACAGATATTTAGATTACGTGTCTTACAATTTTAAATTAAAGGTCTGTGAAACATCGTATTTAAGAAATTCTATTTAACTCTGAAATGATTAATTAGATAACAGAGAACAGAATATAAAGTTTGGCTAGGAAATTTAGTATAGTTCTTTAGAGAATTTCAAAGATATTTTAGAATAAGGTTTTCTGTAATAACTCCAATTAAAATTGAAAGTTAAGATATTTACTTTTACTTTGCGCCTTAAGTCCGGGACGCAACGGAATCTACACATTCTAAATTGCCAGGAAACTCAGGTGTTGAGTGAAACTGGAAAATAGGAAATTGTTTGAAAGTAAAACTCAATATTGAAATCTCTGTTATTGGACAAAAGTCAATATGTCAAAACTAAGAAAAGTATTTGTTTTTGGTTTAGACTAAATTGCACAGTTTTTGTAATTTTTATATTTGATTCACGGATTCCCAATTCAATCAAAATTACCCGAAAAACGTATCATAACAGAAGCAACATTTTGAAAATTGACTTTAAAGCTAGTTTGGATATTTACAAATTTAGTTTGAATTTTGGAGAATTTAGTTTGAATATTTGATAATTTAGTTTGATGAATATGAATATTCGAGAATATTGAAGTTTGAATATTTAACGCGAAAGTTTGAATATTGGGTGCAGAAGTTCGAATATTTGATGTGGAAGTTTGAATATTTGATGTTTGAATATTGAATATTCTTGAAGAATTATTCTGCTTCTACGTACCCCCGAAATATAAGCTGCCATTTTTGCCAAATTCCTATAAGGGGACTGGGGCGAGTCGCGTGGGTTCCCTGTGGATGCTCAAAATAGATCTGGCCTGGCTACTAAGCTAGATCCAACATGGAGGATGCATCAAATTTCAAAGTTTTTTGGCAAATGTCGCCGAAATTCTTAGAAGGAAATCAACCGTCACTTCCAAATAAGGTAAATACTTCCAAATTTGGTTTCGGCGGTGAGCTGTCAAAAACGACGGTTCAGGGTAGTTTTTTATATGCAAAGTTAGATATGTAAATTTTGAAGATCCATCACAGGTACCAAGAGTACCTAAAAAAGAGTGTAGGACATGACCATACACCGAATCGAAATATGGCGGCAAAATGTAATAATAACTATTGTTCTTGACTTACTAGCCTCGTGTTCAAGTGGAAACAAGCATTTGCACATGAATGAGAGGCTAGTAAGCCGAGAATAATAGTTATTCAAATTTGCCGCCATATTTTGATTCGGTGTATAGGGTGTGAGAGATCCTTTAGACAGACCTAGTAGTTATTTTTAGATTAGTACTAGTCTTCTATATATCCCACAGATTAACACAAAGAACAACAATAGGCCTGATTAAGGTGGATCGACCCAGTAATTTTGCACCCATGTCAACCAATTTAATTTAAACCTCTCACATAAAACAGGTTGACTTCTATTGCGCAGCCAATATAACATACATACTACCCATAGACTAAAATACAGTCAGTGCAAAACTTGGGGAGATCGGAGCTAGAATCACGTGAGAATTGGGGCCACGTCTATTGTTACTCTCACCCCCAGTTTCAGGCTGTACAAACATTGTTTCGCTAAATGCTCTATGGTACCACGAGATTGGGCAATTCCAGAAAATAAAGGTACCCCCCCCCCACACACACACACACACACACACGGGCGGCATTTGGAAATTCCGATGGGATGGGGGGGTTTAAGAGCTCGGAATTCTGATTGCAAGGGGGTTTTCGAAGCTGGATTTCTTTAACCTGCCCGGAATTCTATATGCATGGGGGGAGGGGGGGGGGGGGGGGGGGGGTAAACCATTTTGGAAGTTCTGGATGCATGGGGGGGTCAAAAACTAGTGCCGCCCGTGGGGAGGGTACCTTTATTTTCTGGAATTGCCCATTGAGTAATAGACCTCCTCTGCTTGGGCGTAATGTTGTGCCCATTTCAGATCACGTGGCATTCCCATGAGTATTTGTTTGGGTTGCTCTTTGTTTGGGTTGCTTCTATATTCATATATCCTTCGGTGCGTAGCAGAAATAGAAAGAGAGAATACTCATGGGAATGCCGCGTGATCTGAAATGGGACAACATTACGCCCAAGCCGAGGAGGTCATTTGCCTTAAAGAAATAAAAGTATATTTGCTTGTCTGAGTTTTTAATTAGTGTGACGTCATCTGTGCGCAGCGCTACTGTCAACCAACTTTCGCACAGCAAACTAGAGATTTGATAGACTAATCCAATTTTATAAGGTTTTTGTATGGGAATATTCTGGTTCATTATTCTCGAAAGAATGAAATCCTGTATTGAAGGGCCATTCTCGCATGTCATGTCTTTTTCAAATGTCCGCCTATATGAAAGTTATTTCTTCCCTAAATTGTCAAAATGTTCGGCCAAAACTTGTAGATTTTGGAGAGAAACGTTGTTCGTGTAGGCCGCTATCTCTGTTTTGGTCCCCAAGAGCCCGGACATTCCAACACAGGGAACCCACGTCACGCACGGGTTGGCATGGACAAAAACGGGTTTATGAAAACTTCTACTTCCAGAATCCTTATTTATTTCTTACCCTAAATTATCAAAAAATTCGTCAAAACTTGCAGATTTCAAAACTTGCAGATTTTGGAGGAAACGCTGTTCGTGTAGATCGCCATCTTTGTTTTGGCCCCGAGAGCCCGAAAATTCCAACACAGGTAGCCCACGTCACGCACGGGTTGGCTTGACAAAAACGACACATTTATCTTGATATGCGGGTCTCATGTTAAGAGCATAATAGTTCTAAAAGCTCTAAAAGGAATTACCTCCTTGTTAGGGTCCACATTAGGGTCATAAATAAGGATTGGGATATCCAGGATCCAGTCTCCAGAGTCATCCAGACTCTCTTTCGGTGTAGCAATAATAAGAACGTTATCAGCTGTAAATGGTTGTTTTTTGTCCCCGGGGGGTGGGCTAGGTGGTGATTCTCGTCTTTTCCTGTAAAATGAAAATATTCAAGAAAGTGATGTCGTATTTATATTGATCCGCGCGGGCCCCCTGTGGTTCTTAAATCTCGTCTCAGGCCTTTTGGCCGAGAGGAAAAAAACAAAACAAATGGCGACCCAGGGAAGATGTTTCTGAAGATGTGCAAGTTCTGTTCGAAAAACCAAATCGGCTAACGGTGTTTACATCTTGTTGCCACCCAATTCAGATCATGTGATTATTCCTTTGGCTTTGGGTGGATACGTTTGTAAGTTCTACACGATACACTCGTGCACTCGGTTGAGTGAGAAAAATTAACAATTGTTACAACCCAAAGGAATCATGACATGATCTGAATTGACCGATCCCTATTTTGACGATAGCTCCGCCCACTCATAGCAAACAATAGGAAGTTTTCCCTATGGAATTCAAAATGTCCGAGCAACAAACTTGTTATATCGAAGATTTTTCAATAATTATTCAGCTTTTCAAGATAAAAATATAAAATCCAAATTGCATGCAACAACTTCTAACAACTCCCTGCAATCGGTGCTTTTCCGCGCTCTATGCCAAAGATAAAATTTGGCTTGTCCGACGTAGCAACAGTAACTAGGGGTATAACAATGAATGCGGGATCGGTGAATTGGGTGGCAGCAAGATGTAAACACTGTTAGCCAATTTAGTCTATTTTCCTCTGCACAATTTGCGAAAAATACTTGCAGGCCTTTCAAATAAGATATAGGCGGATTTCGTTACAAGGAAATTTTGCAACGTCGGTAAGTCGAGAAGGTTTTGACTAGATTTTCTTGATATGCATATCCGTCTCGAAAACTATGTCTAATTGAGCCATAGTTAGAAGGGAATGGTTAGGAAACCTAACACCTTGTTATTGTACTATCTCTTTGTTCACTTTTCAGAGGAATCCTTTTGTTTGTGCAGGGTCACGGTACATAAGTACCAAAATCCAGCCAGTAAGATTCAGTGTACAACCAGACATGCATATTAGATGAGCATGAAACAAAATATTGTGCAAGGGCAATATCACGTGATAGTCCCTCGTAACATCCAGCCCACACGCGATTGTGTTGACCCTTTGAAGTTTGCGGGCTTCCCAACCATTCCACTCCATTAACTATGGAGTTAGCAAAAATTGCTTTTTAGGAATTCCCCCTGTCACCTTCGTTGGAAGGTCTGTAAGTATTTTTCCTCATATCTTAGCGAAACAAGCAGGAGAATAGTCCCTTTCACAGTTCCTCGCTTTATTGTGATTCAAATTGGAATTCTAGCCTGAAGTCGAGTCCGTTGACCAAACAATACATTGGTCAAGGGTGGACTCGACTTCGGGCTAGAACTCCAATTTGAATCACAATAGAGCGAGGAACTGTGAAAAGGACTATGAACCCAAACTTGCAGATACTCGAGAAGCATCCTTGGCCAATGAGTCTGAGACGAGATTGACAACCACAGGCAACCCAAGAAGCTGATTGAAAAACGAGAAGATGTTGTTAATACGATGGCGCGCCACGAGATAGGAAGGTAAACGTGACTTGTTTACCTTTGCTTTTGAGCTGCGTAGAAGAGTAATATTGCTTCTTTGATGTTCGTCTCTATAGCAATTTGTTCCTTTTGATACTAAAATATATAACAGCAAAATAATTGCAGTCAGTCGTGGATTTGATGAACGGGGACTGCGGCTCTTTAACCTGCTGTTGTAATCCAGACTCTCTCTTACTTAAGTAATGGTCCGTATAAGAACTAGGCAAGCCAACGGCAAAGCACGCTAGAATGCAATTAATTTCTACTGACGATATGGGCAATTTCATTGGCTTAAACATGAAAATCAGCAAATTCATTATGCTAGAAAAACTTGTTTGAGGATTTTTAGGGATATATATGCACATGTGGTACTCACAAACAGGATATGCAATTTTAAAAGATTTTGTACGTGGGGAACCTAGCGTTAAATGTTGATTCTCACTCCTTTGTTCTTCTTTTATCTGATTGGTGTAGAGACTTTTTGTTGCCATATGTTCTCAAAGCAAGTCGAAATCTATCAATTTTTCACTTTTATTATGCTACTAGTCATGATAACTTTCTGTAGTAAAAAAAATTGACATATCCTACGTGGGGAACCTTCAATGCCGTAGAACAATGGAGGTTTGCCTAGTTCATGCATGGATGATTAATTAAAGAGCCTGTGTCAGCCGCCATTTTGACAGCATAGCAAAATACCAAGTCGGAGAAAGCATCCATTTCCATCGGCTGATTTAGAGAATATAGAGCAATTTTCTCGATTGAATTTGGTAAATCAATTCTGAAACTTTGTTTTTAGATGCTTATTAGGATATTTCTACACGTAATTCGTCTTCTAATATCAAACGAAAACAATAACAAAGGAGTGGCTGACACAGTCTCTTTATGGTCTAGTGGTGATAGACCTTGGTTGGGAAATTGGCGTTTTTACTGGTGGGTTTTCGGGGGAGAAAAATTTGCGGAGCTATTTTGTTTTCATGGCTCGACCATCTAGTTAATCTATGACTATGCTTTCTAATAGACGATTTTGTCTGCGGCCTTATAAGTATCACCCAACTAGATAGAAGACTACTATCACTGCTGTATTCGCCTTTGTCACACGGCAGCCATATTGGATTTCCTAATACAGCAAAGCATGCATGAGAGCGAGGCCAAGCGTGTTAGCTGGTGCACGCATAGTCATTTCTGTAAGAAAAAATCCAAGATGGCTGCTGTGTGACAAAAGCGAATTCTGACTGGCTAAGCTACTAGTGACTATTGTCAATAGAGGCACTTTTTCACTTTCTGTTGCCCAGAGTTGAGTGATACTAAAAACAATTAGACCTCTCGCTCTCAAGGGCCACGGGTCAATAGCCCATTCGGAATGCGGTTTCATTGGCTATCGACTCATAGCCCTTTCGGGCTGGAGGTCTAATTGTTAAATAGAACACAATTATTTTTCATACCTTACTCAACCGTAGATTCTTTATCGCCAGCAAAGTTATATCTGTAAAAAATACAAAATGTGTTGGTGCAAAACACCCGGGGTACAAGGATTAGACATGCTCGCAGAAAGAAACGAATTTGACGCTAGAAAATTATAGAAAATTGTCGTTTCCTAAAACTTCTTTATATGGCTTATTTCTTGATCAAGGCTCTGAGGATAACAGTACTTCACAGTGAAAAACAAAATAAAATGTGTCCTCAACACAACTGTGATGAAACAATACATTATGTCTGGTTTACACATGATCGCAAGCGCAATGAAAGTGTAACTCACAGCGATCTCTAGCGGGGAGGCTCTGGGGACATATAATTGAGGACCTTCGCTGATTGGCTGATTTGAGCGTTGGGGCGTGCGCAGACAGGTGTTTCTCTAATCGGCTCCGTATCAAAACTGGCGTATGCAGCAATGGATGTCACTCCGGAGCCTCCCCCGCGAGGAGACGTGCCAGAGAGGTCAGGGCACGAGAATGGCACTTAGATAAATACCCTACCATTTGCTCTTTGCCTGCAAGTCCAAAGAGGCCAAAAATAGTCTTCACAGCGGCACTTGTAATTGTAGCGAATAACAGGATTTGGTCCAACCTCTCCATTAGGATCACAAGTGCCTCCGTTTAAACACGGCCTGGAATCGCACACTACAGGTGGCACGGTGACAGGTCGGGTAGTGGGCCCTTGGGTAGTTGGTGGCACTGTTGTTGTCGGAGCTGGAGTTGATGTTGTAGGTGTTGGCGTTGGTGTTGGTGTTGGCGTTGTTGTTGTTGTTGTTGTTGCTGTTGTTGTTGTTGCTGTGGTTGTAGAGATTGCTGGTGTAGATGATACTACTACTGTAGTTGATACTACTACTGTAGTTGATGTTGGTATCGGTGTGGAAGTTGACAGCACACAGATGTCATTTGGCGTGTCTTGGTCTGGGCATTCGCATTTGAAGCCATTTGGGCTCAACAAACACAGATGGGAGCAATTTCCATTATTTTGTCGGCAGGGATGAGAAACTGGAAACAAAGAGATTCAATTAAACAATTATTATTATTACTACCTCTATTAAGCGGTCACCCTCGGGACCGAGCCAAGTGGCCGCTGAGGTTGGCCGCTTAATGGAGGTAGTACATGCGAAAAGTCATTCACTGTTGCACTTCAGTTTATAAAGTTTTGAACTGTGCCTTAAATACAGTGGTTTGTTAAAGAAAGTTATGTTTTCAGAGGGCCTTATCTCGGTCGCGTTTCAACCGATTCACCTCATTTTTTGCATGCAACGTTCTTTGCAGTTGGTATTTCATTATTAGCAGACGAAAATCTGAAATTCGAATTTTTTTCAAATTTAGGACTCTATGTATGACTGAAAGCTAAATTCGACAAAAACACAGGTTACCCGCGCGCGAATAAAGTTCAATCCTCGAATCACTTCTCACTGAAATATAACAAATCTTCACTTTGGGATTCAAGAAAAATCGACTCGTGAATTCCACGTTACATTTCACTTGAAAAACAATATCGCACTCGTCGCTTTGCGTCTGACTTGCGATATCGTTTTTCGCGCGACTTTTTTTTTCTTGGAATTCACTCGCCATGTGATGAATTTATCTATAATACCTGGGGCTGGTGCTTTCCCCTTGCAGTAGTGAACATCCATCATTTTATCATAGCCCCTGAATATCATTTGGACCGTCTGTCCGCGCAGGTTTCCTTCTTTGTTGATACATGCGCAAAGGTTCGTAAATTGGTCTGTCCAGCACAGCCTTTGGGGGTGATAGCCAGACCGTTTGGCATATATAGGTAAGCACCATACTCGGTTATTGTTTGAGGCGAGTTGAGTGTTTCGTCATCTGTATAAATATAAAATATTAATATATAGATTTAGGCAAAGCCTAAAAGCAGAACTCCAATCATACACACCCCACTTCTTACTGCAGTTTATTCTTATAACAAATGTATCCCTTTTGAGGAGCCCAGCTTGGGTTACCCAGCCTGGAATTTCAGTGAATTTTGAAATGATCACCCTGAAATTTATGGTTACCCAACCTGGAATGTTACACTTGAAAATGACCGATTGATTGATTAAGTTGAAAAAATAGATTGTCTCTTCCATCGCGGGCTACACCAGCAACAGAGAGTTGGCAAATATTTTCCAATTTCGCTATTAGTTCAGTCCCTTTGTCTCCTTGCATCTCTAACTGTTTACCTCACAATCTCTGTGATTATCAATGTATTTTTGGGGGCGTTGGCGTCAAAATGCAACACCTTTTTGCAGTTTGGAGTTGGATATTCTGCAAGTGGGATAATTAACGATTATCCTGTGAGATTGCGCAGAATATCGTCTGATACTTAGCCGACGAGGGACGAAGTCCCGAGTTGGCTAAAATCAGACGATATTCTGCAAAATCGAGCAGGATTATGGTTTTATTATTCAGCACATCGATAGCACAAAAACCCCTGAAAAAAATGACTTTTGTGTATTATTTACGAGCTCAAAACATTATATTTTCCTCAGAGACGGATATCGCAGGATAGCTGTCATGTACAGAAGACAGCTATTGGCGTTCCAATGACCATATTTGGGCAGTGCATCGATGTGCTGAAGAATATCTGCAGTATACCACGAGAATTTATTGTATATTTTTTTATACACTACTACAGAAAATTAAAAGCAATGTAAAGGCAGTGGACGGTGGGAAGGTTGAGTCGAATACCGCCGAATATACAACGCTATTCCTGCATTCTGATTGGCTGTATTTTCTGTGGCGTGGTATAAATCATGATTTACAAGTATGTATCATTACTTACTCAAATTTATGTACTGTAATTCCTCTATGTGCCAACCGATCATGTAAAGCCTATTGCTGATGCGATCAAGTTTCAAGGCAGAAGGGCCATAGCCCCAATAGTAGCCACTCCAGCTAAGTATAACCTCGAAGCTACTCGCCGTTCCGTCCATGTAGCCACGGTGAAGTTTTAGGGACGTTTCGCCATTGTGGGTTGTATAGTATAGTAGCCTGAAATAGTATATTCTATATTTGGAAGGAGCACACTTTGGATGAGCGGGCTTACAATTAAGAAGGTATCACAAAAGGGCGGAAGGGAGGTAGGAGAAGGCCAAGGGAGGGAGGGAGGGAGGGTAAAAGGGTAAACAAACTATTCACTTAGGGGCAGCAATGTACTTAAACTTCCTAAGCCTATTACTTCAACTTATGGACTACACTCTATGCACTATTTCTACTTTAAGTCAATGCTCAAGTCTCAAGAATTTTCTCGCTGAAATGACTTCACATCGTCTAATTATGAATTTTCATTATATTATCTATATATTGTTATCATCTTTTATGCGATCGTTTTCTGTGTTATACTCGGAGAAATTAGCTTCTGTTACAAGGTACTCTGCAATTCGAGTTTAAAGAAAGTTATGTATGTATGTATAGAGGGCGGAAAGGAGGGACAAGGCCAAAGGAGGAGGAAGGGGAGGGTAAAAGGGAGGGCGAAGGAGGGAGGAGCAGGGATACAAAGGGGCGGTCGTGGAGTGGGCTTAAATAAGAAGGTATCACAAAAGAGGGCGGAAAAGAGGAGGGACAAAGCCAAGGAAGGTAGGTATGGGGGAGGGAATGAGGGAGGTGTGGGAGGGAGAAGTAGATCACAGGGGTGGGACGGAGGCAGGACAAGGCAAATGGAGGAGGGGTGCAGGGAGACAGGAGAAAGCTGGAGGGAGGGCGGAGAAGGTCAAGGGAGGATGGGTGCAGGGAGGACGTCATCATTTTTTTATCATCATCATTTATTTAGATACGTGTAAAATTTAATAAATGAACGGACTTGGTAGTACAAACTAATCGAGGCGGACCAGTCTTTCAGATTTCTCAGAGTATTTATGTGTATATAGATACACATCAAGAAAGTGCTGTCGTTTTTTATAGCAAATCCGCGCGGGTTGCCTGTGGTGTTCAAAACGTGTCACAGGCTCCTCCGCGGGTGGTAAAAAGCAAATTGGCGACCAAGAGATCGATGTTTCTCGAGTATCTGCAAGTTTTGGTAAATTTTCCTGCCTTTTTCGCTAAGATATGAGGAAAAGTACTTACAGACCTTCCAAATAAGGTAAGGGGGATTTTCTAATAAGGAAGTTTTGCGACGTCGGCAAAACGACAGTTTTTGGCGAAATTTTCTTGATATGTGTATTTCATAGCTTACATTTTTAATTCAAAAAGAGATTTTAATAAATTGTGAAAAGAAAAAAGTGAGAAAAAAGGAATGAGAGAGTGAGCATTAACCTATGTCTTCTTTGAAAGTTGGAGGGAAGAAAGGAAACAAAGGAGGGGGAAGACTGGCAGGAAGGGACAGGGACACCGAACCATGGAAAAGCTGAATTCCCCAAGGCACACGCATGGGAAGTGTTCGGAATTCACACGGATAGCCATGGGAAATCCGAACACTTCCCCTCTTCTACCATGGGAAATTCAGCTTTTCCCATGGATGGGTTTCTGTTCAACGATCAAAGGGAAGAGAAACATCCAGCACATTACCCGTTTTCAGGATCCAGTTCAAGAGAAGTTGGTGTCAAATCAACCAGATTACCCATAATCGTCTTGCAGTATGTCCCATTAAGTCTACACGCAACTATCTTTTTGTAGAATTCATCCGAGATGTAAATCAATCTTGAGATATAGTCAATCGCGATCCGATGAGAAGTCCCGACATTGCTCGTTCGAATTGTCTCTTCGCCCGTTCCGTTAAAGAAAATTCGACCAATACGTTTATTCCCATCGTCCGTGAAGTAAATTCTCTGTTCTACTGGGTCGCATTCCACAGCGTGGGGGTACGACCCAGGGGGGAGAGTAACACTTGATTTGAGTTCATCAGTAGTCGCGTCCCATGGGATTTTCAATAGGCGCGGGTTGTAGTTGTCCGCTGCGACCAGGAAATCAACATGAGTGCCTGAAGGAGTAGATTAAAAAGATTGGTTAATTAAACCAGGGGCTCAGAAATAGGGGCGTTCCTCTCTGGTATTGACATTCATAAGGCATTTTGACAGATCTATTTAATTTCAGAATGGTTTTACCGCTACTAGTATGAGTGTCTTCCATCGTGATATCAGGACGTGAACGCATTCTCACAAACTGAATTCGACAATATACGGAATTGCTAAATTCGATAGGAATCCAGGACGAAACAAAACTTGCAGATGTTCGTGAAACATCGCTCCGCTATTGGTCGACATTTGTTATTTCATGTATTATTATTATATTTTTTTTTTCTCGGTCAAGTGCCCGAGATTCATATAAAGAAAGTGCTGTCATATTTATGGCAAATCCGCGCGGGTTGCCTGTGGTATTCAGAATTTTTTTTTTACGCCCACTTCAAGATGGCGGCCATGTACGGGAGAGCCTGGAATCTAGCAAAGTGCGGAATTTTACTTCCGGTCTAGAAGAATTACTTCTTCCGCTTTTTTCGACAACGCAATAAATATTGTCCGTTACAGATGTAAAGATGTCTTATTGAAATAAATTACATCTGAACTGGATTTAGCCTTTATCTTTGCGTCGTATTGTCGCTTCAATTCGGCTATCATTTGGCGAGTCTATCTGCAAGTAAAGGTAAAGGCTAGAACCTTGATCATCTTGGTTACGAAGTGGGCGTAAATTGTGATTTAGATTTCTCTTTACGCCCACTTCGAAACTGAGTGTTCTTCCTACCCCAGTTCGCTTTTGAATGCACAGATGACCAAGTGTCAATTCGACTATTTCAGTTTAACTGAGAAAACAGCACAACCATTGTATGCCTTCAGGTCTGCAGATATAAATCCGCCGAATGATAGTAGTAGATGTAATTTATCATCAACATGGCATCTTTACATGTGATCACGGAATAATTTTTCTTGCTTGATTGCCTTTAAGACAGATTATCTAAGTGTTTCGAGAATCGTGTGCCCAAAAATTGGCAGGTTACTAGAAAGTACGAAACCTATTGACTTTGTTTTAGCATCTTTTGAAAGGTTTGCATGCATGCAAACTCGAGTTACTTCCATCAAGAAATCTTGAAGGGAACCTATGAAAATACATTTCCAAGTTTATTTACAATGATATAGGGATTTGGAGGGAATTGCGCTTGACGTGGAGTTTCCTATTATTGTACTCTAGGTATTTGAAATATTCTCCACTTTCCGTGCGAAGTTCATGGCGGAACGAACCAAGTTATTCGTAATATATGTAGTTCTTCCAAAGCAAACCCAAATCAAGCCAAGGGATCTATTCTAAAGTTTTGAGTAACTGAATTTTTGTCCACTTTTTGACAAAATTACTCGAAATCCTGGTAAACACTGTCTTAAAATGTCGCAAACAGCAGACGAAGTAAACTCTTCTAGACCGGAAGTAAAATTCCGCGCTTTGCTAGATTCCAGGCTCTCCCGTACATGGCCGCCATCTTGAAGTGGGCGTAAAAAAAATTCGCCCTCGGCGGGGGGTGAAAACAAAATGGCGACCAAGACAGTCACATTTCTCGAGTATCTGTAAGTTTTGGTACATTTTCCTATTGATTTCGCTAAGATATGAGGAAAATTACTTACAGACCTTCCAAATAAGGTAAGAGGGAATTTCCTAATAAGGAAGTTTTGCAACGTCGACGAAACGACAGTTTTTGGCGAAATTTTCTTGATATGACAACACGCCACAGGCAGCTCGAGCGGATTTGTATAAATACGACAGCACTTTTAAATATTAGGAAACTGCTCTTGAAGATCATATACAATGTTTCACTTGTCATTTCTACTTACATGTTCTATTGTCTGAATCAAGAGAGAAAGAAGGTTTGCAAAGGCACGTGTGACCGCTGGGTGATCGCAGGCACTGTTGGGAGCACTCGCTACAGTTGGCTGCATAGTCGACGCCTGATTAAAACAAAATCATGATCAAATTTATCCAATGTGGTGCGCGGATTATGGCCAATGAAAGAATATTGTATAGTCATTGTCATTGTCATTGTCATTGTCATTGTCATTGTCATTGTCATTGTCATTGTCATTGTCATTGTCATTGTCATTGTCATTGTCATTGTCATTGTCATTGTCATAATTGTCATTGCCAATGTCACTGTCACTGTCATTCGTATTTTTCATTGCGGGACAAAGGAAAGTAATTTCTTCCATATGTAGTTTGTAATTTGTCAACATAACTCGAAATCCTGGTAAAATCTTTGTTAAATAATATTAAAGTCTTTCTCTTCAGAACTCGAAATAGACGCTTTTCCAAAATGGCCACCGAAAATTCAAATCGATTTTTGTTAAAAATGAAAACCAGCACTAGAACACACATCATCACTTCAGTAAAACTACAAAATTTCGCTGCATTATATCCAATATCTTCCGAGAAAACGAAAGTTGAAAATATGAAAATTTACATGCGTCATATCCCCATACAAATCTCTGTGTAAAATTTCGAGACTCTGCTTTCTCAGCCGATATGGCATTTGGCATAACGAAAATTTAAAGTGTTACTAATGTGAGGATAATGAGGATACTCTTTCTATACATCTTTACATATAAACATGTAAGCATATAAACAGATAACAAATAATATGGAAAAAAATTGTAAAAACAAAATGGAGCAAATAAATATATACATCTAGTGCCTATATTTGATTTTCAGTCAGTTAAAGGGGCTATGGCACGGTTGTTTCAACAAAATGTTATAAAATAAGACCAGTGATCTACATAAACAGCTCATAATCCTACATTATACTATAATTTAGTGTTTCAGAGAAAAAGGAATTGAAACTTGCATTATGTAGACATTGTTACGTAAGATTTTGTAGCTTTCGCTGTCAAGTTTAAGTTTGAAAACTATTCAGCCTGATACGAAATAAAAAATGTCATTTCACAATCCAATTCCATCCGCTCGATAGCAGACGAAAATACTCCAAATTTGTGTTCATCTAGCAGTTGAATGGTTATTTAGCAAATCTAGATGATTATTTTGCTCATTTCTTTTGAATTTGGCTACATTTAAGCTCACTAAATTAGCCCTAAAATTGTGACACTGCCCATTTAATGCTAGACGGCATGTGAATTTGCGGCAGCCAGTTTGGAAAAGGGTCCATTACGTACTTGGTGGCACATATGGCCCTTCCACAGACTCCATTCCCCGAGGATCAAATAAATCTGTGAGCTGAAGGTCAGCTTGGTGAACCGCCGAACCCCCAGGCTCGCGCGGTAGATCTCGCCCCAGTTCTGCGCGTCCGCGTCCGTCCACAGGAGGTGCCCTTGACTAATAATCATGTGGTACGGATTCTCTATACGGTTGGACACGAGTTCGTATACACTTCCTAAAGGAATAAACGTATCTACTATTAATAGAAACCCACTCGCATACTACATTATTGGTACTTTCGCGATTTGGGTTAATTTCCTCGAAAATAAAAAAAATATTCGTGAATTTTATTATTATTCAGTACGCTTTTTATTGCTGAATTCATAACAGACTACCTCTGATTGGTTCCCTTACTCACAATCTTACATGTATTAGATAGTGTGTAGCGAAAAAGCTACCGTAACACCCGTAACACTCCCTAAGCCATTTTAAATAAATGCATTTAAGCAACAAATCGAAGGTAGTATGCTAGTAGGTTTCTACTAAAACAATTACTACTCGTTCTCGCTTTCTATGAGTCGAATAGGCAACTCGGCGCTACGTGCCTCGTTAACTATCTACTCATAGAAAACTCGAACTTATAGTCTACTTGTTAAATGGTAAGAATAGTGGACGCTAACGAACTCATTACACAAATCAAATATAAAGCTTTTTGTAGCCAGGCTACTCGGCGGACATGTCACGCTTTGGCTAGCTATGACGTCATTGTCTTTTGCTGCCCGCCCGAGAGTAGAGGCTTGAAGAGCGGCCGCCATATTGAATGCACAAAGCTGAAAGCCTGGGAACGAGGCTAATCTTTTTGTGAAGTCTCTGAATTTGGAAGTGCATTGTCAGCCCATACCCGGTTGAGAAAGGTTCACATATTTGATGGCGTCGTTGGCGTATTCAGGCCAGTAGATCCTGTTGTTCTCATAGTCGATTGCCAAACTCCAAGGTGACGCGCTGTTATTGAGTGTGACTAGGGCTCTCATTCCGCTCCCATCCATGTTCGCTTGGTAAATCCTTGGGGGTGTAACACCAGCTGTGAAGTACATAACCCTAGACAAGGAAAATTAAGGAGTGTCATCGTTTTTATGAACTTGGGCGGGGTGCCTGCGGTTTTAAATTTCGTCTCAGGGCCTTTGGTAGAGGAAAAGAAAAACAAGATGGCGACGAAAGGTTCAACGTTGACTCGAGTATCTGCAAGTTCTCGTAAATTTTATCAACTTCCCATACGTGCAGCTCGAACGCTGATTTACGCTCGTCTAGCTTCAAAATTAAATTATTACCTCCCAAAAGCTCGCACGAATTTTGGAAAATTAAATATAAGATTCTTAGGAGTTAAAATCTGGAATTATATTGATAAAATGACAAAACTTTTTCAAAAACGAATTAACAGCCAGCAGAATTGCAAATTACTAAATTTACTTTTTTTCTATATTAATTATGCAGCATCTCTGCATCCTATCTCGCTTTTTTCGTGTTTTCTTGTACTTTTATTTTATTTTGCATGGTTCGTATACTCGTCGTGAAGTCTTTCCTGCGCTTTTTCCCTCTGCAACACACAATCTAGTACCATCAGTGTTTCCTTTTCTCTCGATGCAATGCAATTTTCCAAACTTGAGCGCACCCTAGCTCTATTATTAGGTCTCATGAACGGCATCATTGGCAGCCATGCGGCCATGAGCACAGAAATTATTTAGGGTGATCACTGCCAGAGGGTTTAGAGCAGATTTCGTATGATTGTGAAAAGTACCGTGACGCGGCGCGGTACTGTCGCGATGGCGGTACGGAACCTGGCCTGCTGTAGATACCGAACGAAACCGCGTAGTCGCGGTACGGTCACGGTCGCGGCGCGGAACAACTTTGTCACGGTACTTTTCACAGTCATACGGAAACTGCCTTAGTCGTTCTTTAATCCCCCCTGGAACTGGGAGGGTAGTGGAGGTGAGATGGAACCTCGGTTTATTGTCTCATCCGAAAATCAGTAGAACAGAAACACAGTAGGACAGAGTTCTACAGTATGAATCAGTTTTGACCACGACCTGAAACAGAAAGATAATTTCCTCTGTCCCGACCAGGAGTCGAGCCCGGAACATACAGTGGTGAGAGACCCAGCGCCGTTAAACGCTGAGCTAACTGCGCTTCTCTTTAAATACGATAAGGGGATTTTCCCGCCTAAGAAGGTCGTTTTGTTCGTTTTTGTCACGCCATCTCCCTGACTCATATAAAGAAAATTTCGCTTAAAACTGTCACTTTGCCGACGTTCTTCCCTAAGGAAATTCCACCTTACTTTATTTGGTGTTTTTCCTCATATCCTAGCGAAAAAGGAAAATTCATTAGAACTTGCAGATACCAAGGAATCGTTTTCTCGGTAGCCATTTTGTTTCTATTTTTCTCGGCCAAAGGGAATGGCAAGAATTAGAAAAACACACAGGCTGCCCGCACGGATTCTTACAAAACGACAGCATTTTCCTCATTGGGTTCTTACCCGGTGGTCCAGTTTAGATGAAGATCTTTAGGAGTTGAGACGCTAAGAACTTTAATACAATCCGATCCATCCAGGTTACAAGCCATGATGCGGTTAAGGTAGTACTCAGACAAGTAAATCTTCCTGAAAGTCGGATCAATGGCGAGCCCTGTTACTCTATTAGAGGTTTTCATTATTAACACATCAGGATTCCCAGCCAGGTTCGTACGGCGAATGCTGAAGTAATAAGTGACGTAATAGATATCTCTAGTTTGTAGATCGATAGCCACCATGGTCGGCCAGTAGTCACGTATCGGAATCGGCAGAGGTTTTGACCACCGGTTATTCTCATAAGGAATTTGTAGGAGTAGGTTTCGTCGTAGCTCGGCCACAATAAGATAGGAAGTGTAGTCTGTAAGAAAGAAGAACAATTTATGAGTTAATATTACCATTTTAGATTGATAAAGACAATTGTAACCATGACGTGTGGAGTAGATGGAGGATCCTGTTGATGGACTCCTGACTAGACCTAGTGGGGTAGATGGAAGCTCCTGTTGATGAGCTCCTGGCTAGACCTAGTGGGGTAGATGGAAGCTCCTGTTGATGGGCTCCTGGCTAGACCTAGTGGAGTAGATGGAGGCTCCTGTTGATGGGCTCCTGGCTAGACCTAGTGGAGTAGATGGAAGCTCCTGTTGATGGGCTCCTGGCTAGACCTAGTGGAGTAGATGGAGGCTCCTGTTGATGGACTCTTGGCTAGACCTAGTGGAGTAGATGGAGGCTCCTGTTGATGGACTCTTGGCCAGACCTAGAGAAGTAGATGGAGGCTCCTGTTGATGGACTCTTGGCTAGACCTAGAGGAGTAGATGGAGGTTCCTGTTGATGGACTCTTTGCCAGGCTTAGTGGAGTAGATGGAGGCCCCTGTTGATGGACTCTTGGCTAGACCTAGTGGAGTAGATGGAGGCTCCTGTTGATGGACTCTTGGCTAGACCTAGTGGAGTGGATGGATGGATTCCTTGCCAGGCCTAGTGGAGTAGATGGAGGCTCCTGTTGATGGACTCCTGACTAGATCTAGTGGGGTAGATGGAGGCTCCTGTTGATGGACTCCTGGCTAGATCTAGTGGGGTAGATGGAGGCTCCTGTTGATGGACTCCTGGCTAAACCTAGTGGGGTAGATGGAAGCTCCTGTTGATGGGCTCCTGGCTAGACCTAGTGGGGTAGGTGGAAGCTCCTGTTGATGGGCTCCTGGCTAGACCTAGTGGAGTAGATGGAGGCTCCTGTTGATGGGCTCCTGGCTAGACCTAGTGGGGTAGATGGAAGCTCCTGCTGATGGGCTCCTGGCTAGGCCTAGTGGGGTAGATGGAAGCTCCTGTTGATGGGCTCCTGGCTAGACCTAGTGGGGTAGATGGAAGCTCCTGTTGATGGGCTCCTGGCTAGACCTAGTGGAATAGATGGAGGCTCCTGTTGATGGGCTTCTGGCTAGACCTAGTGGGTAGATGGAAGCTCCTGTTGATGGGCTCCTGGCTAGGCCTAGTGGGGTAGATGGAAGCTCCTGTTGATGGGCTCCTGGCTAGACCTAGTGGAGTAGATGGCGGCTCCTGTTGATGGGCTCCTGGCTAGACCTAGCGGGGTAGATGGAAGCTCCTGTTGATGGGCTCCTGGCTAGACCTAATGGAGTAGATGGAGGCTCCTGTTGATGGACTCTTGGCTAGACCTAGTGGAGTAGATGGAGGCTCCTGTTGATGGACTCTTGGCTAGACCTAGAGAAGTAGATGGAGGCTCCTGTTGATGGACTCTTGGCTAGACCTAGTGGAGTAGATGGAGGCTCCTGTTGATGAGCTCCTGGCTAGACCTAGTGGAGTAGATGGAGGCTCCTGTTGATGGACTCTTGGCTAGACCTATTGGAGTAGATGGATGCTCCTGTTGATGGACTCTTGGCTAGACCTAGTGGAGTAGATGGAGGCTCCTGTTGATGGGCTCCTGGCTAGACCTAGTGGAGTAGATGGAGGCTACTGTTGATGCACTCCTGGCTAGATCTAGTGGGGTAGATGGAGGCTCCTGTTGATGGACTCCTGGCTAGACCTAGTGGAGTAGATGGAGGCTACTGTTGATGGACTCTTGGCTAGACCTAGTGGAGTAGATGTAGACTCCTGTTGATGCACTCCTGGCTAGACCTAGTGGAGTAGATGGAGGCTCCTATTGATGGGCTCCTGGCTAGACCTAGTGGAGTAGATGGAGGCTCCTGTTGATGGACTCTTGGCTAGACCTAGTGGAGTAGATAGAGGCTCCTGTTGATGGACTCTTGGCTAGACCTAGTGGAGTAGATGTAGACTCCTGCTGATGCACTCCTGGCTAGACCTAGTGGAGTAGACCTACTCCACTAGGTCTAGGCTACCATTTTAGATTGATAATAAGAATTGTAACCATGACGTGTGGAGTAGATGGAGGATCCTGCTGTTGGACTCCTGGCTAGACCTAGTGGAGTAGAATGAGGCTCCTGTTGATGGCCTCCTTGCCAGGCCTAGTGGAGTAGATGGAGGCTCCTGTTGATGAGCTCCTGGCTAGACCTAGTGGAGTAGATGGAGGCTCTTGTTGATGGACTCCTTGCTAGACCTAGTGGAGTAGATGGAGGCTCCTGTTGATGAGCTCCTGGCTAGACCTAGTGGGAGTAGATGGAGGCTCCTGTTGATGAGCTCCTGGCTAGACCTAGTGGAGTAGATGGAGGCTACTGTTGATGGACTCTTGGCTAGACCTAGTGGAGTAGATGGAGGCTCCTGTTGATGGGCTCCTGATTGTTCTACTCTGTACACATAGCTAGACCTAGTGGAGTAGATGGAGGCTCCTGTTGATGAGCTCCTGGCTAGACCTAGTGGAGTAGATGGAGGCTCCTGTTGATGGACTCTTGGCTAGACCTAGTGGAGTAGATGGAGGCTCCTGTTGATGGGCTCCTGGCTAGACCTAGCGGGGTAGATGGAAGCTCCTGTTGATGGGCTCCTGGCTAGACCTAATGGAGTAGATGGAGGCTCCTGTTGATGGACTCTTGGCTAGACCTAGTGGAGTAGATGGAGGCTCCTGTTGATGGACTCTTGGCTAGACCTAGAGAAGTAGATGGAGGCTCCTGTTGATGGACTCTTGGCTAGACCTAGTGGAGTAGATGGAGGCTCCTGTTGTTGGGCTTCTGGCTAGACCTAGTGGAGTAGAATGAGGCTCCTGTTGATGGACCCCTTGCTAGACCTAGTGGAGTAGATGGAGACCCTGTTGATGGGCTCCTGGCTAGATCTAGTGGGGTAGATGGAGGTTCCTGTTGATGGGCTCCTGACTAGACCTAGTGGAGTAGATGCAGGCTCCTGTTGATGGGCTCCTGGCTAGACCTAGTGGAGTAGATGGAGGCTACTGTTGATGGGCTCCTGACTAGACCTAGTGGAGTAGATTGAGGCTGCTGTTGATGGGCTTCTTGCTAGACCTAGTGGAGTAGATGCAGACTCCTGTTGATAAGCGCATGGCTAGACCTAGAGGAGTAGATGGAGGCTGCCGTTGATGGGATCCAGCTGTCAAAAAGATGACGAACAGGGTAGCTCTGGTTACGTGAATACTCTTTTATCAGCTCCGTGCGCCATCTTGGCACTCTGCTAATATGTGCGCAAGATGAAAAAGTTCGAAATTCCTTTTTATAGAGCGGTTTTCATATGCCTGTAGTGAAACCAATCGCAAAGTAATTACACCAATTCTAAATAAAACCTATAAAGATAATTACAAAGTAATTGCGAATTATCGCGACAGTCTGAAATCCGCTCTATCAAGGAGTTCATTCAAATTAACTTACTTGGATTTGTGTTCCCGTTTCGTTAGTTCTGCACACAACTGAAGCGTCTTCCGAGTGGCTGCAGTCGCTTCTCCCCAGGCCATAATTGGGACAGTCAAATAATCGTGTTTCGTTACCACTGCAATCTACATCGTCCAATATGATTTGACCAATGCCTTTCCCGAAAATTGCTCCAGCTAAAAAAAGAAGAAAACTTCATGATGTAGCGTAACGTTAGTTACAGTCGAATCTCCCTTAAGGGGTCACCTCGGGAACAGGAAATTGCGGTCGTTACTATGCATTTTGGTTTGATATTCTGCGAACTGGCAGCCGTCACACCTTGTTATTTTGGGAGCTTCCTCACAGCTAACACTTAGCAAGCACAAACATCACTCAGAAGTTTGTCAAAAGCTACCGGCCGGTTGCGCACTAGGTTTAACTGAAACTCTATCAAAAGCATTAGAACACGGTGAAATATAGCACGCATGGTGTTTGGAGACACGAGAACGTTGACGCAGGCGCGTTATTTTAATAATAATAGTTTTGGAATGTTACCCCCTAAAAGGTACGTACCAGCGACCTGATTTGAAACCCTAAAAGGTACGACGAGCACCCCCGCCCAAAAATATGGGAGTCCAACCCCGGGCTGCAGGCGTCCTTCTGTTTGCATCTTTATAAATGTCCACGTATCGCTGCACTTTAGCCTCGTTTTCATCATTTGATCCGATATCAGTATACGACTTTGCATTCGCATAACCCAATTTATCTCCCCCATCGGTGCTGGTTGTCATCAGAACTCAATCAGAAGCACTCCACTTCGTTCCAATTAGAATCCACTTAGTCATGCCGGTATGCTAAGTAACGCGTTAAACGGACAAAAATAATATATAGATTTAGGCACTGCCTAAAAGCGGAGCTCCCAGTGATTATAGTCAATTAGTATTTTCCCGCCAAGTATTTTCCCGCTATAAAGCCTTTGTGAAGTTATTGCTTGTTGATGGTAACAAAAAGGGCTGCGAAACAGTGCATTAGTGGAAGGGTGTGTTAGCATCTAGAATTGCTCGTCGCATTCTTACATATTGCGGATAGTGCATCCGGGAAACCCAGCTCTCTACAGATGACGCGTGCGTCTACGAGTTGCCAGTAGTCGTCACACACGGTTCCCCACTTGTCCTTGTACTTGAGTTCAACACGGCCTTCGCTTCTGACGCGGCCATCACGCAACCGAGCTGTAGCAGTTTCTGTGAATCAATCAAAAGAGCGGCTTTCAGATGAGTGCTAAAAAAGTAAATCAGACTTGCGTTTTTTTATGTGGTCCTATTGGTTGAGGTATTGAGTCTTTGTTTAGTCGGCCAATCAGAATGTTCAATGTCTAGATGACTGTCAAATGTAAATCAGCTTGTGTTTTCTTCATGGTCCTATTGGTTGAGGTATTGAGTCTTTGTTTAGTCGGCCAATCAGAATGTTCAATGTCTAGATGACTGTCAAATGTAAATCAGACTTGTGTTTTTCTTCATGATCCTATTGGTTGAGGTCTTGAGTCTCTGTTTAGTCAGCCAATCAGAACGTCAAATCTCTAGATGACTGTCAAATGTAAATCAGTCTTGCGTTTTCTATGTATTCCTATTGGTTAGACACCCCTCTGTACAGACCCGACGAAATCTAGATTCCCACCGGGTTTTCAGGAAAATGTCATCGGGTTAGACAAATTTTCGTCGGGTCAGCTGATTTTGTCACCGAGTAAAATCTCTTCCGCTTCATTTTCCAAACGTTCTTCTGTATCAGTGCTGTATGAATTTCCAGTCCTTTAAAATGCAGGTCTTTATAGGTAACGCATTTATCAGCCTCTCTTTTTGCGTCTTTTGTATCGACTTCTAAAGTACGTAATTTCTATAGTACGTACTCTTGGTAAACACACACAAGTTTCGCACCGGGGAAGGAAAAAACGTCCGGGTTCAATTCAGAAAATTCGTCGGGTCTCGGGGAGGCTACAAATTCACTGGGTAGGGTCAAAATGTCCGTCGGGTTGGGTTTCGTCGGGTCTGTTACAGAGGGGTGTGTTGAGGTATTGGAACTCTGTCTATTAAGTAAAAGCGCAATCAGAATGCAAAGAAAATCCAAAAACACAAGCGGCTAATACCAGGAGCCCATAAACAGGAGCCTTCAACTGGCTTATAAAATTGAGACACCGTTTTCTCCTGATCTACGTATTTTTAGAATTGCTAGGTTAATCGTTTCTTTGCTAGTTACGCTAGAGAGCAAACATAGATTCAACGATGAATTAGAACGGAAGGTAGTCAGATTTAAATTGTAATTGTGCCATGAAGTGTTCTTAAAATAGATCGGTCAGTAAAAACGCTGCCTCATAGACCCTATATGGGAGATAGAAGCTTCTACTCATTGGATCCTGCTATTGCTTTGTTTTCGGCGAAGTTTCTTTGAATTGTCCAATATAATTGAACAGAGACGTGCAGGTAAACAGCTTGCATGCCAGGGCACTGCAGTGCGTAAAATAAGTATCTCGATCCAGGGGCTCATAAATAGGAGCGTCCTCTGATATATATTTAGTCCGGCGGATTAGCGTAAAAATTGCGCACTTATGGCTAAAGACACAAAACTTTGCATGTCAATAGTTTCTAATAGTTTATTGAAGATAACATATGGAGGCACGCTAAATTTTATTCGTAGCAAAAGCTAGAACAGTTTTCATGTGAACCATTGTTTTGCCATTGGCAGCCATCTTTGAATCCTTTGTTATTCATGAGCTCTGCGGCACTTCGTGAAATCTTCTATCGTCCGTGTTTAAGAGTATAGCACAGTACTAGGTAGAAAATACCATGTGAAAATTTCAGAGACAAAGCTTCTTTTTTACACATTCGACACATGAGGTACCAATTATCTCGATATTTTTTAGAATTTGTAGGTCATTCTTGAAACATTTCATCCCAAATCTCAGTCGGCTATTGTTTTACAATATAAATTATAAGCATTCCCAATAAACTGGTCGTGACATTTAATAATCACCAAAAACTCTAAAGAGACGTTCAACCGAAGTCAGTCAAACCAATCCATAGCTCAGAATTAGCAAATGCTGAAGCTGCTATAGCTGTGCACTCTAGAGAACAACTTGAAAGCTCGCAAAGCTAAGTTCTAAACCTCATTTGAATAACAAAGCATTCAAAATGGCTGCTATTGAGCAAAACAATTGTTCACCCTAAAACCTCACTAGCTTTCGCTAAGCTGAATGCTCTCCACCACAAAGTTCTGATAGCCTGAAATGGAGGGTTTTGTTTCACTTCTTAACTGAAATTATGCATCCTTTACCTCTTTGCTTAATTTCCAACTTTTCAGCTGAGATTTTCCTTTCCTGTTTCCTGACAGTATAATAGAATAGATATACTTTTGCCTACCGTAATTTTAGTGAATAACTCCAATACGGTGTCGAGAAATAAGCGAAGGCCGTTGGGCCTCAAAATTCGTTCTGAACTAAACTCAAGGCAAAGCCAAAATGCATGGCCTTGACTCAACACAACATTGCGTACCGGCGTGAACTTTTGAAACTCCCCTGAAAGGAGTCACGTTGAGAGGACGAGAGGCGTTACGCATGTCGTTGGGTGCTCCTGCCAAAATTAGCTTCCTTAGAATCTTAATTTCCTTTTTCGTGATCTATTATGGTCGTTAAGTAAGGGTTAGAGAATGGACGCGAGTGTTCTATGGGATATAGACCACTAATGAACAAAAATCTGCGAGCGCGTTAGCGCGAGCAGATTTTTGTTCATTAGTGGTCTATTTCCCATAGGACACGAGCGTCCATTCTCTAACTGTTTTAGAACATGACCAATGCCACGAAGAAAGTATTTTGAAAGTTTTTGTGCTAGCTTGTCATTGACATATCAACATCATTACAGAGCATTGTTCAGAGCCATACTTCATCAAAGGCTTTTTACAATAGTAGTGTCAATCAAAGCCTTGTGTGTGTGAATGAAAAGATCTACCGGACAAAGCGGTTGTTTTGAGTGCTCTAATTAATTTCCAAGTGTTTGTTTTGAGACGATAGCAGTTGAAACTGGCCATACTGGAGTTGCTGACAGGTTTCGTTCCCGAAGTCAGGTAAGAAATGAAAATATTCTATCGCAAGCTTTTGTAATGGTTCCTCGACTCCTATGGCCCAAGGAAAAGGGAGAAACAGGAAAGCGTACATAAAATCTCGGTCTCGTTATCAGAATTCGTAAATCCGTAAAGTTTTGATCGAAGACCGGAAATTGAACTCAGAAGTCGCATTACAGCGGAACATTTGGTAAAACATACTTTTGAATTGACAATCTGTTTCTTCCCTTGGCTTTCTTATGAGAATTGCTGATGTTCGAGGCTGGCAAAATTCGAAGTTTGTTTTAGCAATTTGAGACTCAAATGTTTTTCAAATGCCTCGAGACAGCCAAGAGTTGAGTGAATCAGACAATAAACCGATGTGAAAGGTGGAAGTTTTTTCCTTAAAAATACAGTACGTTATACATGAAAAGGGAACATCAAAATGCAAAATGTTCGTGGAGAAACTTTTAGGTATTTGCTATGCTTAACTACAGAACAAAAAGCTATGTTCTTAGGGGGCTCTCGCACGCTTGCTGGCCACTTCTCTGACAAGAAAATAGCTCAAATTGCAATCCAATTCCATCGTCTCGATAACTGGTCAAAACAACCTAGAATTGCATTTGTCCAACACTTGAAAGGTTTTTCTATAAATCTGGAGGATTATTTTGATTACTACGGGAAAATATGCATGTGTTTTTGCGGTTACTATTTTACTTAACTTAAGGTTCTTAATTTTTTGCCTAATAAAACTTCGAATTCTTATAAACGTGGTTATTATAAACAAATTGCAATGTTGAAAATGTACTAATTTTGATTTGTTTATTTTGTTATAGAAAGATGTTGGAGAGAGACTTGAAATAAAGGGCTATTTTGCAAAAGATGACAATGAAGTCAATGTTTTCCTTTATTTTGCAGAGTTGGTTGTGTGTCAAGCGGCGAGGGAAGAACAGGGTGTGGTTTGTACATAGTCATTAGTATTCATGCCCATAGTCATTAGTATTCTCTATGTTGCACCTTGGTTTTCTTTGTTCTTCTTCAGGAGAACAATGAAAATGCAAGGTGCAACCAGAGAATATTAATGACTATGAGCATGAATACTAATGACTATGTACAAACCCCTAATTTTCCCTATTGTTCAATGCCATCGCCGCTTGACGCTTTAGTTTCTATGGGATATAGGGGGCGCAAATGCCGGTTGCTGATTGGCTGAGTGGCATTGGTCATGTTCTAACAATGGATAACGCTTCTCGTCTACCAAGGTGACTCCTCTCAGGGGAGTTTCAAATTTTCACGCCGGTACGCAATGTTGTTGAGTCGAAGCCATGCATTTTGGCTTTGGTTTGAGTTTAGGTAAGAATGAATATTGAGGCCAAACGGCCTTCGCTTATTTCTCGACACCGTATTGGAGTTATTCACTAAAATTCGGTAAGGCAAAGGTACATCTATTCTATTATACTGTCAGGAAACAGGAAAGGAAAATCTCAGCTGATAAGTTGGAAATTAAGCAAAGAGGTAAAGGATGCATAATTTCAGCTCAGAAGTGAAACAAAACCCTCCATTCAGGCTATCAGAACTTTGTACTCGACAGCATTCAACTTAACGTACTTCCTTGCAAAAACCTCTTACGACTTCAAGCTTTCAAATGCCAGGTAAGATAAGAAGAGTACAAGTACTCATGTCTAGATAGCCCCAATATTGCGCCCTGTAATAAATGTAAGCATCTGAGCCATCTAGATTTAGTCGAGGTCATCGCGCGCCTGCCAAGAACTCGATTCCGATTTGCTTTCACAGGCACATAAAAGGGTAGTAGAGCTGTCGTTATAAAAAAAAGTTACCAAAAAAGTGGGACTTAGCCGTGTTTTTTATAGAAATAGGAGGCCATGTTTATAACCCCACTTTGTCCACTCACTGATTTCAGGAAATCGGTTAAATTTATTGAAAGAAAACGATATCAAGTAGAAAGCTGAATAGTTGTTTTATTGGCTGGCAAAAAATGACACTAATCGGGGAACGTTTTATGACTAAACTCGGTGTCTAAACTTTCCTGTTGTTTTGCCTTTGAATAGGTGTACGCCACCTTAATTAAAGGAATCAGTGCTTGCTCGTACATATCGGTAGTAAATGACTGGCGTCTGTATATTAATTCATTTATTCACTTACCTGCTGGCGTGGTCAAGTTGCGTCTACACTGGACACTCACAGGCCGCTTGTCCTGACAGACGTCAATTTCCCAACCGGGGTGGTGACAGTACTGAATAGAGGTCTCGTCGCCTCTGCAATAAGGCGCACTGAGCGCCAGCGGCACGTTCGTCGGACCAAAGTAACCACAGCACCCGGTGTTCCAGGCGCCATCCTCATAGCCTGCCTCTCTGCAGACCACGTTTGCATCTTCAATAGTCCAATCATCGTCACAGACGTAACCCCATTTGTTGTCGACCCAGAGCTGGACGTGGCCTTCGAATTCGCCATAAACCGAGCGACTCAATCGGACTTTAAAGTCTGTCAATAGAGAACAATTGTGAGTCATCGGTTTTAACAAAGTGGTGGAGAGAGGGTGTAGGGGGGAATCTAGGGGTGGTGAAAGGGGTAAAAAGTCCCCCCCCCCCATCCATAAATTGTTGTCGTGTGTTTTATATAAATCCGCGCGGGATGCCTGTGGGCTTCTTCAAACTCCTCTCCAGGCCCCCCGTCCAAGAAAACACATCACAACTCTCAGCATCGTGCGAGCCGGGAGCACAGTCGATTTTTGATAGACCATTTGAGGGCCTATCAAAGAAAGTAAGGGTCTTATATCCTCATCGTGAGGGAACTCAAAGCGGTCGATCGACGGGATCGAGCTTATTGTACCGGTACCGTATGAGCAGGCGATACCGTACTAGAACTGTACCGGTCTCGTGTGAACTGGGTTAAGGCGCTGTGGTCCGGGAGCAATTCCCGGCTGAGACAGAAGTCGATCGAGGGTGGAGAGGAGAGGGTACCCCCCCCCCCCCCCCCCTTCTCGGGGGATTTTCCCATACTATTACTTTATTTTTTCGTCCCTGTTTTCACTATCCGCTCCGCCTTCCTTTCTGAAATTCCTGGATCCGCCTGATTGCAGTCCAGCCCTAATTGCACACCCAAGGGATTGTCTCCCGGTACAATGGCCTGGCTCTCGGAGGCATATACATATAGATTATTTAAGTCCTTATTCTGGCACGTTTTGCAGAAAAAAAAAATTTACATGGAACTTTTCACGCCCAGCCGTGCAAAAATCGGTCCGGTACCGCAGGTCCCGTGTGAACGCGCGGCGGTACCGTATCAGAATTGTACCGGTACCGTATGAACAGGCGGTACCGTACTAGAATTGTACCGGTCCGGTTTTGTACCGGTCTCGTGTGAACGGGGTCTGAGCCAGCCATGGTTCCACCTGCATCACCATATCATCAAAACAACAAACAGTTCATGTTCGTGACTCGTCACCTGTAAGGTTTCTCTGCTGGGAAACGTTATAAGGCACTGTGGTCACACTACAGCACATGACACCAGCATCTCGTGTGAACGGAATCTAAGCCAACCAATGCTTCCACCATCACCATCATCAAAACAACAAACAGTTTCATGTTAATTTCCAGCCTTACCTGTAAAGTTTCTCTGCTGGGAGACGTTATAAGGCACTGTGGTCACACTACTGCACATGACACCTGCATCTCGTGTGAACGGAATCTAATCCAACCAATGCTTCCCCCATCACCATCATCGAAACAACAAACAGTTTCATGTTAACTTCCACCCTTACCTGTAAAGTTTCTCTGCTGGGAGACGTTATAAGGCACTGTGGTCACATTACTGCACATGACACCAGCATCTTCAGAATGCAGACAGTTGGTGTCTCCCCACCGATGGCGAGTACACGCATACAGGTTTGGCTCGTCACCCCGACACTTGACATGATCCAAATGAATGTCTCCTGTTCCTGCTCCAAAATATGCACGCTTTGTGGCGTTCGTAGCTGGAGAGAGAAATGCATTGAGGCTCGTGTTAAACAGGGGGCGAAACTAGGGGAGGGGTTGTGGGGTTGCCCTCCCCCACCCCTCATCCCCCATGAGAGTGATAGATTCGATGAACTCTGAATTTTCCCATACATTTACTGTATTTGCTGGAGAAAATTTGAGCATTTTCGTTCCATGTTTTCACTCCCCCCCCCCCCCCCCCCTTCAGAAATTCCTGGCTACGCCGCTGCAAATTTAGTATAATTGCTCAAGTGATTCATAAGGATTTTGGACAGAAAAACCTGTTTTGTTGGACTTTTCACGATCATAACAAAAGTCGTGCGTGCACTCCCAATCCCTTCAATGCATGTTTTAATCACCTGTAGGTGATTATAGCAAGAGAAAACGAACCCCTAGACCAATCAGAGCGCGGAAATTCTTATAAATCACTTGAGTAAGTATACTAACACGTGATATTTACCTCTGACGTAGCCTAACATCCGGCATGCCACGTGAGCCTCCTCGATGCCCCACATGTCATCACAGATAGTCCCCCATTCGTCATCTTCAGTAAAGCCGGTATTTTTTCTGATCTCCACTCTACCTTCGCTAGCAGTAGATCCATCCACAAGTCGAATTTTCAGCTCTGTGAATTGACAAAATGTGATATAATCCATGGTGATATAGAAGGTTCTGTCATTTTAACGATCCACACGGGCTGCCTGTGTGCTTTTTAAATCTCAACCCAAGCCCTTTGGCCTAGACAAAATAAAATGGCGACCCAGCGAACGATGATTCTGGCGAACATCTTTCAGGAACATTTTCAGGTTTTGGAGAATTTTATTTTTGTATTTGCCATGATAAGAATAAAAGATATTTCAGTCTTTCCAAATTAGGTCATCTTCAGTAAAGCCGGTATTTTTTCTGATCTCCACTCTGCCTTCGTTATCAGTAGATCCACCCACAAGTCCACACGGGCTGCCTGTGTGCTTTTTAAATCTCAACCCAATCCCTTTGGCCTAGACAAAATAAAATGGCGACCCAGCGAACGATGATTCTGGCGAACATCTTTGGAGAATTTTTTGGAGAATTTTATTTCTGTATTCGCCATGATAAGAATAAAAGATACTTGCAGTCTTTCCAAATTAGGGAACGAGGGAGATTTGCAAGGTCGACAAGTCCACACTTTTTTCTACGTCCCGCACCGCACCATGTGTCGTTGTGATTGTGAGGCTCAACAACCAGCCAGCCAGCCAGACATTGTTTGTTGGTACCTTGCAAAAGACTATATTTACAATAAGATTAATTTAGACAAATGACATGGTCATTATTTTGCACTAGACTATCTGTTCAGGAAGAACCATACGGTGACCAGTTTTCAATGTGTTTTTAGATTGTCTCTTTTTGAAGCAGTCATACATGAAACGCGCTAAATATTTAGCAAACTTGGAACTCGGGTTTAAAATGAAAGCAAGTTGTCTATCCTCTGGCCGACCGCCGTCCAAGCCTGCCGGGTAAAGCGATTCGAATAAAATTGTGTTATGCAAATCGCGCCCATAAATCTCATCCTTCGTAGGGAATCATCCTTCTGAGCTATGTGACCCGAAAATGGACATAACTAAAACATATTTTTCGCTGGCTGTCTTTATAATCGATAAATAAATACAACTTTGTAATACGAACATTTTTCCCGACTCTCACAACGCGAGATATGAGAGAAAACATGTTTCTCCATACATTTCTTTATAATGAATTTTGAGGCCGGTTGCGTGACACAGGGGATGACGCGTTTTTCTCGCGATGCCTCAGTCCCCTTGCAGCATTTGGCAAAAACGACAGCGTGTTTTGATAACAAAAGTAATGTAGTTTTAAAATATACCTGGTATTGATGGTGCTGTCGGTGCTACTGTAACTGTTGAATAGAAATGAAATAATGGTATCAAATACGTGATATTCTATACTATTAATTTGCAATGCGTCCTTGCGATGTAGGCCTGAAGTTTTTCCCTCCTAAAATTTCCGCCACTTTCTGCACTTGTGGTGACACACAGGAAACCCACAAAATAAAAAAAAACAGTAATATTCTCTTTTTGACATTGAGAGCCGACCGAAAAAAAAACTTAAACAACCCAGGAAAAAGGCCGCGGTTTCTATTGTTGGTTCTGCTGAACGTACAACAATGATAACAAAAATATAGACTCCCCAATGGCTTACCGTTACTACAGTCTCGTCCATTTTGCAGCAGTTGAACCCCTTCTGGGCATGAGCAGCTTCTCGTTGACCCATGACGCGGCAGACATATGTGGCTACAGTTTCCATTGTTAATCTTACAAGGATTATCATCTATAAAAAAACAGGCAATATTGGCTTCGGTAGCAACATTGGGCTTCCTGTGGAATGTTGCCCGAGTGATTCCAGTCGCCTCCGAGAAAGACGGTCCAAAGAATCTTAGGAATAGAACTCATAAACCTTTATACGTTAGGGACAGCGGGAGAAGGAACAAGTCTGTCTTCCTTCCACTCAGACAGTGCGAATTCAAAGAAGAACGCTGTAGTGGTGATATTAAGCTCGGCATTGTAAATCTTTTTAAAATGTTTCAGCAATATTAAAACCGTCAAAACTACGGATCGCGACCTGATGTTCGGTGATCATTTAATCTTACAGCTGTTTCAGGTAACACGCGACTTCGCCGTTGTCAGATTCTTGGAGTTTTCTGCGCTGTCCATCAATGCAATCGTGTGAGCCAATCAGATCGTTGCCCAGTGCATTTGTTTGGCTTCCCTTGCGAGACATGTCGCTGCACTAGGCGAAATTCACTGCACTAGGCGAAACTGAGCAAGGACCTGATTTGGCTCACGTGGTTTGATTGATTTCACAGAAAACCCCAACTGTCTGCTAAAAATGTTTTGAACGCGCTGGGTCGCGTGTTGCCTGAAACAGCTGTAACTCTCCAGTATGAGAAAAGGCAGCGCTCTTGACTTGACGTCTCGGACGAGAGGAGCCAATGGTAGGAGTCTCCAACTGGATTATAAAATTGAGGCACCGTTTTTCCTGACCTATCTGCATGGTTTTAGAATAGAGGTGCTAGGTTAATTTTGCTGCTTACGCTAGAGAACATACACAGATTAAGATGAAATTTATTTGAGCCCTGAAGTGTTCTAAAAATAGATCAGCCAGTATAAACGCTGCCTCATGGACGGCCCTTTTTGTGAGATGGAAGCTCCTAAGCTCTCCTACTCATTGGCTCCTGACCTACACAGGGAATTTCTGCAGAAACACATGGGAAAAGCGGAATTTCCCAAGGTACACGCATGGGATTTGTTCGAAATTCACATGGATAGCCATGGGAAATCCGAGCACTTTCCCGCATATTTCTACCTTGGGATATTCAGCTTTTCCCATAGATGGGTTACTCGATCAATGGCGGGCGTTAGAGAATAATTTTAGGTAAAAAAATAAACCGAGTTTTCTTTGCATGGCCGCCATTTGGATTAGCTTATTGCATTTTTAAACCGCGCCGGGGGGGTTGAGGACCCCCCCCCCCCCCCCAAAAAAAAAAGACCCCCTCCTCTGGAACGTCCACTCGTGAAACAGACCCCCTCCCCTGAAGTTTCCAACCTCATAAAGGACCCCCTCCCCTGGATTTCCATTTTCTGGCAAAATACCACTGGAAAATCGTATAAAATGTTCCTGGAAAGTCACCTTTTTACCCCTCCCCCTTGGAATGTTCAGTCTCCAGACACACCCCTCCCGTGTGCGGTTTAAAAAATCAGCCATTTGATGACGAAACTGCTTTCTTGGCCTAAAATTACTCTCTAACGCCTGCAAGCATCTGCTACCATCCTATC
Source organism: Scolanthus callimorphus (assembly GCA_033964015.1). Taxonomy (NCBI): domain Eukaryota; kingdom Metazoa; phylum Cnidaria; class Anthozoa; order Actiniaria; family Edwardsiidae; genus Scolanthus; species Scolanthus callimorphus. The sequence continues at coordinate 18,602,774 of CM066911.1, forward strand.
CGCTCCTCTAATTTCTGAGCATTACTAAGGTTTAATAGTACAGACTCAGTAGAATAGCCAGAAGTTCACCAGCAGGGTGGGTTGAGATATCAATATAAGCCTTGTCAATGACTACCCGTTAGTGGCGCGGGCTACCTGTGTAGGTATTTCCGGCCTCCTCAATTCTATTTAACAGTTAGACCTCGAGGCCGAATGTGCTATGATGAATAGTCCATGAGGCTGAAGGCCAAATGGTCTATTGATATCATAGCACATGAGGACAAGAGGTCTAATTGTTTTAGTATAAACCAACTAGTTGGTCGGTTTTGGCCTTCTCCGCAGGCGTCTCGTTGTGTTTTGAAACACCTATTTCGAGCCTTCTTCGACGCACTTGGTTGGACTTCCTGTGGTATGATCGTGAAAGTGCCGTGAGGGACTGAGGACGAGGGGAGGGAAATGAATACCATTATTTTATGTTGCAAAGAAAGTTGTGTTTTGCCAGGTACAGTCTATCACTAATAGACCATTAGTAGCTCAGCCAATCAGAATGCAGGATTTGTAATAGACCATTAGTTGGTTTATACTAAATAAAGATAGATATAGACAGAAGCCCGAGTTCACGCAGTTATGCGTCTAGTTTGCTATTTATTTTCCCATACGTTTTGCACAATTTTACTGTATTTTAGTGGCTAGAAAAGAGGGGGACCCCTGGCCCCTGCCACCCCTGGATATGCCCCTGATAGTATAAAATATTTAGTGCTTAGGGTCAGCAAAGATCACACTTACTCATTTGAATTGATTGGCGCGTTGCATTACATGCAATGACTCCCTTGATTTTTCTTGAACTTGATTGTAGGCCCAGATGGCCAAAGCTCGTCTTGAGCGATGTTCTTCTGTCGAACCTGAAGAATATTAGAATAATGAACAATTTGTGGCAATAATATTGAAAACAGAACACTAACCAAGACGGAACGCTAGCACAGTCTATTACCCATGCAAGTACGGCAACCATGGACAGCTGTTTCGTCCTTGTTAGGACTCATCAGCATGGCATAGCCGGTGTTTGCTTTAGTAAACTTCATCGGCAAAACAACTGCAGAGGCGAATTCGAATTTCGAAGTGCTTTAAACCACAGAAAAGACCCATGTGGGACTTAAGCTGCGACTGGGCTAGCGTGATGCCAATATGTGGATCACGCAAGAGCAAGCTAGAGCGAGTCGGTCGCTCTGTCGGTCAGCCTCTGCAATGTTTCTTATCGTATAAATAAACACAGCAAACCAATCATGACATATTGTCAGACCCATCGGACACAGAGTCTTTATAAAAAGCTAAAATAGATTGACTCTAACTGAAATCGTGACATCCCCAACCAAAAACTGTCGTTTTTCAACACCTCGCGGCCAAAACCGTATTTGGAATCATTTACCTTTTAAGGAAGTGACAGAAGATCCTCTTTTGATAAGAATTTCGGCAAAAGTAGCCAGAAAACGGCGAGATTTTGAATGAAAACTTGCAGAAATTACAGAGACTCGAGTTCTCGATCTGTCCGCCATTGATTTCGGCTTGGTAACCACGCTAATATAGCCCACAGCTAGCCCGCGGGACTCGACCCAGTCCTCCCAAGGGCATTCAGCAAAAACGACAAGGATTCATTGATATGCCCCTGAAATACTACACTTACTTTTCAACAGTGTTAGTTCTGCTATCGCCGTAGACAACAAAGCGATCGAAGAATGACATAGAGAGAGGCAAAGGATTGTAGTCGTCCGTACCATGCGACTTGGCGTCGCCCCCGGAGTAGGGTATCGATTCAAGGATAGCTTGTACGCCTTTTGTTTGAAGAAAATAGACCCTCTTGTTTTCCAGGTCCACGCCCAGTGCAATATGGTAGTAGGTGTATGTGTCGGTAAAATCATACAGGTTTCGTATGTCGCTGCCGTCCTGATTGGCTCGCTCAATGTGTGGACTGCCATCGTCATAATATACGATACTAAACCACGTGTGCTTTTTTGCCCAGTTGATGTAGAAAATAAAGCTGTGGAACAGAAAGAGGAGTGTGAAGAGGATCTGGGCACGGGCGTGGACACGGGTGCAATAAAAGTCCCAAACCGCTTCTCTGTTCAATCTAGCAGATATTTAAAATCATTCATTGCAAACTAATATACCATGTCACTTTCAAAGAACTCCGCGCCTCTGTTTTGCACGGCGCACTCTGTTCTGCGCATCGACGCGCGTGCTATTCATTGGAAAATTACGTCATCGAGAGCAAGTTAAATACCTCCACTGCATTTGAGAGAGAAATAGTAAAGGCCATGTTACACGAGGCAATTTTTCTTGCAGCTCAGTTGCCATAGCAATACACTTACCCTTCTTCTGGGGCAACGACAACTTCATCCATGATGGCAAACTGCTTATTTGAAATGGTGACGCCACTTGGGTTGGCGAGAATTTTCTTGTGATATAATCCAACACAACCGTCAAGCTTGATGACTTCGATCCATTCCTTTGTCTCATCCGCAACGTACAGGAGATCATTAAGCCAGTCCAGGGCAATAGAGAAAACTTGTCCCTCTATATAAACACATATGGTTCAATTAGGGATGGACCATTAGATACCTGATTGGGGGGGTGGCTGATTCCCCAAAAAAAAATTCGAGCAAGCCTCTGACCTAGAAAAAAAGATCGCGCAAGCAAAGCTGGTGGCAAAAAAAAATCGAGCAAGCTCACTCTGAAACTCTCTCCTGATTATTGTTTTTAGGGAACCTGATGTCTTTATAAATACGGATTTTTTGGTCGGCTCGCGCTGCGCGCTCGCCATCTAGAATTAAAACGCTTAGATATTCGTTTTAAAATTTCCGAAATTAAAATGTTGCTTACTTTGAACTGATATGTCCAAAATTGCAGTAGCGTTGTAAGCGTAAGCGTATGCTGTGGTGTAGTATTTTCAAACTATAACATCGAACTAGGCATTATTTATGATGTTTTTATTAAGTGACTCTCATCTCCCAGAAATAAGAATAGCATTAACCTCGTAGATTTTCAAACAAACTTCTCAGTTGTCAGCCCTCGTTCGTAAATCCGAACTGATCCAGATCAGATGCTTAAAAGCATATCGATTTTGCGAAATGCTAAACAGTAAGGGTTCCCGGGGGGGGGGGGGGGGACTCCCATATTTTTTTTGGTCGGGGATGATTGTCGTATCTTTTAACAGGAGAGCATGAAATCAAAAACTTTATTGAAGTGAGTCAATTGTCGTTTTGAAGGCGAAATAATTTAAGAGATGTCTCGAACCCAAAAAAAACATATCAGGAAAAAAATATCGAGCACAGTCACGTTCTAGGAAAAAAAATCGAGCAGCAAAACTGGACGCGAAAAAAATATCGAGTCAAAAAAAATTAGCCACTCCCCCCATCAAATACCAAATGGTCCGTCCCTTAGAAAGTCCCCGTCCACACCATATTCGAAATCAGAGCTCCCCCGGCTCGTCTCTTCGCGGGGGAGGCGCAATCTCGTACCCAGAGCCCGTCATCTTTTGGCCAGCGGCAAGATTCAGGGCTCTGGGGAATCGATTTTTTTAAACCCAGATTCTGGGTTTCTGGTTTGATTGTTGTATGAAAGTTCGTTACGTTTTTGACTTACCACGCATGCTCACAAATCGGATTCCCCCAGAGCCCTGAATCTTGCCGCTGGCCAAAAGATGACGGGCTCTGGGTACGAGATTGGGGGGAGGCGCTGGTGGCAGCCATAGTGGCGCATGCGCGAGATTTGATACAGAGCGGTTGAACGAAACGACTGTCTGCGCATGCTCCAACGTTCAAAATCAGCCAACCAGCGATGCCTCGGATGGATGTCCCAGAGCCTGCACTGTGGCATACGATGAGCCGAGGAGCTCTGGGTACGAGAATACCTCCACACGTACCCGGACTGATTTTCGAAAAACGGAGATTTTTTTCTCCGTATTTAAAAAATCCGTGCCCACACGGACCGTGTAAATCGTATTTGCCCGTCAAACCGTAATCGAAAAAAATAATTCGGATACGCAAAGACTTCACCTATCGGGCATGCGCGTTCAAAATGCACGTGCACTGGACCTAACTATGACGTCATCACATTTGAAAACCAAGGAATGCCCGTAAACTCGTTAGATGTTATACTCTCGTTGCTCGCGTTTCAAGGCTCGCAAAAATATGCCTGCGATTTGTAAAATATATGCATTACATATGCAATGTAAGTGTAATGAATGTAATGTATTTTAAAATATGCTAGCGAAAACTCAATAAAAACTGAAAGAAAACCTCGTAAAATATCCGCCTGTATGACATAAAAACATCTAATAAGCACTTCCACAGGCGAAAGTTTGATGTGACAAATATCGTGTGCTCCGCTTTTAGGTAGAGCATATAGGTGATATTTATACCGGGTAGGTGCTCCGCTTTTAGGTAGAGCCTATAGCTTATATTTAAACTTGTAGGTACTCCGCTTTAGGCAGAGCCTATAGCTTATATTTATACCGGTAGGTGCTCCGCTTTTAGGCAGAGCCTATGGCTTATATTTATACCGGTAGGTGCTCCGCTTTTAGGTAGAGCATATAGCTTATATTTATACCTGTAGGTGCTCCGCTTTTAGGCAGAGCCTATAGCTTATATTATGTAGGTGCTCCGCTTTTAGGCAGAGCCTATAACTTATATTTTTACCTGTAGTTTTGATCTGGTGAGTCGTGCCGTATGTCAGATTCAAACACATGATGTTGTAGTGTGGCTCCATCTGAGTGTAGAACACGAGGTTCTTTTCTACGTCCATTTCTAAAACATCAAAACTGAATTCAAGACACAAGCACAAATAGAGAATATTACATGGCCGCGCGGAGATACAAATTAATACTAGTGCCTTACCAATTGCAGTTGCCTTGACAACGTTATTATTAAAGACTACAAAACCGACAGTATTGGTGCTGGTCGAGTTATCGGCGTCAATGCATCCAATCATGCTGTCTTGCGCGTAATAGATGAAATTACGCCCATCTTTGCACCATTGAGTTTGGCCACCTGAAAAAATTTGCAACAAAAACTTGTTTTTCGTTTTCACTTACAATAGACGATTTGCACTAACTGGGTCACATGACCCAAATCCCATACATTCTGAATAAAAGCTTGAAAATTCAACTCGCTGCCATTTGCTCCAGGTTAGAGATTTTAAGCTGAAACTTGGGTTTGTGACTAATATCGATTGGTTCTTTGTATTTATAGTATGGATTTCGACAAAACACCTCGTTAAGAGGTAGTTGGGGTCACGTGATCGGGTTAATGCAAATGGCCTATTCATCCGTCTACCCCACTGCCTAGCTTCAAGCTAGCTGTCTGTATGTTTGCCATCTGTCTGTCTTGTCTGTTGTCTGTTCATCAGTTCAGTTCTATTCAGTTCAGTTATTTATTGCAAATTGATTCATAGCTGTTTTACACTTCTGCCCGTCCGTCCGTTCGTCTCAGTGCCCGTTAAGTCTGTAGTCATGTGTAATGCCCATCCATCCATCCATATCCCCGTTCTGTAGGGTCTGTCTTTGCTGACTTTCTGTCCGTCTGTCTCCCCCTCTGTCTGTCTACCCGTTTGTATCGTCTGTCCCTCAGTCGGTCGGTCCGTCTATGGGATCTGCATGTCTCATCTTGTCCGTCCGTCTGTCTGTTCTGTCTGTCCATCCGTCTGTCTATCTCCTCGTCTGTATATCTGTCTATCGATCTGCTTGTGTCAACTTGTCCCAATCATCCGTTCTTCCGTCCGTCTGTCCGTCCGTCTCCGTCTGTCTGCCCGATTGAACATCGTCTGTCCGTCCTTCCATCCGTCGGTTCTGTTTACTTATACCCACCCGATGCCAATGCGTGAAATACACCAGCTAATGTCACCAGTCCAAGAAGGAAAAACGCCACAATAGAGCGCTGGGATGGCATCCTCCACTGTTCAACACTCTGACAAAACAGAATTAATAAGAACAATAAGTGAGGAACAGTGCCCGAGGGGGAGGCGGCTCCCATATCTTTTTGGTCGGGGATGATCGTTTTCAGTTTCATCCCTAAAAGAAAACAAATTTACTCTAAAAGATACCCATCAATAATTTTTGGTATTTGATTAAAATGTTGCCTTTGGTGTTGTCTAAATCATTGTCTTGTCGACAAGTACTCTCTGTCTCTCTTTCTTGAAAGTTTGCCGCTGTGTTAGAGTCCTAAAAAGATACCCTCCCCAATATAAAAACTAAAACGCTAAAAATGGACGAATATTAGGCTGGGGCAAACCAATTCAACTTGATTCAACATTTGTTGAGTCACCCATGTTGTATGATTTCAATGCCAAGCCAATTCAACATTTGTTGAGTCACCTAGATGTGATATGGTTTTAAATGTCAAGCCAATTCAACATTTGTTGAGTCACCCATGTCCTATGATTTTGAATGTCAAACCAATTCAGCACTGTCGAACTTCGTTGAACTACACTGTGATTGGTAGTTGACTACCTCCAACAAAGTTGAACTGGGTTTTGCACACCAATTCAACAATACAACATGCGTGATACAACATGCGTGATACAACATGCGTGATTCAACAAATGGTAGAATAAAGTTATTGTAAATTGGTTTAGCTCCAGTATAACATGTTGTTATGTAACACCAAATTAGATCATGAGACTCAGACAAACAATCCCATTCAGAAGGATCCCGCTCGAAATACGTGCCAGCTCTGCTATAATGAGTGGAACTACCAGTTTACCAATTCATTTTGTATCGTTCTTTAGAGAGAAACCTGAGAAAATGGGAGGAAAGTAGATTTGCTTGTCTGAGTTTTATTTTATTAGTGTGACGTCATCTGTGCGGGGCGCTATTCATAGCCGCTTATTTTAATCATCACAATACAAAATATTTGACAATAAAAAGAGTTTGCAGTAGCACCCACGTATTTAGCAGCATGATTTCCTGCGAAATTATATTCGGAATATTGAGTATAACAATCCTAATGTACGAATAATTACATAGAATATTAGGACGGTTTCAAACAAGCTTGTAAAGCATTATACTGAGTATGGCTGATTTGTATTATAACACTTGCTGACAATATTCTCACAATGAAGCCGAGCCTAATAGTTTCAGGTAATGATAGCGCGAAAGATTTACCATTTCTTTCACAATTTAACTACATTATTTTGACAGAATAAATGATCAATTCCTTGCTTTTTGTCATGCTTTATGATCGGTTACAAAACCAGTGTAAAACCGTGGTAGAATAATTTGTATATTTACCTTGGAAGCGAGAGCAAGGAAACGGTGTACTTCAAATCATTCTTCAAATCGATGAAAAGAATCGATTTCAGTTGCTCGATTTCACCGGTTTTTCTTCTTCATGCTTTTAAACTTATATCGGATGGTAGAACCACTTAATAACAGTATTGTAGAAGTTTGCAAATCATGCATTAACCGGGCAATATCGCCCTAAAGTGTTATTAAATTAAATTCATGTGAAGAAGACAGCCCGTTTGGGATACCATGAATAATTTAGGTTCATTATATTCCGAATAAGTGCTCTTAGTGGTAGCGTTTCCTAATCATTCTTTTGTAGGATTTCAAAAGGTTATTCAGTAAATGCATTCGACCATTTTATTTTTAAATATTTGCCATGTTTCATGTAAAATGCTGTCCAACAATGTTTGATTGTCTGCCTTTTTACCTTTTCTGTTCAACTCTTTTCTTTAGAGAGTTTTTTTTTATAATTCTGCGAACTCTACACCGACCAACAAACCGCGGTTTGGCTTCCGTCAATCAATCGAGTGAACAACTCTGGGTGATTTCACGGAGGCAGATCGATATATCTTGTGAACCGATAGGGGCTAGCTAGGCTTTAAAACACAGTTTTTCACTGTGAAATGCAAACCAAACTCAGAAAACATGCGTGGACTTGACACAAAGGTTTGATTGACAGAAGCCAAAACGCAGTTTGGCATTCGGAAATGTCAAGTGGGGGTTCGCAGAAGTGAAAAGCGCAGTAAAACAGGCGCATGAAAGTTTCGTTTCAATGCATCTTATGGTGGAAAATTTGGTTTCGAAGCCTATCATGATGCAGCTCTTATTAGTTCAAAAACCCTCACAAAGTCTGCGTGAAATCACCAAGGGCTTTTTACCCGTCTGATTAAAGGACAAGGAAGCAAACCGCGGTTTGTTACAGTAGAGATCGCAGACGGCATTCTCGTACCCAGAAGGGCGATTGGCTGATTTTAATCGTTGGAGCATGCGCTGAAAGGTCGTTCCCTCAGCGGCTCTCAATCTCGTTCCCAGAGCCCTGCATTTTCTGCGCATGCGTCGCCAAATTATGGGCTCTGGGAAACTCCAGTTTTTAGAGTGCGCTGATTGGTCAATTAAAAAGTGCCGAATGGTTCCCGATACTGCGCGATCGTCATTCACGACGAGGTCGGAGGTCGTACGTCGGAGACAAAAAGTTTATTTAGGAAAAAAATCGTATTTTTTACAGCTAAAAGCTTGGAACCTTCGATGCCGTTGTTACTTTAGTCATTTTATTGCCGTGTAGTATTTAAATACCTCTGTGGTTAAACTAAATCAAAACGACTGGAGAGCAGAACGTAAAGGCTATAAACTGAGCATGATACGACAAAATAGAATCTAAAGACGAAAGACGTTTATTATAATATTATCTGGTTATTCTGCTTTGTTTATTTGTCAACAGAATTCTCATACACTACATGTATTTAAAAAATGCTTTAAATTTTCTCAGGGCAATCGACTTGCACACAGTTAACAGGATTTTGTGCTTACAAATCAGTTTGTCGCGCATAGAGAGCTCAGACTTGGGAAAATGCTCAAAATAAATGCTGTATATCAAATAAGAATCGCTTCGAATTTCTCTATAAAGATAGGGTATTATGATGTGATAATCCCGAGCCATTCTGCTTAATTTTGACAAAATTCTGCCGGGTATCTAGTCTCGAGAAGTCCGTACCCGACTGCCGGGTATCTAGACACTGCGTTCGGTTTTAATATTTTTCAATCAATAACAAATGCAACACAATTACAGAAATCTTACCTTGTATTGAATTATGCTTTATAAAGTTAATGAAGACGATAACAATTGTAATGAAGACGATAATAATTACAAGTACAGTGTTCTTGGTCGTCCAGAAAGTACACAAGATTTTTAATAACACAAATCTGCAAAGTAAAAAAGTGAAGCCCTGCCACGGCAGCTTTCAGTCAGTCCAATCTTTCAATTTAGAAAGAAGTCTTTTCGTAAATCATTCGTGCAAATCTCAAAGATTTTTCAATCATGCCTTTTCGACTTTCCCATCCATTGTGAAGACCTTGAAATAATCCATTTGGCTCGTCGTAGACATGTGTCCTAATGAATGATTTGTAGTTTTTCTGCTTTTTCGTTGGCTGCTCGAGTTTTCAATTTATTTTCAATCCTCGGCAAATCCAGTTCGCACGTTTCCAACAAGAAAACAGCTTGCCCACAGTCTTTCAAAATCCTTTGCAATCCATTTTTTACCGAAAGTAACTAGTCTGAATCATTCAAAGGATGATACAAAACGAAACAAGAGACCACAACTCTCTCCGAGGAACAGTTTTCAAATCTTCACTTGGCCTTTTGCAGTGTGCTCGTGTCATGGAGTTAGCTTAGTTCCGTGCCCTTTCATTTCAGCCTCGAAGTAACTGCCAAATCTGCTGTTTTCGTCCGTTTTCTCCTTGGCCATGAATGAGGCAATAGTTTACTTGTCTTGGTTAATGACCTGAGGTAATTTTTCCCTAGATCTACACAAATTCAACTGTTTCAGTCAACCACAAAACCAACCATCCTTTTCGCGTTGTGTGCTTTGCACCGTCAAAGACAAAAGTAGCTGTCTTTTTCACGTCAGACTCAAACATGGCTTTTCCGATATTCGTATCTTCGTATGTTTCGTTGTCTAGGTCTTGGTAATAGTTTCTTGGCTTTTGCTTGGTTGTTTTTCCGCTGTCATGTCTAAGCTTTACATGCAACCGAGTGTGTCCTTCTGATTTGTAGTATTTTTCGGTGGCTGCTCGGATGTTTTTTCCGAGCATGCGCTCTAAAATCAGTGCTGCCAGATTTTGGCAGCAGCCAAGTGGAGTTTCCCAGAGCCCATAATTTGGCGACGCATGCGCAGAAAATGCAGGGCTCTGGGAACGAGATTGCAGCGGCTCTATATTAAATCTCGCGCATGCGTCAGTGGCTGTCGCCAGTGCCTCCCCCGCGAGGTTACGAGCCGGGGAGCTCTGGGCTCGAGAATGTGAAAACGTCGGTAAAGCGCGCACATGAAACAATACCTATGTGATGAAATCTCCACTCTTTCTATCCGGTTGGAAATGAGGCACATGACTTGTGTTGATTGGATAAACATAGCTCATATTATATCAGCTCCAAATATGGAGGCAGCTCCTGACGTCACTGGAGGTATTGTCTAGTGTGCTAAGACAATTTTTATAGAACAATACCTCCGGCAACGTCAACGCGATAAATATTTATAAAATTATAACAAACTTGCCATTAATCGCGTGAAAAATGCCAATGTTTTAGCTTTTTCAAAGCTTTATCATCTCAGGGGAAAAGTTGCAAACGATATTGCCTGAATTACAGCCGCCCTCGCTCTAGATCGTACCTGATCGTACCTCACGAGACGTCTTAGAGAAGACTGTCGATTATATACCGATTCATGGATAATGGGGGCATCTAAACTGCTATTGTTTGATCTGAATTCAGACAGTTATCGCAACCACAGGTAAAATCATTAATTTTCAGCACATTTCTAAGCATGTTTGTTTCTAATACTTTACAGAAATCAGTCAAATAAATATTTACCCATACTCCCTAGCGCACCAAGCTTTGTTGCTTTTTCCCAGTGACAACGTATCCCGGAAACAGTATATACGTAACGCTTCCAATTTTGTTTATTTGGCAACAAATTTGAAGTGGATATATCCTATGTGCCGCCCATGGTTTTTGGGCTTCTCAGGACTGCGATAGACCGGTTCTCGCTTGTTTGGTTTCTGATAGGGTATGTATTCATTATGGCTACCCTACAACAAAAAAATTCGGTCAAAGTTGCGGTGCCGCATTTAGTGATAAAGACAGTTTATTTAAAACCTTTAAATGATGATTTAAAATTCCGCTTTGATCGCGACACCAATAAGTCTATGGTAGGTTAACCACTTTGAACTGTAGGTCTGCGGTATGGTATAAAAAACGAAGATCGGCGGAGGGGGGAGGGGGGAGGGGGCCCTCCCAAAAAAAAATCAGTGCAAAAATCAGTTCCCCCCCCCCTACCCAAAAATCAGTAAATCAGTGCAGTATACCAGTGCCGTAGCTAGCGAGGGGGGGGGGGGGCAGCTAAGTAAAATTTTTAGTGTCAACATGTGGGGGAAAACCTGCTTGTCCCCCAGCAAGTACAAAGAACGACCAAGGCTTGCCGCCCCAGACAAAAATTTCTAGCTACGGCCTTGTATACCCTTTTATACAGCGTTCACACCAGGGCTGAAACATGTTCAGACTATTAACATGTTTCACTTGACAAGTGTGTGCACGCTATTGCTTCCCGTTTTCTTGTACCCGACAAGCAATGCAGAAATTCAAGTTCATAAATGTTGGATTCTTCATTTCGTGTGGATTAATTCAAACACTATATTTACAAATTCCCAAATAGCCTTTATAACCCGAGTTCAAAAACAATGCTTTCAGATTTAGGTTTTGGAAATTGGAAAACTCAAGCAACGAATTGCATTGTATTCCATGTTTCGATGCCAAGGCAACGCTAGAGTGCTAATCTAGCAGTTGTCTCTCCATTCTAATCAATATTTGTAACCAACTGTGTATACTACCCTTTGTAAATGTCAAATCAGTATTTAAGTCACACCCCACATGGAAACCACCTATGTTGCACTTTATATACTGTATTCATATGTTGTTGTGGTCAGCGTGCCTTGATAAAGATCTATGTATGTATATATTTACATCAGGCCGAGATTTTATGAAAATTAATAAAAAAAAAACTCGCACTAACACGCTAGCAAGAATTTGTAACTTTACCAGTCACTGGTATAGACAATCTAACATTATTATGCCCCTTCAGTTTTCGACTGGTAGTTGCATAACAAGAGTTATGTTGCGATCGTTACGATCGCCAAACAGAGCGATTCTCAGAAGATTGTTAGGATCGCGGGTCGCATTTTTCGGTTGTGATTTACACAAAGTTGATTTAGCACCAAATCTCTATAAATGTTTTCTATAATTGCTTTTAATTGTCGCAGTCCTATCCAAATGTTCCCTGCTAGCAGAGGCCACTTCTATATATTGTCCTGTGTTTGAAAGTGGCCTCTGCACACAATTGTCACAACCTCGTCCAGGATCGTGGACGTACTTGACTGGTTTGGCTTGTTTAACAAGAATGGCGTCCTGCAGTGTTTTTGCTTTGAAAACAGCGCGCACTTTCTCGATTGATTTCCTGTTCAATGACCCACACAACATTTTGCTCAAATTTCGATAGAAAATAAAACGATTCTCAGCGAATTCTCAAAGGCATTAACTTTAGAATGAGTACGTATTAGAGCTGCGTTCTGAAAGCACAAGCCATCTCGAACACGCAAAAACTTGAGTCGAACAGTTTCTCCAAGCTCACGCCATTTTCTCAGACATGCGAGACAGAGGAATGACATTTGTGTGCAGAGGCTACTTTTGCGTAGTTTAAAATCACAAGAAACACTAAAAGTGAAAGAAAATGGAGGGAGATCAAAAGTACTAGCCTCTGCTCGCAGAGAACTCAAAATACGTTTGTACCCAAAATCTATACACTTTCATTTAAAAGTATCTTTGTAGTTTTCGGTGTGACAACTGGCACTCAATTCGCTCAGTGTCGACAGTGCAGTGTCTAACGAAACTTGTTTATCGGATAGAAGAATAGAATAGATTAGAATAGAATAGTTTATTAGTTATATATCTCCCGTCAAACATTCTCAAAAACTGAGGTTTTTGAAATGCTGTCGGCAAAGTGATTAACGTTGACGAGAATGTTATTGGAAACGGTAGAACTTTTCAGCCTTGAGTGGACTTGAGGGACGAAAGTAGGCATGAATTGAATTTGTAGAAATCCGAAGTGCTAGTTTCCTTTTTTATCGTCTCAGCTTCTTTAAATTTACTCAGTTACGTAGGAAAAATAAAAAAAACATAAATCTTTAATAGTGTGCATATATAGACATATAGAGATTGGAAATCGTATATGTTCGTTGTGTCATGTCTCATTAGACTTTGGATGTTTTCTTTTCCATTCTGTTAGCTTAACGGCTCCGGACAACTTCTGATATCGAAAATGTTATAAATCTTCATGCGTGTTTTTGTAAGGACTATATTAACTCGAATTGGAATAAGCCTAGAGCTGCAATATTGCATAACATAATCAATTTTCCACAGCTTCGGCATTAAACCAGCAATATCAATCTTGTTACGAATTTATGTACTTCAGTTGCACCTCATTAAACTTAATGGAAAACGCATTGCTTCAAATCTAAATCAGTGTCGAACATAGCTATAAAGAAACGGTTTGGAACTCAAGACGTCAACGCTTCCGAGGAAACAACTTATTATGACAATTCAATATCGAAAACAATCTTTCAAATGTACTCAAATTTAATGTACAGCCAAACTATCAATGTCTCGACAAAAAGCCATCAAGTGTGGTGTCTAAACTTTTAAAAAAGGGAAACTCACGAAAACATCGTTACAGTAGTTCGTAATTTGTTCTATCGTGTTTCAATATACCCCAAATCGTACTTACTTGTCAAGACAGTTTCCGTTGCCAGTCTAACACTGTCACAACTTTGGTGTTGAATACTGATGAAACTTCTCTATTCAGAGCCTCTTAAACGGAAATCCAAGAAACGTTTCTTCTTAGCAATTGAGAAGGCTCCCATGGGCATCTAATGGTGAAGCGTTTGTTTGTTGCAAAGTTGCGCATCAGTCCAATTACATGTAAAACACCCAGTTTTATCCATAACGAATTCACGGTAGGGTGTCTATGACGATTCTAAACATCTTTGTAATTACCAAGACCCCGAGCAGTGAGCCAATGGAAAATAAGTGAAATTACCCTGAAATTGGTAGAAATTTGACTAAGGGTGACTTTATTTCGGTATCCATATGATACTCAAATTACATATTCCATGTTATCTCATATGTTATCTCATGTGTTTTTGTGTCATAGCCGAATTTTGGAAAAGCCTTTCCAATTCAATGCACGACGACTTGAGACAAGGTGGGGTCATGCAAATCTTGAAGATAAAAGCGGTAAGTTTGCAATCTTTACTTCGGCCATCTTCCATTTCGGCTATGTTTTTATTTGTGGCAAAGCTGCATTTTAAAATGCCTTTCCAGTTCAATGCCCGGCGACTTGAGACATGGAGTCATGCAAATTTTGCAGACATAAACATTTTAATGTTCACAGCAGTAACGTTCTCTAAATTCCTGAGCTTCGTGTCTATCAAGCTGAGTACTTAACAGTTCGCGAGGTTTACTCGTTAAATTTAAACTGTTGTGTAAAAGTGTTGTGTAAAAGTGGACTTTCACCGTCAATATCTAAGAATAGTCAACGGTACAGTTAATGATTTATCGAGACATACGCTTTAGATACTTTCAGGCGTTGTCATGTAATCGGGACGGATTTTGTTTTGTCGAAAAGACCAGTGACCCCAGTGTTAATCAAGACAGAAGACGTGTTGTTATAAAAAATAAAACCCACTGGGTCTTTGTTCCCTTGTATACCGGACTCGATCACGAGAACTTGTCATGTCGACAGTAGGGGGCCATTAGCAATGAGCGCCGGTCGGAAAAGGCCTAACAGCGAATTGTAAAATGAAGCAGGACAGGTCTGAACTTCTTTTTAGAACAATAGAATGATTTGCAACTTCAATAAACATACGCCAACTGGCGTATGTTGGCTGAGCTTCATTTTCCAATGGCATAGTACTAGACACAAAATCCCTCACCTTGTCACGCAACATTGGCCGTTTTCACACTAGAAGACGAACAAATCGTCTAGACGGACAAATCGTCTGACGATTTGTTCGTCTTTGTACGTCTAGTGTGAATTCAGGTCGGACTTTAGTCGATTTGTTCGTCTATACGAACAAGTTGTCTATGAAAAATCGTCTTCCTAGACGGCCAAACAGACGAACAAATTTAGACGATTTGTTCGTCTGAAAATTTGTTCGCCCCGTTTTCACATCAGACGATTTGTTCGTCTACAGACGATTTGTCCGTCCAGACGATTTGTTCGTCTCTAGTGTGAAAACGGCATTGTTGCGTTGCAAGTTGACGATCGATGTTGCGTTTTTTTATCTCGCGCCACAACTTGACAAAAAATTGGATTTGCTCAAGTTTGCCTCACGAGCAAATCTCACCAAATATGAGGTAAACCTATGGTAAATCTGTAACAAAGGTGGTAAATACCGCATTTACTATAGGTAAGCAAATATGGTCAAGCAAATACGGTATTTGCCACCTTTGCTATAGGTTTACCATAGGTTTGCCTCATATTTGGTCAGATTTGCTCGTTAGGCAAACTTGAGCAAATCCAATTTTTCGTCCAGTCGCAACAAAAACATCTGTTGCAAGTTGTAAAAACTTGTTGCGCGAAGTAGAGCGGGGCTACTTTGAGCAACAAATTCTGGCTTTGTTGCTCGTTATTCACCAAACACACGACTTTGTCGCGCAACGTTTTGCCGACAATTCAAGTTGATTAGTCAGTAGAAACGAGGTGCTAGGGGTCAAAATCCGCCTTGGGCTCGCATGTGTGATCATCAAAACAATATGTTACGCGACAAGACAAATTTGATGAAAAATGAGCAAGACAAATATTAGAATTGGGACGCAACAATGTTGCACGACAAGCTGGGGGATTTCGTCTCGTATATTCCCGGCTTTACACTGTGAAAACATGGAAGACAGGGAATTTCTGCAAAAAAACCATCCTTGGGAAAAGCTGAGTTTCCCAAGGCACACGCATCGGAAGTGTCCGGCATTCGAGTAGATAGCCATGGGGAATCCGAGTACTTCCCATTCTTCTACCATTGGAAATTCAGCTTTTCCCATGGATGGGTTTCTCCAGAAATTCCCTGTGAGATAGGCACGCTACAGCTTCTGCCGAAGCGAAGCTAAACTCGAGGCGTGGACAAATCTTCATCATGCGAAAACATACTTATTATTCAGCAACCAGCCATTCTTACTTAACTAAACGACGAAGTCGACGATGAGGCCTTGCTCGACGAAATGGTTGTGTAACTTCAACTTAATACTTCCATTGGTATATTCTTCTTCGTATTCAATTCAAATAACCATAGTTGAAGCCTAGACATCCTGAGCAATGATCTCTCCGCAAAACATAACAGATTCAACGAGAATATTCGCAAAATTGGCTTTCGCTTCCGAAATGAAAACCAACATGGCGGCCAAACCTATTGGCTTGCATTATGACGTCATTACAGTGCATCAATCCTAATGTCTGCAGTATGATGTCACGAACTGCGCGCCAACAAGATTTCGCTGCGTACTCTTGGCAAATCAGAATCGAGATAGTGGCATGGCTGAATAATAATAGCAATAGTCTACAGAACACAGTTGACTAAGATACTAACTAGACAACAGAACATATCATTTTATCTTGCTATAGAACATTTTTAGACCACTTATGTTAATCTCTGTTTTCCCTCTCTCGCTCTTCTAGGCCTCACATCTGATCAAATCTAGCATTTTCACATTCTATCAATTTTCCCCCGTCCAACATAATAACGCGATCATAATTATTAATAGCATTAAGTCTGTGTGCTATACTGATTACCGTACAATAATCAAATCTTTCTCGTATAATTTCTTGGACAAAACTCTCGGTTTTAAAATCGACATTTGCAGTTGCCTCATCTAGGACAAGAATCTTGCACTTCTGTAGCATTGCGCGTGCCAAACATAATAGTTGCCGCTGACCAACACTTAAGTTTGATCCAAATTGTTTAACTTCATATAGTAGTTGCCCAGGCAGTCGCCTTACTGTTCCTTGCAGCTGTACCTTGTCCAGCGCAGACCAGATTTCGTCATCGGTCAACTTGTTAAATGGGTCCAGATTTCGTCGAAGAGTTCCGCCAAACAGCAATGGGTTCTGCGAAAGCACAGAAATCGCCCTTCGCGCGGCCTGAACATTGATGGTACCCATATCAAGACCATCAATAAGGACCATTCCAAAAGGGTCCGGTACACGGAGTAGGGCAGCAATTACAGATGATTTCCCAGCCCCTGTTCTCCCGCAAACACCTATCTTTTCTTGTGCCTTTATTTTGAGATTTACATTCTCCAACACATAGGGTCCTCCCTCGTGATACTGCATTGACAGGTCCCGTATGTTGATGGTGCCCTCCTCGGGCCAGTCCTCTGGCGGTTTGGTATGTCGTCCGTAGCCTGGTTCTGATGGCAAGCGCGTGAAGGCAATCACTCTTTCTACCGACGTCATGAAGTTCTCGACTTCTGAACATTGGCACACGCCATATTGGATTGACTCGAGGGTTTCAAAGGCAAAGCTAAGGGACATTCCTGCAAGAGCTGATAAAACATAAACAGAATAATTAAAGCATCAAACCAAACCATAGTTAAGGGTTGAATTTATAGTTCTACTGTATCTCTTTAGTCTTTCGGATGAGACAATAATCCGAGGTCCCGTCTGCCTTCCCTTCTACCCCGGTTTATGGTGTACGCTAAAGAACCCATTGCACTCTTTGTAAGAGTATTGGGGATTGTCTCCCGGTGCAATGGCCTGGCTCTCGGAGGCATATATACTATAAAACAGCCAGCCAGCCGGTGGACCTATGGACAAGCCATTTTGACAAGCAATCATTTGCTCATCGTGAGGTGCGATCAGCTTGATCAATGCTGCTGCTGTTGTATGGATCTAGGCCTACCTGGGCTCTCCGTAACTAACAAGGCGCCAAGTGCAATGATAGTAACCATACACAGACACATAAGATCCAACCTCAAGCCCAGCCACTCATTAGAGGATATCACCATCGACAGAGCCTTGGTATAGTCGTCCTGGTACCTATGAAGACAATAAAAGGTCCTTTATGTTAGGTAGCCATATTGAATGACCTTTATAATCAGGAATTGGAGCTTCCATCTGAGATACCATTCTTCATGATCAGGCAGCGTTTTGGCTGACCAAGCTATTTTAAGCAACAGTTTTCTATTGTTCAACGTAGGCGAGTGTGGCAAGACAAGAAGTCTGTTTTAAATGACCCACTCTAAACATTAAAAGAGTAACAGTGTTTGCAAAACGAATCAACAATATCCGACCATAATGAAGATTTCTTGCCCTTTAAGAGAATCGGACTTTTCGAAAACAATAGAAACTGCTTCTAAAAGTATCCAGGTCAGACAAAATGCTGCCTTCATAGCCTTGTATGAGAGATGAAAGCTGCTACTCATTGACTCCTGCCTTAATGTCATTCATAATAAATTAAGTGATACTATGGTGGACTCTAAAAGTGTGCGAGCGATTTTGTATGCTCGATATTTATTATTTTATGGCCTTGGCTGAAAAATTGTCATAAAATTAGAAAAAAAATCTTATTGTGGAAGTCATTAACAGTTATGAAATCTGCTCTGTAACGTTCTTTAGTCTTTAGATCCACTGACTATAGGAAATATGACACCTTACATTCCCACGTAACTTTCGCGTGACCTTTAACCTCACCCTCAACATCCCGGACGTGACTGTTGTGTGACCTTTGACCTCACCCTCAACATTCCGGACGTGACTGTTGTGTGACTTTTGACCTCACCCTCAACATGAATGTGACGTGACTGTGGTGTGACCTCCGCCACAAAATTAGTATCCGCCACACAAAAAAAACAGGCTAATTCTGCTCACGCTATACTACTGTCCTTACCTATAAAAAGTGTCCAAGAAATCCTCCTCCATCCTTGATGCCCGTATAACCTCCAAACCCTTGACAGTATCAGTAAAATGGGAGTAAACAGGGCTACAACTGATTGCCTCAAGTCGTTTCAGTTCTCGTGACGCCCTCAAATAATAACGTCCCAACCAAATGAACCCCACAATCATTGGCCCTAAAGGGATGAGGAGCCAGACATTAGTCCCTGCTGGGACTAATATGGTGCATAGAGATGAAAGGCACATGGACACAGCCCAGAGAAAAGCCCTTGGTAGTAAATGATCCATACACCCGATGTCCCTTGAAAATCTGTTCAAGATCCTGCCAGCAGGGTTCGTATCGAAGAACAAAACAGGCGACTTAATTACGGACAGTGTGATGCTGTCGTGGAGATTTTCGGAGGAGCTGAGAAGACAGTGGTAAAACCAAAAGCAGCGTGCAGTGCTCAGAATCAGTGACGCTACCACGGTTAGACTGTAGATACCAAATGTCACGCCACTCTTTTGATCGTTGTGTGACATCACGGACATACGTGATAACCACCAGTTTGGAGAAAGCAGGACAACTGAGATGGAACAAAAGATGATAAATACACACAAACGTTTAACTACCGAAGGCTGTAACCATGTAACGATGCCAAGCTCCGAGACATTCAAAACATTCACTTTGTGACCATATTTGGAGAATTTGTCTTGCTTACATCAGCACGCGCTGAAATAAAAGATTAGCACAACTATTTTTCCAAATATGGTCATACTTTGTACCTTCAGTATAGTTCGCAGCTTGCTCTCGTGGGCTCGCCTGAACATCCTACATATATTCACTTCATTACCGCGACCATTACATCGTATATACCCCGACCTGCTCCCAGTCTGACCAGAGACGTACAGTTCCGGAGGTCGTGGGTTCGAATCCCTCTCGGGGTCAGAGGCTTTTTCTCTTTCTCCGCTTGCTTGGGCTAACGCTCAGAAGCACACAGGTCGGATATTTCATTAGCACTTTAGCTTATTGCATACAAGGTTAATTCCTTATCTCTCCTTATCTCTTATAGTTCTATTTTAACCTGAAGCTAGCTATTCACGGCTATTCCCAACACTTACTAACCTTGTACGAATAGAAAGAACACGAAGAGCCCAACAACTGACAACGAAGAAGAACCTGCCTTGAAATACTCCCAGTAGAGTCCCCACGTGACCTTCCCCACTTCTCTATCCTCCGCCACCCGTGCCAAGCCTTGCGCATGCGCGCTCTTGTACCCGCATAAAACGTTATCACTATCTTCAACTCCCCTATCAGCTTTTACAAGATCTTTCATTTCTCGACCTTTATCCAGGTTGCGTTTTTCGCTCTTCAGGTTAGTTAAATCGTTCAATAATGTTTTCACTGAATTACCACCTTGGGTACCTTGTGCTGAGATATGCCCATTTTTCGAGAACATGATGTAATCGGCTTTTGTGACATACTGAAGTTGATGTGTTACTAGAATGCGCAACTTCTCTGACAACATCCCCGTGATGCATTTTTCAAAAATGTGATCTCTGACCTTGGCGTCTAGGGAACACAGTGGATCATCTAGGAGCAAAATATCCGCATCAGAGTAAACTGCGCGTGCTAGACACACACGAGACCGCTGACCACCACTAAGGCTCGCCCCATCTTCACCTATAAGGCAATGATCTCTTCGAGGGAAAGCTTGTAAGTCTTTTGTCAATTCACAGGCTTCAAGGACATTATTGTAAAACTCTTCACAATATGGCTTCCCGAATAAAATATTTTCCCTAATCGAGCCTGAAAATATCCATGGTATTTGCGGAGCATAAGCAAGTTGACCGGAGCCAGAAATGTTCCCTTTTGTAAGAGGAATTTCTCCAAGAATTGCCTCGAGTAAAGAGGTCTTTCCACTTCCCACGCAACCAGTGATGACTGCAAGTCTATTTCCGGATAATGCGAACGAGACGTCCTTCAAAGCAAGGGACTCATTGTTTGTCCATGTTGCTGAAACTTCAGAGAAACAAATTTGCGGCTCTTTGCATTGCTTCATCTCAATTAATGGCGTCAAATATTTGAAGTTTAAACATAGGGGCTTCCCGGATTTCAAACTATCAACCCGTAGAATATTTCTTAGCTGTTTTCTTCCGTTCGAGTGAATATCTTGGATTTTGATTTGTCCAGCTCCTTTGCTTCTATGAATAGCAGACGACATAGCTTGTGTTGTTTCAATGAAGCTTGATTCTACTTCCATTAGGAATTTTTCCATTCGAGCAATAGCCGTTACGCCGTCGACAACTCCTCGGAGGCACGACGCCAGTCCGACGACCACCGAAACGCGAACCATATTTAGTAAAACCACAAGGGTGAAGATTTCAAAAGCAGTCACGTGAACGCCCGAGTATAAGAGCGTTGCTATGGATACAAGAGCCGCAAGACTGGTGCTTGTGAAGTAGAGAGCCGAGAAGCTGGACAAGATGAGGCTTCGAAGGCGAATGAAGCGCATCTCTTCGCTATTGATTGAAATTAAATAAAAAATAGATCAAATGCTATATGATTAAGACTGGTTTTCACTAGCGAAGTAAACTGTGACATAGATAGACGGAAGCATCAATTTCAAAGGGGAGGCCTCCTTGGTACTAAGTACCACCTCACGGAAAGAAACATAGGAAGTATGAGATTTTGAATGTTATTGGCCTATTTGTTCCGTCTCCTTCTCTCCTTCTCCCTACCGCAAAATTGATTTTGGCTTCAAGGTAAGCAGAGACGGAGACGTAAGAAAAGGGAAACCTTTAGTTCTGCTTCCTCCACGCTTACGTCTCCGCTAATGTCTCTGTTGCTTGATTTTTACATGAACGTAGGCGTTCTTACTTCTACCACAGGGAACTTCTGCAGGATCCAATCCATGGGAAAAGCTGAATTTCCCAAGGCACAGGCATTGGAAGTGTTCGGAAATCACAATCAATCAATCAATCAATCAATCAACTTTATTTACTCATAAGGCTGTTGTCAGTTTGAGTTATACACAGAGTATAGGTTTGGAGTGAGTTTATATTTTAGTAGAAAAAAAAAGTGCGAGCAGGGAGACCAAGTGAACTATCCAGTTATCTAGTTGGCCTCCCTAGCTATTAAAAGTTTTTTTTTGAGCAGATGAAAAAGAACGCTGAACCCTCCCCCCAAAAAGAAAGAAATATATATATATATATAAGAGCTTATCCAGGTTATTTGTACAGCAGATAGATAATTTTATGATTCTCTATTTAGTCATTGAACAAACAGTAGATGATGCTTAGCAAGTTTTGAAAAGCAAAGATGCTAGAATCCTTAATCCGAGATGGTAAATCTTTCCAGATATCAGACGCCATAAAAGCAATTGATTGCTTGCCTATATTTGTTCTTACTCTGGGTTTGCAGAGATTTTTATTTGCTGCATATCTTGTTTTATATTTATGCACACTACCAGCATATTGATAAGTATCGTGAAAAACTTCAGGCAGGATACCTTTGTGCCATGAATGAACAAATTTCAAGGCATGAAGTTGATAAACATGATCTACTGTTAGCATATCTAATAAGTTTAACAGGGGTTTTGCTTTTTCAGTTTCTTTCCCATGTGTGCAAGCAAAGAACATTAGTCTTACTATGTGATTTTGCTTTGTTTGAAGTTTGGTTAAATTTGTTTTATAAGTACTCCCCCATGCAAGTATTCCATATGAGATATATGGATAAATAAGGTTATGTATATCTGTTTCAATTGTTGGATAGAAAGATAGTGCCTTAGTTTTGAAATTATTCCTGTATTTCTAGAAATTCGAGAGCGAATAAAGGCAATATGATTTTCCATATAAGATGTTCATCTAACATTATTCCTAGATATTTAATACACTTCTTTCGCTCCAACAATTGTAAAGAGCCATCATAATCCACTAGATGGATTTTAAGGGTGATGTCTCTTTTTCTAGAGGACTTTATGATCATGTAATTTGTTTTTGTCATATTGATAGATAATTTATTTGCATGACACATGTATAGCCATGGGAAATCAGAATACTTCCCATTCTTCTACCATGGGAAATTCAGCGCATCCCATAGATGGGTTTCTGCAGAAATTCCCTGTGACGCTGCGTCTCCATCTCCGCTTATTTCACTAGTGAAAACTAAGAAAAGAATACGGTAGCGGAGATGTGCGTAAAGGAAAAGAGCGTGAGGATTTGGCAAACATCTATTAGAATCCTATGATATCTCTTTTTTGTGTAATTGAGGACGAGATATCATAGGATTCAAGTATATTCAAAGCGTTCAGTTGGTAGATTCCGCCGAACATAGCACTCAAAAAGGCGATATCGCCCTCGTCGCTGCGCGACTCGTGCGATATCGCTTTTTTCGTGCACAGGAAGCGAACAAGCTTGCCATCGAAATCGTTGTTCCGAGGTGATTGCACCAGCACAAAGCTACCATAAAGACTGATTTCCTTGTTGACCATACTCGTATCCAGAGCTCCCCGGCTCGTCACCCCGCGTTAGGAGGCTCGGTCTCGTACCCAGAGCCCGTCATCTTTTGGCTAGCGGCAAGATTCGGGCTCTTGTGAGCATGCGTGGTAGACCAAGAGCATAACGAACTTTCATAAAACGAAAACCCAGAATCTGGGTTTAAAAAAATACAGGGAACGTGATTGAATGGTGACATCCATTGGCGCATGCGCGAGATGCATGCGCATGCGCGAGATATACAAAGCCGCTGAGGGAAAGACCTTTCTGTGCTTGTCCCAACAGCGAATTAGCAAAGACCCTCTGCCACAAGAGCCTCATCCACGAAGTGACACACGGGTCAGCTCTGGGTACGAACAGGGGCTCATAAGTAGGGGCAAAAGAGAGCGACGCCCTATTTATAATATGAGCCCCTGGTACGAACAAGCTTGATGAACGGCCTGAAGTTTTTTGCGCAACGCTTTTCGGGGAGCCTTGTTAAATTATTTGCAAAATAGTACTCTTATTTGGACAACGGCATGTTTTTTACCAACACATAATTTGATTCCCAATCTAAGGTAACAAACTAACCTTCGAATATTCCTGATCAAATCCCGATAGTTCCATTCCCACGCATTTATCTTCACCTCCCGAATGCCTGCAATGATTTCGCTCATAAAGGCGAGCCTGCGATCTGTTACCGCTGCCCCGCGCACGCGCAGTTTACCGAACTGTCTCGCTGCGCTGATGGTGTAAGCGGTAATGATAAAGAAAAAGAACATTCCTAAAAAAGAAACAAATAAATAAATATTATTTTATAGCGTTTCAGAATCCATTAAAAAATATCCTGCGTTAGACAAAATCGGCTACCTGTCATTTACATCTGTTGCTACCCAATTCAAATCATGTGATGATTCCTTTGGGTGGATACTTTTGTTAGTTCTGCACATACTCTCGTGCACTCGGTCAAGTGAGAAAAATCTGACAATGGTTTACCACCCAAACGAATCATTACATGATGTGAATTGGGTGGCAACAAGATGTAAACACCGTTAGCCGATTTGGTCTATTCAGCAAGGTCCGATGTGGTGAGCGTGCTTGCTTTACAAACTTCGAGCCGCAACTTGTGACAAGGTGAGCAACATACGATGCTTACGGAGGGCAAATGCACCCGTTTCACGGACGAGCACATTTAAAGTTTTGCTCTTATTTATTTATTTCACAAAGGGTACAGAACAATACCCAACATAACAAGGAATAAAGTGGAAGGCGAGGACACCACAACAACTAGTACATTTGCGCTATTGCATCATTTGATTACGAATACCAGAATCCTTTTCAGTTTTCTTTTCACATACAGATAAACCGCTGTTGGAAACAATAGGCACGGTAATTGTGCGAACAAAAGGGACAACGTAAAGGTTTCTGTTAGGCGTAGTAAAATACGTCATATTGAAAATTTCCTATTGAAAACCAGAGTGTGGGCGACATGTTCCTGTCACCTTAATACGAGCATGCGCACTACAAAAATCTTTGACACCTTAAGCCGCCGTTACATCCCTCTGTAACTGACCCGACGAAACCCGACCCGACGGTAATTTTGACCCTACCCGGTGAATTTTTAGTCTCCCCGAGACCCGACGAATTTTCTGGATTGACCCGGTGCGAAATTTGAGTGTGTTCACCAAGTTTTACGTGCTTTAGAAATCGATATAAAAGACGTTAAAAGAGAGCTGATAATACATTGCATATAAAGGACTGCATTTTAAAGGACTGGAAACTCAAACAGCACTCATACCGAAAAACTTTTGGAAAATGACGCGCAGAAATTTTCGTCGGTGAAAAATTGAGCTGACCCGACGGAATTTGTCTCATCCGATGACATTTTCCTAAAAACTCGGTGGGAATCTAGATTTCATCGGGTCTGTTACAGAGGGGTGTGCCGTTACACGATGCAATGTTGTTTTTTTTTTGCAATTGCGAGACAAGTTGCACGAGCCATTGCAGCGTGTCACACCCTCTGCAACGTTGCGAGACAGGTTGCTACAACCGTTGCAGCAAGTAGGATACGATTCTACTTCTCGCAACGGAATGCAGCAATTTGTCTCGCATTGCAGCATGCAACAGCGAATCTTGCAACTTCTCTCGCAATTTCGCTCCCAGAAGCCCTCTCGGGCTTCTTTGCGCATGTGCATTCTGTATCAAAATGCCAGACAAATAGTATAAATGTTCGATTATACGTTGCGACAGAAACATAGAGTGAGTTGAAACGTGTAACAAACAAACATTGCTTTAGTGCCAAGCCGCGGAATATTCGCAGACTAGAATGAGCAACTGAACAGATTTTGAAAATTATGTTGTTGCAAGACTTCAAGATGTTAAATGTTAGTATATTATCACTTTCCACTGTTGCTCTACTTTATTTGAGCGAAAAAGAAATATTATGAAGAGAAAACCTGCTTGGGTTAGCAGTCGAGAGTTCATTATTGACCAAATATGGTCATAAACTTGCCATGAATAATCAATCCACATAGTTAACAGCATGGTTCACCGTTACATGTTTCAACTAAGTTATAGCGGAACTCCCCGTGCCGAAGGCACGGAGTGGAGCCCCATACGTATCATTCAACGTCACATGAGAAAGCAACCCATCCAAGCCAAAACGATACGTTCAGCGGCTTACGAAAACATCGCGGGCTCTTATTTACGCATGCGCACTTGCGTTATTGGCGATCCGTGTACACAGCCAATCACAGTCCGTCTTGGATCACTGAGCGCGCGCGTCATTTTGTCCTCCAGCACAGTGCCGCGGTGCTTTGACGCGGTGCTGAGGACACGGACCGGAAGTCGCTCCTTCATTTTCCCGCCGAAAAAACTCACAAACACGCGCCCGCGTCGGCTCACTCGAGTTCATTCAGACGAAATTTTTGTTGAGTCAAACTGAGACAAACTCGTGGGTGCGAACCACGCCAAATTTGCTCAAAAAAATTCTCTAATGATTGTCAAAATACTTCGGATTCGATTCCTTCACCGATATTTCATAATGTTGTTTAGTCATTTTGGAGAAACTATGAGGGAGTTGCAAAAGATTCAAAGGCTAGATTGCAGAATACCCGGCCCACGGCGAAGCAAGACTTCGGCGTTCTTCTGAAGAAAATTAACAGTTTCATATGAGATCTACGAACAGGGAGCCAGAACTGGATTGAACAGGATTGACAATAACAGAAAATTGCAATGATTTTAGCCGAATAATATATTTAGGAAAATTGGCGTTGTGCAAAAGCTTGCCAAGTAAGAATGAATTCAACTCAACACGACGGACGTAAGCACAAAGCTTGAAGTTTATTGCATTCCTGATGAGAAAATTCTGACTTTACATGTAACTTTTACGTTTTGCTGCTTTAGTTGGCTCCCTCAAGGTTTCTTTTTCTCCGGCTAAACTCGAATTATAGTTTTGAGTAAGCTTGACGTTTTGGCCCTGCTTTGCCTTATGTAAACAGGTCATTTCTGATATTCTAGCCTTGATTTTCCTTTGTCACATGTTGATTTAGTTAGTAAAATGAGACAAATACTATGTCAAGTATTCTTTGTTGTGGATTTCGCTGAAAATCTTATTTTTCATTTTTATTTCAAGGAGATTTAACACTTATTGGATGAGGTTGAGCATGATAGTGAGATTTGGCAACGCCGAGGTTTGTGTTATCGCCGAAGCGAAGCTGAGGCGTTGACAAATCTCACTATCATGCGAAAACCGAATTCAATAATTGTTTTATTATTCAGCAACCAAGAATTCTTACCTAGCTAAACGAAGTCAACGATGAGGCCGTGCACGGCGACACGGTTTTTCAACTTCATCTTACGTCCATTGGTGTTTTTCTTTTTGTATTCAATTCAGATAGCCATAGTTGATGTTTAGATATCCTGAGCAATGATCTCTTGGCAAAAATCATAACAGATTCAACGAGAATATTCGCAAAACCGGCTTTCAATTCGGAAATGAAAACCAAGATGGCGGCCAAACCTATTGGCTTGCGTTATGACGTCATTAGAGTGCATCAATCCTAATGTCTGTATGACGTCAGGCACTGCGCGCCAACAAGGTTTCGCTGCGTACTCTTAGCCAATCAGAACCGAGATAGTGGCATGGCTGAATAATAATATCTTTTGTCGGTCGTGAACTGCGACTTGTTAGCATATCAGAACGCGCTAATACTATCATTGCCATATAATGGTAACATGAATTTTCTTGACTTAAACTGTAAAGGTGAGCTCCCTGTGAGTAAGACGTGGGGTGTGTCTCATTGGAGTTCCGCTTTTAGGCATTGCCTAAATCTATATATTATGTTTCTGGTTGCGAGCGATCATTGCGAGCTAATATCAGCTGCAATGGCTCTTGCGAATTGTCTCGCAATGGATTGCGCGACAAGTTGCAGAAACATTGCACCGTGTAACTCCAGCTTTAGCACCTCAAGCTATTATTTCAAAATATGATGTAATTCTGCACCAACCAGCACAGTCCAGTCTACTTGTAATCCTCACCTGTCAAGGCCTGCCAGCCAATCAAAACAGACATGATCACCATAGCAACCAAAATCTTCAATGGGGCGGCGATTCCGAATTGGACTGATGACACGAACAACTCCATGGTTTGTGCATCGTTGGAGATCAAGTTAACTATACATCCTGTTTTCATTGTAACGACACTGGACCGTCTTAAAGATAGCAACTGGAATAAGAATATATTGTTGTCAGTGAGATTGAACAGCTCTTTGATTACATTTAATTCAAACGAATTTCGAGTAAATTTTATTTTGTTACTATTGATGCCTTATTTGCAAAACTGAAAAAAGGAAACCTAACTTTACTGCAATTTTCGTAAGCCAGCGAACTCTACGACAAGTAACAAACCGCGGTTTGGCTTCCGTCAATCAAAAACGTGAACCGCTGTGGGTGATTTCATGCATGCTCTTTGAGAGGTTTTCTGAACTAGCTATGCTTCTTGAAGACTTCAAAACCATACTTTCCACAATAAAATGCAAATAAAAGTTTGAAAAAATCCATGCACTGTCTTAAAAGGTTTGATAGACGGACGCCAAATCGCAGTTTGGAGTTCGGGAATGTGTATGGAGAGTCATGCTTCATGTGTAACAGATTCTTCTCATACTTCTGAATTAGCGAAGGGGAAAGCTTACGTAAGGTTTCACTAGCCTGGGGAAAAGGCTTACAACACATCACAAAACAAGCATTTTGCAAAAGTAAGTCGTTTTTTAATTAAATGCACTTCACAATTCACAATGGATTGAGAATCGAACAGAGGACTGTTAGATGGGTAAAAATAATAAGATGGTACATAAAGTGACAACAAAATGTCTTGTCGACTAATATGAATGATATAAATTAACTGTGGGTGATTACATGGGAATTAAACGCTGTATTTACGAATTTATTCAAATAACCATGCCACAGGCCCTTTAATTTGAAGAACAACAATTAAAAACAAAAGACACTCAATAAACTTTGTAATTACCTTTTCGTACGCAAGAGCTGTGAATGCGGTCTTGAATTTCATTCCACAAAGTTTCGCCCTGAAGTCGGCGTGGTGTCCACAAAACACCTTTACAAGCCCTACAGATGCGAGTCCAGTTATAAATAACATGCCTGGGCATTTGTAAGAGGTACATCAGAACTAAGTGCTCTTAGGAAGAACCATAAGATAACGGATAGCACGAGCGTTGATACAGAAGAAGATAGTTTTAGAACAGCGATTATGGCGTATTCAGTTCTGGAGCAAATTTCACACAGCGCTCGCCACAACCTCGGTGTTCTTCTGTGCCTTTTTGCATCTAGTATTTCATTTTCCCAGTTGGCTTTGATTTTATCTAATATAACTTTACTTCTTTCAGATTCTAAGACAGGGAATAAATCGTCTTCAGAAAGAGCCCTTTGTTTCCAAGCCGTATAATGCTTGTAGCCCAAGAAAAGAACAATTTCGATACAAATCCTGCCGTGTGCTTTGGGTTTGTCTTGCCGGGCTTTTTAGTTTTCTCCGAGTAGCCTACAACAGATACCGTACCTCCTTTCCCATCATTTTCACCTTCAGCATAGCCGATATTCTCGTAAGCAGCAGACATAACAAATAGTATGAACTATTCTTGCAAAATCGTTGAGATTCGGCAGTGCCTTTTATGACGTGATGACTGCTTCAGGCCTCCTTGAAATCGAATGAAGATTACTTCAGGCACCCACTTGGTTTTTGAAACCGCACAATTGTTAAATGCGTGGGCGGTTTATAACTGAATTCCTGCAGTATTTTTTTTGTTTGCTAAAGGAGTGCCATCACGCGACCTTTTAAGAGTTCACAATACTTTTATTTATCAATGCTTGGCCTCCTTTAAGCCGGGGAAATACAAGGCACAAAATCTCTCAACTTTTCGCGCAACATTGCTGCGTTGCAAGACTAATATTGGTTGCTCGTTTCTCATCAAATTCACAGCTGGTCGCGCATTTGTTTTGATGATCACACATGTAAGCCCAAGGCGGATTTTGCTCCCTTAACACCTTATTTTTATTGACTGAATCAACTTGAATTGTAGACAAAACATTGCGCGACAATTTATGTGTTTGATGAAAAACAAGCGACAAAGTTAGAATTTGTGGCTCAAAGTAGACCTTGACCTTGACTTGAAACAAATGCTTTTGATGCGTGAAATGTTGTGGCGCGAGATGGAAAACGCGCAACATCGATCAGCAACTTGCAATGCAACATTGTTGCGCGACAAGTTGAGGGATTTTGTTCTTCGTATTTTCCCGGCTTTAATTTCTCTGCCTTTCCTGCCATTGCTTGTACACATTGTTAGCATCTTGTAACTTTGATAATGTTACGCGTAACAAATATTATGTAACAATACAATGATATTATAGTTATCAGGAATCGAGTCGAGTATTATTATTCATTTCAACGCACCGTTATTAGTAGAACTGCGAAGTTTGAGAGGAATAACTTGAAAACTGATTCGGTTATGAATTTTCAAAACCTAGTTGTCTACATGGGCAAAAACAAAACTGTGGGCATTGATGCTCGTCCGACATAGTTCTAATTAAAACAATGTGTCTCCAACCTTTTCAAAATCTGATAAACCTTTCTACTTATGGTAACGTTGCGGCGCGAAGCACTGTAAGTACAGACAATTTTACTGATCATCTGGTATGACTAGTTTTACGGGAAAAGCCAGGGAAAACTAGGTGGTCTGCGTCGGCGGGGACTTGAACATGAACAACAACAACCAAAGGTTGATATTTATGTTAAACGCCGTGGAGAAATGGTGTTTTGCTGACGTTTTTTGTTCACTGTTTTAATTCGTCGACGAAGGGCTAACGCTCGAAACGCCAGCGAAACACCATTTTCCCACGGCGTTTAAGTTCTCTAAACCCGTGGGTGTCTTCAGAAAAAAACATTCTCGTCGCGTCGCAATTTATGCTATTATAGTCAGCTATAGAAGCTAAGAAGTTGTTTACTTTATGGAAGTTTAAATCTTTCTTGTATTTTTAAGACCCCGAACTAAAAACTACCTTGTTTACTTGAGAAGCTCCAGACCACTAGCGGTTTGTTGCACAATTTCACTTTGTCGTATTTTACTCTGGGAGAAATGAACTGCAAAACCGTGTCAGCGATCTTCGATATTTTGCATATTTACGAAAATATCAGCGAAGATGAAAGTCGCAATTTTACAGTTTGTTGTCGCAAAGTCAAAAATAAAAATTTCCTCACACGGTTTTTTAGTTGTTACCATTTTCCAACGACACAGAAAATTTGACGCCGATATCTTAAATCGTGCGAAGTCAGGAGCTTCGTGAAGGTAAAAATTTGACCTAAAATTTAAGTGCTAGAAAAAGCTTAAACTTAAATAATTTACAGAAAATGAGTGGTGGCCAATACAAAAGAATGGGCAATTGAAGCCTAGGAAAACAGTTGACGCGTCATTTGAGGGTTTAGAAATATACTTTAGGACTTTATCAAATGAATTTCGGAAAAAAGTCATTTCACGAGACCTTGCACATAAATCTCAACCTTTGGTTATTGTTGTTCATGTTTACTGATCATCTGCCTTCAACGCTTTTTTCTATCCTCTCGTCGAGTGAATGGGATAGACCTTAGGGGTGGACCATTAGAAGTTTGGGGAGGGGGGGGGGGGGGGGGGGGGGGGGGGGGGTGGCAATTCCCCCAAAAAATTCGTGCAAGACGAATCCTTTCAAAATAAAAATCTTTGCAGAGATTCAAGCTAGGAAAAAAAATCCTACAAAGACATGGCTTAGGCTCTCGTTGAAAAGTACCCTATTTTCCTTTCAACCTCTGGCAAAATAAATGGCGTAGTGCTACAGATCATGATGTCTAGTACTGATGTGCTGAATTTGCAGGAGTTTCGGGTAAGTGACAAATTAGTTAGCAGCCTCTCTTGAAGTTTCAAGACTAAAAGTTTAGTTCAGTTTCTGAATTTGAGTAGCAAAAGAAGAATTCTGTTGGAAAAGTTGGTTTCTGAGACCAATTGACAAAATGGGCAGAACGATGTCACAGGGAGCTCACCTTTACAGTTTAAATCAAGAAAAATAATAAAAATATTTCCATTTTTCGCTGAATAAAGCGAAAGGAAATCTTTTTCTTTGCCCTGCGTTCTGGTCTTTTCTAATTGGCTAATTATGCTTTGCCAAGACTCGCCCACTAGCGCCAGACGGAAGCCATTTCGTGGTAATGAGGCCCTAGTGGGCGAGTCTGGGCAAAGCATAACTAGACAATCAGAAAAGACCAGAACGCAGGGCAAAGAAAATAGATTTCCTTTCGCTTTATTCAGCGAATAATGGAAATATTTTTTGATGTTTAAACTGTAAAGGTGAGCTCCCTGTGACGATGTTGAGCGTAATAACCGTTTAATCGTCTCATGACGTCTCAAGACACTAAGTCACGTTTTTCCCCGAGTGTTGAACTTTTGACCAGCTTGTAACAAAAATATGCCAATACTGACATCCTGGACAATGAAATGCCCATCAGGCCATTCATCAGTTGGTCCCTGAAGCCAAACTTTTACCTTTTCCAGTTCTTCTTTTGCTTTTTAAATTCAGAAGCATAAAAACAATGCATTGTAGTCTAGTCGCCAGAGGGGGTTCACGTGCACCCCCCGGAACTAGTAACGAGACATACTTTTTGGAACCCTTAGGATATCAAGAAACTGGTTTTAGATGTCCCACGGCCCAAAAAGTGTCCCACGGCCACTTTTTGGCCGATTTTTGTTTTTTAATTATATTCTTTTGTTATTTAATGAGATTCAATGAGGCAATTTATGGACTGTAGCACTGTTCAGAAAAGCATTCCAGTCTTACCACTTATGCTATATAGTGTCATTAATAGACTGAACACATATGTACAATTACATGCCCGTTTATACATGTTATGTTCTTACTGATAGATATTTTTTAAGACTCTGTCAGCCTTTGTATTTCTATTAGGAAATACCAAAACGATATGCGTATGTGACGGGAAAAGGCTGAGACAGCAATTTAACTAGTCTACATGTGATCAGAGGTATTCCCAAGATCGTAAAAGTATAGTTTTAGAATCTAAAGAGCTTTTTGTACAGTGCTACAATCTATAAAATTGGCTCATGAATCTCATTAAATAACAAAAGAATATAATTAAAAACAAAAACCGGCCAAAAAAGTGGCCGTGGGACACTTTTTCAGCTGGGGACATCTCAAACCAGGTTCTAGACACCTTAAGGGTTCTAAAAATATATGCCCCATAAATGTTCCGGGGGGTGCACGTGAACCCTCTGGCGACTAGACTATTGTCCCACGGGCTGTATCCATAAAAACTTTCCCTAACAGAAATTGTAGTTTTTACTTTCTTGTCAGAATAAACATCATGAAGACTAACCACAGCACAAAATGGATTCTAAGCAGTCTACACGAGTATTTTTTCCTTGACAAGGAAACTTGACCCGGGAGGGGGAAATCCCCTATTTTTTGGGCAGGGGTGCTCGTCGGAACTTGCGATTTTACCCCTAAAAGATACCAAAATGGCGTGGCCTAGTTGATTTTGACCCCTAAAAGTACCAACAGGACGTATTTTCCCTTGTAATTATTTTGTCGTATTTTTACGAGGGAAAATAAGTCTGAAATTCAGGCTAAGTGAAGTGTGATTTGCTTGATTTGCTAGAACGGACCTCTATATCTATCTGGAAAAAAAAAATGCAAGTTTTCGAATTTTACCCCCTAAAAACATGCACAAACATACAAACACAAACAAGGAAAAATTGTCAAGGAAAACTTGCTCGTGCAAACGGCGCTTTAAAAAGAAACGACACTGATATCTTCCCAAATAATTTTTGTTGCATTTATTTATAGGAATTGTATGGAATTATCGGACTATAACCATCTATGTTATTTATAATACCAGGGCTGCGGCAACGCACGTGAAACGTTATCAAAGCTACAAAGTGGAAAATACTACCGTCCATGAAGTGCGACGATTTTTTCGCGTTAGCTTATGTCTCAAACGTGCACGTTTTGTCGAGAATTTGTCACCTTTCTCGCTCTCAGATTGGCAGAAAAGTAACGGTCAAAACTGTAGCAATCAGCGAGCGAGAAACGTGAGTACTTTTCGACAAAACGTGCACGTTTGAAAAGTAAACCTTCGTGAAAAAATCGTCACACTTCATGGATGGTAGTAATTTCTTAAAACATCTAAGACGGTAGAACTTCATTAGGATGCCACATAATATACGAAATATCAACACATGAAATTTCTGCAGAACCCTATCCATGGGAAAAGTTGAATTTACCATGGGGAGTGCTCGGCTTTCCCATGGAGAAACCCATCAATGCCGAATACTTCACATGCTTGTGCCACGTGAAAAAATTAGCTTTTCCCCATGGATGGGTTTCTGCAGAAAATCCCTGTGCAAATAGCCAGAGATTGTTTAGTTCCACGCGGCAAACTATTACATTGGCAGCAAGAGGGTTCTACCTTTGTTACGACAGAAAATATACCATGAAACACAAGCTAGTTGAAATGAGTATAGCCCGCCCTTAAACTAGCTACGAACCAATATGGAAAAGCTGAATTTCCCATAATAGAAAATGTGAAGTGTCCGGATTTCCCAATGCATGTGCCTGGGGAAATTCTGCTTTTCCATGGATGGGTTTCTGCAGAAATTCCCTGTGGTTTCCGCTTTTTGGTAACGCTTTGTTTCGTGGGTTAATGAAACTAATACTAGTACGAAAGTATATGTCTCTCGATGAGACTAAACGTACACACACGTGAACACAGCCGTGGTTTGTCATTATCAAAATATCATCTATCATCTCGATGCTATCATATTTCTGATCAAAATGGATGTTGCTTGTAGCAGAAATGCAAATGAGTGATATATCCTTACATATCCACCCCTAAATGAGTGATATATCCTATATATCCAACCCCAACGGTGATGCGTCACAATATACCGCATGGTTGTTACATTATTATCAGCTAGTTCCCTTATTATTATCATTAGAAGAATCCCCTCAGTAGGAGGAGGGGGTAGACGTCAGGGAGGGGGTTGTCAACACGTGATAGGGGGAGACACGTATAAACCACAGTCTATTCAGAGCTGCAAAATGACACAAGAGTTGCTAGCACAGTCACAGCTCTGTGGCTATCAATACTCTAAGTAGGGGCAAGGCTTATAAATAGGAGCGCTCCTCTTTGGTATTGCCCTCTATTGATAAGGCAGTTTGATAGCCTAGTTATTTTTAGAATGGTTTCACCACTAATAGTAAAGCTTTTATTTTTCTAGCCAAACAAGTTCGTTTTATCGGTAGCTTTACAGACGCCAGTCATTTACAACCGATGTGCACGTACAAGACAGATTTCTTTCATTAAGCATGCTGTCTCTGCTATTGTTGTTGTAATATACGTGACCGCAGCGGCCTAGAAATAAAGACTACATACCAATCTAAAAATAACTAGGTCTGTCAAAACCCCTTATCAAGAATATATATCAGAAAAAACGCCCCTTATCAACACAATAGAGGAACGCCACTATTTATTAGCCCTCGAGTGGAGCAGTTTGGAAGGCATTAGAAACGTGGAATCTTATTCATAGAAACTTTATGGATGGCTTTGTCAATCAACTTATTGCAGTTTTAACTGGGGCGTCTGAAAAAAAAAAATGCGAATCAAAACTTCTTACAGAAAAAAAGGAATAAGCTAGTTTTAGACGGAGATGAAATATGATAACTATTCCTACAGCTATATATAAAGGATACATCCAAATTACTTGTTACATCATTTGTATTTTTGCATTTTGCGCGTGGCAAATCGAAACTCTTCACGTCATTTTCTCGTCTTTAGAGTAGACTTTGGAGAAACAAGTACTAACCCTAAACTCTTGGCACCTTGTATTCTACACACAATTTATACTACTCCCACTTTGCTTAGACTTTTCTCATATTTTTATCATTGACGAAGACATTTTCTTCCCCTTTTTGTACACTAAGTGATGTTATAACTGCGAACCATAACACTACCAAATCAGGGGCGGATCCAGGAATTTCAGAAAGGGGACCGGATAGTGAAAACATGGGACGAAAAATTTGCAAATTTCCTCCAGTAAATACAGTAAATGTATGGAAAATCTCCCGAGAAAGGTCCGCCCGTGCCAATCACATGCGAGAGTTAGTTAAAAGAGTGTATCACCAAACAAAGACATCGATTTTATAATGTCCTAGCACTCTCGAATGCAACTGGTCAGCAGACACCATCCATATAGTTTTCAGGGCTCTAAAGGTGCCATTGGTGCCTAAATAACACATTCTAGTCGCAAAATAGTGAAGTTTGGTCGCCATAACAGAAATCTGTCCCCTATCTTTTACTCCCTAAAGCCTGGTTTCTATTTAACAATAGACCTCAAGGCCGAATGTGCTATGATGAATAGACCATGAGGCCGAAGGCCGAATTGTCTATTGATATCATAGCACATGAGGACGAGAGGTCTAATTGTTTAGTATAAACCAACTAGTTGGTCGGTTTTGGCAATGAATTCCATTATTTATGTTGAAAAAATCAAGTTTTCTTGCAAAGAAAGGTGGTGGTTTTGCCAGGCACGGTCTATCACTAATAGACCATTAGTAGCTCAGCCAATCAGAATGCAGGATTTGTAATAGACCATTAGTTGGTTTATACTAAATAGTCTTATCTGTCATATCAGTCGACCCTGAAACAATGGAAATTGGAATTATTCTATTGTTTCACGGTCGACTGATACGACAGATAAGACAACCACGTCCCCAGGGTCTTGTGGGTAATTTTCAAGATGGCGGTTGGTCGAGCACAAGACCCTGGGGGAGGCTGAGTCACATGATCACTGTTGGAAGACATGGGAACGAGGTTGTTCTGTTTGAAATGGTCATGTGACTCAGCCTCCCCAGGGTCTTCTCCCGGACTAACCGCCATTTTGAAAACGACCGACAGTGGAAAGAAAAGCCACCATTTGGTGACCAGGTTCAAATGGTTTGCTGGTGCCAAACCCTAAATTTAGTCGCCATTGACGACCAATGGCGGGCCCTGGTTTTAGGCGTTCAAACATTTTGGTCCAGTGTGAAGGAAAAGCTATATCTTGCCCTTCTATAGCAGGGGTTTCGATAGAAGGCGCATACCGGTGGTGAAACACCGTCTACTTCACTGCTGACCGCCGACAAATTCATTATTACTTCAATATTAAGCAATAGAATACATGAATCTGCCAATTATCTTGCCCTCAAAACGCAGGAAAACGCCTTTTCTGCTACCGAAATTTCAAAATTTCCCGGGGGACATGCCCCCGTAACCCCTAGAAGGTTCAGGCATTACGGCCATCGTATGTGGCCCCAAAAAAACCAGCAGCCTACTTTCAGAACTTAGCCTGCTACTTACTGAAACCCCTGCTATAGTTGGTATACATCACCTGTAGCGTTTGACAGATGTACAGATCAATCTTCAGGCTGCATTTACAGAGGGTACCCAAGCGCACATTCAGAGATGACATTAAACATTGATAACGAAGTACCATTCTCTTACCTACAGCTCCCGGCTCGTAACCTCGCGGGGGAGGCTCTTGTGACAGCCACTGACGCATGCGTGAGATTTGGTAGAGCCGCTGATAGAAAGATTTTCTGCGCATGCACTAACGTTCAAAACTAGCGAGGAGACGAGCCGGGGAGCTCCGGGTACGAGAATGACGAAGTACTAAACAAACAAAAGATTGTGGACTTCTCAAACACGGGTTGACCGGTCTATTTACATTACTTTTATGAAACTAGTTGTAGAGCGAACTAGAATTCCGTCAAATCGCGAGAGCGTATTTCGATTACAAAAGCAAGAGCCTATTCAGCCGCCATTCAAGCGACATACCGAGTCAGCAACATACGAGCCAGAGAAAGCATCTATTTCCATCCATTTCCACAATATTCTCGATTGAATTTAGTAAATCAAGTATAAAACTTTGTTTTTAGATGGTCATTTCGAGATTTCTACTCGTAATTCATCCTCTAAATCGAATTAAAACAATAACAAAGGAGTGAATGACCAGGGCCCAGTTCCTGAAAAGTTGGATAAAGTTATCCACGGATAAAAGTTATCTGGGGCCGGTTCCTGGAAGGTTGGATAAAGTTATCCACGGATAAAAGTTATCTGTTGTATAGGATTTGTTCTGGATTTATCGGTGGATAAGCGTTTATCTACAGATAACTCTGAACTGACCTTCTAGGAACCGGCCCCTGTTGTATAGGATTTGTTCTGGATTTATCCGTTGGATAAGTGTTTATCTACAGATAACTCTGAACTGACCTTCTAGGAACCGGCCCCTGTTGTATAGGATTTGTTCTGGATTTATCCGTTGGATAAGCGTTTATCTACTGATAAC
The DNA here is from genome assembly GCA_033964015.1 of Scolanthus callimorphus. Lineage (NCBI taxonomy): Eukaryota > Metazoa > Cnidaria > Anthozoa > Actiniaria > Edwardsiidae > Scolanthus > Scolanthus callimorphus. The sequence goes on from CM066911.1 coordinate 18,641,125, forward strand.
TCTGAACAGACCTTCTAGGAACCGGCCCCTGTTGTATAGGATTTGTTCTGGATTTATCCGTGGATAAGCGTTATCTACAGATAACTCTGAACTGACATTCTAGGGACCGGCCCCAGGGCTCTTGAAGCTAATTCTGCTACACGAGTACCCAATCTAAACACAGCTTTAGAGTGACCCTTTAAGCTACTCTGCTACACGAGTACCCAATGTAAACACAGCCTTAGAGTGACCCTTTAAGTTACTCTGCTACACGAGTACCCAATGTAAACACAGCCTTAGAGTGACCCTTTAAGCTACTCTGCTACACGAGTACCCAATGTAAACACAGCTTAGAGTGCCCACTTTCGTTTTGCATACCTCTATATCATGGCGCTGCTGGGTACGCATAGGATTTGTAAATTACATTGATGTAAAAGTCTGTACAGCGAATCATTCCGACTAGGGAGGTGTTAATCAGCACCCACATCTATCCTGGTTTGCTTGCTGATCTGTGTTTAGGGCGTTTTGTGGTCGACCCGTCAGTGGCTTATGTTGGACGCCTGATTCGGCTGCGTTCAGATCAAGACTGAAAGTAGAGATTGAAACATACCAGAAACATATAACTTAGTTGAAACATGAAACTGCGAACCATGCTGTGGATTATTCGTGGCGAGTTTATGACTATATTTGGTCAGTAAATGAACTCTCTCCGGCTTACCAAGCAGGTTTTCTGTTCATTATATTTCATTTTTTGCTCAAATAAAGTAGAGCAACAGTGGTAAGTGATAATATACTAACATTTAACATCTTGAACGAGCATACAAACAAATATCCAGAAAGACAAGCAAGGAAACGTATAAAATAATTTTAAAGCAAACAAACAAACCACCGAAAAATGTCAACAATAAAGCAAACAAACAATGCAAACAAGCAAGAAAATAACAAATACTGGCTCATGACAAGCATTTCCGCTACAACCTGGACCAGTACAAGAACATTTCCTTCAATAAGTACAACTCATCCTAACAGGGCCATTATCAACCGAGAGCCTTTGCGGTTTATTAGCAAATCAGAGCTGTTGAAAAACAAAGGAACAATTGGAAAACGAAAGGGAACGGGGCGCAAAGGCTCCCGGGTGATGATGGGCCTTTAAGTGCTACAGTCGCATTCAATTTCACGTTTTTAGAAATTAAGAAGAATTGCTGATGCCATAGGCCTTATCACGGTTTCCGTCGCCATTTTGTTGGTAGGCAAGAAGTTCAAAATCCCAAATAAACACCGAAACGCGAAGTGAAATCATTGCGAAAATATCAAACATATCGACAAAATATTAATATACCATTGAAATAGTGACTGAAATGGATTACCTGCAAAGTTTAGAGATTATAGCAAGTGTATGAATTGAGAAATTGCGTTTTTAATTCTTCATACAAATGCCTGTAAAATCTGTGTGTATCGGTGCGTAAAAAAGCCTGTCAAAATACAGGGTGGATGCGGAAAACTAAAAAACTACAATCGCTCGCTTTAGAGAAAGCGTAGGAAGCTGAAATTTCGTAGATTGATTGCTTGGAATTATTGCTGCGACGTTAGGAGCAGCAACATATTCGCTACGAAGAATGATTCGCTACGAAAGGACGAGATTTGCAGCCGGGCGCGATTTTGCATAACAAGATTTTATTCGAGGTCGCTTCAACGGGCTGGACGTACGGCTGTTGAGCCTCACAATCACAACGACACATTTTGCGATGGGGGATGTAGACAGGAAATAGCACTCACCCATGAGATCTTCTGATATCGTCCGGCGAAACATCCGCTTTTGTAATGCCGGGTTTTACTGCATTTCACTGCTTTTTAAGGTACATCTGAGACCAAATAAATGCTCACAACGCTGAGCTATACGTTTATTTTAGCTATCTGTGTTGTGCTTTGCAAGAGAAGCGCTATTTTCACGATTAAGTTGGGTTTTATTCAGTGTTTGTTTATATGCAGTTGCAGTCGCGTGCCAAAGTGCATCAGATTATCCGATTGTCTGGTGTTCGAAAAAGCTGAAGATCTGCAGTGAAATGCAATTTTTGCTAACAGCTCTACAGTCGTTATACAAATGTTTATTGTAATTCCCAAATTCCTCGGTTAAGCTGTTTGCCAAAGCAAAAGTGTCTCACCTTTGTGGCAATGGTTTCTTCTACTTGAAAGGCCCAAAATGCAGTAAAACAATAGGCAACAGTCAATCAACGAGAATATAGCATCTCTACCCCAACAAGAAGCAGCCGCTTACAGTCATGAATAAGTGTATACCAAGGCATGTAGATTTGTAAAATCGCGCTCGCAGCATTTTACTTTCAATTGAAACCGCTAGTTTTTAGTCTGCGAAAGCCGACGCCACTAGCGCTCGTCGAAAGAGACTCGCGCAAAGAGGCGTCTGCGCGCTCAAGCCAAACATTCCATACTGATACGTATTTTGACCCAGATCTGGTCAGAAGTATTACGCAGCCAGTTTGACTGTTTGATATTTAATTTTATAGCATACAACGCATGTTATGGTAAGGTATTCAAATAAGATGCAACAAAGTTAAAATGGCCACGTAATTCTTCTGACCAGATCTTGGTCAGAATACGTCATCAGTATGGAATGTTTGGTTTGAGCGCGCAGACGCCTCTTTGCGAGAGACTCTTTCGACGAGCGCCAAGTGGTGTCGGCTTTCGCAGGCTAGCTAGTTTTATGCTAATTATTTTGTCGATATGTGCAATATTTTCGCAATGATTTCACTTTACATTTGCAGAGTTTACGTGGGATTTTGAACTTCTTGCCTACCCAACAAAATGGCGGCAGAAACCATGATAAGGCCTATTGAACTCAACTTCATGTAAACCTTCACTCACCTTCCATCTTGGATATTTTGATAAATTTTCTTTGCAGTTTCAAGAAATGCATCTTCTACATTTTCTCCTCTGTAAACGAATAAACAAAGTTAGGTTTAATGTGCTTCGGCATAAAAGCTGGATGTCACACCTTCAGTGCACATGTATTTGACAAACAATCACATGTCAATCAACTGCAATTCTAGTGTAGGAGATTTAGAGCTACAATATGTTTGTTGCTCTCGGCACGACTCTTCAAAACAAGTTTTTTTTGGGGGGGGGGGGCAGTCTCTACTTTGGGCTAAATTTGTAAAATCAGTAGCGCTTCAGTGACATGTATTAGATAATTAATTGACCGATATCACTATGACGTCATGGTTGTTTACATGAACAGGATAGGTGAAATTTGGTTGAAATAAAAGTTCCATTCGAGATGTGGGTCCTGATATTCTAGCGTACAACTTTGCTTTACATCATGAATGGCATTTTCATTATGTTTTGGTCATTTCTAAATGCTGCTGTCCCCTCTGGTGACCATGATTCATAGCGCTAAAACAATAGCGTTTTGATATGACGTCATAGTGATATAGGGCAATCGTGCCTGCAATCCCTGAAAGGACCACAGGGGGTATTATAACTGTATTTCCCAAATGACAGTGCTTTAGTCCTATTAAATTAGTTAAATTATTGTTACTTACGTCTTTGCACTAGCTTCACAGTATAACAGCCCTGAGAAAGAAAAGGTAAACACAAAGGTCAACAGACAGATGGACGGACGGACAGACAGATGGACAGACAGATAGGGCTTCTGGCATTTCGCGCGGTCGCGGACCAGCGAAATTTAGGTAAATCCGCGAAATCCCGCGAAATATACCAAAGCACGCGAAATCCGTAAGAATTTGCTATAATAAATCTTAAAGAATGATAATGGCACAGCATTATTTGAAACTCGTTTTGGCTTTTCAAATTATCTGCTTCCCCTAAAAACAAGGTTAACCTTTCCCTGCTAGCAGAGGCCTCTGCTAGCAGGGAAAGGTTAACCTGCAAATTTAGCTCGCATTTTTCGCCACTGACTCGAAAATACAAGAGTACAACAATATTTAAAACAACCAGGCGTTCTAAATTTCACGAAAACTGGATACAAGCCAAGATGTCAGAAGCGTTGCTATTGGCACATTTCTCAGTGAATTGTTGTTGGAATAGCAAATGATGACCTTTGTTATATAAAACTATTCCTATTAAAGGGACAAGCAATAGTAATTGCCACAACCCATGATCATGATCACAATATTTCGTGACAAAGTGACTAAAAGTTCTACATTTGTTTTTTCATTAAAACGTTAATTCTATCAACCGACCATTATCTCCAAAATTTGCTTGTAAAATTCACACGCAATCGGCCGGGTTTTTTTTCACTCTAATTCGACCCGCGGAAATCTGTTTTTTTCCCCACAAATTTCAACCTAAACAATCCCGCGAAATCGGTTGTTTTTCCTGCGAAATCAGCCGTCTTCCGCGAAATTAGGTGCTTTTTCCGCGAATTTGAACCTAAAAATCCCACGAAATTTTTCTTTTTTTTTCCGCGACCAGCAAAAAGCCCTGGCAGACAGATGACAAATCCTTCTCAACTCACCATTTTCTTCAGCAAACTGTTTCGCTTCTTCGTATGTGACATCTCTCTGTATTCAAGGTTTGGAAAACAAAAGAGTTCAATACTAACTCGTGTAGAAGTCTGTCTCAGAGCTGTCAGAATGTTTTGAAGTAGGCGACTGCTCAAAAAACGTAGCCGGCTGCAAAGAAAAACTGACGGCTGACATGCAAACTTCGTAGCTTCAAAGCAAGAAGTTAGTTTCCTCACCAAGCCAATTCTGACACAGGCGCGGAGCTGAGATATTTTTAAGAGTAACATTTTTAAGGATTCCAGTTTATATTATTTTATTTTCGCAAACAATGAGGTGAGCTCTAGGCTGCATTCAACAAAGTTCTGTGGTTTGACCTGCATGTTGTACATGTAAAATTTGTGTCATGTTAAAGTGCATTTTTGCACATTAAATAAACATGATGTTGTGATTGTTACACTTGCACATTCTCATTATTCTTGCCAAGACCAAATCAGACTCTAGATTGTCACAAAGCTACAAATGTGCCTGTAAAGCTGACGCTTTAGCAACTACTGTGCAATGTAGTAGAAGTGCAGTTGTGCCTTGTCCCAGACACCATTGCTGGGCCATTGGAATTTTGCGCAAAAGTTCCTCAAATTATGCAGAAGAGCCAAATTATGCGCTTGAGCATCTGCACTTAATTCTAAGGGCCCTGGGACCCCATTCTCGTACCCAGAGCTCCCCAGCTCCTCTGTTCGCAAGGGAGGCTCTGGGGACATCCATTTGAGGGCTGTCGCTGATTGGTTGATTTTGAGCGTTGGAGCATGTGCTGAAAGGTCTTTCTCTCAGTGGCTCTGTATTAAATCTTGTGCATGCGTCAATGGCTGTCAAAAGTCAGTGTCAGGCCCTGTATGGCTTGGGGATCACCAACAATAAAAAAACACAGCTTTTACCTGAGCATCCAGATCTGACTTGTTTCCAATAAGAAATATTACCTGAAGCAAAAATGTTAAAGACCCATTGTCAACCAGCAACCTTTGCACTTCCCAAAGGGTTTCCTACTGTGTTGTTCAAAACTTCAGAACAAATTTTCATTGACTTTTCATATGTGGAAAGTCAACCCTTACCCTGATAAGGAATGCAAAGGATGTCGGTTGACTATGGGGCTTTAAGATTATAGATTACACTGTACAGTATAGTGTAAATCACTCCTGCAGTAAACTGTACTATAACAACATTACTTGATTTTGTGTCCTATCTTTTGTTTTACAAACAGGAGATACCAGGTAATTGAATCGCAAATATTCATGCTCAATTAGGTGTACAGATGAGACACAATAATATAAAGCAGATTTCAGATGAGTGTTGAAAACTTAAAATGCAGGTGAATACTGTACTTAGTCAATCAGAAACAACCAATCAGGAGATGAAGTAATTAAAGTATTGAGTTAAGTTGTGACCCAAGAAAACTAGCCTGCAAAACAGGCTCTAAATCTGCTCGCTATCACAAGCAGATTTCCATAGCACTTTGTGCCCTGCCTCACAAGCTCGGATTGTTCCGTTTTCTTGGGACTGCTACATGGCTTGAAATTGTGCCCGATACAGGTGTAAATACAACTAAAAAATTCCCTTTTATACCTAACTTTTACACTTAGGCGCAAAATAACAACTGTGTTTTCGGTTCCTACAGTGTTCTCCTAGTGGATTTACGCCTAGATTTTTGACGAGTTATGCCTATAATGTTGCTCCAAGGCGTAAAATTACGACTATGATTCTACCTCCTCATTTGCATATTCGAGATCACATGAGATAAGCGCATGCGCAGTGGAGATCATTAGAGCGTATCCTTCAGTGGAGAGAAGTCGCGCTTTGAAACTACCTAACAAATTCGTGTTTTTTGCATTTATCTTCAAGTTTTTCTGCTTTCTAAACAACACAGTTCAGACACTAGGCGAAAGCCCTTTATGAAATATCGCTGAGGAGGTGATGAGTCTGGACTTAGAGTTGGAAAATCCTCTCAACACTCGCCAAAACTCAATGGGAGACCACGAGGTCAGAATCAATGAACCTCGAGGCGAAAGCCTGATAGGCGAGGAAACAGTCGAGAAACTCGACAATCATGCCAGCAAAGATACTCGAAAGGGAAAAGAAAACACTGGCAAACCCACCCGAAAGGGTAAGAAGCCTGCTGAAAAGCAAACAGGCAAAAAGGCCGAGGGAAAAACCTTGCAAAACAACGGCCATGTTTTGGCGCCAAAATTGTCAGGCGCTTCTACGAGCTCAGCGTCTTTAAGCACGGACGTAGAGGAGATTAAAGTTCAGTTGAAATCCATAACTGGCTCACTGGCAAACCTCACGCCTGTAGTACAGGAAATCAAAACAGCTTATGATAACTTCCAGGCGGGTGACGACGAAATGTCATCCGACACTGACGATGAAGTTAATAAAAGAGGTGAACCAGCTCCCGAGGACAATACAGAAGCTGAAGAGGGGGAAATCCCCGAGCCTCCGCCAAAAAAGGCAAAGAAACAGTTTGGTGTTCTAACTAATATGGCAAAAGTAGTCAACAAACCACAACAAGATGGAGAAGATTTAAATACAGATTTGTCGGAATTACTGACTGAACTGCTAAGCATTGGCGTGAGCAAAGAGTCACGTGATGAGCTAATGGACAAGTTTCCAACACCAGAAAATTGTAAACGGCTGGAAGTGGTGCGTGTCAATCCAGAGATATTCAATAATGTCAGTAAAGACACCAAGACTGATGATGTCATGTTACAGAAAGCCCAAAAAACACTGGTCAAGGGCATAACAGCCGTAGCTCAAGTGCTTACTGTCCTCATGAAAGTTAAACATCCAGACCCAGCGGCAGACACTGCCATGCAAACACTCTCAGATGGGTTATCCCTTCTTTGTGATTCATCACATGAAATAGATCTGAGACGCAGATCACTGTTCAAAACAGATATGAGATCTGAATACAAGTTGCTCTGCAGTGATCAAACTCCAATTAAAGATCTACTTTTTGGGTCAGAACTGGGGAAAGCTGTGAAAGAACTCACAGAGGCCAGTAAAGTGACATCAAAAATCACATCAAAACAAAGAAGGCACAATGCCAACTCCAACAGCCAACAGGGAAGGAGTGAACAAAGGAAACCATTTCCTTTTTTAAGCCGGGGAAGGTACCCCATTGGAAGACACAAAGGCAGGTACAAAAACATGGCAAGAAGTCAACCCCAGAATCAAGTGGCAAGAAAATGAGCTTACCTAGCAAACCTGTTACTAATGTTCAGGTAAGCAGTGCTCAAAATGTTACTTTACACACAGAGAAACCTGTGATTAACAGTGAGAATACACTGGCAAACAAAAATATAGTAGCGGCAGGACGCTTAAGATTTCACCAGGAAGCCTGGGAAAAAATCACTTCTGATAAAGCTATTTTGGACATAGTAATGGGGTACAAAATTATGTTTCAATCCCCCCCAATACAACATTTCCAGCATAAACAACCTAATTTTAGTGAATATGAGGAGAAAGCTCTTGATGCACTTACCTTAGAACTATTGAACAAGCAGGTTATTGAAAAATGTGATCATGAACCTGGTGAATTTATATCTCCAGTGTTCTTACGATTAAAAAAGAGTGGAAAATTTAGGCTGATATTAAATGTGAAAAAACTAAATGAACATATTTTACACGTCCATTTCAAGATGGATACCATTCAGTCGTACATCAACTTGATAACAAGAAACTGTTTTATGGCATCCCTAGACTTGACTGATGCCTACTATTCAGTGTCCATCAGTCCTGAGTCACAAAAGTATCTTAAATTTCAAGTTGGCAACCACCTTTATAAATATGTGACTTTAGCAAATGGCCTAAGCTCCGCTCCCCGGATATTCACAAAACTTATGAAGCCAGTATATTCCACTTTACGAGCCAGAGGTTTACTCTCTAGTGGCTACTTAGATGATAGCTTTTTAATGGGGGAATCATATGATGCATGTATGAGGAATATTGTGGAAACTCATAACTTGTTTCGAGACCTAGGGTTCCAGGTTTCACAGGAAAAATCTGTCACTGTACCAACTCAAATCATTGAGCACTTAGGATTTAAATTCAATTCTGTTGAAATGACAATCAGTCTCACAGAAGAGAAAATCCAGAACATTATTTATCACTGCCAGTCAATTTTAGACAAGGCATTTTTCAGCATAAGAGAAGCAGCTCAACTAATTGGCATTTTAGTCTCCTATTCTGTGGGAGTGGAGTATGGCCCACTTTTTTACAAACAGCTAGAAATTGAGAAAAACGAGGCTTTGAAAACAAATAAAGGCTCATTTGAAGCTCTTATGCAGTTTTCTGAAGCAGCCAAAAGAGACATTGAATGGTGGCTACACAGCCATCAGAAATACACTAAAAAACTTTCCCAAGGCAGCCCAAACTTTACCCTTACTACCGATGCCTCCTTAGAAGGGTGGGGCGCCCATAGGGAGGGGTCCCAACCCACAGGGGGCAGGTGGCTTGAACATGAAACCACTAAACATATCAACTGCCTTGAAATGGAAGCTGCAAAGCTAGGGCTGATAGCCCTTTGTGCAGAGGAAAGAGATGTTCATATCCATTTGCAGTTAGACAATGTCACAGCATTAACTTACATAAATAATATGGGTGGCACTCATTCCCATGCCTGTAATGGAGTGGCAAGGGAAATCTGGCAGTGGTGTATTGCCAAAATATATGGCTGACTGCCTCCCATATCCCTGGAATACAAAATGACATAGCAGATAGACTAAGTCGAAAGTTCAATGATAGAACAGAGTGGCAACTTAACCCCAAGATTTTGGGGGCTTGGTTTTGCGATGGGGAAAACCAGAAATTGATTTGTTTGCCTCACGGAATAACTACCAATTAAAGCCATTTGTATCATGGCATGCTGATCCAGAGGCATATAAAACTGATGCATTTTGCATGGACTGGTCAAATAAATATGTATATTTATTTCCTCCCTTTAGCCTGTTATCCAAAGTTATTCAGAAAGTCCAAGAAGATCGAGTCCAGGCATTATTGATTGCACCTGTTTGGCGGACTCAAGTCTGGTTTCCAAAGATATCACATCTACTCATCAAGCAGCCAGTACTGCTACCAAGGGACAAATCACTTCTCCAGTTACCACACAACAAGACAAAAGTTCATCCTCTCTACCCCAAGATGAAAATGATGGCATGCCTCTATCAGGGGAAAAATCCAGAATCAAAACATTTCAGCACGAGCTTGTGAGCTCATTATGTCATCATGGAGAACAGGAACTGTCAAGCAGTACAGAGTTTATCTACGTAAATGGAGGGTCTTCACAGCAGAAAGAGGTGAAGATCCCATTTGCCCTACTGTAGCCCATGTGGTTGAATTTCTAACTCATCTTTTTGACTCTGGCTGTAGCTACTCCGCTATTAACACTGCAAGAGCAGCCTTATCGTCTGCTATTGAATTAGCTGATAGTCATTACACTGTTGGGGAACACCCTCTAATCAAGAGACTAGTTAAAGCTACATACCAGAATCGACCACCACAACCAAGATACCATAGCACTTGGGATGTTTGTAAAGTGTTGGACTTACTGAAAACATGGAGTCCAGTTTCCAAGGTGACACTCAAATTGTTAACTCAGAAATTAGTTATGTTATGCATGTTAGTCACTGGGCAAAGATGCCAATCTGTTCACTTAATGGACATCAGTGGGATGTCTAAGGACGAAACCTCATATACATTTGTTATCCACAAGCTTGTGAAGCAATCTAAACCAGGAAAAACACAGCCAGTATTGGTGCTGCCTGTTTTCCCTGCTGACAAACGACTTTGTGTTGCAACATATTTAGAGGCATATCTGGAAAGAACAGAGCCACACCGCAGTCCACAAAATACTAGACTTTTTCTTAGTTACACTAAGCCCCATAATCCTGTAAGCTCAAGTACTGTTTCTAGATGGGTTAAATCAGTAATGACTCAAGCAGGTATTGATACCCAAGAATTTCGACCACATAGCACAAGGGCAGCGTCTACCTCAGCTGCATTTCAAAAGGGAGTCCCAATAGAAACTATAATGGCAGCTGCAGGGTGGTCATCACAATGCACCTTTGCTACGTATTACAAGAAAGAAGTTCGAGTGGACAATGACTTTGGAAATGCTATCCTGAGTTCTGCTTTGTAATAGTATTAAGTCTACTGGTTATTTTAGGGTTTACATTAAAACCATATGTTCAGACCATGCACAATTGTACTGGTTTTTTGACATTTCTACATTTGTCTTGGTGGGGTTTTATGGCCCATGTGGCTTTGAAGTCTCATGTGATCTCGAATATGCAAATGAGGAGGTAGAATTAATAAATTAAACAAGCCTTACCTGTAAGGTGAAGTTTGATTGGAGTTCTACCTCCTCATTTATGCATAGAGAGATTACATGCCCACCCATTGGTTTTTAGCCTTGCTATACCCGCCCTGTAATCTTGTATTTACATGGGCCACTTCAAAGGATGATCTCCACTGCGCATGCGCTTATCTCATGTAATCTCTCTATGCATAAATGAGGAGGTAGAACTCCAATCAAACTTCACCTTACAGGTAAGGCTTGTTTAATTTATTAATTATTTCTTAATTTGAGCCCTGTGCTATCACTATCCGAGTGGATTTACGGCACGTGAACAAGCTGATTTCTCTTTACCACTTAGCACCTTTTCAGCAGGCTACAAGAAAACAAGAGATTGGGTTTTTTCTTCAGTCCCATTGACAAACTAATAAACAAAGATCCAAGACTTCAGCCAATGGGAAAATGTAGAAAATGAAATATTATTGATTTGCTTTTGACAGTCATCTGAAATACACTCTATAAACTCAGTTTGTGTACTTCTGGGGTTATGGGGGAGAGGGGGTGTCGTAAATAATGACTTTACTGTGCAGGTAATAATATATACATGCCTTCACTTATACTTACAGTATTTGGATTGGTTAAATTTCTTGCATCAGTAAGCCAGCTACTCAAATGGTTATACGTGCTTCTCCTGACAAGTAAAATTCACGTAAGTGTGAGTACAGAAGAATAATATGATAATGTTGGAAGTGGACTCTCTCAGTTGCAAAAAAACTGAAATAGGTTATTTACCAGCTGGGAGGTCCTTATAGGGTAAAACTGCGACCAAAATGCTGACTGAGGCTTGAGACCAAGGTCAACATTCTTGGCCAAGGTCACAGTTTATCCCTATATTGACTGACTACCGGTATATTATATTGTTCTTGTTTTTTAATATTATATACTGTATAAAAGTTGTCAGTTGCAAAAAATATTGTGTGCTTTCCAGTGAGATTTGGAGTCAAATTTGAAAAGTAAACACATGCTACAAACATCATGCTGTTAGGTGAGTTGAAATCAAATGTGTGCACGCTTGGCTAGAGTAGGCACAAGAAAATCCACTATGCAGAGGGGATCGTTCATTCATTCAAACTGGAGAACAGGAAATACACTGTACTCTACCTTGTAATATCATAGACCATAAGCGCCCCTGCTGCTCCCCTGTAGTAACTCCTCGTAACAGCCCTGTTAACACAGACAGATGATGTTATTTAATCTCACATGTAGGTACATGTATGTCAACTAGACAGCCATCAGCAAACCAGGGGGGGGGGGGGGGGAATGGTGAATAGGGTACAGTAGCTACACTGTAGCCACCCCCTTTTTCTCAATGTATAAGCTCTGTTACTAATGTAGTCACACCCTTTCTTATGAGCAATGTCTGATGCAAACTTTGTAGCTTACCGTACCGCTCTCGAGTAACGTAACATTTTACTCGCGAGCCGCGAGTCAAAAGTCAACACTCGAAAGACTCGCGGCTCGCGAGTAATTTTATAATGAGGAGCTCATTAAACAAGTCCACTCGATCCACTCGAAATGCGCTTGCTCGCGAGTCTTGCGAGTGTAGGAAATCAACCCGGCTGTAATCGTTTTCAGCGAAAGGATTCTTTTCATGTTACAAAACTACTGAGAATTTCGCAAGACTTTCCAGACGACCGTAGCGTTAAAAGATATAGCTACCGTACACAATAATGAAAGTAATATTTGTAGCTTTCTTCTAACGTAAGTTTTGTGGGTTTATTTTCGAAGCGAGCGCAAAACTTCGAAGTTTAGGTTTGAATTTGTGCCGGCTTTTGGCGTTCAACAAACTAAGCGTGCGTAGCGACGAGACGCTAAATTATCAGGTGAATGTTTCGCCGGTTTTCCTTCCTGGTAATAAAAAGCTAAATAATAACTATGAAAAACTACAGGTAGGCTTTCTTCTTTCATAAGTTTTGTGGGGTTTTATTTACGAAGCAAGCGAGAAAACGTGGAAGTTTATCGTAGGTTTGAATTCTTGCCCGGCAATCAACAAGCTAGCGAAAAGACGCTAAAGTATCGGTGAAATGTTTCGCCGGTTTCCTTACCTAGTAATAAAACACTAAATAATAACTATGAAATAATTAAAGTACTATAGGTAAGCGTTCGTCTTTTTAAAGTTTTGTGGGGTTTATTTACGAAGCAAGCGAGAAAACTTCGAAGTTTATCGTAGGTTTAAATTCGCGCGTGCCGGACTTCGGCGACGACGACACGCTAAAACATAAACTCAAAAAATTATGCACTTGCTCGCGAGTCTTCGAGTGTAGGAAAGTTACAGGCAAAGATCAGGCCGTTCAAGCCTGTAGAATTGTTTATTATTTCAGAAGGGCTTGTGATCGTTTTCAGCGACGGATTCAGCGAAGTCTGGAGAAGTACAGCGCTATATCAATTCTTAAACGCGAATTTTCTTTTGGAGTTTGTCACTCTGACGCGATAAACAACAACATGGCGTTGAACAAAATTCCCTGTGTCTTCTTAGTAAGAACACGCTACTTTTTCAGTGGAAGCTAGTGTGACATTTTTATTTCAAGAACTTCTTTTTAACTGAAGCCTAAGATTAAATGAAGTATATATGGGTGATCTTCTTTTCTGAACCGCTTCGCGATCTTCCGTGTATTTTCGGTATGTTTGGGTGAAGTTTATGCTTTCGGCGTTCATCAATAAAGTTCACTCGTTTGAACCTCGAGCCGAGTCAGTAGCCGAAAGAGTCTGGAAGGAAAAGAATCAGTCACTCGCAAAATGCGAGTGACTTTTAGCATATCATGAATATTCCAATGAAAAAATACTCGCGAGCTGCGAGTCTTTCGAGTCTAGAATTTTCACTCGCGACTCGCGATTGGAGGTTACGTTACTCGAGAGCGGTACGGTAAGCCCCTCCCCCACCCCTAGCCTGAATTTCAGCCATCCCTTCATTCACTTTGTGAGAGGAGACATCTCAAGATTCAGTTAGAGATTCTCTCATCCATTAATGCACACCCCCCCCCCCCCCCACCCCCCCCCCCCAAGCAAAAACCTGACAACCAGGTGCCACAACTGTTGAAGGAGGAGTGCATTCCATCTTGGAAACATCCAGTGTTATTTACCTAAATCTTTCCTGCCCAGCAGTATCCCAGATTTGCAGCTTAATTTTCTGTCCTGACACTTCTATTATCCGTGTGCCAAACTCCACACCAATGGTATGAGGACAATCAGCCATAACTAGAGAAAACAAATAATCATAATTCTGATCCGTACTCAAAAGAACCCAACATTGATTATAGGGCCTGACAGGATGCGGTAAAAAATTTTGCAAAAATTGAAGAGGAATTATGTGGTAAAAATGATTATGCTGATTTTGCGGCAAAAATGGGAAATTATGCGTTATTTTAAGTACCTAAATTTAGGCACAAAACAGCTTAGAACAGTTAAAATATCGTAAGAAATGATGTCTGTTTAGTTAAAGACAGAAGGTTGCATTACCCACTGGAAGGCAGATTTTAGGGCAGAAATAAGAAGAAAATCACGGAGAAATGTCAACATTTTCATGAAGAGAAAGAAAAGTAGGACAAGGCCAACTTAGCTAATTTCAAGGAATGCCTGGTACTTCTTGGAGAAGTTTCTCAAAGTTTTCAAATCTGCTGTGTTGTTTGCAATGAACCACCCTCCACATTGTGCAAGCAGTCCACTTTTTACTTACAGTAGTTTGCCCCCTGAAGAAGTTTCACTTAAGGTTTCACACCCTCTCAGAGGGTGTGGTTAATAGCAACTGCCATGCTTGTTTTACAGACAAAAACTTACATTTCTTTTCCGTGAATTGATGAAGTAAACATGACTTCCCAACTCCCATATCACCTGTATAGAACACAATCAAGTTCATTTTAAACAAAAGATGATATGGAAAAATGCTTCAGTAATAATTATTATGGCAAAGTAGACACTGCTATTTGCATTTTAGTGTGGCAGGGATATGCTTCATGTTTGTTCAAGTTTGCAAAAAGTAGCGTATCTTTTCTCCCTAAGAACTATTTCAGCTGACATAACAATTGTTGGATGAGGTTTTTGTGATATCCAGAATAATCCATGTCAAAACAAGATGTGGAATCAGCCGAGAGATTGAGCTATTGGAATACTGCATTGGCAGCAATTAAAATGATACATTGTGCATTTCAGGATTTTAGTCAAGAAAACAAGTGCCCGTTTTTGGATTCTCAACATGGATTCAGAATTTTATTCACAGAAACGCAACCTAAGATTGTGCAGAATATCGTCTGATACTTAGCTAAATCAGATGATATTCTGCAAAAATCGAGCAGGATAATGGTTTTATTATTCAGCACATTGATAGTACAAAATATCCCAGAAATGATTTACTTTTGCATATTAAATACACACTCAACCATCATATTTCACTCAGGCGAAGGATATCGCAGGTTATGTGTCATGTACAGAAGACAGCTATTGCCGTTCCAATGACCATGTTTGGGCAGTGCATCAATGTGCTGAATAATAATTAACACTTATTGGATGAGGTTGAGCATGATAGTGAGATTTGTCAACGCCGAGGCTTGTGTTATCTGCCGAAGCGAAGCTGAGGCGGATAACACTAACTCGAGGCGTTGACAAATCTCACTATCATGCGAAAACCGAATTCAATAATTGTTTTATTTTTCAGCAACCAAGAATTCTTACCTAGCTAAACGAAGTCAACGATGAGGCCGTGCACGGCGACACGTTTTTTCAACTTCATCTTACGTCCATTGGTATTTTCCTTTTCGTATTCAATTCAAATAGCCATAGTTGATGTTTAGATATCCTGAGCAATGATCTCTTGGCAAAAATCATAACAGATTCAACGAGAATATTCGCAAAACAGGCTTTCAATTCGGAAATGAAAACCAAGATGGCGGCTGAACCTATTGGCTTGCGTTATGACGTCATTAGAGTGCATCAATCCTAATGTCTGTAGTATGACGTCAGGCACTGCGTGCCAACAAGGTTTCGCTGTGTACTCTTAGCCAATCAGAACCGAGATAGTGGCATGGCTGAATAATAATAGGACTTAACTGAAGTCATAAAAATATCTTCTGGTCATGCTCATTGAAGAATAAAACATTTGGACAATTTATCTCTCCTCTGGGGTATGAAAGGAGAATTTAACAATCTACTGCTCTGCTGCTAAACAATCTGACAATTAAAAAATAAAAGAGCCAAATTGCTATCTGGTGTTTTATCTAGTAGTGGATAATTAAGTATTGTATTTGTTCTTCATTAAACCCATCTACGATATTTTGCAATTCCAAAGAAATCAGCAATCTTACAATATTCTCACCTATAATGATATACTTGAAGATGTAGGAATAGTTGTAAGGACCTGTCGCAGCCATCGTTGCGACCTAGAAATAAAAGAAAAGGAATTCTTACAATAAACTTATAAGAACTGTCTGACTTGCAGAGACAAACTGCTGACTTGTCTAGAGGGTTGTGTTGAATAAAATCTGATCAATCGGGTTTAGAAACTGCAAAGTTTTATCAACAGCGACGAATTTATCAAGGCAGCTTTGTGATACAATTAGCTATGAAACGTGCTGCAGGATGTGGTTTTAAAAGGTTGACTTTGGCGCAAAATAACAATGAAGTGAAGGTTTTTCTCGCGTGAAAACTGAGAACAACTCAGACAGAAGACCCCTCACACAACGTCATAAAACTCTAAAAAATTCCCCATCAAGAATAGCAAATTCTAGTGCTAGATTAGAAAGGGGGGATATATCTGAAAGGAAAATCAATAAATTGGGTTTACCTTAATTAAGAAACGAAAATATCAAGTTGAAATCGAGAAGGAAGAAGACGATCGGTCAAGATGGCGGTCCCGTGATTCGTACCTTGCACCGGGGCATGCTGGGTAATCTGTAATGACCCGAAGAGACCACGATTGTTTAACGAAGTGAGTTCAGTTCTTCCGAGATGTAAAGACAGGTTCACACGCTGTCGGGACGACTGTCTTTTGAGCTGCGGCTTATTTGATTTGCCAGAAGAAATGTCGGGGCCGACACGAATATACATTTTTCTTTGTCACAGATTCTTCACGATTAATCGGCCCCACTGTGAAACTAGTAGCAGGTAGTAGCGGCGTGTGAACCAACCCTAAAGCCAGACCGGTTCACACTTGCAACTTTTCTCGGGGCGATTTTTCCTGCACAAGTTGCAGTACGATTCTCTCAATTGTAGACAATATGCAAATTTTCGGTGCTATTTCTCTGCTCTATTTTCAACATGTTTTGAAACTTACACATCAATGTCCTCTGCGACATCGCCCGCAAGAAAACTCGCCGTCATCGATGACTTCGGTGCGCGGAAATAAATTGCATCTTGTTTACATTAATTGTTTTTTTTTCAAGGGAGAAAAACCGCAAATTTTCCAAAAGCTGATTTTACGAAGTTCTTTGGGTATGCGGATGTATATCGATTGAATGATATTGATTATCGATTGAAATAACTCAAAGATCGAGTGGTTACATAGCTTGTTATTGGGAAGGGTTTAGGCATGAGGGGGAAAGAGGGCTGAAAAAATTCCCGAAAATACGCCTTCTTTCTCCGAACTCTCCAAAACGCCATGTCATCTGTATGGAAAAGATTACAAAGAGTCGGGAAGAACGCGTCAAAGTTCCAATTCACCGCTTCCTACGAATCGCTGACGGTGGAATGTGCGAAGGACGGGAAATGGTATGATCGAGAAATTGATCAATTGATCAATGATTCTATTTTGTGATGATCACTTGTTCGAAACCTGCCGTTCGATTTATTCGTGTATTCTGGAAAACTGAACGCTTGAATAGAAGTCCGCTCCAGTCACCTTCTTGCCCAGACAGAATGATGTTTTATTGTCCACATGTGATATAAATACTTGAGATAGAATTTCAATGTTCGATGGGGCACAGATTTAGCCGAAAAATCGTTTTTAAAATGTGACTTTCAAAACGTTTCTTAGCAGAAACTGAAATATTTCTTTCCGAACATGAAACTAACAGGTTTAAGTTTTGCTTTTCCTTTGTGATGAATTTTGTGGTGTCAACTTTAATTTTGAGATAATTATTATTTGTTGGTTTACCTGTAGTTTTAACTTATTTGCTAACGCTGAGTAAGATTAGTTTAAACCCTAAGTTTTATTATGGGGATTTCCAGGAAGGTTTCAAGTATATGCTTACACAGTCATACAGGATGTCCACCCCGAGGACTTGAAAAAAATATTGAGACTGTCTTGAAATGGTGAAATTTCCTGCAATTCTCCTGGGAGAAATACAGTAAATATGGCAGTCGTCTTGAATTTTTCCTGGGAGACAAAGGGAAAAATCTTGAGACTCCCAGCAAAACCGTGAGAGTTGACGTCCCTGGTCATAGGTTAATCTTTTAAATATTATAAATTTTTTCAATGGCATATTACTATTTTCGGCATTGTATTGAATTGTAATATTATGTAATGTGTGTCTTATGATCACCATATGAGTCCTTTTGTGAATAAGTGCAATTTAATAGCTATTTAACACTGTGGGTAGACAACCAAAATGATGTTTTATTCACCATCCATAGCGAAATTTACCTGTTATTACCCAAACAGGTGTTTCCATATAATGCATTTACAGACAACCACAACATAAATTAGGTTAACAAATAATCAAAGTGGTCCAAGGCAATTATGTTGCTTTTAAGGCATGCTCAACATGATATACTGAAGTTTAGTCTCTCCCAACACCATGCATGCTCTAATGTGCTGATAAAGTCATAGAAAGTTTTGCTATAATGCTTAAATAGGGGGATCCTGATTTCACCAGATGACTGGCTGCCTGTCTGTTACTAATCAATAACATTTCCATGCTAGCAGAGGTCTCTCAAGTCGAGAGAAACTGAGAGGAGAAAGAGAGGCCTCTTCCGCCCCTGATAAGTTAACATTTCGGCTGTTGTTTGTCAGCAAGTTCTTTGTTTTCTGTACAGTGGTCTATTTCTGTCACAGACTCATTTGCTCATGCTATTACTGGTGCCACTGTTCCAGGTCTGCAGTTATGAAATAGTACCCTTTTTAGTGATGACAAATTACTGTAGTACAAAACAATCACCTACATCAAAGAACTTGTCAGGGGCCGGCAGAGGTCTCTCTTCCCTCCTCTCCTTTTCTCTTGCCTTGAGAGACCTTTCCTAGCAGGGAAGTGTAACATGCTCTTATTTCTCTGTCTATAGGCTGCCAACAAGCTCAGTGTTGTATGGACAAGAAGAAAAAGGAGGAAACCTTCCAGGGTAAGATTAACTTTCCACACTTCCAGCAATAGCAGTGAGGACTTGAAATAGGAATTGGGAGTACAAACAATACAATTACATTATTAAGTGTAGGGAAGGGGGTGGGTAAGAAATGCTGTGAAAATTGTCACAATAAATTTTAATTTATAAAGTATTATTGTCTAATATTATTTCCTTAAGTGGGAGGTTCAGACCCCATATCCCCTTATTCCACACCCAAACAGAACACCTGGAATTGTATTAGGATGTGAGTTGCATAATTGGCTTTCTCCACATAATTTATTGAATAGACTATATGATTATGTAGCTAGTGCATGCAACAAGCTTGGTTTTAGGACTGGTGAACCAGAGCTGTCAGAATGTTTTGAAGTGGGCGGCTGCTCAAAAAAAGGAACCGGCTGCAAAAGGAAAACTGACAGCCAACATGCAAATTTCGTAGCTTCAAAGCAACAAGTTAGTTTCCTCACCACGCCAATTCTGACACAGGCACGGAGCTGAGATTTTAAGAGGAACTACACTTCAAGGATTCTAGTTTTTGTTTTATTTTCACAAGCAATGAGGTGAGCTTCAGGCTGCATTTAACAGAGTTCTGTGTCAAAGTTCTGACCTGTTTTTTGTCTCACATTAATTAGCAAAAAATATAGCCAGCAATTAAATGTGAAGTTGTCATGGGAGCTCCAGCGGTTGCCGACTTGTTCTGACAGCTCTGTTTGTAGAATGTGTATGCAACAAGCTCAGTTTTAGGACTGGTGAACAAGAGAATCAGTCATTGTTATTCAAAGTTGTGGTTCCTAGATATTGCACAAGCACAAAGGCTGACATGTTGACAGGGCTGGTGACTGACTTAACTTGTGGTCGCCAGGTGATCTCCACACTTGTAACAGTAGCAAAATGTTGATTGCCAGCTGGCACCTTTAGTTCAAATTTTTAGTTGTCTGGCCAAGATTTTAGGTCGCCCAGGTGATCACATGGTCACAATTTCCAGCCAGGTTTACAAGTCTAGTTTCAAGATCCCCCCTTGATGTTTTGTTTTTTTCACCAGCTTCAACAGTGGCAGCCTGGTATTGCTAATCCATTCCGAAGTGTTGTTGTCTGGTCAGATCCTGAAGACGTTGACATCACTGTCACTTTATACCAGGTGGGTGATGGTAATTTCAGTGTTAAATGTATATATTTAGAGCTTCAGACAAGGTGTGGGAAAAAAATTCTGCTCAAAAGTTGTGGGATTTGGGGGGATAAAAGTTGTGGGGAAAAAGGCAAGAGTTGTGGGTTTGTTGGGGGAATTCTTTTTGACAAAGTGAAGGACATCAAGAAGACACATGTAAAATTTTGTTTCAGTTCAGTTCAGTCAAGGAGGTTTTATGTGACATAAAACCTCCTTGGTTCAGTTTAGTTGATTGGCACATATTTTGACATTACAAATAAAGTGTACAGTACAAAAAGAAAACAAATAGATAAAGATTTACAAAGTATAGGACACAAAGCAAAGTGTGTAGTGGCCATGTAGTAGTGCATGGTTTTCGAGATGGTTACTACCACATGAATATAAAGATACTTACAATTACATATACATTGAAATAAAACGTGTACAGTTGATTTTTTTTTATGTAAGGAAAGAAAGAAAAAGAGGAAATTACTAATTTTGACTGTCAAGGAGGTGTTTTTATAATGAGAAACAACATTTTAAATAGCAAAATCTTATTGTTTGTAAGGGACCGTCTCCCAGATTCTACTTGCAATGGTTTTAAAACGTGAAAGTCCATAATTTGTTCTGGAAGCTGGTCTGTATAAATTCTCTTTAGAAGCATATCAGGGTTTTTTCAGGTATTATTTATTCTATTTTGTACATATAACAAAAATAAATAGCCCGTGCCTGCAAATAGCTTAGCTAACGAGGCGGGCAGAGGGTTAACATAAAGTTACAGTATAGGACAATGAGTTACAAAAATTACATGGCTAATTATTTGGCTACTTTAGTATTATTTTGTAAAGCTAATATATTTTTGTTGGTTTTACTTTTTTGATAATTTATCAAGTATAATATCAGGTATATCAAGTATAATTTATGTATTTCTGAAACTGGAACAATCAAGTCGTTGAGGGCAGTAGGGGTTTGATTTGGAAAATGTTTGATTTTGTATATTTTTTGTATATTTAGAGTATTAGAGAATCTAAAAAATTTTGAGAAACCCACCGTTTTTTATTCCTGCAAAATTTGGCATTTATTGTTGTGACCTGCCAGAAGCCCTGCATGGAGAACTTGTGGATATACAAACCTTAGTAACAAGTTAGTAGCCACTTAGTAGGTAGATGACAAGCAGGGCCCGTGGTTTGATGCGGGATTTTTTCTGAAATTATGCGGTAAAAATATGAAATTATGCGCTAAAATACGAAATTATGCTGGATTGCGCATATTTTTCCTAGTGCCGCAACATGTATTTTGCTCTTTTCAGCTGTTTTGTTACATGGATATGAGTTCCAATCGCTTCGCTTTACTAACATAATGATGCGCTGCATTTTCTTTCAGGGAGACGTGTGTTTTTGCTTTTTATATAGCTTTTTACTTTTTTTTTTACAAAAAAGCGTTACCAACTAACTTCAGCTACACGGTAGTAAAGATAAGTACTTGGTCTTCTTTCATTTACTTAAGTGGCACACTTTTTTTCATACTACAAGGATCGTAGCAACGCACTCCTATTCAATCATGAATGGTCACAAGAGCTACACGCAGACTATTTAAAGTGCTGACCCTCTTGTAATTTAGCTGCTCAATTGAAGCTACAAAAAGAGAGAATAAACATATTATTATTATTATCGTTGCGATCTCTCGTGATCACAAAAACATTGTCGCACTTGTTTGCCGTCGTTCTGCGCATCACAAAAGCTAATCCCGATCGCAAGAGTGATCTGCACTATCGTCGGAAGTAGTGTAGAGCTTTTATAAAACCAGGGGTTTTTTTGTTATCGAGGAAGCTGTTCATGTGCCTGATATTTTTGCGTTGTTGTTTGTGAAATGAAATTGTTGTCTGTAACAACAACAAAGATCCATGAAGAAGCGTAAATGTGATGTGATCAATGTCGACCGTGTTTATCGCGGTTAGCGTCCTGTTCCGCCTTGATTTACTGTGTAAAATATCCGAAGCGCAAACATGTGTTTGAATCTATCTTGCTCGGCTGGAAATATTAGTTAGTTGGACAATTAGGCACAACATTAGTTCGCAGCGCGATGCAATTGGCATAGACTGTAGAACTCACGCAGCACCCTAGACATTAGCGCAAGTTAACTTAGGGACATTTATTTATTTAAGTATTTAAGAATGCCTTGTTATTCCTTGTTTAAGAATGCCTTGTTATTCTCATTTCTATCGAGTTGTTTTGACGTTGGACAGACGATTTCAGAAGAAATGTATCACTTTTGTGAGAAAAAAATAGGGAAGAAAGTTTGAAATTCACCAAGTAATGGTGCCTTTTTATTGATTTTCACAAAATTTGGGGAAATTATGCGGGATTTGGCGGATTATGCGCATTATGCGGAGAAAGCCAAATTATGCGTATCCGCACCAGCGCATCAAACCACAGGCCCTGGACAAGGAAACATTAATGCTGCTGCTAGTTTTGGTTCTGGTCTTGTAAGTTTTTTCATCTGGATACTATAGTCTGTAAAATGTTCTGTTATAGTGCAAAGGTTTGTTAATCAAAATGTTGTTCCATCTTTTATCAGGACCCCAGACCAGGAAGCCCATTTGAAGATAAGGAATGGACCTTTGTCATAGAAGATGTAAGGAAGTTTCTTAGTTTGTTACTTAAGGGATGGCAAGACCAAAGTTTTGTATATACACAGAGCTGGAAATATTTTTTCTTACTTGATCAGACATATGTCCAGTAAAACTTTTATATTGGTTGTCTCTACTGGAAAGTAGGCTGGACATAATATCTGAAAATTGGTTGGATATTTGGCAATTTTGATTGGACAATGTCAGATGACCGGCAGTAATTCCAACTCTGATATACACTGTAATGTATCATAAAAATGGAAATATGTCCTTTTGGCTAAATACCAGTACATACCTCTCTAAAACTTTCTTTTTCTCGCCATCTAACCTTGATGGACAGTGGCGAATCCAGGGGAGGTGGGTTGGGTGCAGACACATCCCCTTTTGCAATACAAAAATTGTTTTAAAACAGCAACTGATTTAGCCCTATTGCAATACAAAATGGTTTTAAAACGTCAAAATGAGTCCTAAAGATTAAGTTCTAATTTAGCCCTATTGTCACAAATCTGGGTAACCAGACCAGAAAAGCACCCCCCCCCCCCCCCCCCCCCCCCTTCCAAAACCCTGGATCTGCTCCTGAAAAGGGTCCCCCTTCTTCCATTCTTGTGCAATATGCGATTTTTAAGCCATCGTGCAGGCACCTTATGAGTGTTCTTTTTTTTATTGTAAAGTTTATTAACTGCTTGTCTTGTGGGAATTCATCCACAAATATGGACTCAAATAATATGGACCCTTATCTCATACAGGAGTCCACAGGTGGACGGAGAAAGCCAATAGCCCATGCCACCATAAATATGGTGGACTATGCCAGCATAGAGTTTGCAGAGCGTGATGTGTCACTCAAACTCAAGCTCTCCTCCAAGAAACTGGTATATGCAAGCCTTGACCTCAAGCTGTCTTGTGTTCGTATAAGGGAGGGGAAAGCCACGTAAGTGTCTATGAGGAGAATATCTGCAAATGGTTAGACCTTCGCGTCTTCTCGGATAAGGTCCCGTCTCTCACATACACTACACTAACCGGAACCAGGGGTACATTAAAGAACCACGAGGACGGTGGAAAGTTGCCCAACCTCTGTGTCACAGAACTCTCCAATACTAACACACACTCATGTGTATAAAACCTGCGACCTGTGGCCTGCAAATTAGATCCGCCGCAGAGGTCCAGCTCAATATGTATATTTTGTGTAACTGGTGAGAAAGTTTTCATATAAGCGTTTTTGTTTCGTATTTTTTGAGCCGCAAAAAAAAAGCGATCTCTAAAACAAAACATAAACTACTGCAGGTATGCCAACTGAGAATTTCCCGCCCTTTTTGGCACGCGCGCCCAACTACAGGAAGCCCACCATCATGCATCAACGCCACATAGTAACGAACGTTAGTATACCAAGAGCTTTAAGAACGATTGATTGACAGTGACAAAGATGGTGACTAAAGCTACGGCTAAACTAGGACACATGTAGCGCGCAACATCTGTGT
Organism: Scolanthus callimorphus; assembly: GCA_033964015.1. Classification (NCBI taxonomy): domain Eukaryota; kingdom Metazoa; phylum Cnidaria; class Anthozoa; order Actiniaria; family Edwardsiidae; genus Scolanthus; species Scolanthus callimorphus. The sequence continues at coordinate 18,665,498 of CM066911.1, forward strand.
CCTGCATGTTTCCCCGAGTGGCTAAACTAGGAAACATCGCACGCGTGTGTCTCGGACACATCAAATGTTTCTTGTCTCGCGAAGAAACACTTCCTTGTATCCCGGCTACAAAATTTGTCGCGCGCAACAATGTTTCTCGCGTGACTAAATTGGGAAACGTGTCCGGCTACAATGTTGCGCGCTACATGTGTCTAGTTTTAGCCGGGGAAATACGAGGCACAAAATCCCTCAACTTGTCGCGCAACATTGTTGCGTCCCAATTCTAATGTTTGTTGCCCGTTTTTTCATCAAATTCACAACTAACTTGTCGTGCAACATTTTGTTTTGATGATCACACATGCGAGCCCAAGGTGGATTTTGCCCCATAGCATTGACTAATCAACTTGAATGGTATACAAAATGTTGCGTGACAAGTTGTGTGTTTAATGAAAAACGAGCAACAAAGCCAGACTTTGTGTCTCAAAGTAGACCCGCGCTCTACTTCGCGCGACAAGTTTTCTCAACCTGCAACAAATGTTTTTGTTGCGCGACAAGTTGTGGCGCGAGATGAAAAACGCGAAACATCGAACATCAACTTACAACGCAACAATGTTGCGCGACAAGTTGAGGGAATTTGTGCCTCGTATTTCCCCGGCTTTAGCCAGGGCTTTACTGTAAAGCTAGCGATTAGCCGTGAAGTCCTCCTCGGACTGGAGACCTGCTTGTCTCAGTATAAGAAGCCTAATGCATCAGCTAGCCGCCTATATGTACAACAACTGATAGATAGCTGTGTTGTTCTCCTTTTTATAGAGACGAAGACATGATAAGTATTGGCAGTATGTTGAGTATGAATGACATCGGCAGTTTGCAGGATTTTGACAGTCAACCCGACATTTCCACTCCTCAACCTTCACGCAAACCCCGCCACTCTCGGACGTACTCCTCAGGCGGCAATCTACCTCTAGGTAAAGAAGCCTCGTATTTGATAGCCTGTTAGCCGGCTCTCCAGTGGGTTTTTTCGAATACTTGATTTTTTTTGCACGCGGGATTCCTGTTTGGCCCCCCGCGACACAGGAATCCCCCCCCCAAAAAAAAAAATATATATATATACTTAACAATTAGTATAATTACTCAAGCGACTTTTAAGATTTTTGACAAAAAACATTGGGTTTATTGGTATTTTTTAGTTTCTCGCAATAAAGTGCAATCCCCAATGCTTTCAATGTTATATTCACCTATTGGTGAATATAGCAAATTAGTCAAATCACACTAATGGTCTATTATCAATGCTGCGTTCTGATTGGTTGAGCTACTAGTAGGCTATAAGTTATAGCCTACTAGTAGCGAAAAGTGTCGGATTTGAAAGCCAGAAAATGGCAAATGACCAGAACAAAAACATTTTTTGGGCAATACAAATTGACCTACTAGTGTGATTTGACTAAAACAATTATTCCTCTCGCCCTCATGGCCTCTGAGTCAATAGCCCATTCGGGCCTCTGAGTCAATAGCCCATTCGGGCTCGAGGAATATTGTTAAATATTCCGAACGTCTCTAGCCTGCTCAACAGGCGCTAGCAGTGATACCGAGGAAACAGTGATACCGAGGAAACAGTACCGGGGCTAGCAGTGATACCGAGGAAACAGTGATACCGAGGAAACAGTGATACCGAGTGGAGGAAACAGTGATACCGAGGAAACAGTGATACCGAGTGGAGGAAACAGTGATACCGAGGAAACGGTGATACCGAGTGGAGGAAACAGTGATACCGAGGAAACAGTGATACCGAGTGGAGGAAACAGTGATACCGAGGAAACAGTGATACCGAGTGGAGGAAACAGTGATACCGAGGAAACAGTGATACCGAGTGGAGGAAACAGTGATACCGAGGAAACAGTGATACCGAGTGGAGGAAACAGTGATACCGAGGAAACAGTGATACCGAGTGGAGGAAACAGTGATACCGAGGAAACAGTGATACCGAGTTGAGGAAACAGTAATACCGAGGAAACAGTGATACCGAGTGGAGGAAACAGTGATACCGAGGAAACAATGATACCGAGTGGAGGAAACAGTGATACCGAGGAAACAGTGATACCGAGTGGAGGAAACAGTGGTACCGAGGAAACAGTGATACCGAGTGGAGGAAACAGTGATACCGAGGAAACAGTGATACCGAGGAAACAGTGATACCGAGTGATACGGAAAGCTGAGCTTGCGAGCCCCAATCTCCCGTTTTTGACCGAGCGCTAGAACAGAGCTTCAGGACGTTTCCGGACATTTTCCGGGGCACTTTTCGAGAGCCTGTTGAGCAGGCTAGAACGTCTCGACCAATCAGCGCGCGGCATCGCTTGAGTAATTATACTAAATATATATATCTGAAAAAAAAAACACTTAAAAGACCCGGCTAGCAGGGGCTACAATAAGCCTAGTTGGAGTTTAAATTTCGTGTTGAGTGCGCATGCGATTTTAGTCTGAATTTGATTTCTTTTGTTTAACAAGAACAAAGATTCGGACTAAAATCACATGCGCATGCACCCGACACGAAATTTAAACTCCAACTAAGTTTATTTGACTAACGAAACTTTTACAGCTATTTCATTTGATTTGAGTGTGGACCGTAAGAACTTTTCGCCTTTGTTCAGGTTTGTAAACGTTGCGTTTCCAACGAGAAATCAATATTTCTAGGTCAGTTTCAGCCAATCAATAATCAAGAAAACACACACCGTGGCGTGACAACACGACAACACAGAAGAACTTACGTGGGTGTGTGGTACTGGAATGCTGCACATTGATAAGCTGACGTCATTGCCATTAGAAACGTCTCGAAAGCGACCTAGAAATGCAACTAGCGGTAACCGAACATGACCGAATTTTCATTTCTGGCTGTTAACTAATGGTTCGGTTTTCATTCTGTTTGAATTTATTTGGAGACTAGTGTTGCCACGGTGACTTCTATGGAGATTAGTGTTATTATGGTGACGTCTTTGGAGACAAATGTTGTCATGGTTACTACTTTGGAGACTATTATTGTCATGTAAGCTTTCAAGCAATCAAAACCTTGATTTCGATTTCATGCCTGAATTTGTTGATACAGGGTAAAGTAAAGCTTTTTCAGTATAATAGGGCTTACAGGCGTGAGCCACTTTAATCTATCTTGTTCCCATCATATTTTGTTGCATCAGAGTTGATGAAGTTCAAGAAGGACCAGGACAGTGGTAGTGACACGGGGAGTGTGGCATCTGAGGGGACGTTCGGTAGGAGAGCATCTTCCATGAGGGTTCGCTCCAAGTCCGTCACGCCGGGTGGTAATAAGAAGAAATACCTTGTGCCTGAATCACACACGGATGACAACTTGAAGAGGTGAGGGGTGATAGACGAGCTGGTACATCATGGGTAATCACGACAAGATTGCGGAAATAATAGCGCTGCGCACAGATGACGCTACAATAATAGACGCTTTTCCAAAATGGCCGCCAAAAATTCAAATCGATTTTTGTTAACAATGAACACCAGCACTAGAACCAGACACATCATCACTTTATTAAAACAGAATTTCGCTGCATTATATCCAAAATCGTCTGAGAAAACGAACGTTGAAAATTTGAAAATTTACAGACGTTTGTATGACTGGGGGTATGCGTCATCCCCCCAGTCATACAAATCTTTGTAAAATTTTAAATTTTTAGACTCTGGTTTCTCAGCCGACACGGCATTTGTTATAACGAAAATTTAAAGTGTTACTAATGTGAGGATACTCTTTCTTGTGCCAGTATTTGATTTTCAGTCAATTTAATTTTAAGACATGAATTTGCGGCGGCCATTTTGGAAAAGGTCTATTAAAAACTCAGACAAGCAATATACTTTTCTCCCATTTTCTCAGTTTTCTCTCTAATATAACGATACAAATGAATCGGTAAACTGGAAGTTCCACTACTAAGTTTTTCCAAGCTTTTTCCGCTTTTTCTTTGGATGAATCCATACGAAACGCAAGAAAAAAGACGAATTGACCAGAACTGGCTTACATTTACATACTAATGCCGCGCTGGCGAGGGACACCAATATGGCGGACCTCCATATTAGGAAAACCTGTGACGTCACGTGAAAAGCAAGAATAGCAGAGCTTGTACGTTTTCCTACCCTGGCTCCTATTACGAGCGCGATCCTTCTAAATGGGATTTCAAAGGGATTGTTTGTCTATCTTTCTAAAAGGGATTTCAAATAATAATACTAATAATAATAGATTTATATAGCGCCATATACATTAACTGCTCTATGGCGCTTTACAATGCTACAATTAAAAAAATAATCTATAATAATAATAATCTATAAAAATGCTTGTTTAAAAAGATGAGTTTTTAGGCGCGTTTTAAAAATTAAAAGAGAACTGCTTCTCCTTATGTCAATGGGCAGGGCATTCCATAGCTTAGGGGCTATCACTGAGAATGCCCTGTCACCATAAGTCTTTTGATTAGACCCAGGGACGACAAGGAGACATTGATTTGCTGAGCGAAGGGATTGTTTGTTGGGATTGTTTGTTGATTTAATTTTAGCATCTTTGCGCAGCACTATTCAGAATCGTAGGGTAAATACTACCGAAACAGGTAGGCTGTTCAGAGCTGAACATAATTGTTCTTACTCGATTGGACATTATGTTCTTAATAAGTTTATTTTCTTGGTTGTCTCTATACTGTAAAATTGGCCGGACAGACAGAGCGGAAAAACCCTGCTAAAATCACTAAATCTCAAATAGTAAGGTCGGATTAACTCAGATAAGCTTGATTTTTTTTGTATACAGACTCCTTTTTTTGTTTTCCATCAAATATCCTCATTTGATGGAAAACAAAATATCAAAAATGACTTTTTTCTAATGGATCCGTCTTTGAGATATTAGGCTTTAAACTTTGGTTTATGTGCCATTTTATGGGAGAATTAGTACTTGAAGTCTGTTTTTTTCAAATTGAAATATCCCCAGCACCTTTTGGACTCCACTGTTAATAACTTTGTGAACTCTAGGGCCGCTGACCAGTCTTTGCTAGATTCCAAAGCTTCGACTGAAAATACCACCCGGGTCGTTATACCCTTTAAAGACCAGGAGTCTGCTAACATTGTAAAGACGAAGAGGTGGAGAATAAGTTCTACGCATGCGCTAGAAAGCCAAAGGGATTGGAATCTGGTCAGAGTGGAGCGTTACGTTTCGGTTTGTCCCATCGATTTCTCTGGATTATTTCTGCGTAAATGTTGCTGAAGATGCTTAAAATATTCCTCGGCATTATCCTATTATCATTCAAAAGGCCGGTCGATGCTTAGGATGCTTTAAATAGCGGCTACATGGTCGAAAAATACGCTTCTCGTCCTTCTAGTATGGCCAGAGAAGAAGTCCTTCGTAGCAAACATGGCGGCCATTGTTATGTTATAACAGCACCATTGAGAGATTGTTTGTTGACATCGACGTAAACTACAATATATAAAAGCGAAAAGGTGAGTTAATTTGCTTTATTTATCTTTTTAAACTGCATTGTTGTCCATTCGGAGTCGGTCATTGCCGAGGCATTTAGTTTTAAATTTGCTCAAATCGTTCACCTAACAAATTAAACCATGAATGCATAGCTCGCAGATCATGGTACCAAGGGCTGAACCGGTGATTTAAAAACAGAAATGTATAGTTCAAGTCTCTATTTCTCACGTTACCTCCAAACCAAATTCAGAAAAAATCGCCTTTGCCCCCAACTTTTGTATGGAATAGCTTTGGGTCAGTTAGCGACGAACAGGTTGTAGTTGGGAAATTAGTGGTTTCAGTGTCATATGTTTCTGTGATGGCCTGTAAATATTATTTTTTAGTTTAACTATGTTGGCAGTCTCTTGACAAACTACGATCGGGACAATCAGTCATTCGGTGAAATTGTAGATTTACTTCGTATAAGCACGTACAATTATAGCAACTCTATAACAACTATTTCAGTTGCTGTTCAGAAACCAGTATTTGAACCGGTCTAAATTGTCCATGATTACAAACACATATATTCTAGAATTGGTTCTAAGCGCTATTAATTGTGTCAAAATTGCCTTTGCGAATAAAAGTGATGATTGTACTAATTTCTTATGCTTCTGTCAAAGTTAATTTGCATATTTTTTGACCATGATCTCTGCCAATCTGGCTACACGGACTGTGTATTGTTCATGAGTTGCGTCACAAAGCCTCTTTTGTTTACTAGAACGAATCACGATGAAATAACTGAACACAACAATGATGTCCTCTGGGAATGGTTCTTACACGGGGTAAACCCGCAAATCTGGCTGCACATTTTGTTTACAATTTGTATTCAATATCCTAGTTCTTTCCTCCTCTAATTTAGCTGACCACATTTTATCACAAAAATAATTTAGATTCTTATGTTTGTTTGTGTGTATCTTTATGCTGCAGACAAAATAATGAAACAGTTTTTATAAATATATTTTTTCTACTTTACAGCTGTCTTCTGTCCTCCAGTCTCCTTCTCTAATGAAGTTGCTTGCCGTAGATGGCTCTTTGAATGGTCGACTTGAATTTTAGCTTTTTCTTTCCAGGAAGCTAAATTGCATATAATAATTTGCGCGATAACGAAATTTCAAACTTATCTAATCTCATAATAATTGGGCTCGTTGTATTTAACCTTCGTTTTAAGAGTTTGTAATTAAAAACTTATGAATAACAAGATAGTGTGTTTATCTCTTCTGGTGATTGAAATCTTCATAAACCTGACAACGCGGCGCACACTCCGAATTAGGTGCACTGTTTCCCTACTGCTGGATATAAAGTACGAGGAGAAAAATCCCGCGAAAGCGGACAGCGTTCGCGTCATTTCGTCGCCCGCAAACGAAAAACATTTCAGCGGTTTCTCGTTTTACGAGCCAGCGATTTGTTCGGTGACCAGCGACCCAAGCGCATACCAAGTACCGAATCTCCACATGCTGTAAAGACGCAGTTAAAAGATCTTAGCGTCAAACTCCAAACTAATATCCAACCGGTGTTTACGAGCCGGAAGATTGCCCAGGAGCTCCCGACAGGCGAACCAAAGCCTCAGCTTGTTGATCAACAATGCGTTGTTTACCATTTCAAGTGTGACCAGTGCGATGCTGGTTATGTCGGATATACCCGTGGACATCTTTTCGTACGCGTGGAGGGACATAAAAACAAGACTTCGTCAGTGCGCAAACACTTTGATAACAGACATGCAGGCACGGTTCCGGATGACTTTCACAATTGTTTTCGGGTGTTAAAGAAATGCCAGAATAAGTTTGATTGTTTAGTTTACGAAATGTTGCTCATTAAGCAATTAAGACCGTGCTTAAATGTACAATCAGACTCAATTCGCGCCAAAGTATTGTCTAATCTATGCAAATTAGTGACTTTGGGCTCTTATACCCCATTCACACTGCTGCTTAAACTAGTTTAAAGGTGGTTTAATTAAACTGGTTTAAATCCTTATCTCCAAGAGGAGACTGTTCCAAGGACAATCTGAATAGACTGTACTGTACATGTTACCAAGTGATCATTTAGCTAGTAAGAGTTTATCGCAGTAAGAAACTTGTCATGTTATCAGGCGAAGAAAAACCTTGTTTAACTTAACATTGTTTTGGTGTGAATGGGGCATTAGATACTCTTGAACTCGCATATTTAATTCAGTTTCCCTTGACAATGGCGGTAAGATGTCGCCGATACGTCGGACTCTTATGTCGTTAGTTTTCGCATGTATAAATTAGTACTTTGATCAGGAATTATGCAAACTTTGGTCGACCATATCTAAAAGTCATATTCTTCACATTTCTTTAAAAATTGAAATTAAGCTTTTGGTCACAGAAACTCTTTGTATACGGAATTTTGAGCTTATATTTTGAAATATGGCGAAGTTAGACATTTTATTTTTGGTACTTTCCGCTCTGTCGGCCGGACATATCTGACAATTGGTAGGATATTTCGTGATTTTGATCGGACGATGTCCGATATCCGGCAGTACTTTCCAGCTCTGCACCGTTTACACGAGCAATTTTTGCTTGACAAAATAATAAATATTAGTATAAACCAACTAATGGTCTATTACAAATCCTGCATTCTGATTGGCTGAGCTACTAATGGTCTATTAGTGATAGACCGTGCCTGGCAAAACCACCACCTTTCTTTGCAAGAAAACTTGACTTTTTCAACATAAAAGTAATGGAATTCATTGCCAAAACCGACCAACTAGTTGGTTTATACTAAAACAATTAGACCTCTCGTCCTTATGTGCTATGATATCAATAGACCATTCGGCCTTCGGCCTCATGGTCTATTCATCATAACACATTCGGCCTTGAGGTCTAAATGTTAACTAAACATTTTTACTTTACAGACAAAGTACCATCTCTGATATCACTGATGACGGGGAAGACTTAAAGGTAAAAATAAATGCACCGTCGACGATTAAGGGTCTGGTGACATGAGGCGAGAAATCTCAGGGGTAGGGACGAAACTGTCTCTGTTTCACATGAAAAAATATTGCATCGAGATATATCGGTGTTGTGGCTAGAACGCGTGCGCCACGCACGCGCACAAGCAATAAAGTTGTCCATTCTCTTACCCAGAGCTCCCCGGCTCATCGTAACCTCGCGGGGGAGGCTCTGGTGACAGCCACTGACGCATGCGCGAGATTTGATACAGAGCCGTTGAGAGAAAGATCTTTCTGCGCATGCACCAACGTTCAAAACCAGCCAATCAGCAAAGGTCTTCAAATGAATGTCACCAGAGCCTCCCCTGCGAGCAGACGAGCCGGGGAGCTCTGGGGTACGAGAATGTAAAGTTGTCCTAAACTCGGGGTAGACCATTCACATGGAGCTGATGGTGACCGACACAACTTTACCACCAGTTGTCTCGGTCGCATGTGAACGGTTCGATTTATATTCTAATTCGCTCACCCGCTCAATACGTAACTACTTATTAGAAGTGTGTCCACACAAGACGCGTGCACTCTTTATTCACACTATTATTCACACTATTAATCGTTCACATTGTAATGAATATAATAATTATAATTGTAGTATTTGACATTGATATTCTTACTGGAATAAAGGTAATATTCATTGTATATGTTAAACTCTTCCAATCATTGGGTATTTAATTTAGAGTGTTTAAAGCGACGAGTTGGACGCGAATGAATTACGCATGCAAACTGTAATGCTTATATATTAGCGTCTAGCTAATCAACCGAAACCATGTGTAAACAAACATGCATACCCTACACGCTAATAAGGCGGTATACTTAACCCATGATAAATACATTTCATCACAGAGAGATTGTATAGAAACTTGACAACTCGGGGGACCGAGATATCCCCCCCCCCCCACCCCCGAGATATCTCACCTCATGTGAACAGGCTCTCTGACGTTAAAGATTTCGAAAAAAGTCAACCATAAATTCACTGACTTGTATTTCCCTGTTCTAGGAGAAACACAAAGACAAGCACCAAAGCGCAGCTGAAGTGGAATTACTGAGTGAGTGGAACACTGTTATATTATGTAAAACTAACTCTCTAATTATTATTATTTCTCAATACTACACTCCCTCTCTAAGAGGCTTATTTGTAGAGGGTCATACAGTTAGAGTTGTTCTAACAGGCTCCTGAAGGCCGTGGGACTTCCTTCGGCCCGTTTGAAAACCACTTCAGGCAAATTGTCCCAATCTTTAATTGATATTGGACAAAAAGATAAACTATGAGCCACAGTTTAACTTGACGCAGGTAAGAGGGAGTGAGATTTCGTGTGCCTCGAGTGTCGTACTGGCCGCTGTAGGATGCCCTCGCCAGGCGTGATAGCCACCTGATTCAACAGGCTTGCCTGAACATCTACATATTTTCAAAATACCAGCGCTAAAATATTTCCCCTGGATTTGAGGATTCGAGAAAAACATCTGTACATATGTCTTCATTTGTTATTTTATTTATTTGTTTGTATTCTTACCATGTTTCTGTCCTGTGACTCCTCACGCCCATGTTACCCCTGGTACAGGGAATTAAGCCCTGGCCAAACGAAACGCAAGTTCACGCAAGTCGACACAAGTTTCGCTACTTGCGTCGACTTGCGCTCGTTTGGCCACCAACTTGCGATGACTTGCGATGACTTGTGTTGACTTGCGTCCACTTTGAACATGTTCAAATTTTCTCGCAACTTGCGACAACTTGCGTCTCGTTTGGCCACCACACCGCAAGTGTACGCAAGTTGATGCAAGTTTCCAATTTTCTTCGTTTTCCAAATTAACAAAGTACTATGACCAAAAAAAGTCACGAAAATGTTGCACTTATATTTCTTGCTGTTATTTACAAGAAACTGGGTGAGATTTCTTTATTTTTCTTGCCTTTTTTACCAAGAAAAACACTAGCTTGAGCGCGCGCTAGTGTTCGAAAGTGGCGTGATTAATCGTCATTAGCGCGCGCAAAGCACCAAAACAGTCAACTTGCATCAAAACTTGCATCTCGTTTGGCCACCTCAACGCAAGTGAGCGCAAGTCTGTGCAAGTCACAACTTGCATCGACTTGCGTGAACTTGCGTTTCGTTTGGCCAGGGCTTTAGTCTGCGTAGCGGCTCAAAAAGGGCAGGGCTCCCACTCCCCCTGAAAAGTCAGGGAAATCTGAAAAATCTTCAAGGTCAGGGAATTATCAGGGAATTTTGAAAAAGGTCAGCTCAAAGTCAGGGAAATTTAGCTCAAAGTCAGGGAAATTTACTTTTCAGCCGCTATGAAACGATTCAAATTGTTTTGTCTGTCATAAATTTTAAACAAAATATGTTAAATTCAGTTTTCTGTAAAGTATAATTCATGTTTGTTGTATTTTTGAGGCAGCAGTAGCAAAAGACACTGTTATTAAAAATTCTACATGAAATTGACATTTCTTCTTCTTCGATTTTAAGTAAAATCCTTTATGCAGATGTCAGGGAAAATTGCCTTTGGTCAGTGAAAAGTCAGGGAATTTTGCTTTCATGATAGAGTGGGAACCCTGAAGGGAAGGGGAGGGAGTCGGGGCGAGCGAAAACCGGAAATAGCGCGGGCCGCAAGGAGTTCTGGAAATAGCGGCCCGCGCTATTTCCGGTTTTCGCTCGCCCCGACTCCCTCCCCTTCCCTTTTAGAGCCGCTACGCAGGCTACAGGGAATCTACTCTGAAATTGAAGCTTCTGTAGGACTACCCACCCTGGAATGCCAGAGGTATTCAAAGACGCCCATTCAGTACTCGTTTATTGTCTCTTTAGAGTGGTGTAAATCGTGCACTAAGGGCCACAGAGGAGTGAAGATCAAGAACACAACCACATCATGGAGAGATGGTTTGGCTTTCTGCGCTATTTTACACCACTTTCATCCCGATCTCATGTGAGTGAAAACTTTTAACAACAGCAACAACAACAATAACACAACAGCAGCAGCAGATGTAACAACAACAGCAACAACAACAACAATAACAGCAGCAACAGCAATAGCAGCAAGAACAACAACAGCAACAACAGCAACAACAACAACAACAAAAACAACAACAACAGCAACAACAACAACAACAGCAACAACAACAACAACAGCAACAACAACAACAACAGCATTAACAATAACAACAACAATAACAACAACAGCAGCAGCAGATGTAATAACAATTGCAACAACAACAACAATAACAGCAGCAACAGCAATAGCAGCAAGAACAGCAGCAGCAGCAACAACAACAGCAGCAACAGCAGCAGCAACAACAGCAGCAACAACAAAACAACAGCAACATCAACAACAATAATAACATCAAAAACAACAACAGCAATAACAGCAGCAACAACAGCAGCAACAACAACGACGACAACAACAACAGCAGCAAAACAACAACAGCAATAACAAAAGCAGCAACAACAGCAATAACAACAACATAGCAACAACAACAACAACAGCGTCTGTAATGTAATAGATGCACAGACGACGTCATAGCATGTCATGAACAGTCACCCCACTCTACTGCGTCTCGTGGCGTACTTTGTTATTGATGTCACGCTATGGTGTCATCTATCATATGTAAGGGCTGGTTTACACACGATCTCAAGCGCAGACGTAAGCGCAAGGAAATCGAGACGTTGCGTCCCCTTGTGCTTGCGTCTAGTGTAAATCGAACGAACTAGTTATGTTGATTAAGCTTGAGCGCTTGCGTCTGTCTGTAAACAAGTACAGACGCACACAAAAAAGAGATCTGTTTGTTAAATTCAACATGTTTGTGGTTTTTGTGCAGAGACTTCTCCTCTCTGGACTCGTCGAATATCAAAGAAAACAACAAAAAGGTGAGTAGATAGAAAATCAGATTTGTAGTTTTTTAAAGAATTATTGGTTGTACTTGCGGTACGCTTTGAAAGCACTGCACTCGACTACCCTGAGGGCTGAGGGTAGGTAAAATGTTACGCGACAAGTTTTGTGTTTGATGAAAAACGAGCAACAAAGCCAGTGTTTGGGGCTCAAAGTAGACCCGCGCTCTACTACGCGCAACAAGTTTTTACAATTTGCAACAAATGTTTTTTGTTTCGTGACAAGTTGTGGCGCGAGATGAAAACGCGCAACATCGATCAGCAACTTGCAAAGCAACAATGTTGCGCAACAAATTGAGGGATTTCATGCCTCGCATTTGTTGCGAGGTGACGAACCGGGGGGATGTTACATGGCCGCACGAAGGTACGAATTTTATTTCCGGGTGTTGAAACTTTTACAACAATAATTTTCTAGCGGCTTAACTGTGGCTTGATGTAAAGCGGTCTTATTTATTTCCTCCAGGCTTTTGACGAGTTTGAGAAACTTGGGATCCCTCGCCTTCTTGATCCAATGACAATGGCTATCACATCCATCCCCGACAAGCTATCTGTCATGACTTACTTGTTCCAAATAAAGACTCACTTCACCAAACCCAGACCGCCGTCTATCAAAGAGACATCAAAGTTTTCAATGTTTAGATCAAAACGGATTCCTTCACAAACAGAAGAGCCGTACCCTACCGGAAATGATGTCAGTAACAGTGACATCAGTAAGGAGTTTGAGACACATGCGCCGAGGCTGAGCGCGTTCAGTAAACCGGAAGTACGTAAGAAAGACTTGGATAGCAAGGCTAGTGCTAAGCCGGATGTTAGTGCAAAACCGCCCAGCAAAGAAAACAGTGCTAAGAGCTTTAATCCGTTTGACGACGAGGAGGCAACTGTTTCGTCGCTAACGGCGAAGGTTGATGGTCGTAAAATATACGGGTCGTCGAGTGAGTCTGCTAAAGGGACATCTGTAGGACAAACTACCAGCGCAAAAGAGAGCGCTAAAATCCCTGCGGCTAAAAAAGAGTACAATCCATTTGATGATAGCGATGACGAACCGCAAACGAACCCACTCGCGGATATTATATCCGAGACTAAAAAATCTCAAGCGTATAACCCTTTCCTTGACGATGACGATGATGAATCGCAGGACACATCCGCCTCGCGCTCACCACAGGGAATAACACTCCAGATAAAAACCGAGGCTGAGAGTACTGTGAACACTAAAACTGCGGCTTCTAGAACCGGTTACAATCCGTTTGAAGAAGATGATGAAGAAGCTGGTAGTCCGAAAAGTCCGCTAAGTGATAGTGTACGATTTGAAACGTTTGGGGCTGCGGCAAAACCGAAGGGTAACGCCGCAAATTCGGATAGGACAGCGAATGTCGCGAAAGGTGAAAATAAGGATAAGAAGTATTACAACCCTTTCGATGATGAAGAAGAGGAAATTGTAGATGAAAGTAGAAAGAGTGCTGTTGCGGGCTCAAAGAAACCGTCAGATGCGAATTTTCGCAGGACTAAGTTGACGGCCAGTGGACGGAGGGTGAAATTACCGGCGCCAAAACCACGCGGTCAGCCTTATAGATCTAGACAAGTGAGTCCACCTGGCAGAAAGGCGGAAGAACCGCCAGGAGGGAAGGTCGATAAAAAGGAGGAGACTTCACAAGCAGCTGAGACCAAGACGAGGAAGGACGTTGCATTGACGACAGCTGAAAAGGTTGCACCTGTTGCATCGACTACTGACAAGGCAAGTTTGGTAATACACTGTAAGCAAGAGTTCATGACTAAGAGTCGAATCTTGTATAAGTATTGTTCCTGTCGGCATCAGAAACGTGTCTATTTTTAGTAACGTTTTTTCATTGTTTTCTGTGTGTTTCTTTGATTGGTTAGTTTACGCTAGTCGAAGGCTGAAAATAGAACTACCAGCTGTTGTTGCATTGTACTCGTGTTTCTTGGAGGTGTTTATATTACGTATAGCAGTGCTCTGTACGTTAGTTAACTGGAATTAGTAGAAACTCACTCGCATACTATCACGAATCCTGCAATCTGATTGGCTCCGCTACTCACTATCTATCACGTAATACATAGTAAGTAGTGAAAACGCTAGCGCAAAACTTTCTAAAACCATGAAAGTAAATATGTTTTAGCAACAACTCGAAGGTAGTATGCTAGTGGGTTTCTACTAAAACAAATAGACTACGCGTTCTCGTTTTCTATGAGTCAAATAGTCAACTCGACGCTACGCGCCTCGTTAACTAACTATTGACTCATAGAAACCTTGAGCTCGTAGTCTAATTATTAAGTGGTTCTCTCGCCGCCCCCTAAATAGCGCGCGCAAACGAAAAGTTCTAGCTACACCCTTGCAATGATAGCTCATTGTTGTATTAAAAGTGTTCTCTTTCTCACAGCCCGAAGAAGTCAGGGGCACCAAGGCTACGGATTCTCTGAAAACAGAAACACAACCTCAGCAAACAGAAGACGATGACAACCCCTGGGTGATGAGATTACCAGCCAAGGAATCACCCGTAAGTGGGAGACCATTTAGGTTAAAGATCCTCAGTGAGCCGCCAGTTTGTCAGCCTTGCAGCACAGGGGCGGATCCAGGAATTTCAGAAAGGGGGGGGGGGGGGGGGGGGGGGGGGACAGTGAAAACGTGGGACGAATATTTTCAAATTTCCTCCAGCAAAATGAGCAAATACAGTAAATGACCTTCACAATTGTTTTCGGGTGTTAAAGAAATGCCAGAATAAGTTTGATTGTTTAGTTTACGAAATGTTGCTCATTAAGCAATTAAGACCGTGCTTAAATGTACAATCAGACTCAATTCGCGCCAAAGTATTTGTCTAATCTATGCAAATTAAGGACGATTTGATACTCTTGAACTCGCATATTTAATTCAGTTTCCCTTGACAATGGCGGTAAGATGTCGCCGAAACGTCGGACTCTGATGTCGTTAGTTTTCGCATGTATATGTAATACAGTAAATGTATGAGAAAATCTCCCGAGAAAGGAGGGGCCGCGGCCGGCGCTCAAGCCAAACATTCCATACTGATGACGTATTGGATCCAGATCTTGGAAAAGTACGAATTACGCGGCCAGTTGACATTTTTATGGGACGGAAAGCACTTAATAGTGAGGAATTCAAATAAGATGAATACAGATGCGATTCATTAATGAACCAGCAATAAGTCTTGATTCTCGCCCACAACAGACTCGACGACCCAGAGAACTTGTAGCCAAGAATTCCCCATCTCGCCCTGCTCCGCCTAAAGCGACTGCCATACCTACATTAGACGAGTGGAGGAAAGGGAAAGGTAGTGATGCGACAAGTAGCGGTAGTCCGAGCAAAACGGCGGACACAGGTAAGCTACAGTAAAAAACCGCTTGTAAGAACCTTTGGATTTATAGAGTCTATCAACCTCATCCCCAAGGGTCTTCTGGGTAATTTTCAAGATGGCAGGTCACTCGGAAGAAGACCCTGGCAAAGGCTGGGGTCTTTCCACAGGGAGACCGCCTAAGAAAACAGTTAAAATCCGATATGGCTGGCGGACAGCTGGGAAAATGACCAGATTTAAGACAAGTCATTAAGATAAATTTTAGCACCGATTTCCGCCCTCTCTTCTCGGCTATCGGATTTTGAGTGTTTTGAATGGATTTTGAACGTCCTAAGCTTAAGGACTCGCCAGTAAAATAAACCCTCTGCTCGCAAGGTAGCTCATAACCATTATTTATTTATTTTTCTCTGAAGTGAGAAGTACAGAGCGTCTAAATGCGAGGCCGTCAAGTCCGTCGCCCAAACGTCACCAAGCCAAACGGCCAGCCCCACCCCGACCTGCCCCTAGACCGGACATTATTGCAAAAACAGATACCAAACCCAGCAATGAAGATTCCAACAACACCGAGAGTGAAAAACAGGAGCCTGCACTGAAGGTATACTTACTGGATTTGGTACATGAGTACTTAAAGGGGGGTTTGTTAAATCACAAATCTATAGTGTTTTTATCTATTATCAAGAGGATGGAATTGGATTGCGATTTCAATTATTTGCTTGTCAGGTAAGCTTCTCAGAGTGCTCCTTTAAAGGAATTAGTATAAATCAACAGGAGGTCTATACCAATCCTGCATTTCTATTGGCTACGCTACTATTGGTTTATTAGGCCTGGGCTAAATACCCGCTACTGTCGTGTCGAATTCAATTTTATGAATTAAGTTCGACTGTAACACGGCAATAGCGCGACGTTTAGACCCATCGTAACGATTCGACTTTGGCAGACTCCCCTGGCCTCAGGGCTGCTTTCTCAAGCATGAACAATTGTAGAATTTGCTTACTTCAATATGCACACGCCTATTTCCATAGGAGGAGGATCACGCTTTGAACGCGGACGAGACGAAGCCGGAAGAAGTCCCTGCGACGGAGGCGGCACCGGAAGAGAACGCGCCAAAGCCTGAAGGGCAGGAAGACATCAAGGCTCTTGCTCGACAGGTTCTTATGGAGGCTCGTAAGAAAGCAGGGGCCAACACTGCGCTACCCCGCGAACGAGTCGCCGAGATTTCCGCCAAGGGGGGAGCTCTCCTCCGCCCGAGAGGGAGGTAGAAGGTAGACCGGTGCCAGCGCCTCGACCTGATAAACCCCCTGAGTTGCCGCCCAAGAAAGGCAAGGTTGAAAAGGAGAAAGAGCAGAGTGGGGAAGGACGGCAAGGTCGCCCGGCGAAGCCGTCAGTTCCGAGCCATGATTCCCTGAAGAAAAAACTCCAGGTATTGCTTATAGAGTGACACGTAGTAGTGGTACGTAGTACGTAGTAGTGGCACGTAGTACGTAGTAGTGGTACGTAGTACCTAGTAGTGGCACGTAGTACGTAGTAGTGGTACGTAGTACGTAGTAGTGGCACGTAGTACGTAGTAGTGGCCGTAGTAGTAGTAGTTGCTTCTACCCTCGAAGAACATTTCTCGCAAAAGAGTGACAAAGTTGTACATTTTACCCATGAAAAACGTTTCTCAAAGCAAAAGTCCAATTAGCGACCATTTGCCTCTAAACATCTCACGACATGGGCCGTTTTTCCGCGAATATTTGACCATCAAGATCCCGCGAAATTTGCCCTTTTTTCCGCGACCTGTCGGAAGCCCTGCTAGTGGAATGGTTTGAGTATTTACCAATCATGGTCGAATATATCTAAGGGTTGGGTACAACGCACCCAAAATATCCCTGAGTAGTGTTCAAATCCCATGGCAAATGGACTTTTCTTAAATTAAGTTCCAACAGTTCGACTCCTATGCAAGGGAAAACAGATTTTTCAAAGTTCAATTCCCACGAGCGTGATTCTGCGGGAATTTCCTGTGAAGAAGGCTAATAAGGAGCAACTCTCGCAATCATTAGCAATACGAAGGCGGATTGGATTTCCTGTGGTAAATGCATCCACAGGAAGACCATAAGTATATGTGGCTAACTAAGGAGGAGGCTAACTAAGGCGGTGATTACATGATACTAGTACGAACTCAGAGCGATCTCAGTTCGTATCGGCTTTCTTTACATGCGTTTACATGATGCAGGTCTGAAAAAAGTCCTGACCGGCACGAGTTCATTCCGGTTGCTGACCCAACACGAATAACTTTCGAGTCCGTACCGGTCTCACGTAAACACGATCAAAAAGGTGGTGATTACATGAGACCGGTATGAACTCAGATCCGGCTCTGAGTTCGTACCGGTCCCATGTAATCACCGCCTAATCAGGAGCTTAGTAGCATTAGATACCCAATACCCCTGCCGTTTTACCCGCAGGCGGAAGCTGATCGGCAAGAAAAGCTGACATCACGAACTCGGACTAACCTGGAAGCGAGGAGGAAAAAAGATGATGCGAAAGCTGGATGGTAAGCTGATTGGTCATTGTCTGCAGCGTTTCCACTCTTATCTTTTTAGTCCAAATCCATCAAAACGCGCGCCTTGATTCGCTCGCGCGTGGTCCGAAATCCTACGATGCAGACTCCGTTCACACGAGACAGGTATAATTCTGGCACGGTATACCGTGGCGCGTTCATACGGGACCTGCGGTACTGGACCGATTTTGGCGCGGCTAGGTCCGGCACGGGTCCCGGCGGTGTGAACACTGTTGCAAAACGTGCCAGAATTGTACCAGTACCTTATGAACAGGCGGTACCGCACCAGAATTGTACCGGTCTGGTTTTGTACCGGTCTCGTGTGAACGGGATAGCAGGCAGCGTCCGGATGAGTCACCCGCAACCTCGTCCCCAGGGTCTTGTGGGTAATTTTCAAGATGGCGGTTGGTCGAGCACAAGACCCTGGGGGAGGCTGAGTCACATGACCACTGTTGAGGACATGGGAACGAGGTTGTCCTTTGTTTCGAAACGGTCATGTGACTCCCCCAGGGTCTCCCGAGTCAACCGCCATTTTGAAAAACGACCGAGAAGATCCTGGAGACGAGGTTGAGTCGCCCGCGTGCGGAATGTGTCTCCCGCGCCCTAATTTGTGAGACTTTCTTTTCTGTTTCTGTGGAAACAAACAAAATTATGTATGTTAATGACCGACTTGCGGTCGGTCGAGAACCGTGACCTGAAAATACTGACCTCAAACCTTTGTCTCGGTCAAGAGGAGTCAGTGTTTTAAAGCTCAACGCAGGCGCATTTCGATCTGTCGGCCGCGGGTTTGCTGTGGCGACTTCATCGTTTTCAGATAGCATCGTTTTCACCCGTCCTCACTAGAAAACAGCGTTTTCAAATCGCTCAACTCTGGAGAGCGTTTCGGATTGATCCGTTTCCGGTGATCGTTTTCGGCGTTGTAGTGTGGACGATAGCCGTATCCGGAGCAAAAAGTATCCGTTTTCAATATCCGTTTTCGTTTGAAAACGGAGTAGTGTGGACGGGGTCTTATAGGGATTCGATGAAAACGATCAGGGTGGTAGTGTGGACGGAAGGCCTAACGGATCAAAAAGTAGGTTCTTAGTGATTTTAAACATATTTCAAAAATCGTTTCAGATTGCAATTATTTCAATTTTCTTTTTTTTTCAGAGTGATGAGGAAAAGAAACGGAGAGTTCAACTCAAGGCGAGTAAGCTCGTCAAGAACGCGATTGCGAAAGACGGATCACGAAGCTCCTCGGACACTTCGAACCCTTCTTCTCCAGTCAAGAAAAAGGCCGAGGTAGAAGAAACAAAACCGATAGAAAATGGAACTGAGAAAGAAACTGAGAAGGAAAGCGGAGATTCTGGAAAACATAAAATGGAACGCAGACCGTTGAAATTAAAACTTGGGAAAGAAAAAGATCGTGACAGCACTGGTGATACTGTGAACACTGATGCGACTTCTGAGAAAACCGAGAACCATGAATTCGAAGAGAGCGAGAAATTAAAGCGGATTCGCGCTGTTTTAAACGACGGGAAAAACTCAAGAGAAGAATGAGGAAGTCACATCACAAGATAATTTGGAAAGTTCTGAGAAATTCGGTTCCAAGAACATTGAGGGTTCCGAGAAATCTTTTAAGGGTTCTAAGAATTCACTCGGCTCAGACTCAGATACTCCGAAGTCTCCTACTAGGCATAAAAGACTGTCGAAGAAAAGGCGAGAATCTGCGAGCTCCAATTCCGAGAATGAAACTCCTGGGTCTCCTTCTGCGAAATCGGAGCCCTTGAGTATTCCAAGAATCGAAAAAGTGGACTCTTTTAACGAGGGCGGCAGTGGCACAGGGAGCCCGTCAGAGAGAATGAAAGGCGGGAAAATGGGGCATCGCGAGGCTGCGCAGAAATACGCTCAGACTAGAAAGATGAAGTTTGATGATTTTCAACTGGCGCCGGTGCCCAAGCCGACTCGCGCACCCCCTCCTCCGCCTAAACCGCCAAGAACGATGGAGTATGAAAAGCAATGCGACGAGGTAAAAACAATGGAATCAGATGTTTTAGAAAAGGAGCAAGAACCGGACTCGCTGGTAAGTTAGCTTGTGTAGGATGGCCATTTAGTCCAACAGCTTCTTAATTTTCAGATTCTTATATGCGGGTTTTTTACTGTACATTAAGACAGGGAAATACGAGGCACAAAATCCCTCACTAATATTTGTTGCCCGTTTTTCGTCGTTGTTGTTCTGATGATCGCACATGCGAGCCCAAGGCGGATGTTGCCTCTTATATGACTTATCAACTTAAATTGTAGGCAAAATGTTGTGCGACAAGTTGTGTGTTTGACAAAAAACAAGCAACAAGCCAAAACTTGAGTCTCAAAGTAGACCCGCGCTCTACTTCGCGCAACACGTTTTTACAACTTGAAACAAATGCTTTTGTGGCGCGAGACGAAAAACACGCAACATCGATGGAAATCTTGCAACGTAACAATGTTGCGCGCCTCGTATTTCCCGGGCTTTATAGAAAGGCATAGACCAAATCGGCTAACGGTGTTTACATCTTGTTGCCACCCAATTCAGATCATGTGATGATTCCCTTGGGTAGTTACAATTGTCCAATTTTTCTCACTTGATCGATTGCACGAGCACATGTGCAGAACTAACAAATTTATCCACCCAAAGGAATCATCACATGACCCGGATTGGGTGGCAACAAGATGTAAACACCGTTAGCCGATATGGTCTATTTGGTTCTTTCACACTGCAGTTTTAGCCTGTGTTTAACTGCTCTCATCCCCTAAAAATATCGGTAAGGGAGACGTGTGCGCTTTGCCCTCCCTTATTAGGGGTAACAAATGGTCCCAAAAAAACTTACATTCGCTCGGCGAATGCTCGAATGCTCGGGTACTAATGTTGGAAGTACTCGCATTGCTCAAACGGATGTGCTCATATGATCGTTTTGATAGAAAATAAATGCTCGAATACTAAAAATTGCTTCACTTCACTTTGATGGCCAAGTCCTGTGAGGCAGCCGCATTTGGTAGGGAACCCTACCGATAGGGTTTCAAAAAGGAGAAGGGAAACCCTAACAGGTAGGGTAACCCTACTACCCAGGGGCACCCTCCCCCATGTGAACAGCCCTTAGTTTTGCTCTCGCTGCACGCAAATCGTTTTCGCAAAATGTTTTGCTCGCTTCTGTCTTCTCGCAGCTTCCGAAACGTCCAATTGCTCGTGCTCACAGGAAACTATGGCAAAACTCGCATGCTCGCGAAGATCATTCGCTACCCCTCTTATTGTGCGACCCCCTGTGTGTGCTGCTCGACTATTCTGCAGGAACTGTGTACTTGTCTAGAACTGATGTGAGTTTGTTTAGAATCCGTTTGACGATGACCTGGAAAGAGAGTTTGAGAAGTCCCTTGATAACGAGCGAATGGTGAGTAAGAGACTGAACGCGCATCAAACCATAACCGGCAGTAAGCTACGTTCGAGTCTGCTCGCAGGGGAGGCTATGGGGACATCCATTTGAGAGCCTTCGCTGATTGGCTCATTTCAATCTCGTCCCAAGAGCCCGCGTATCTTTTAGGCCAGCCAATAGAACGCGAACAAATCATACAGCAAAAGTCTGGATTTTGATACAAATGTTCAGTTGTTGATAAAATTATCGGTCGAAGAAACTTTTTTTGTGCCTCGGCTACAGAATTTGTCGCGCGTAACAATGTTTCTCGCGTGGCTAAATTGGGGAACATGAACGAAATATGTGTCCGGCTACAATGTTGCGCGCTACATGTGTCCACGTACTAACATTATAATAAATTTGCCAGTACACCTTAATTGATTTGGCCAGCAAAAGTCAAATAAAAATCAGTTTCCATCAAGAGGCTGTCTGGCCTTTTTTCCAGCCAAAAGCAAAAGGGGGCAAGGAAAAGGTTCTGATGCACATGCGGCGAACTATACTTTTGATCTTCATTCAAGGAACTGCAAGACACTACAGAATACGTCCGCCAAGAGCTGAGGGCCTTAGAGGAGGAGCAGATAGCACTGGATATGGTGGCCGCCAAATTGGAGCAAGAACTACGGTCTGTCATGAAACATAAAGGTCAGAACTTATCCACGTCGAACGCGAAATTGTTACCAGGGGCCGACATTAACTTTTTTCGAGGGTTTATGTCATTGGCGCCTAAATAAAAACAATCCTTGTCGCCAAATACTACCATTTTCGTTCAACCCTGAAGCTTAACGATTTTTTCGCGTAGGTTTACGTTTGAAACGTGCACGTTTTGTCGAGAAGTAGTCGCGTTTCTCGCACTCTGATTGGCTGAAAAATAACTTTCAAAGCAGCAGCCAATCAGCGAGCGAGAAACGCGACAACTTCTCGACAAAAGGTGCACGTTTGAAACGTAAACCTACGCGAAGAAATCGTCACGTTTTCAGGGTTGAACGAAAATGGTAGTATTGAAGTTTGGTCGCCATAATAGAAATCTAGTCTTAATCTATTTCACCTTAAGTAATGTTGTTGACAGCTAATTTTGAGAAGGTTCATTTTTTAGAAACTTACAAACTGGAAGGTAACTAACCATTCCACTCTATTAGCTATGACTATTATATGACTCCACAGAGCTGTAAATTACTGCCGGTGATCGGACATTGTCTGATCAAAATCCCCAAATGTCCGACCAATTTTCAGACATGTCCGGCAAATTCTCAAGTAGAGACAACAAGAAAACAAATTAAATCGACATATGTCCGATCAAGTTAAGGTTACGGACTACCTTCGGGGTACTTTTTGTTTAAAATGGCATAATTTCAAGAAAAATAGTAATACCTCATTTTAAAGCTTATATCCTGGGCTAAACTATGGTTTATAATTTAATTTAATTTTACAAAACAATTATTTTTATGGAGTTCCCTTTCCGGTGCATCAGTTCAACTTTGTAGAGTTCCAACCTCGCGAATATTTGCTATTTTTGTTCATTGACCCCCATATTAGCTAAGAATTTGTGTTCTAAAAAAACCGTGTCGGGGATTTTGGAAATTCGATCTCCTTTTAAGTTCGATCTCCTTTTAAGTCCTTTTAAGGAAATTCGATCTTCTTTTAAGCCACAAAATTGGCTCCAAAATCGGCTCTTTTAAAAAAAAATCAAAAATCCCCGACATGTTTTTTTAGAACACATCTAAGCCCATGGTAAAATGTTGTTAAAGAACAAAAACGTCGTGAATCCGCGTGCGTGGAGCTCTCGAAACTTGGCCCGATGCGTCGGAAAGGAAACTCCCTAAAAAAATCACTTTTTGTCAAATTAAAGAAATAAACTATTTTCATAGTCAAGGAGAAAAATAAGCTTTAAAATGAGGTATTACTTGTCAAGATGCGACTTCTTGTCGCGAAATTATGGCATTTTAACGAAAAATACCACGAAGGTAGTCCGTAACCTTAAGGACAAATTATTTCCAGCTCTGCTCCATTAACTATGGTGCCATTGCCATTCTATGGCTGTTGTTGCTGTTGTTGTTGTTGTTGTTGTTGTTGTTGTTGTTGTTGTTGTTGTGGTTGTTGTGGTGGTTGTTGTGGTTGCTTTGGTTGTTGTTGTTGTTGTGGTTGTTGTTGTTGTTTTTGTTGCTGTGGTTGTTGTTGTGGTTGTGTTATTGCCATGGTTCTTGACATTTCCATTACTATTAACCTGTGTCCTTCTGTGGCTGTTGTTGTTGTTAGGCTGCCGAGAAGAAGAAGAGAAACTACTTCAGGAATGGTTTATCCTTGTGAATAAGAAGAACGAGCTTGTGCGACGACAGACGGAACTTAGTCTACTGTAAGTTTCATTTTCGGAAAATAAAATAAAAAGCCTGAACTGGGGAGGAGAATAGTGCCAACCTAGTCCCAGGCGTTTTGAGTCCCGAAGATGCCCGAATGTGTACCGAAAAAGTACCGAGTAGGAGTTACGAAGTCGAACCGATCCGAACTTGTTCGGGGGCCTTTTAGGTAGCCGAAGACTTTCCTAAGATGTCCCGAACTTAAGTCATGTTAAGTTGCTGGAGATAAGGAAAAGATGCTTTTTGTGTCAAAGTTGCAGAAAAGTTGCCGAACAACTTGTAGCTGAGCCTGTTTTCAAATGAGTGGGGAAGAAGGGTTATTCGAGGAAGAGGGACCCTACCCTTCCCCACTCCCCTGCGGTGCAATCCCGTTTCACTGATATGCGCCCGTCGCCTCCCCTCTCCGTTTCCCTAGCGCTTGCTCACACATGTTAGATTTAGAAACATCTATTTATATAATATTGCCAGTCAATACGTATGTTGTTCTTAATTGAGATATAAATATTCTAATTCTAGTAGTATTTATTATGTGTATGCTGTTGTTTTTTCAACAGCGAAAAAGAAGATGATCTCGAAAGGAGATATGAAGTTTTAAACAGAGAACTAAGGCCGTTATTGGCCAAAGAAGGTACTCATTGATGCTCCTTACTTATAATCTCATTTCTAATCTAAGATTCCATCCCACGTCTCTGCAAAGAAACAGAATGCACTTTTAACAACGCATTTTTAAAATCGTTTTCTTTTTTTCGATCTGCATTTCAAATCATTCTCAGTCAAAGTCAACATCCGTGCAGTTTCCATGGATACCTCTGTCGGTCACAAATACTCAAAGTGCTCAGTCGAGTAAAAAAAGGTTTAAAGGGGGTTCAATAGAGGAGTTTAGTCTTACATGTGTTAAGAAACGGGTTCTGACTTCATGATGTAATCGGTTTCAAGTCCATATCTGTTTCTAGTCGTTTATTTCTACAAGTACTTTTTATACATTTTTGTACGGTTTTTAAGGCCAGAAGGGGGAAAAATAGCCGTATTCACACTAGAGACGGAAAACTCGCCTGAGACGAGTTTCTCGTCAGAAAAAATTCCTGCCTTATGTCAATTCTACTCGGAAACACTCGCTTGTTATCTGTCTAAACGTTCTCCTTCAAAAAGTTTTTTTCGCGTGATCACAGAAGAACAGGGAACCATATTCAAGGCGAGAAACTCTCGTCTCAGACGGGAAACTCGTCTCTAGTGTGAATTCAGCTACGTACCTTGAAAACCTGGAAAGTCATGGTTTAGAGATGCCCTTTTCCAGGCCTGGAAAGTCATGGAAATTTTACAAAAACCTATCAAAGTCATTTTAAAAAGTCATGGAAATATTTTCTTGAAGAATGAATTTGCAAGATGTTGAGTGTGTATATTGTAAAATTAAAATAAAGGAACCTGAATAAAAACTATCAATGTGTATCTTTCAAACAGAGGATACTCATAAAATCCGCATTTTTCATTATGAAAGGTCATTAATTTTTTTCAAACATCCTTGAGAAAGTCTTTCAAAGTCCTGGAATTACTTCGCTCGCGAAGAGGAGAGATCCTGGGGTATTGTGAACCACCTCGCACTGGTTTGCCGTTGAATTAATAAATAATCGCATTTGATTGGATAGTGAATTACTCATGAATTGATTTCAGTAAAAACCGCTCTAAGGAGCAAGCTAGCATGGTCTAAGCGATCGCTATAAATTGGAAGACCTAAATTTAACCCGCTTTTTAATGATGTTAGATTTCGAGAAGACTAATGAAGAAAAGGCACGCGAAACAGAGCTGTTAGATGAACTGGTGATGCTCGTCAACAAGCGAGATCAGCTGGTACAACTAGAGGATTCGCAAGTACAACAGTAAGTCCAGGGTGAAATAATCAAATAAATATCAAAACAAAGAGCCTGTTTCTCGAAACATACCAGAATTCTTGCTGCCGAAAAGTTTGTTTTTCAATTTTAATAGATAGACCCATATCACATTAATATGGCTTAATGATATCTTACAGTTATCAGAAAACGATGCCCAGTATCCAATTTAGCACATCCGTATTTAGGAAAACTGCAAAGTTTGGTGAAGATTTGTTGAATGCTGACCGAGATATAATTTTTCTAAATGATGAATTCATATCTAAGTAGAAAATTTTAATTATATTTGCGATGTTTAATTTGAATTTTTGTACTGATGTTGCTTATTTTGTTTTTCTATCGCAGAGCTGAACGTGACGAAGAACATGTGCGTAGGGTGATGAATACGGTACAGTTCTCACGTGGAAAAACAGATTGTGTTCTACAATAACGTCATAGAAAATAACACGTCATCTACACCAAGAACATGCTATTATGTCATAGAACAGTCCAACCTAACAGTACTTCCTTTATTCCGTCAATGAAACGTTTTAGACCGACGGCGGATTTCGAAACCAGCCTTTTCGTAACATTTTTTTTTTTTTTGCGACTTGTCGTTTCCCGCCACACAAACATTTTGAGCCAATCAGATTCTTGCCCTATTTTGTTTAGTGCAGTCGCCTGGCTTCCCTTGTAACGATTGGAAGGGAAACCAGTCAAATGTCGACACCGTAGAGACGGAAGCCAGGCAGCTGCATTAGGCGAAACAGAACAGGAATGTGATTGGCTCAGAAGGTGTGATCGGCGGAACAGCAAAACGTTCAAATTATACCTGCTGTTGGACGATTTTGTCGTCCGTAACTTTTTCTAATAGATGTTCCGCGTACATAACTCTATCACGCTTGTTTGGGTGAAATGTTTATACTTACGACGATAAAAAGTCACCGTTATGTGGCCAACCAGTTCAACATTTGATATGTTTTGATTCAATTTTCTTATAGATGTTCCGGGTACATAATTCTATCACTCTTGTTTGGATGAAATGTTTATACTTTCCGACGATAAAAAGTCACCGTTATGGGACTAACCAGTTCAACATTTTATATGCTTTGATTCAATTTCAACTTCATTCAACATTTGTTGAACGTCCCTCGTTGTTGAATGAGGGTGAGAAACCTTGAATTGGTTTGGCTTCAATCAAATATGGAATTCTAGCGTGGCCCCAGCCTTTTACAAACTTATCGCGTGGCAAAAGCTTGGCCACGTTCACTCCAGTGTTGCATTTTTGCTCTAAGTCCATGTTTTTCTTGGGTCACTGTTTACTCCAAATTTTAAAGCTATAAGTGATACTCATGCTCAATAACCCAGCACCTCAGCGGGAGCCGAGCATAGGTGACCCCCCTTAAAGAAAAATGCGAATTTCTTCACATTCGAATGGCCCAAAAAGTTATGAGAAATAGCTCAGATGTTTATATTTTGTGTTAATTTACTTGATATTTAGTGTTTGAGAGGAGAGAATCTGAATGAACTTGATAGGCAAATTTAAAAACCAAATAAAGCGTATGCCCTGGAGCTAGAAATTGAGACGGAAAAAATGCATATATCTGTGGTCGAGGCATAACATTATCGAACATTACGTATCAATATTAAATCAACCAGCTGGAACAAAAAGCCTCTGCAATGACGTTAATTTAGAGTTTAAGGTGCACAATTCTTTTATCTTCATGCAGTTTGCGTCATGGAAGGAAAAATAGGGTTATTTTTTGTGGCTTCTGGACGTCAGTAGGATCTTTCATTTCTTTACAACAAGGCACTGCTGTGGCCATAAACGGAAAACATGTATTTTTACGAAAACAGTAGCGTTAAAGAAATGATACGTATTTCTTCCCCATTTTTTCACCATTTTCTAAGGATTCCGTTGCTAGAAGATCTGCATAAAATGGTGTTATTATTGATATGAAAACAAAATAACTTCATAATATAATAAGAGGGAGATTGAGACAATAGTTGGGAAACTAAAAACAAAATATTGCGTTTAGCGTTTTGTTTCGTATTTCGTGAAATGTTTGCCGAATGCAATTACCGTTGACTTTTGGCTGCCATAACTACAAAGCTATTTATGAATTAGATGCAAAGTAGTACGGTTGTTTCGTGTTGGTAATTTAAAAACATATTTTAATTGCAGGTTTTTTTTGCTCCGCCAGACAGATCATCTTGGCCAATCAGGTCCTTTAGATGTAACCTGTTTCGTCTAGTGCAGTCAACTGGGTTTTGTCGCGACAGAAAGCCAGTTCACTGCACTAGGCGAAACAAGGCAACAGCCTGATTGATTGGCTTAGATTTGAATAGAACCCGAATCGAAAACGACGTTCTGAAAATGTTCAGCGCGAAAACACGGATTCAGCTGTAAAAGATTATAGGAACTGTTCATATTAGATCTAATACTGTTTGCTTTTGGATTTGTTTTTAACGAAATAAAGGACAGAACAAGTCCTTGATGTGTGTTTATTGGAGGCAACCAGACTGGCGACCTAACATGTTTCCATTTTGTTGCGACCCAGACCATGTGGGAGGTTAGCATTGTTCATTTTGTAACTTACTTACATGCACTCAGTCGTGTGAGAGACGTTGAACAATAGAGTACTCAAGTGTGACGTCATAAATTTGAAAAATCTTGAATTTCCAATTTTAGTCCACGAATAATGAAAGACAAAGTGGAAAGAGAATCGGATGCAAAAAATGAGGCAAATCTGTTGAAACGCGACCGAAAATGGCCACCTGAATCCACAATTTTCTTTAACAGATCACTGTATTTTAGACTGCGTTCAAAACTTTATGAACGTAACCAAATATACAGTGATTTCTTAAAGAAAATTATGTATTCAGGGGGCATATCTCGGTCTCGTTGCAACCGATTCGCCTCATTTTTGGTGTGTAGCATTCATTTATTATGCCCTTTCCAAATCCAAGGACAAATATTGCTAAATCGAAAATTTGTTTCTTGTGACGTCATCACTTGAGTACTCTATTTGACCTCCAAAATGAAACATTACATGATTTGAGACCCCGTTCCCAATGAAACGGGTACAAAACGGGACCGGTACAATTCTGGTTCACATGGGACCTGCGGTACCGGACCAATTTGGGCACGGCTAGTCTTGCATGGTCCCGTGTGAACACTATTGCAAAACGTGCCAGAATTGTATTGGTACTGTATGAACAGGCAGTACCGTACCAGAATTGTACCGGTCTCATGTGAACGTGGTCTGAATTGGCTAGCGACAATATTGAATCACTGTTAGCCAATTAGGTCTATTTGCACCAACAATAGTTGACCAAAATATAGAGAAAGTCGAATTTCACAGGCACTATGCAGTGAACTAATATGGGTTGGGAGTCAGTTGGGACGCAACATACTCATCTATTTCCCAGACCTGATAGAGAACAAAATGCATGTTAATAGATACCCATTTTGTGTTGGTCATTTGCTGTAGTATCCAAAAATCAAGATAAATGTTATAAATATAGATAGCTATAACAGTGCCAAAGAAATGGTGGCAAAAGAGCATGTTGCTTTAAATTAAGATAAACAAAGGAAATAAAAAAATGTTGAAATTTGTTTCAGCTACCTTAATGTATTATCCTTACTAGCACTATTTGTCAACGCCAAGGTTTGTTTTATCTGCCAAAGCGAAGCGAAGCTATGGCATAGCTTCTTGTCATATAACAGTATTAGCCATCCCGGGGTCCACTCTGGAATCACATGGCCCAAGGAGCACACTAACGTTCAAGTGTGTGTAGGGAGGCTTATGAGAATAAGTGTGTGGAGGGGGTGAATACAAGTGACTTGGTTAGGGTCTGAAATACACAGATATTTCGAAGCAATATTCTGCAGCCCAGTCAGGATTGATGCCCCATGCCCATGGCCTTGTCAAGGATTCCTAGAGAGTTCAGAAAATGTATCCCCCTTTCTTTCTAGCTGGTGGGCTGTCTGACCTAAATTTTGTGAAACTAGAACTAGAACTACCACATGTCCAGCTGTACTCTGGCATGCAGCAATACACCTGGCCATGCCACAGGGAAAATATCCATGACAAATCTACAATTTCTCTAGCCTGCTAAAGCTAACACCACTTAGCTCTTGTCGAAAGAGACTCTAGCACAAGGCATATGCATGCTCAAGCCAAACATTCTATACTGAATGATTCCATTTGACTCAGAACTGGTCCAAAGTCGTATGAGTTAAACTTATTTGCATCTCTTTTCATCGTATTTTTGAATTCCTCGCAATTAAATGTATTGTTTGCTGTAAAAATTAATGCCATCTAGTCAAACTGGCAACAAAATGTCTTTGACCAAATCCGGGTCAAAAGCATCATCAGTATGGAATTTTGACTAGAGCATCCTAAAATGCCTTTTTGCGAGAGTCTCTAAGCGAGAGCTAAGTGGTGTCAGCTTCAGGCTACAAATTTTTAATATTGATTTTTTGGGGATCTTGTTCTCTGTGTTTGAGCTTTTTATCAGAGATTATTAATGTCGACGAAATTCTATAGGCACAATATCAGATTCAATACACTGTGTAGTTCTCAATAGCCAGACCCAAAGGTGTGCTTGGTAATCAAACAAGTACTTAGACTACTTAGTGTGGAACAAAATCCCCCACAGTGGCAGATCCAGCATTTTGTTTCTTCTTCACGACTTGGAAAAATGATGTGGGTAATATATTATGGAGAGCTCATCCCTGAGCAGTCTGGTGGGTATCAGGCTAAGTTTTGGATGTAGGCAGCTTGGTTTGTGGGTTCCCCATAATGACGGCTGTAAGGCCTGAGCCTTCTAGGGGGTACAGGCCTTATGCTCCCCAGGAAAGTTTGAAATTTCGGTAGCAGACAAGGCATTTTCCTGTGTCTTGAGGGCAAGATAACTGCCATATGAAGTATCCTAATGCTTTAATATTGAAGTAATAATGAAGTTGCCAGTGAGCTGTGAATTTGATGACAGGTCACCACTGGTAGCTACCTTCTATTGAAACCCTTGCCCCTCTCCACCACTGCTTGACTAAAAATTGCAATTTTGACCAAAATGAGACCTATGTCTGAAATTCCAGAAATTATCAGTATCCCCACCATAGGGGGAATTTGGGTAACCCCTGTTGCAAGGCCCCCATTTGTACATGTAGATGCAGAATGACCCACCCACCCCCTCATCCAGTCCCTCTGTGGTCGTATGGTTCTTTAACAAAGTACAAAATGCATGGGGAGGAGTATATGGACAAAGCCATAACAATGCGGGATGAGTTCCTTTTGTCATATATTGTTAGTGTGGTTCCAAAAAATATCCATACCCCCAACACCCCCCACCACTCAGGAATTTCCAGTCCCTTCCGTAGGGGGGGGGGGATGGATAACTTCTGGAAACACATTGTTGAAAGAAAGCTAAAGTTGAATCCTGCACGGCTGCCATAATTCTAATCCAACTTTTGCTTGTTTTTTTTTTCAAAACCATGGTGTAAAAGGTTTCTTTCAATGCAATTGGCTGAATAAATATATAAGCCATCCTCGTATCAATGATGGCAAGGCACACTGAACACCAGGAAGGTTCCTGCACAAATAGTCTCTGGTATCACAACAAGATCACAGACATGTTAGAGCATGCTAAAAATCTATTGTCTCAAGAACAATACATTTCATGACCCTAACTCCCTGAATAAAGTGAGCAAGAATTATTGCAGCATAATTTTTAGCAAAGCATGGATGATCATTTGTTTCATTAGAGCTAAAAGCACACAAGATCTCAAGAGCAGTTCTTCTACCTACTCAGCTTGTGTCAATCATGATCCAGCACCCTCGCAATGGTTTTGGATTATTCCTTTTCAATGTTAAAGTTCAACACCAAAGTTTGGCATATTCAGCCCTCGCCACTGAAACTTGAGTATGTTTGGTCAGTTGACAGCAGAATTTTATTTTGAATCATTAAACTACAGGATTATGGGAAACTTAAACGGGTATACCCTATTTTGCAGGAACCTCTGTGCTCAGTGAAATCAAAATTTTGCAATTAACCAGTTCCAAAATTGGCAACAGAAAACCTTTCTCTTCCATTTGTGCTATGGCCTGCAAAAACTAGTTAATGCAAAATAGCTGTTGGAGCCACTCTTGTCGAAGCATGCCATAACAAAAAGTTACCCTGCTACCCTACATTAAAGGGATTAAAGACTCATTTTTTCCAGATGTGGAATTAAAAATAGCAATTTCCTATTACATGCGTGGGAGTGAAAACAAAATGGTTTACAAGAACCTAAATTCCCAAAATGGTGCATTCAAAATTAGCAATCTATATAGGGTAACACGTAGAACCCATTCTAGAATTTTTCAAGGAAGAAAAAATTCCATAACGGATTATAAGATGTTTGAAATTCATATACCCATGAGAGATAAGACGACTAAATTGTCAGAACGACATAGATATCTAGTAAACTGATATCAACTTATATTTTAATGGTGACCATCTCTTAACAAGTCAGATTTTTCGCTTTACAATACCATATATATTTGAATTTTTGTACAAAATAAAATTTTATGTGAATGTACATATCTAAGAAATCCCACATAAATAGAGAATTTTACATCTTTTTTCTCCCTCCTAAAGCTGTTTAACTTTGGCGGTAAAGAATAAAGGAAATATTCTTTAACTTAAATCCTATGGTCTATGTACAATAAGTAGTGAAATATTAGAAATAATAGCATGGTGCATGCCATTTTGTGTGACCTAGTTCTTTCTTTAGTAATTAATTTTATAAATTCTTGTTAGAACTGGCAGTGAATTCTTGACAAGTAAGAATAGAATAACTTGATCAACACTTTCGAGGGAGGATGTAGATTTCACGCGAATGCTCCATTGCATTATCCATCTTGCAATTTGTAAGAAAAATACTCTTCGAGTTCTTTTCAGCAATTATATCCTTTTTGTGTAAAATCTAAATGGTTTGTCTTGTTTGGTTTGCTTCACAATTTATAATATCTCCGTGATTTCGACCTCACTGATACCCCTATACCTGCAACAATTTCAGTGCAATTTGATATCCATCTTCCAAGCTCACGAGACAGGCCATCCAGAAAATTTGGAAAAATTCAATTATAATATTCCCTACAACGAGAATAAGTTCTATGAAGACAATGATATAGAATTGCTTGAAGGATTTCCTCTATTTAGCTCTGGAATAGAACTTGGTGAGCTATGCAGTGAAGATTTTTTGGGTCGCCTTTTACACTTGGCTTTCTTACCGGCCGTTTCGGGGGTTTCATATCCCGCCGAATATTCACAATCCGAATGCTTCTTTCTCTTCAAAGAGGACTGTTCAACATTCATCCGTGATAAAGCCATAACCAGGGAGTCATTCATGTCCATGTCTTCGTCTTTGAATGAAGATTCAGGCGAAGAAGATAGAGGAGAAACAGATAGATCGAAATTTCGACGAGAAGCCGTGAGTATGGGGCTTGGCGGCGGAGCGCATGGATAACGTCTCTCTTTCTCGCTAAATTGCGAGGTTTCCCCTAAACCAGACATCCTTATGCTATAACATGAGATCCTCTTGGAAATATAAATTTTCTAGGCAAAGTTCTTGAGGTAAAATCCCCGTTCTGGAACTCAGAAATTCTCGTTCAACCTCCACGACTGCTTGAAGTTACTGAAGAAATTTTTCTCAAGATCAAGTACAGCTGACGCCATTAGCATGTCATTTCACGTCCGTCAATCATTCCCACCTGCTTAATTCAGCCAATCACAACACTAGAAGTACAATAGGTATTGTTCATATGACCAATCCTGTTGAAGATTGCAAATTGACTGACAGCAGGAAAGCGTCTACATGATTATCATTTTCCGTGAGCATTTAGCTTCGTGCGGGGAAGAACGGATTTCGAAATCTCCGACGAATGTAATAATGATTTTTCACGAAACGAGAATTTTTGAAGCACTTAGCTTAAAAATTAGGCTATTCAACAAACTAAGTAGTAACTAATTATTTTTTTATAACTGTGCTATCCTAAAATGGGCATTTTACTCATGTAATACTCGGGTTCAGGTAAAATGTCGTCCAAAGGCAGAAGGTTAGGGGCGAAGGTCGGCGGTAAAAATAAGCATTGAGAATAACACGTGGCCGTTATCAAGTATTTGTCATTATTTGTGTGGACTTTCAATGGAATAAAAAGCCACAATTTAGCGTGTTCAACTGTTCTCTTTTCTCCTGAAAGCTCAAAATCTCGCGTTCATTACACGTGCAGCAAATCATGGCTTTGCATTACTTTTTGTTCTTCGTCGTCACGTTTGCTCTCGAATTCAATTTTCTTCCCGTCACGTCTGGAAGACTCAGGTCACTCTAACTGTCCGTCATTATTATCTCGCTCTATCAATATCAACCTCGTCACGCGGGGCGGTTTAACAATTTAGCTTGACTCAAAATAGCAGGCTTTAAGTCGGTCTAACAGGAATTTTCACCATATGGTTGTGCTTTTTCGTTCCGTTTATTCGGTCTGTCGGAAAAAAGATAGAAGCGGGACAGGTTTTTGTCTTTAGTCACGCGAACGTTTTTTGTGTGACGTTGCCCTATGAATTAATCACGCAACAAAATGGAGCTTTTAAAAATGGTTGTTGCTATTGTTGTTGCATGAATTCAGTGTTTTGAATTCGGCGAAAAAAGCAAACTCCCTTTAGATTTATTTCCACAAATATATGCGAAGTCAGGGCTTCGCGCGCGCAAAACTGCAAAAATAGATTACGGCCATGTACCTTTCCGTTAAGTATTTGTTTACTTAAGGTATTTGCATAGGCTAATTTTGCGCAATTTAGACACAAATTATGTCAGATTCATTAAACAATATACTCAATCTGCATAGAAAATCTGATAGAGTGATCTCTAACGTGCATTTTCTCACACAAAAAAAATCAGACAACGCCCAATTGAGGTGTTAATTGGATTATCTTTAAACCCGAAATTTTCTAGTTTTTTTCGTTTTTCTTCCAGTGGCATGATAATCAAACAAAAATCGATACAAATTCATTATCCGACTATCAAGATCAAGAGATCTGTGGCAGTGCATTTGATTTTCTTTTAAATCAAGAAAATTATAAAGGATTTTATTAATTCGAAGTTGACCTTCAAGTTACACATTAACGAAAATGTCTATAGCCACGCACTGCCACAGATTTCTTCGTCTCGAGTACATCTTCTTTCATGCCAAAATTCACGAAGATATCGTTGATTGTTTCCCTATAAAACATGTTTATGTACATGTCTATATGTCTGGCTGGGTGATTTCTTCTTATTTCAAGCCGCTAATCATCTTCAAACGAGAAAAACTAGGCACACACAGCCAGAATGTGGCAAAACCTTCCATTCTGGATCGTTTCCTGCGGATATCCGCTGAGCATTATGCCCGAATCCTCAAAAATACAATGGTCTACCTACCCCTCCCCCGAGAGTCATATTTTAGACACATGTTTTGGTTATTCATTCCATCGTAGTCGTCTCAAATTTCCGCACCCTAAAACACAGTTTCAAAGCTCATTCCACTCCAGAATAGATCAAAACTAAAATAGAAACCTTTTAGCAACACAATCAAGAGTTTATTGCGAAGAAAATATAGTTTTTGAGCTAAATAATATTTGTGTGACTTTTTGTTTGATTGTCAAAAGTAACAGGATTAGTCTACTCCTCGGGTTACTTATTAATTGAAGTGAAAATCACCGATTTTTGAATGTGGTATTAGTCCGTTTAGAAAGCAGTTTTTCAAAAACAAATTTCAGATAACTAAATTAGGTCTAGCAGTCTTTCTATCTGCAAAATATCACGAAATTCTAAACACCTAAATTTTCTTTCATTTTAGCCTAGGCTAATACCTTAAACTTAGTTTGTTGCTCGTGCTTGTTAGCAGTTGTGACAATGCGGCACCGACAACTCTACGTGCAAAACTTCAAGAATTTTTCAGGAGTTAAACGAGCATAGAGTGACATAGTAAATGAAAATGGACGAGACGTGTTCGAACTCTTGAATGTTGAACTGCCACTCAAGTTCAACTGTCACTCAAGTTCTTTAAGCCGTGCGAGCAGATTGACTTTGATACTTCTCGAAAACAATGTGTATTTTTGTTCATCCTTTCAATGGTCTTGTGTATACATCGATACGAACCTAACTAGCCTGCGTAGCGGCTCTAAAAGAGTAGTAGTATTATGGCGCCACGAGCGCAATTGAATTTTAAATTGAAAAATGATTTAAAGACCTCGCAAGAAATTTTAAATTGAAAAATGATTTAAAGACCTGGATATTATAATAAATTAAATGAATAATCAAACAGTGAAACAACTGAAAGCCCTCGCCAAAGAGCGACACATTAAAGGCTACTACAAATTACGTAAAGCTGAACTCATCGAAGCTTTGGGTAATATACCAGTGCAAAGACCCATTCCAACACCAAGGACTAATATACCAATGCAAAGACCCATTCCAACACCAAGGACTAATATACCAATGCAAAGACCCATTCCAACACCAAGGACTAATATACCCACCCAACCCATTCCAACACCAAGGACTAATATACCAATGCAAAGACCCATTACAGCACCGATTTACGAACAGTGTAAAGAAAAACTACGTGTTGGTACAGACTGTAGTGGTATTGAAGCACCAATTCAAGCACTGCGCCAACTAGGAATTCCATTTAAGCATGTCTTCTCATCAGAGATTGATAAGTACTGTATACAATCAATTAAAGCTAATTATTATCCTGAAATTCTTTTTGGTGATATAACTAAGCGTGATATCTCCTCAGTACCGGATATTGACTTATATGTCTGTGGTTTCCCATGCCAACCTTTTTCTACTGCAGGTTATCGGGAAGGTTTTGATCACAAATCGGGTAACGTATTCTGGGAGTGTTTAAAAGTTATTCAAGAAAAGCAACCTAAGTATTTCATTTTGGAGAACGTACGCGGACTTCTCAATCATGACCAAGGTAATACATGGAAAATAATTTGGGGAGAGTTAATAAAGCTCAAAGAATACACTGTTCAATGGAAACTTCTTAACACTAGAGACTACGGTATTCCACATAATCGACCAAGACTATATATAGTTGGAACAAAAGAAACATTTAACTGGCCGAAACATAAAGTTCTGGAAAATGTTGCAGATTATGTAGATCATTCTGATAATTATGTACATTCAGCGACTGAACGACATCAGAACATTCTGAATCGTCTAGCTGACGGCAAAGTTTTTATCGAGTTTGCTTTTGGAGTATCCGGAACCCGAAAGTATGTCAATGCAGACAAATATGCTTCGTGTATTACGACTAAAGGAAGTATGTGGTGTGTGTCGAAACACCGTTATGCAAATACCATAGAATTACGTCGCTTACAGGGATTTTCTGATGAATTTGTCCAAGTAGTTAGTAACACACAAATGAAGAAACAGATTGGTAATACGATGAGTGTTAACGTAATTAAAGAGATAATTCTCGAGTTGATGCCACAAAATCCAGTTTCTAACACGCCCTCAGACGTAACTCTCAAGAATGATTACAAATGTCTACACGGTAAAATAAAATATTATTGTAGAGATTGTCATGGATCACAGATTTGCCCCCACGACCGCCAAAAGTCGCGCTGTAAGGAATGCAACGGTGGTAGCTTCTGTGAACATAAACGAGTGAGTTATCTATGCAAAGACTGCAACGGGAAAGGAATATGTATTCATGGAATCCAGAAATTCTTTTGTAAGACATGTAAAGGGTCTCAAATATGTGAACACAACAGACGAAAGTCTCAGTGTAAAGTGTGTCATACGGTGGCCCATAAGTGCACGGCAAAACTCTTACTTCTCACGGCAAAACTCTTACTTCTCACGGCAAACTCTTACTTCTCACGGCAAAACTCTTACTTCTCACGGCAAAACTCTTACTTCTCACGGCAAAACTCTTACTTCTCACGGCAAAACTCTTATTCCTCACGGCAAAGCTCTTATTAGTCACGGCAAAACTCTTACAGCCACGACAAAACTTTATATCTTCCACGGCGGAAGTGAGCTTCACGGCGGAAGTGAAAGCAACCGGTCCCAGTAGTACGCGACGTCAAGTGCCTATCTTTACACAGGATGTTTTTTTGCCAGATTCTAGGTTAATGGAAATGGACTAATTTGATAAAATATCTGAACTAAATGATTGGAAAATCGTGCATTCGCCGACATATCCGCCATTCTGCATTCACTTCCGCCGTGAAGCTCACTTCCGCCGTGGAAGATACATAGTTTTGCCGTGGCTTAAGAGTTTTTGCCGTGACAAATAAGAGTTTTGCCGCGAGAGAGAAATGAGAGTTTTGCCGTGAGAAATACAAGAGTTTTGCCGTGAAAATTAAGAGTTTTGCCGTGAACATTAAAGTTTTGCCGTGAGGAATAAGAGTTTTGCCGTGAGAAGTAAGAGTTTTGCCGTGAGAAGTAACAGTTTTGCCGTTCACTTATGGGCCACCGTAGTGTCACGCAACACTACAACAACCTACTGAAAAACATCTCACAGCCGAGTGATGACAGAATGTCTGAAGATGAGCCGTGTCTGAGCTTATCTGAAGGTGAGTTAGAAATTTAAAAGCACACACAACAAAACAATGATTGAGCTAGAAATTTCATAACACGTTTCATGTTATGAAATCATTACAAACAATTTACACATCAACCCACATAATCTCATAGTCCCAATAGTTCTGACTAGGATTTGCTATTTTAGGTTTCAACCCGAGCGGTTTAACAAAGGCGATTTTACCTTGCCACCGTAATCTTTGAGTTCAATGCAAAGACGAGCAGGAAGCCATGTTTTAAATGCATTTCCCTCTTTGTCTTTCAAGTCAGCAACTAATTGCTCTCCAAATTTCGTCTCAATCTTATCTGTACTTTCGATGCGGTAAATAATACCCTCAGGCACATCTCTCCATTTTGTAATTGTCTGATGTTGACTTTTACTTTCGTTGAATTGTTCTGCTGTTGGGAACTCCATCTTTTATTATTGAATACGTATCTCCTTAAGTCATTTTTCAAAATTAACATGTCATTGTTTGTGTTGCGATTTCATAACATGAACCGTGTTATGAAGATTAATTTATTAAAAACACTAGGTTATGTAACACAAGTCAGAATTACATTACGAAAATTTACCTTGTGACTCATCTAGTTGGAATTGTTTTCCGGTCATGAGACAGCCAGCTGCTTTGGTTTAAGAGTCGTTTCGGCTAATATCAAGCCTCATCAGAATACCTAGTTTCACAGGTATTGACGACTCCACTATGCAGAGTCTTTACAAAAATTTGTTCAATCGTCTTTCAACGATTAGCTAAAATGTCAGCCATTATGAGAGCATCAAGCTTTTGCAGGTCTTCATCACATTTAGCAACCATTTCATCTGCAGTTCATGCCTTTGCCATCCAGTATTCAATCTTCGATTTGGCGTCTCTTAGTTGTCTCAGAGCTTTGTCTCGTTCTTCCGTCTTTCTCAGCCAAATTTTCCTAACATCTTGCTTCGGAATGGTGTCTTTCATCGTAAGATTCGACAAAAAGTCGTTTAGATTTTCTCTTTTTCTTGGTGCTGGAAGTTGAAAACCATTTCTTTGTGAAATGTTTGTTAAATCGAAGGAATCATATTCTAGTTCTGTAGCGTCTTGCTCAATCATTGAACAAACAATACGTGATGAACTGCACGTATTAATACCTCAAAACTATCGAATTTACATTGACGTAATCACATTCCTGAGCGACGTTAGATACGGGCCTCTAAAAAGTAAACATCAAATCCACTTTTCAACTTGCTTGTTGCTACGTCGTAAAAGTATGAATGGAATGCATTCATCGAAATAGAAACCACGCTAATCCACCCGCGACAGCTGTCAACACTATTAGATTAGTTTCATGCTGCGGGGTCACGGGTTTTTCAATAATAGGCTTTGTCACGTCTGGTTTTGATTTTTCAATAGGTCTGTGTATATTAGGTTTCGTCTCAGTAGACGCGTGCGGTAACTTTACCTTTGAAGAGCCCAAGTTATGTTTAATTCCAACATGTTTTGATTCTTCATTTAGCGAATCATTCACCCCAAAACTCATATCACTTGTAGCTTTCAACAACTTGTTATTATAACCGGTCACACTTTCAGTATTGATTAACAAGCTAGCTGGCATGAGCCAAATTCCCGGTCCAATAGCCAAATTCAATCGTAACTTCGCCTCTTGGACAGCGAGCTGATAGCGTTGCACGCTTTTGGATATATTTTCTTCAATGACGGCACTTTCAAATAAGGTCAAAAACTCCTGCTGTGCTTCAACAGCGGAACCGCTATTTCCGATTATGCTTGATCTAACATTAACTTGTGCGCCTAATACACTGTAAACAAACGCTTCAAGCGCCCTATTCAACCGGCCTAGACCCGCTCTAGTCAAACCATGACCATTCACAGGGACGAACCAATTGTACTGCCTTCCACCGTGATCATCATTTCTTATAAAAGACACTAATTTACCGTTATTGTAAGTTCCACCTTCATCAGAGAAAAGATTCAATTTATCAGGCCATTTATCAGCTTCTTTGTCATAACCCCTTATAACATGTACATTTTGGAATCCTCCACCTTTACCATGAAATCCAGAACCATAATCTAAGAATAAATCACCAAGTCCAAAATTTCTCCCTCCCTTCCATCTAAAATCGGGGTTTGTTAGGCCAAACTCATTACACAACCTCTGATACACCACCTTGTTGTACGGATTGTCTGTTTGATTAAAAACGCGGTCGTCTGGTAGAGGAACACCTAACTCGTATAATATCCTCCTCACAGTGAAATAGGCATGAAATTTAATAAACTATAAACAACAGGGGGATAGCTTTTTCCCTCGTGTAAACTAATCCCACAACCCGATGTAGCGCACCAGACTGCAAAGTTGAGTTGTTGCGGCCAATAACTAAAATTAGGACCATTTAACCACCGTCTCGCTTGTTTAGCAGACTTGAAAGTTATGGTAGTCTCTTTGAAAATGTCTCTCATCTTTGCTGAGAATTTTTGCTTAGGGGATACATAAATATCCAGATCTGTTAACAAGGACGTGATATCTGAAGCGGAGGTATCAAAGTCTATCGCTGGAATAGGATATTTTTTAGTTGTTAATTTCAAACTATCCGGAAATTGTAATTTAGGAGTCGCTAAACCCAAATCATTGAATAAATCTTTACGGTCATCCACCGGAATGTCTTTAAACTTAGTCACAGCAGCAGCATTAGGATCCTTTGCCCAAATTCCATACCAGAAATGTTTTTTATTGTACCACCCGATATACCTAGAGTCAAATAAGCCTTCCGCATACCAGTCTTTATCTTCATGAAATTTTGATAAATCCGCATTTGGATATACCTTTTTAAATTCATCGAGTAACGACATCTTATT
Source organism: Scolanthus callimorphus (assembly GCA_033964015.1). Lineage (NCBI taxonomy): Eukaryota > Metazoa > Cnidaria > Anthozoa > Actiniaria > Edwardsiidae > Scolanthus > Scolanthus callimorphus. The sequence goes on from CM066911.1 coordinate 18,706,767, forward strand.
TTGTAATTAGAATAAGATGTTTTTAAATCACCGTCGATCCTTGAAGCAACCAATCTCATAAATCCACCCTACAGGTGTTCTCTCAAATGATAGTTTTACCGTGCGGGAACGGTGAGTTCCTTTAAAATTTCCGCACGAACCTCCCTTCGTATCTGAGTCAAATCTTCTTTTTTTCCCTCCTCCAGCCGAGCTTTTTGGCGAATATCAACCTTTAGTTTTTCAAACTTATCCATTTCTGCTAGGATTAGAGAGAATTCCTGATCAGAAATTGTGTTGTCCCGAAGAGCTTTTGAGACGAGATCCTGTATGGTGTTCACCTTTGCTCTTGCTAATTGTGATGTTTTTTCATGCTTAGATATCTTTCGTGATAATTTGACTCCAACAGTGGTAGAAACAATACCGAACAGAGCACCAACTCCGCCAATAGGAGCACCTACTGCGGCTCCAAAGCCTGTCAAACTGAGGGCTAATCCACTACCGGATAATATGACAGAGATTCCACCTGTTGACCATACGATCAGTTTCCTCAATCTTGCGTATTTCTTACGTACACGCTCATAATGCGTAACCTCTCTTTCAAGACCTTGTAGAACCTCACACGACTTTTGAAGTCTGAAATTTTCCCCATTTTGAGGTACTTGCGGATAAATTCTATTGTAGTCTTCCATATTTTTTTATTCTAGTATGAAATCTTTAAATGAATTCGAATAGGTTCGTTATTAAAGTTGGGCTTTCTTCCCTTTTCATCTAGAATACACAAAGTAAAGTAGTTGACTGGATTATTGGTTTGTTGGACTTTTATACAAGGATGACTTTGAGATGGCACAACAGCAAGTAAATTTGAGGGGGTAACTTCTACATTTTCATCACCAGGAATCCTGTTAGAATATGAAGACTTTGACTCTATGAGATCACAAAACAAACTCAAAGGTTTGTCAGGTATCCATGTTATTGGATAATATCGATTGGGTAATATCTTTTCAGGTACACCGAGCTTTTTTGAGAGTTTTTCAGAAAGCCTAAGATTAATGATCTTATTGGAATATAGATAATATCCTTTTTGTGCCATTAGAATTGTAAGCTTGGAGCTTTCTTCATCTTTGAGGAAGATTTGTTGAAGTGTTTTCAATGTGTAATTCCCTGGTGGAATAGTAAAAAATACCTTTTCCGACACATTTTCTTGAGATGAAAACTTGTAAACCTTTTGTGGGTCCTTGAACTTTATCCACGGTTTAGGAATGTGACAATCTAAAAGTTGTATCTCTTTTATTCGCTCCAACGGTGGCTCCAGATAAACTCTTGTTTCCGGAGTTAGCATCGTGATAGATAGAAACGTTGACATGTTTTTTACTTAGCGTCTCTTCTTTTTAAATTGTTCAACAAGGTAGAGAACCACAGCCACTATCAGCAGCCAAGCATTTTTGCCTAAAAATCCAATAACCTCCCCCGCTGTTTTGAAGATAAAACTAGCAATAGCACCTACCATTCCAGGTAATATCTCTCCAATTCTCTTTCCAATCGCTTTCAAGCCGTTGCCAACCCCTTTGCAACACTGGTCAAACCCTTTTTTAGATTAGATACAATCACACCAATAACAACACCTACTGCTGAAACGACAGCAAAAACTGTAAAGCCGTACTTTTTAAATACGACCTTGACTCTATCTCTAAGAGACATTCCCTCTTCTATTTCTTCATTTTCTCTTTCCAATCGCTCAATCTCCTCATTTCGTTCTTCAATCTGATGATTTATAGTACCCCTCTGATTCTCAGGAACTGTTTCACGTTCAGTTTCCAAATCTTTTACTTCCCTTTGATGTCCTGAAATAGCTCCTAAATTAGCTATAACAACATCTACCTTAAGAGGACCAAGACTCTTAGTTACCGTTGGCGGTAATTTAGCATTAAGTTTATCACCTTCGAACAAGATCCAGCTCTTAGCATTACTTCTACCTAGCTTGACAACCACCTGATCAAATTCATCTATATCAGCTGTGAAGGGATAATCTTTAGGGTTGCCTACGTTACGAAATTTTTTGCTAATTCTTTCCCACGCCTCTCCAACTCTTTCTTCTCTTGCTTTAAGTCTTTCCTCTCGAGGAATGAGAGGAGTATGTTCGTCCACACCGTGTATGAATGAAGTTTCGTCTGTGGTGTGATGATCGTGAGTTGAAGTTGAAGTGGAGGGCATAGGAATCCATTCCCCTTCACCTGTATCACCTGGATCGACTCTATCAAAAGGATTTACTTTATCCGGTATTTCTGGGTCAATTTCCATAATTCTTTATTTTAGAATAAAGAATCTTTAAATTAGTACCTCTAAAAGAATTTACTAGCCATATAACCCATTGCCAACATACCACCACCTACATATGCCATCTCCCCCATCTTTTGGTTGCTACTAGGTCTATAATAATCAGAGAATTTTGGTTCATCTAGTTGGAAATCATGATGTGTTTGACTATACAATTTCAAAGCTTCATCGGTGTTCGACAAATCCTGTGAAGCCCGGTGTTCAGCATCCTGCTGTTGCGAGTACCAATCAATGAGTTTCTGCCTCTTTTCCTGGTATGAGGCATAATCTTTTTGATATTTTTCTATAGCCTTGTCGTGTCTTATTCGCTCCGCGTCTGAAGACGTTCCACTTAGGTATTTTGCGAGATATGAGCCACCGACGAACGTTGTCGCATTCAATACAGCGCCACCAATCATCATTGCTATTGTTGCCATTTACGAATCAAGTCACATATCTTTAAAGTGGTTTTGGCAAAATCTTTTGTGTTTCCAGATAATCTTTCAAATACATACTACCGGACAGGACAGCAACCCATTTAGCATAGTTTGTAACACTCGATGAGGGATCGTTGATAAATGATTCTTTCATAGCTTTTTTACCAAGGTACCCAACTCCAGCGGCCAATCCGATAATGACGGCTGAATCGGTAACCGTTTTCACAAGTTTGTTTTCAGTTGACATGATTTTATTTATAGGCAAATAAAATCTTTAAATTACTTACATCATTCCAATTCTCGGTTCGAGAGGCAAGCCCCTCGAGCTCCCCTTCGAGATAGCACTCGTTGGGATAGGAATTTTTGAGGGTAGTGGTTCTTTGAATGATTCTGGAACATGAGTCGGAACTTGCGATAAATCAACTACTCTGTTTTTGTAGTACCGCATAAACATATCAAATGCCGTAAACCCTATGCCAACTATAGACAGTACAGTTGTAAAAGATAGCTCTGGAATCCAAGCTTGTGATCCAGATTCTTCCGCCGAAGCTCCTTCTGGATTCGGATTCGTCTCCGCTTCACGTTTCATTTCCCTAGCAAGTGCTTCTTTCGCCTTCTTATTATATTCTGCGAGTTTCCTCCCAGCGGCAACCTTTTGGGGTCTTTCTCTTTAGTTGCTCTCTTCTTTTCAGGAAGAGGCTCCTTTGTAATTTGTTCAACAACTTCTTCAGACATGATTCTTTATTTTCTATAAAGAATCTTTTAAATCATATCATTCATGCTCAGTAGCCTGCTCAGTTATGCTCAAGAGTGTGCTAGGAAGTTCTTGAATTTTGTTGGAAGTCTCCTGTGAAGGTGTTAGTTTAACATGCTTAGCAACCTGAAAGAGACCGCTAGCAAGTGCTACCAATCTTCCACCTTTCAATACCAAGAGACCTGCAAAGTTTGATAATTCACGTTTTACCAACTCATCGTTCTGTAAGTCTTTGCTAAGCGCTTCAGCGTCATCTACAGGAACCACGTAGGAGATGACGTGAGACACTGCTTGAAGTGCCGATTCAACTAATCCGCCAGTTACCTTCTTACCTAATACAGTTTGATAGCGATTATAATATTTTTCAACGTCTTTTGATGAGAGTTTCTTGATATCACCAAGATTCATCTCAACACCTAGAAATTCCTTTGTAGTCCCAAGAGACGCGAGAATAGCCAGTGATTCTCGTTTGACTTCAATATCATTTTCTTTTGGTTCAGCGACCTCTTTTTCTTCGATATAATCTTCAATGCTTGCCATATCTTATTTTATAAGTAGAATAAGATGTTTTTAAATCACTGCGTAGTAGGAATCTCTAAATAACTTTGGAATGGATATCGTAAACAGAAACAGAGCCTGGAATATTTTTCAGTTTTCAGCAGTTCCACAAACTTTTTACGAGTCTCAACGTCTAAATCTCCTCCATAATCTTCAAACAGTGTTTTTGTGCCGACTTGAGACGGATTATGGAATGTAACCACACAGGCGACGTTGTCACGGAAGGGTTTTGCTATGGATGTTAATTGTTGCGTCAACACCCACACTGATAATCCATCGTGTCTCCCTGAGAAGGCTAAATCTATAAACTTGTTGGAGCGTTGCTTTAGATCTTTCGATACAGCACAGTCATCCAAAATAAGTAACGTATTTGTACCAGAAAAAAGTTGTGAGCAATCCTTCAATAACTCGTTAATTTCATCAATGTTACTAGCATCTGGCGATAATACCAAGAAACGTTTATCTCCGTGAGCAAATCTATGATAGGTCTTATTTTTTGCATAAGTCGGACATATGAGAACAATGTATTCAAACACTTTGTGGAACGGCCCTCGGAGCTGTTCCGTGAGGTATTTTGTCTTTCCACAATTTGTCGGTCCAGTTATAATACAATGAAAAGGGACTTTTTCTCGTAATTCCTCCATAGTTTTGTATTATAACAGTAGTTCTTTTTAATACATGATTGAATGCAAGTTGGAATTCATGACCATCATCAACGCGTCGGCTACCACGAACATATAGCAGGTAATGGTACCAGACCCTGAAGCTGTTCGTTTCATCTCTAGATGAACTCCATCTCTTGTATTACTGATGTGTAAGCCATTACCATGTATAGAGTCATCATGATATGTTCGTAGGTCTATCCATATTGCAAATTTATCATTATAAAAATCCTTGATTGATATATTATCACTCGATCCAAACCGTTTGACAGCTGCATCATAAAAATCTGAGGTTTCCATACCTTTGCTATATAACCGGTTTGGTACGCCATCGATGGTAATTTTAACACTTGTAATACTTGGATTCACAAAACTTTCACTATCACGTGCCCCATCTGCATGTGGTGTTGTAAACAACATTAGGATGCCTGTCATACTTCTACGAGGGATGTTAATATTCTCATTTAATATGCTATCCGTCCCTTTGGTAATTGTGAACGTCTTATGAAGGTGAATATTTTCATAATAGAATCCCTTCCCAATTTGATAAGTGCTCTTTGCCTCTTTTGCTAGGAAGTCACTTGAAATGCTTTGGTATTCTAGCTCAAGATTGGAAATAGCATATGTAAATGGTTTTGTTTTGTCGCTTGTTATTGTGAGATCTTTTGATTCTGGAAGAGTAACCTCAAAAATAAAACTCTGATTAAGCGCCCTTGGATAAAATACTCCATGATTATCTATAATTGGATGCTCAATAGGGAGTCTATATTTTGTGTTATATACAGCTGCTAATGCTACTTCTGCTGCATCTGTAGACACTTTATCATTTGCACCAGCCCTCAGTTTACGCATGTTGAGACTGGAAATTCCTTCTTTGAGCCTAGTTTCTCGTTCCTTTTTAGAAAGATGAAGATCACTATATAGCTTATGTAAATCATACCTATTAGTATCCTGCACTGTCTCTCCACCAAAATGTATCTTATATCTTGATTTCAAGCACGCTGCCAAATTGTTAACAAATCTATTATTCACATGCTTATCCGTACCAGTTAAAGCAATGTTAAACGTTAGCGCTAGGGTCTTTGGAACAATCACCACATTCTCTGCAAGTTTCGGAATATTAATATAGAGTCTCTCTCCGGGACTAGCTGAAGAGGGATTAAATGTAATTCGATTCAGTGACGATTCAGCCTTCAAGCCGAAAGGCTCTCGTAGGACCCTGTTTGGGTTAATGTTTTCTGATATAGCTTGTGACATCTTTTATTTAAAAATAGATGGATTATTCTTTAAATGAGTAACGAAAGAATGTTATCGAAAATATACTATTCCACAGAAGGTTACTGGAAAGGTTATTCAACCATTCCAAAATTGGCAAGCGCAGCCAAAGTTAGTGAAGACGAAGTTAGAAAATGGCTTGAGAAACAGGCGCTATGGCAAATTTATTTACCACCTCCGAAGTATATTCCCAGACCACATTGGACTGTGGATAAACCAAATCAGATTCACCAAGCAGACTTGCTATTTCTACCTCATGATAAAGTTGGTAGGAAAACGTATAAGTACGCGTTGGTGGTGATTGATATCGCCTCGAGATACAAGGATGCCGAAGCATTAACTTCAAAAGAAAGTGGTGAAGTGGCGAGAGCATTAACCAAGATTTACTCTCGAAAACTTAAGTGGCCAAAGACATTAATTGTTGACCCTGGTAAAGAATTCATGGGTGAAGTTACTAATCTCATGAATAAACATAAAGTAGCCATTCAGCGAAGTGAGGCTGGGAACCATCGAGCTCAGGCATTTGTAGAGCGGGCGAATCGGACTTTGGGTGAGAAATTATTTTCTCATCAATATGCACAGGAAATGATTAGTGATGATAGGTCTAGAGTGTGGGTCAAAAGGCTACCTAATATTCTGAAAGCTCTAAATAGCCAGCCGATTAGAATCACTGGCAAAGAGCCTGAGAAAGCTGTGAAAATGAGAGAGGTTGATATTAAGGGCGTAGAATACAAGCGCCCTGTCGGAGTAAATGAAGTGAGATTACCTCCTGGTGTTAAAATTAGATATTTATATGCTCCTGGTGAGGGTGAGGGTGGAGAGAATCGTCGAGCAACGGATCCTATCTGGAGTCTGGAGGTTTACAATTTATCACGTAGCGTTGTGTCACCAAATCAGCCAGTATTGTATTATTTACTGGGTGGGCCAAGGCGTAGTTTTGTGAGGGAAGAACTTCAGGTTGTACCTAAAGATACTGAGCTACCACCTAATTCTGTGTTGGAACGATAATGTCCGTGGGCGTATGTATGTATACCATCTTCACAAATGATTCTCTTGTCATCCACAAAGGATAAGGCGACCTTGTTAACCGTCTCAGTGTAAACTTCGTGTTTATGACTGCGAATTACATTCATCTTTCTCATATGATTTTGTTGATTGAATAGACAATCCTTGTAATCATCAAAATTGATGCTTTTCTTAACGACTGCTTTCTTCACACCCTTGCATTTCTTTTCTTCCTCTCCTTCATCCAATTTGTATGCGTAGAGTTTGGCTCGCAGACCGACAAACTCGGTAATCTGTTTACCTCCAGCCTCATCTTTGAACATACCGATGATTTTCTTGTTTACTCCAGACTTAATACCTGATGGATGATCTTTGGGATAATTACTAGTATCAAACATGGATTTCACATCTTTGCTGATATCCTTGTAAAAGTCCTTTGTTTCTATCTCGTAGGCAAGACTGTCAGTATCTGTGAACAGCAACTTAGCCCTTTCACCATATTTTGGTTTGATGTAATTGAAGTGAAAATCATACATTAACGTTTTACTTAGGTCTAAAATGGACATGCCTAAGTAAACTGGCTTATCGAAGACCAACTTTGTCTTCTTCATGTGAATAGCAACTAGATTCTCGCAAAAAATTGTGCGGTGTTGATAGTTTGGCTTTGATATTAACTTTTTCGCATCTTTTTCATTCGTGACCAATCGAATGTCCACCTTGTTTCTGATGTTTTCCATGGTTTTCCCAAAGACGGAGTTATTCATCAGCTTGAAGAAATCTTTCTCAAAGTCGTTGGTTGCTTTTGCCCTAAGGTTGGTATTCAAGTCGATGTAGGGCTTCAGCCATGCAGACTCTTCAAATGTTATACCTCTATGAATCTTGGTTATTTTTAGTCCGAGACTTTCATAATGTTTCAACGCCTCGTGGAGAACTACATACTTTACCTTGTCGTTGAGGTTTGGGATCAATTTCTCAACCTTGTCAACCTCAAGTCTCTCTGGAGCTAGTGGATAGTCGTTGTGCAAGTCGTGAAGGCGTTGAGGATACTTCAAGTCAACCTCGAGTATACATGGGAGATTTTTCCAGCCCTCAAGTTCTTGGTCAGTCATCCATCTAAAACCATGAGTAGGGAGTGGTTTACTCATTGCCCATCCATATAGATTGTTTGCGTCAAGATACGTGATATATTTTGTGGATAGGTTGGAGTCATATTCCCCCATGTATGGGTTGTTGGCTTTACCATATCTAGTAGAGATCATAGACACACCCCCACGAATGCCTTTCTCAACCATAAGTAGCATGTCATGATCAGTTAACAGCTCCAACTCCACTTTCGTTAACTTTAACGCTGCATCCCAAGCTAGTCCAGGCGCTGTGTAATACCACGCTGGGTCTAACCCATAGTTTTCTTGACACACGTTTCGAAAGTTCTCGAAGACATCGGCTAACAAAAGAACGTCTGACTCAAGGTAAAGGTTGTGATAGTCTCGTATGTTCTTCATATCAAAGGTTTCCCACACCTTTTGAGCGTGTTGATAGTCCTCCTCTGATATGTCGGTGTCATTGAGTCTAGAGTAGAATTCCTCCTTTGGTGGAAGCTGAGTTACGTTGAGTTTGTCAAAACCATCAAACCAATCGTATGGGAAAACACCCTTTCTTAACAATAGTTGTAATTGTTCTCCTTCATAACTTTCAGTGAGATTTTTGAAAGAAGATTGCGGTAGATTAGTTACTAAGCTGTCAAGGCTTGTTGCCATAAATTTAAAGCTGTCGATGAATCTGATGTCACGCTTAACGTTAATCTGTTTGCCCTCTTTGTTCGTAAAGGTGTCTACAACAATCTGCTTTGTGAAACTGATATACTTTTCCTCATTATTAGGTATACAGTTTATTTTACCTTTTGTTGTTCCAAGGTTCTTGATGAATAGATGACTGTCGTATCCGGATAGGTTATGGAAGATGACTGGGAAGAACTTCGGAACTCTAAATTGAAGGTTGCATTCGTTATGGGTCGCACCTCTGTACTTTCCTGTAAGGTGGCAGTGGTCCAATACCTTATCTTCTCCTAATTCACCCTCACAGATGTGACAGTGAGTAGCATTTTTATAGTCGATTTTATCTTTCTTACTCATTCTTACCTTCTTAGGGAATTTGAACGTATCGTAAATTTTCTTAATATCTGACTCTAAATTCTCAAGAAACATCTGTGGGATATCTTCGTCTGGAGATTCAGCTGTGTATCGTACAAGCTCGGATGGAAGTATGTTGTCGTCAAAACACTTGATGAGATAGCAGAAGCCAGATGGTTTGTGCTTCTGATATTGCTTAGTAAAGCTTTTACTTTCATCTGGGGAGCATGACGCGATATTTTCTGTAAAGCTTTCAAAGTCAGCATAAACAACGAAGGGCACTCGCATTTTTCTGTTAAAATTCTTAAACGCTAAATAAATAGGGTTTCCGTCTTTATCTTTAGGCATATCATTCTTAACTGGCTCGTTTTTGGAGCAGTATTCGATATGTTTATCTAATGATTGTTTGCGTCGAAATGAGTTCAGGCATCTATAGCAAAAAAATCGAGTATGATGGTATTTATCACATTGAGTAGATACTAATTTCTTAAAATTCTTAACCCAACAGTAGTGATTCGTTTCATCGTTTGATATGAGAAGTAAGTTGATTACATGAGCTTCATGTTTCTTACTTATTTTTAGAGGGTAAACATCACCTTCATATCCATACACATTAATTGCATATGGGTTTTGCTTCTCGAACTTATCAATCTGTTTTAGTGAGACGGGAAACTCTATTCCCGACCAGTCGAAATTCTCAGAGTTCTCTCTCATTTGTTTATTAAGTCTTTGAGCATCTTTCTCTTTAGGAAACACAGCAGACGTTACTGCCCATTTAAAACATTCATGATCCTTCTCGTTCTTAACATTGATGATTGCTTGCTTGGATGCTAATTTTGATGGTAGTGATATATAGGAACTTCCAGAAAGCGGCTCGAATGGATCTATGTGAATATCAAAGTATTCCACCTGATCAAACTGCCATCCAGAGCCTTGGTTTTGAAATTGCTCAATCAATTCCAGTAGACGATTTGTCATTGAATTGAACAAGTCAGAGAAATCGGTTGACTCTGTTATAGTTTCTACAAAAGTATGAAAATATCCTGAATTTTCATCAATCTGACCAGTAGCTGGATTCTCTTTTATGAACTTGCATGTAAAGATAAACTTGACTTTGATAGCCTTCTTTTGTTGGTTAAACAGATTGAGAACTTTTGGTTTGGAATTATTGAGAAATGTTTCGGGATCATACCCACTCTGCCCGTCTATCCTATGTGTTTTGAGATACCCCTTCAGCGCTGTTTGCTGTTCTTTTGGAGTAAAGTGATCATGTCTATTAAAAATACGGTTTACTTTTTTTCCTTCAGGTTGTTAACTCGTTTGCTTGCGTTGTTCTTAATTGGATCTGGGACATGAGATAATATCCAGTCTGTGAACTTGTTAATCTCTTTCTTTACTGTTTCAACAGCCCTCGAAGTCAGGCTTTTCAATGACCTTGGTGTTGGAATGGGTTGGGTGGGTATATTAGTCCTTGGTGTTGGAATGGGTCTTTGCATTGGTATATTAGTCCTTGGTGTTGGAATGGGTTGGGTGGGTATATTAGTCCTTGGTGTTGGAATGGGTCTTTGCATTGGTATATTAGTCCTTGGTGTTGGAATGGGTCTTTGCACTGGTATATTACCCAAAGCTTCGATGAGTTCAGCTTTACGTAATTTGTAGTAGCCTTTAATGTGTCGCTCTTTGGCGAGGGCTTTCAGTTGTTTCACTGTTTGATTATTCATTTAATTTATTATAATATCCAGGTCTTTAAATCATTTTTCAATTTAAAATTTCTTGCGAGGTCTTTAAATCATTTTTCAATTTAAAATTCAATTGCGCTCGTGGCGCCATAATACTACTACTAAAAGGGAAGGGGAGGGAGTCGGGGCGCGGCCCGCGTTTTTTTCCGGTTTTCGCTCGCCCCGGGCTCCCTCCCCTTCCCTTTTAGAGCCGCTACGCAGGCGCTAGAACCTAACATACATTCGCTGTAGCCTGCTCGCAGGCATTGGTGAGTATTTTTTATGTTGAGAACCCGAGTGTTTTCACGTGGCCGCCATATCGCGTGGCCCCTCGATTTGTCACTCTCCGCCTCGCCTTCGACTCGGATTGGCTCGCTATACCAGGCTCCAGGGTGCATGGAGAGGTGGGTGGGAGGTATTTTTAACAACAAAAGGAGTTTGCCTTGTGAACGTTTTCCCGTGTTCTCGCTTGCTCTCAAAAAGGCGGAAGATACGTACATTTTTATTCTCATTTTTTACATAAATGTGTAAATTGACTATTGTTATGCATGGACGGCCTCTGTGGATCAGCTAACCAGTTGTCAGAGTTATAGCGCGTCTATAAATAAAGGTCCATACCATACCAATTTTTTTTAGAATAAATTCAGACCAACAGATATATGCAATCAATTGTAAAAAAGTCAGTATTAAATGGCGCGTTTGCAAGAATGCTCAATACACCGAGTAGCGCAATTCACATACAGCGAGTGGAGAATAATGAACTCTCGGGGGTCTTTCTTGGTTATAGCTATTGTATTCCATCTTGTTGTTTCGTTCTATGATCTTTTGTCTTCTATTGTCTTTATGCTTCTGGTGCCTTACAACACCAAGAAAGAGCCACTCTCGGTAAAAAATATATTATATATTTTTTAATGACAAAAAAAAAATCATTCTAGAACAAACATATTAAATTTTAAATTCATTATAAGAGTTGGTATTAAGCAAATAATTGCGTATGGAAATTATTTTACTGTAATTTAAGTATTTATTCAAGGAATAGCTGCCAAATCCTTTGTTTTAAATTCAACTTCATCAACATGCAAATATGGAAATCGACTATGGTCAATATTTGGGAATATATACTACTGAAATTATAAGCAAACTGTTAGCAAACGATCGATCGCATTTTGGAAAACGATCGACCACTTTTTGATTTCGGTTATCTCACGTGACCATCGAAATGGCCATGTTGCTGTACATTTCTAACATCAAACAAAAAAAATGCGAATCACGTGATCATTTCGATCGATCGAATTTGAAAAACGATCGATCGTTTCTTTCCTGGATGCTAACAGTTTAGTGATTTCGGTATCTGTCAATCTGTGCAACCCACACGACCCATCCCTGCGCGACAATGAAAAATTAAGTGGGGTAGGGAAACTTTCGCTGGCAAGTGGGAAGGAGTCGGGACAAAACGTAGCCTACCCTGTGGCCTACCCTATGGCCTACCCTGTATTTTCTTATTAAAGCTCTAAAAACAGGTAAACTCAAAATATAATGCCTCCTGAAAAGTAATCAACATAAACAAACACATAAACAACCTGTCAATCAAATATTTGTGACGTCATTACTAACGTTATCTCCTAAAAATGTTTTTAACTCTGCGAATTTCTCATATACAACCGCAAAACTTTGGCCAACAAATTATTTCGCACATCGGTTATTGACACCTGTCAATTACAGTGTGATGACGTCATCGATCACGTGATTTCACAAAACTGCTTATAACTCCTCGAATTTTTTAGAGTATTGACACCTTGGTAGGCCATAGGGTAGGCCACAGGGGCGTTTTGTCCGGACCCAGTGGGAAGGGTGTTCAGTTCAAGTGAAGGGGAGAGATATGCCCTTCCCCACCCCTTGAAATCACTCTCAAAAATTCCTGGACCACCCTTACAGGGTGTAAATAATATGATCTGGAGCTGTTGTGCATTTGTAATCGCTGTTCATTACGAACAAATTATTCCTCCATAAATAATATCCCTTTAATTTTTAAAATTTGTAATTGTTTTCTGTTTTTCACAAGAAAGATATCCTGGGAAGGCATCCAGAGGGAATGGTGAGCTTTACATAACCCGAATCCTGCAATCTCATTGGCTCCCTCATTATGTATCGAGCGATAGTGACTAGAAAATGGAAAATACGAGTGAAGAAAAAACTTGAATCCTACTGTTTTAAATAGCACTTCTCTAGTAGATGCCTCTATTTCTATATCTTTTCTATTATTTAAATATGCTATTTCTATGTAGCTCTTTATTATGTTGTTGTTGATGATGTTGCTAATTTAAGTAACTCACCGGGAACTGGTTAGAATATTTCAAATGGAATACACCTATTTCTGAAGTGACGCATTGTTGTACCTTAGCCTGCAGTGCATCATGGAAGAGTCTTTTTCAAGGGGAGGGGGAAAGGAGTTAAATGTCAACCCCTATATTTGGGCTCTCCCATATGAAGCGGGCTACAACAGTTATACTTAAGCCGGCTTTTCACTAGTGAAATAAGGTAAGACGGAGAAGGAGACGTAAGAGCTTACGCTTGTGTGAAAATCGCCGTGACAGTAGCGACGTAAGCGTAAGCGGAGACGTACGAAAAAGGAAACCTTCCGTTCTGCTTCCTTCACGCTTACGTTTCCTTCTCCGTCTCCGTTCTTTGATTTTCACACGAACGCAAGCGTCCTGACGTCTCCTTCTCCGTCTCCGCTTAAGCCGGCTTTAGGTGTCACGGGTTCGACCTTTTCTGAAACGGGTGTATAATAAACATTTTGTACTCTCAAAACTATATAGTTAGTGATAACTATTATCATTCATAAAACATTACTAAATCGCGCGCTCTGATTGGTCGAGGCCAGTGTAGGACTAGATAACAGACGCACGGATGACGTCACTGTGCACGCGAGCTAACAAGAAAATATTTGTCACGCAATCCACCAATTTTTCCAAGGCCTTGTAACAGCTACTGCCGCATGCACGAGATTTAATACTTAGCCGTTGAGGCAGATAACTTTATGCGCATGCCCCAACGTTTAAAATTGGCCAATCAGTGAAGGCCCTCAAATGGCTTTCACCAGAGCCTTCTTTCTCTGGATAGAATGTTCTCAAGCTGAAACCCAAAAACAGCGCGCGAGCACCAGTTGGCTAGTCAAAACAATATATGGGGCGCATTGACACCAAAACTATTAATTACACCCCACGACCAATCAGAGTGTTCATAAGTGTTCATGCATAAATTATAAGTAAAGAATCTTAATTTTTGTCGCACTGTGGTCTAAAAATTAGACTACAAGTTCGAGTTTTCTATGAGTCAATAGATAGTTAACGAGGCGCATAGCGCCGAGTTGACTATTTGACTCATAGAAAACAAGAATGAGTAGTCTAATTATTTTAGAAGAAACCCACTAGCATACTACCTTAGTATACTACCATAGTATACATAGTACCGAGTAGTTGCTAAAACATATTTATTTTCATGGTTTTAGGAAGTTTTGCGCTAGCGATTTCGCTACTCACTATCTATTACGTGATAGATAGTGAGTAGCGGAGCCAATCAGATTGCAGGATTCGTGAAAGTATGCGAGAGGGTTTCTACTAATAATTATGATATGCCTACCTAACGGTGCTATAAGACGATGGCAAGGGCAATTTGGCTCGCAACTCTCAGGCATCTCTTAAAATAGCCTCTAAATTACCATCGTGTTATAGCGCTATAACAATAAATTATGCCATGCAATACGTGGGGCTCAGTCCCCACTCTTCTTGTCATGATGAATCCGCTTGCGATGTCTGGTTATCGACGGTGTCGACTTCAGTCTCATTGGTCAGCGGCTTCAAGTACGTGTTTCCTTTGCTGGTGCCTGCTAAAATAGCGTCAACCTTAAAATGAAAAAACAAATGAAGAACACTGTGGGATGACGCCAAAACAACGGTACCCGATAGGTATCCAGGGCGTGTTTTCTCGAAGCACAACAGGGCCGTAGCAGCCACCAAAAACTGGGAGGAGGGGGCACGTTATATAAAAAACTCAAGGTACTTTTTAGGGAAAGTTGAAACGCTAAAAGCACGCCGAAAATTTAGTGCCCAGCATGTGAAATTATCGCATGTTTGGGGACCTTTGACATGCTGGGTGCAAAATCGGGAGTTTTAAGGATTGTCATTGGCCCCAAAGAGCGCTACGGCCCTGCACAATGGTAGGACCATGATGCATCAATTGTTTCACGAGAAATCGGTGTGTTGAAAATCCCATTTTTAGGAAATTGAAAGGGAGGTGGGTCTCGGGTACCCCCACCCTCCTAAACCGAGTACTTATAAAAACACAGGGAGCTCACCTTTACAGTTTAAACCAAGAAAAATAATACAATTATTTCCATTTTTCGCAGAATAAAGCGAAAGGAAATCTATCTTCTTTGCGCTGCGTTCTCGGTCTTTCCTAATTGGCTAATTATGCTTAGCACAGACTCGCCCACTAGGACCTCATTACCACGAAATGGCTTCCGTCTAACGCTATACGGGTTATTTTTCTTGATTTAAACTGTAAAGGTGAGCTCACTGTGTAAAAACCGTTGTTTTGATCACTTTCCTTATGCTTGTCTATTTTATTAGGACCGCAGGTCCATGAGAGATCTAAAAGGAAGAGCTTCTCTCCGAAAAGCACATGTAATTCCCCGACTTTCATCTGATCACAAAACAACATACCCAAGTACTGGGCGAGTGGGGACCATGCAACCTTAAGGCTGATTTCCATATAATCTCTTCGATCTCATCAGTCTCGCCGATCGCATGAAATAGTGTACACGCGATCCATGAGATTCATGCGATCGTATGTTTCCTTATCAAAATCATCCCTTATTCATAGGATGCTTATCCAATCACTGCACTGGATTCGTATCAGGTGACACTACTTCTATCCCCCGATAAAGAATGGCTAGTTGTCTGATATAGAATACTAATTCGACCAATTAGTATTCTCTATCAGACACCTTCCAGTGCAACCCCTCAGTCCTAAGGCTGAAGGGGACCACTCTAGTGAAGTCCAGATATGGTCTTCTCTCTAGGGCAGTACCTGAAAAAGGCTTTCACCTGAGAGACTATATGTTGTTTTAGTCCGGCTAGATCCATGTGGGACAGGGCTCATACCTTCTGCGCATGCTTGCTACAAAATGTCATGTCCCACATGGAGCTAGGCGGACTAAAACAACATATAGTCTCCCAGACGAAGCCTTTTTCAGGTACTGCACTAGAGAGAAGACCATACTTGGACTTCACTAGAGTGGTTCCCTTCAACCTTTGGACTTGTTTGACAACTTATGAGTAAAATATTATGTTTATATCAACTGATGAATAAAATATTACGCTTATATCAACAGCGATATAAACGTAATCTTTTATTCATCAATGCTTTATCAAAACGATGTAAACGTAATCTTTTATTCATCAATGCTTTATCATGACTGATTTGATAAGTCATTTATAAAATTCGTGTCCGTGTTCTATTGTCATCTAAAGATTCTCGCCTTCGGCTCGATTCATTATATGCCAATAGAACACGGCCACCTCATTTTATAAATAGTACATTATAATCTCACCGATCGCATAGAATATGAATGTTTTGTGCGCCATTTTGAAAGTGTACGCGACCGAGATGACTGCTGGTCTCGAAACAATGAATTCTGGGATACATTCCGAACGCATCAGTCGCTTTCGAACGCTTTTGAATGTCTCCATATAATCTCATTCAATCTCACGCAATCGCATCGATCTCCTGGATAGAACAGTGTTCTATACGCGCGATTGCGATTGCGATCGCGATCGCCCCGATCGTTTCAGTCTCTTCCGATCGCGAGAGAAATGTTTCCATATAATCGCATGGATCGCGTGTGCACTATTTCATGCGACTGGCGAGACTGAAGAGATCGGCGCGATTTTATGGAAACCAGCCTTTAGAGTGCACCCTCTGCATTGGACTATGGCCAGAAAAATACATTTCATCAAGATCTTCTATATCTGATAAAAAGTGCCACTATTTTCCTCTTAATTGGAAACAATCGTGCACACATTTACAAACAAGGCTTTGTTTTTTTTTTCTGGAGGATTAAATAAAATCCAATGCACTTTTCTTCAAATGCACTTTTTTAAAGTAAATAAAGTCAAACGGTCCTGCGGCGCAAACTCGCGATTTATGGACATCAATTTTACCAAATTTGAAAATAAATCTAGGAAATAAATCTCGGTAATTTTCAAGGGAATTACCTTTGTCGCAAAATGAAATTTTGTGCCGCAATTTGTCGGGAATAAAATACACAGGTTTTGAAAGTGCTCTTCTCACACACACACTGCATATCTCACCTCTTTTGTTATATTTGTCCTGAAGTCGTTCATCTGCCCCTGCAACGCCAAGGCTTCCCGCTTTAACTTTGTTTGTCTTTCGCGAAGACTGGCTAAAAGTTCTAGGTTTTCCTAAAAACGACATAATCCAGTTAAGTATAATTACTCAAGCGATTATTAAAATTTCCGCGCGCTGATTGGCCGAGAGGCTTGCCTTCTCTTGCTATACTCACCTACCAGTGATTATAACAATTATAACATTGAAACGATTGGGAATGCGCGCGCGAGTTTGTTATGATCGTGAAAAAAATCCAGCAAAAACAATCTTTTCTAGCTAATACCTTTAGCTAATACCTTTGATTACTTGAGCAATTATACTAAAACAATTACTCGCCTCAGGCCCCGTAATTATCGGTAAATAGTCAGCTCGAATCGTCGATAATCCGATTACTAACCCAAGCACTAGCCAGTGGGCCAAGAGTGAATTCGCTGGGTTGGAGGTGTTTTTTAATTAGATTTGTACTATGTTTCATTAGTACTATTTATAAAATGAGTGGCCGTGTTCTATTGGCTATATGAATGATAATGACTAATTGTCCCACGGGATCAGAAATGGCAACGACCTTTCTGAAAAGGCATCGACCATTTACGAAAGGGAAATGCCCATCTAAATGATCTAGTGCAAAAATAATGCCTATCAATCCAATGCCTCTTTAATTTGCCTAGATCCTCCATATATGGTACACTATAGTGTCCTTCTGTATATCCTCGTTCTATAAGACATGGGAGATATTTATACGGAGGACACTATAGTGTACCATATATGAAGGATCTACCATAACTTGACCTACCTTCATCAGTTCAAGGCCTTTACACGTGATCCCTGGTTCAGGTTCAGCTTTGTCTGTCGTGTCCTCGTCAACTATGGGGCCTTTTTCGTCGCCATACATATTCCTACAACAACAGCAAACATGAAAAATCATTACTTCATGAAGCAACACTAAAGGCTGATTCTCACTGAAACGCAAGTGCAAGCACAGGACGCAAGCACAGGGCGCAAGCAAGCACAGGACGCAAGCGCAGGACGCAAGCACAGGACGCAAGCACAGGGCGCACGCCCAGGACGCAAGCACAGGGCGCAAGCCCAGGACGCAAGCACAGGGCGCAAGCCCAGGACGCAAGCACAGGGCGCAAGCACAGGACGCAAGCACAGGGCGCAAGCCCAGGACGCAAGCACAGGACGCAAGCACAGGACGCAAGCACAGGACGCAAGCACAGGACGCAAGCACAGGACGCAAGCACAGGACGCAAGCACAGGACGCAAGCCCAGGACGCAAACACAGGGCGCAAGCACAGGATGCAAGCACTAGGCAAGTGTGAATCATAGCGACGCAAGCGCAAGCCTAAAATCAACATTGATTAGTTGTTTGTGCTTTCGTTCACTTGATTCACACTAGACGCAATCACAAGGGAACGCAACGTCTCGATTTTCTTGCACTTGCATCTGCGCTTGCGTTCTAGTGTGAACTACATAAGGGAAATCTATGAATTTGATATCCTTGCGCTTGTGCTTGCGTCTGCGCTTGAGAACCAGCCTAGTAAGTTTGTTAATGGGGCTATGTAAGTGAGTTTTATCAGCAAGACTGCCCTTTTTATACAAATTGTAATGAAACTTCAAACTTTGAAACTGTACAATCCAACAAGATTTTCAAAAACTCGTTGTTGCAATCCGTTTCCATCCGCTCTGTAATAGGTCCGTGCAGCCTACAATCATGATAGCCTTGCAGATAAAGAGCTATTGAACAAACCTAGACTAGTATTTTGGCTCAGTTATTTGGACGTTTTTTTACATCACCAAAAGTGTGGGCAAAAAACGTGACACCGCTCCGTTAAAGCCATTCTCAGTTACACGCGGTCGCCGGGAAAAAAAGCTGCAAGCGAAAAAGTCGGGGTTTTTTTGTCAAAGTTTCCATGGCAACGCACGTGCCTTCGCCGGCTTGTCGCGCTCAGACAAGACAGAAAAACGAGTTTTCGCTTGCAAGCTTTCTTCCCTGCGACCGCGTGTAACTGAGAATGGCTATAAGATACTGCTGGCCCTGGTAATATACCTCCTTGTTTACCACGTCGCACTGATCCAATTCAGACTTTGCAGACTTTTTCTGGTACGGTATTCTAATAACAGTACGTGTGATGGATATAGAACAACAAGGTTATTGTCATTTCATAGTTCATAGTTTCAGTTTCAGAACAAAAGGCCAGTGTACACCCCTACTAGTGCTCCGCCTTATTTCGTCTCGGGAATTTTCTGGGTCCTCATTTGCCTGGACTTACTTGTTGAATTCCGCTTGTGACATGGATAGTGCCTGAGCATCTAACTTGTCAATAAAAGAAACTACACAACACTGAAAAGACAAAATCATAACGAAATTAGTAATAAAAAAAGTTAGCTCGAGTTGTGCTAGCCGTTGCTTAAACAGGCTCCTAAACCGGGCGCATTAGCTGGCAAAAGTCACAGTTGTTGGGTTGTACGCTAAATGTATCAAGCCCGAATAAACTCACCAAGTTTGTAAAATAATAACCAGCTTCTCCACTAACTAGTTTATTTGGATTACAAAACCTGGAGATGTATCTGAAAAGAAAAAGAACAACCTCATCACTTATAATCCTCATCCTCGTCATAATATCTATAGTACAGCAGATTTCGTGTTAAAGGGCCGCGACAAAGTTGTGCCGCGCTGCGACCGCGACAAAGTTGTGCCGCGCTGCGACCGCGACCGTGCCGCGACTACGCGATTTCATTCCGTATTAGTCTAGTCGGTGGAGGGTGTCCACGAGCACCTCCAGGAACTAGAGCAGATTTCGTATGACTGTGAAAAGTACCGCGGCACGGCGCGTCGCGGTGGCGGTACGAAACCTGAGGAAATCGCGTAGTCGCGGTACTTTTACGGTCGAGGCGCGGTGCAACTTTGCCCCCGTACTTTTCACAGTCATACGAAGTCTGCTCTAGTAACGAGACATACTTTTGTGGAATCCTTAGGATGTCTAGAAACTGGTTTTAGATGTTAACAGCTCGAAAAAGTGTCACACGGCCCTATTTTGCCAGATTTCTGTTTTATTAATTATATTCTTTTGTTATTCAATGAGATTCTTTTGTTATTCAATAAGGCAATATGGACTGCTTTTCACAGTCATACGAAGTCTGCTCTATATAATCTCTTGGATCGCGAGTGCACTATTTCATGCGATTGGCGAGACTGAAGAGATCGAAGAGATTATATGGGAACCAGCCTTTAAGCAAGGGTAGCCTGTTGCTAACCATTTCAGCACTTACTGTATATTAGAATGTAACATGGTAGGATTGGCATTAAGTACTATGTATATCAAACACGGTAAAAAGTCATCCGCACTGACTGCTCCTCCACTCGGAGTAGAAAGATGAATGATTTCTATGCAATAGTTAAGAATCAACAAGATTAGACATTACGATCACATGGTCGCCAATGCCGACTAGTTAGGGTTTGCAAATAATTTGGGTTTTAAATTTAAACCTAGACTTACCTTTTCTAGTCTGTGGATTTAAATAAAATGCCCTTCATTAAATTGGCACATAAAAGTTTGGGTAGGGTCAACAAAACATTCCAGGGTGGGTAGGGTCAACAAAAAATTCCAGGGTGGGTAGGGTCAACAAAAAATTCCAGGGTGGGTAGGGACAACTAAAAATTCCAGGGAGGGTAGGGACAACTAAAAATTCCAGGGAGGGTATGGACAACTAACATTAAATTTTAGGGTGGCCAGGGGCAACTAAAAATTCTAGGGTGAGCAGGGACAACTAAAAATTCCAGGGTGGGTAGGGACAACTAAACATTTCAGGGTGGGTAGGGACAACTAAAAATTCCAGGGTGGGTAGGTCCAACTAAAATTCCAGGGAGGGTAGGGACAACTAAAATTCCAGGGTGGGTAGGGAGAGCTAAAAATTCCAGGGTGGGCAGGGGCAACTAAAATTCCAGGGTGGGTAGGGACAGCTAAAAATTCCAGGGTGGGTAGGTCCAACTAAAATTCCAGGGTGGGGAGGGGCAACTAAAATTCCAGGGTCGGCAGAGACAAGTAAAAATTTCTGGGAGGAATCATTTTCAGTGCAAAGGATACTGAAAATCTTCTTGCAGCACCGTACAATACACGCCAGTTTGTCTTGTGGTGCCTTTCGAGTGTTGATCTCAACAATATCATGCTGAGCGTCCTGTAGCAGCCCCATGACCTGTGAGCTGCTATCGTCTATAGCAGCATCTAAATGTTGAGGTGTGATCCAATGGAAGCTACGGATCTTCTTTTGCAGCTCTAAATCCTTTATTTCATCATCAGTAGTAGCTGGACAAAATACACTGAAAGAAAAAAATAACATATTACACCCAATCTTGTATCAAGAGCCCGTCATCTTTTGACCAGCTACAAGATTTCAAGGCTTTGGGCATTCTCTTACCCAGAGCTCCCCGGCTCGTCTCCTCGCGGGGGAGGCTCTGGTGTTAGCCAATGACGCATGCACGGGATTTGATATAGAGCCGATGAGAGAAATATCTTTCTGCGCATGCACCAACGTTCAAAACCAGCCAATCAACAAAGGTCCTCAAATGGATGTCACCAGAGCCTCCCCTGCGAGAAGACGAGCTGAGGAGCTCTGGGTACGAAAATGGGCTTTGGGGGAATCCAAATGTTTGAGCATGCGTGGTAGATAAGAGCATGACGATTCTAGGACCCAGAGCTCCCCGGCTGATCACCAGCTGGTCCGGCTGGTCATGGGATTCTTATCAATTCGCCTTTGTCACGGCGCCGCCATTTTGTTTCCAGAATGACACGGCAAAGCAGAAAAAAGCAATGAGCCAATCAACTTTTTGGTTCTAAAACAAGGAGTACTTTTTGGTCAGCACCAGGCTTCGCCTTCCAACATGAGCAAAACCCGCGCCCTGCTTGGCCTCGTTTCCATGCTGAATAAATCGGCTGAAAATTTCAAGATGGCGCTTGTGTGACAAAGGCGAATATCCATCCACAGGAACTTCAAACACTACTGAATCTGATTTTTGCGTTTGTGTAACTTACACTTTATAAAGCTTGGTCATAATAAACTTCTCAATATTATCCAAGGTTCTGTCCAGCATTTCTTGTGGTTGCTCTTTGAACAGTACATGTGACTGAAGCCGCTCGGCAATAGCCTGATAAAAATATAAATAGTGTAACTACATTACAGTCAGAGCGAATTTCAGATGAATTGTCTGGAGCACACTTGCGACATAACGACATAAGGAAAATATCACGCGACCAAAATTTAGTGGTTTGAAAACGCTGAAGTTCACAAAAAATAACATCAGATTGTTTTGGTCAGGGAATCTAATGATTATCCATGGAAAATATTGATTATTTCTATTATTTTCCCATGCCTTTTTCGTTGCAACATAACGTCCTTGTGTCGCTAGTGTGCATCGGTCAAACCAAAATACACTTAAGGCTGGTTTCCATATAGTCTTATCTGTCGTATCTGTCGTATCAGTCATCCATGAAACAAAAGAGTAATTCCAATTTCCATTGTTTCACGGTCGACTGATGCGACAGATACGACAGATAAGACTATATGGAAACCAGGCCTTAACCAATCAGTGGACAATACAAGTAACTACTGAATGGTTTCCTCGTAAGCCATTCACAATCCGAGTAATTTCTAACGCGCGCATCGTTTTCAAATTATGATTGTTTCCCTTAGTAACTTTTTTCAAGTTAAGCCTGGTGCACACTTGCGACATAACGACATAAGAAAAATGTCACGCGAATAAAATTTAGTGGTTTCAAGAAGTTGAAGTCGTCAAAATATAACATAAGATTGCTTTGGTGAAGTAATCTAACAATGATCCATGGAAAATATTGATTATTTCTATTATTTTCTCATGCCTTTTTCGTCGCAACATAACGTCCTTGTGTCCTTATGTCACTAGTGTGCACCGGTCAAACCAAACTACACTTAACCAATCATGAGACAATACAAGTAACTGCTGAATGGTATCCTCGTAAGGCATTCACAAGCCGAGTAAAACTACTATTGATTTCTAACGCGCGCATCGTTTTCAAATTATGATTGTTTCCCTTAGTAACTTTTTTCAAGTTACTAGGAGTGCTTTGCACTCCTAGGGTTTCCAACAGAGATAACAAACCATCCTCATTAGTAACAGACTTTGAGTAATAGGCAGGCGCTTCAGTGTGGAATTGTTTTCTACTATGGAAATGATTTCAAAATGGATATCATCACGTGATAATACGTCCAGTTGGAGATTAAATTTCGTGTTTAGTGCGCATGTGACCTTAGTCCGAATTTCTTGATTTCTTTTGTTTAACATGAGCAAAGAGAAGTTACAGCTGTTTTGAGTATTCTGCGAACTCTCGCGTTCGACTTCCAATGGCGTTCTGGCTTCCGTCAATCAAACTCTCGGGTCTAATTGGAGTCTTAGCCGACCGTAAGTTAGGCCATTTGTTTAGAAAAAGATAGAAGATGCTGTGTGTTGAGGCATTTCACTAGGATGGCGAATAGCTGAATTCTATGTATTCCAAAGAATTTCAAAGTTTGATTGACGGAAGCCAGAAAGCGGTTTGACGGTTGGAAATCGATCTCGAGAGTTCGCAGAATACGTACTCAAAACAGCTGTAAACGAAAGATTCAGACTAAAAACGCATGCGCACTGAACACGAAATTTAAAACTTAAAGCTAGGCTTATTGAACCTCGTGTCGCGCAATTTTGGTCTAAAGAGATTGAGACACCGGTCATCGAGAGCGAATGCAAGGCTGAAATTCCGACTAGCATATTCGTAAAATATTATTAATCCTGTAGTCCAATAAATATACTGATAAACAACTAAAGGCCAGTTTATATTTGCGATTTTTGTTGCATTTGTCGCGGCGATTTTTCTCGCGCAAGTTGCACTTCCAAATCTCTAGGGGGAAGACCATTTGATCTTTGGGGGGGAGGTTGGAAGATTTTGTCGATGGTGTATGATACAAAGATCAAATGGTCCACCCGTAGTGTAAACGAAATGCAAATCTGGCGCGATTTCTGTGCTCTCTTTTCTTCAATCGCATCAAATTGCAAAGATTTTCGGAAATGTTTGAAATGTCCGCGACATCACGCGACAAATATTGCGGTCGGTCGCGCCGAGTTGGATTTAGATAACATAGTGATTTTGAGTTGACGCGTGTGTGCGAGGGAAAATCTGCGCGACTCGAGCGACAAAAATTGCAGCAAAAATTACAAGTGTAGACGAGCCTTACAGCTAAAATCGTTGCATCGCGACCCGCGTTTTCAAAACATCGATTTGTTTTTGGCTTTTCTGTTCCGCCAATCAAACTATCTGAGCCAATGAAACTCTTGCCTAGTGCAGTCAAATGGCTTTTCTCTGAACTAAAACCATACAATGTCGCGACGGAAAGCCAGGCGACTGCACTAGGCGAAACAGGGCAAGAATCTGATTGGCTCATAAGATTTGACGCGCGTCGCGATGCAATGATTTTAGCAGTAACGAGGAGACGAGAAAATACAATATAATTACCACATAGAAGTCTTGAACCATTTCACTTTGCTCTTCAACACTGTGAGAGGGGTTGTGAAAGACTTTCTGGATAAATCTTAGAAAAAATACAAAGGCTGTCATCACTTTCATCAATTTGTACTACGCTTAGAAAATCAGAGGTTCGACAGAAGTCCAATACATTGCATCTGGATCTAGTTACTTTATAAGACGGAATACGCCAGAAATTCGAGTAATGTGTGCTAAAATTGGAAACTAATCTGGTGCCAGAAAAATATGGAACATAGGTCCTAAATTTTGGTACTTTTTGAAAAGGCACCATGTAAGTAATTATGTCCAGTGTCGTCAACATTTAATTCTGATGGAAACCTGGGAAAATATTTTACATTTTTAGGATGTAAAATAATGTCAATTTCAGTCCATTTCCAAAATGGTTTACCCCCACTGCATATAGAATTCCGGGCAGGTTAAAGAAATCCAGCTTCGAAAACCCCCCCTTGCAATCAGAATTCCGAGCTCTTAAACCCCCCCATCCCATCGGAATTTCCAAATGCCGCCCGTGGGGGGATACCTTTATTTTCTGGAATTGCCCAATTTTACGAACTTTGAGAAACTTTCCTGTCCTTGGCGTCACGTAAAATAAAATACTACGGAAAAATTTCTCAAACACCAATTTCTCAAGACTTACATAGAACCTTACATAGACCGTATTTTCCCGGGAGAGGGGGGTATTTTTTTAGGGGTTCTTTGAACGAAAACGGTACGCTAAAGAAAAACCGTTTTTTTTAGGGGTCCTTTGAACTAAAATGGATGCTGAAGAAGGTATTTTAGGACCGAGAAGAATATTTGAGGGGAAATGATTTTTAGGGTGGAATCCAAAACTACAAGGGAGATGGAAGTTATCATACTGTTTGCAACAAGTTTAGGAAGAAACAATTAAAATCCCTGTTAACAAACGTTAACTGGAAAGACGAATTAATTATTATAGTATTTGCTACCAAACGTTTGCATCCAGATATAACTTATACACAGTAAACATATTCTTACATATTACGGCAATTTCCATAATTCTGCCAACTCTACGGCAACTAACAAACCGCGGTTTGGCTTCCGTCAATCAAACGAGTGAACAGGTCTGGGTGATTTCACGCAGGCTTTGAGAGGATTTTTGAACTACAGTAATAAGGACTTTAGCTACCGTAGGCTTCAAAACCAAAGTTTCCACCATAAAATGCAAATTAACTTCGCAGGGGTTTCAATAGAGGGCCGCTACCGGCGGTGAACTGCCGTCTACTTCACTGCTGACCGCCGACAACTATCGTGGGCTGTATAACTGATCAGTTTAAAGGAAAATATTAAAGTGATAGAATAAATGAATATGCCAGTTATCTTGCTCTTAAAAAGCAGGAAAACGTATTTTCTGGCACCGAAATTTCACAATTTCCCGGGGGGATGACCCCCCTACCCCCCAGCATTACGACCTTCGGATGGGACCCCAAGACCCGGCCGCTTACATCCAGACCTTAGCCTGCTACTTCAAAACTTATTGAAACCCCTGACTTCGAAAAAGGTTTGATTGACGGAAGCCAAGACGCAGTTTGGTGCTCGGAAATGTGAAGTGAGATTTCGCAGACTTATGGAAAACTGCAGTAACCTTTAAACTCTTACAAAACAACCATACAATAAAAGCAGACATACTTGCAAATAGAAAACATTCCAGCTGAGGGTATAAACCAGGAGTATGTCGGGGAGGAATCCAAAAGTATTAAAAGGAGAATCGCTAATAGAGGCAACCAGTAGATTTAGAAATATTTCGGTTTTAGACAAAGGCTAACTTGGCACATGCTAGTCTTTTGTTGTTAATTAAACAGATATAAACTTTTTGATTAACAACAAAAGACTTGCATGTGCCTTGGTTAAGCCTTTGTCTAAAATGCAAATCTTTTAAGTAAGGTGTCAAACAGCGTGTGGGCTTATTAAAGGAATCTGCTAGGGTTTTCAGGCTCTTTTAAAAAGAGCCGGTGTCAGCCGCCATTTTGAGATCAACTACCAAGTCGGAGAAAGCATCCATTTCCATCAGCTGATTTGAGAATATGGAGCAATGTTCTCGATTGAATTTGGTAGATCAAATCTGAAACTTTGTTTTTAGATATTGATTTAGATATTTCTAATTATACTACAGTAAGAGGATTTCGGCTTATAAAAGGGAAGAAAAGAAGAAATTTTGCTCTATTTGTTTTATTTACCCTGGTCAGCTTTTTGAATAGTGATACACCACATACTTACTGTGATTTTCATAATTATGTAAAAATCTCACTTAACATTTCCGAACGCCGAACTGCATTTTGGCTCCCCGTTCATCAAACCCTTTATAATTAAGACAGTGTATGGAGGTTTCGTTTGCATTTTGTGGTGGGAAATTCGGTTTTGAAGCCTAGAGCTAGTCCAAGTTCTAGAAAACTCCCAAAGCCCATATCATGTGAAATTACCCAGAGCTGTTCACTCGTCTGATTGATGGAATTAAGCCAACCGCTGTTTATTAGACCCCGTCCACACTAACGCGTTTTCGTTTGAATCCGTATACTTTTTGATACGTTTAGGCCTTCCTACCACACTAACACGCTGATTATTTTCATCGAATCCGTATAAGTTTGAAAACGCTCTCGAAAGTGAATAAAAACGAATCAGTATACATGTCGTTTTAGCGTGGACGGTCGAATCCGGATAAAAATGAAAACGATAACGCCGACTGTACCATTAATATGAGACTGTCCTTGCACACGTCACATTAACTAAAAACTGATCGCTTATTTTGGAGCTAAATTTTCCGAATCACCCGTCCACACTAACACGCTGCGAATCCGTATAAGTTTGAAAACGAATACTTTTGAAAACGCGTTAGTGTGGACGGGGCCTTAGTTGACGTTGAGTTTGCAAAATAATGAAAATGGCAGTATTATAGCCAATTTAGAGTTTCTATCTTCAAAACACAAAAAGGAGCAAATCCAGAATCGGCCAGAAATGTTAAAGTCATTCTCTTTAATTTGTCAGAAAAAAGGATTACAAGACAGTTCTTTAAAAATTGAGATTTCAAAAATTCCTAATAATTTTCAAAAATTCTGAATTTTGAGCATGTCCTACGTTTGGGGACTATAAATATGAACAAATGGACATTTATCCACTCAAATGGGTGAACACACTACCATGGCCAGGGTCCGGTTGCTCCAAAGTGGTTTAGCACTAATCCAGGATTAATTACCATGGTGACTCCATGGTTTTGTTCAGAACTAAACCTGGTTTAAATTTAATCCACCTTTGAACAACCCGCACCAGGTGAATGTACTTACAGGCGGCATTTTTCATTAACGTCCTGGGCAGCAGGCCTTTTTAAAGTCTTGAGGAATTCTCTAAAGTCTGATGAGCTCTTTGATGCTTCCCCTGAAGTTAAAGAAATAGTGTTGAAATAATCAGGGGTGGATCCAGAAATTTCAGAAATGGGAGGCACAACAGCGAAAATAAAGGGATTTTTTTGGCATCATATACATGAGTGTACATTGATGAACAGGTCCAAATAAAAGTATGATTATATCAGAGGGTCAGATTGACAGATTGGCACAAGAAATTGTTCCCAGATAGGTACCTCTTAGGGGTCCGTTCTAGCAAACCAAGCATTCAAGAGAAACAGGTTTCATCAATATCACACTTGTTGGTACCTTTTAGGGGTAAAATCTAAAGTTTCCGATGAGCACCCCAGCCCCAAAATAGGGATCCCCCTCCCCGGGGGGTTTCTACTTGTGAATATCTAACTTACCTTTAGTTTTAAGAACTTTGGAATGCGAATTTTCTGGGATATGATTACCAAGCTGACTGCTATTTGTACAGTAAGCTAACACTATGTCTTGCATGGCGTTTTTCTTTCAGTAAACAGCAAAAGCCAATTGAAATGATGTCAAGGAAAGTTGCCGTAATCCCATCTACAGTAGTTTGTCATGTAACAAGGGCCACCATGTGGTACACAACGTATAGAGTGCACTTTTGTTTCCCAGTAAATAACAACTTGCAGGTTGTACTTGATCAATACCAAAACTGAAGGTCCATCAAAAAGTCGCTGTTTGTGAATTCAATGCATCCCTTGGTAATTTTTTTGTTCCCAGCAATGCACAAGATTCTCGTTATAAATAAACCAAGCATCCACCAGAACTTGGCCAGCAGAAAATAATTAGAAGTAAATGTGCACTGCACTATTATCCTCTAAAGTGCTGTGAACCACCACTGTTTCCACTATAGCCCCCTGATTAATCTATTATTTCCAGCAATGGTCAACCTTCTGGCCATAAAAGCAAGATCAAAAAGAAACCTGTCTTTACGTCCAGTGGAACTTTTATAACAGAATTAAGAGGTAGATGTAGTTCTCTGCAGTGCTTTGAATTACCAACAACTGTTTTCACGGCTGTAGCCTCCTGATTTATCTTTAATTCTTGGAACAAAAGCTTTCAGTTTCTAAAGCAAGGTCAAGGAACTTAAGTAATCATCCATGCAAGAAGGAACCGAAACTCCATTGTTCTACGGCATTCAGGGTTCCCCACATAGGATGTGTTCCATTCTGATACCACAGAAAGTTGTCATGACTAGTAACATAATACAAGTGAAACAATTATTGATTTCGACTTGCTTGAGAAAATAGAGCGATAATAACTCTCAAGACCAATAAGATTAAAGAAAAACAAAGGAAAGAGAATCACTATTTTACGCTAGGTTCCCCATATACGAAGTCTTCAAAAATCGTATATCCTGTATAAGAGTACCGCATGTGCTTATATCTTACCATAAATCCTGAGAAAAGTCTTTCTTTTATGGTAATTTTACCAATTTTTGTGTCTAAGCCAATGAAATCGCCGATATTTTCAATAGAAAATAATTGCATTCCAGCATGCTCTGCCGTTGGCTTGGGTAGTTCTTATACGGACCATTACTTAATTACTTCCTTCTTTGCCCCCACTAGTGGAGCTCTATCAACAACAGATTTACTCAGAGAAGTAGACACAAGTACTGATTTCTCTAAAGCATTGTAAATCACCATATTATCACAGTTGCCACTGCTTCAGCTTTTACTGGTATTTCCCTGAAACTTTTGCCTTGTCGTTACTCTAAGTCTTCTTATGTTAACAACTGCAGTGCTCAGTGTAATTCTTCTATTAACAAATGCAGTGCTCAGTGTAAAATTATGAGCATGCAGATCAGAACTTCATGAGAATTTACAGTACATGTACGATGCAATCCACAAAGTTCTGTTATTTCAGTGCACTGCAAGCCCTACAGACATCCCTGCAAATACAGTAGACATGTAGATCTATATTTAAAACAAGGCACATTATCCTCATGTGACCACTGACCTGTTGATTGAGTGGATACATGTCTTGGCAAGCCATCTGAGGGAGACAAGAGTTTTCCAGCTGGGCTTTTTTTAAACAGCTTTTTGACACTTTCCCTAAGGGAAGAAAAGTTAAAAACATCTTTTAATAGCAGTGACACAAGTTTGGGTTTCTGGAATTGATTTCTTTGAGAGATGTTTTTCTCAAAGATGCATTTTTAGTAAACAAGGCATTCATGAGTTTTGAAATGAGGTCATTGTTTATTATATTTCGTCTGTAGTTCTGCAAAGTCTGTTTATGACATACTGGGGTATTACAAACGTTACCGCTGTATGTATTGCTACACAACCTCAAAATTCACTGTTGCAATTGGTGATTTTACGCCGCAAGAAAACTGTAATGTTAATTTTCTTGAACCAGAAAATTAAACATTCAAGGCAAAAGGAAGCCAAAGGATAGCTTAGAACCATTTTGATTGATTTGGCAAATCAATTTCGAAGTATTGAGGCCGAATCCAGCGATTTGGTTTGATTGGACAGCTAAAAATTGCCAATCGCCCATCACAACATTGAATTTTGAGGTTGCGTAGCAATGCATACAGTGGTAAGATCAATTAAATTATTTTATAGCTATTTCTATCATGTTCTGTTTGATAATTCCTACTAACATTGTTATTATTGATGATTAATAGTTATTTGTATTTAGTTAGATTTACCAATTTATTATATGGATGCCAGTGTTTTACCGGAAACTAAAACACTCGTATTTTCCATATCTTCACTAGTGAAAATATGAAAAAGTTATGTACCGAATGTCCCGGATGTGCACGTTTGCAGTGTGTTGTTTTCCTGACTTCGTCTGCAGTGAAATCTCGCTCGCTCGGTTACACGAGTTTTAAGCCACAAAACTAAGTTTTGTTCTAGTTCTATAGAGAAAAATCTTATTTCAACTATGGCAGAGAAGGCTACAGCAACACAAAAAGGGAAATTAGTTCTTAACAACACTGGGAATCAGAAAGATTGAGGGAGCATTTCACAAATAAACACTTTCGACTTTACCAAGTGAGTTGTTCAATTTGTAATATTTTGCCACTATGTCAAATCTAATCCATATAATAAAAAGAACATTACACGGTGGCTTGCAGATATGGATTTCATTTTCTCGTGTCAAAAACAATATTTTACGAACGAGCGCAATTGTTCTTGCCACTCGAAAATAAAATCCATATCTTCGTGCCACCGTGTAATATCTTCTATGTATCAGTGAGAATTTGATACATATAACATAAAAAAATATCGTCCAATGGACGATTCCAGCTCCACGTGGCGCTCTTCTTTATTCAGAAATGCACAAGCTGTGTCCCACAACCACAGAATGCAGCGTGTGCTTTTTTAGCAGTTTGTTTGATAAATGTCATACATCCACAGATATGCAGCTTGTGTGTGTGTTATAACTCAAATCGTCCATTAGCATTGTCCATTAAATAGTCACACTTAATTCAAAGATGAAATCATGCACAGTAACTGTGGTTTTCATAATTCTACTCTCAGGAGTAGAAGATTGCATCTACGTAATACATTATTAAAGTTTGAAAAAGCAACTGTATACAGTACTTTTGCTGGATTACTCATTGTCAATTATTTGCAAAATTTGCCAATTTCTCTGAACAATCAAAAAAAAATTATACACAATTTGCTCCAAACTTTCTACACAATTTGATTTTTTCTGGACCCTATCAAATGTACCCTCAAATGAAGACATAAATTATTTAACAAAAAAATCAAAGCTGGATGGAAGAGTGTCTCACTTTTTAGACTCTGTCTTGAATTTCTTCTTCTCTTCAAATTTGTTAAACTTCAGTTTGGTGCCCTCTGTTTGTTCACCATGACCTTAAGACAATACAGATAAATAAATATCAATACAGTTGTACCTCCCTGACATGGTAACTGCTGTAGCTACTGTACTATGAGTCAGCCACGTGATCATATTTATGCGTATATAAGATGCGCCTTGAATTTTGAGGTCATTTTGTCATTTTTTTCTAAAGATTTTTCAATTTGTATTGTGTGCAACAGCACTTCCAGAAAGAAATCCCATGAGGAATAGAATTGCAGGTATTCCAATGGTTTCCTCATTTTATTTGTCTGTTCGAGATCATCTTGTTGTGCTACATGCGATCTCATGCAAAATTTATATAAGTTGTGCTAATATATCTAATGCATTGTTGGTAGCCTTCTAGCAGGCTGTTTTTATCAAAAAAATCCTCGAGTTCATAGTCGCGAGCACCAACGAGCGCCATCTTGGAGTTTTGGACGAGCATCCTGGGCCAAGTGACAAAATCCAAAATGGCACTTGCGACCCTGAACTCCGAGATTTTTGCAATAAAAACAGCTTTCAACAAGGATTTTAATCCGTGAAGCCTGCCAGCAGTCAGTTTCACTTGGCCAAGGCCGATTTCTTTTGTACATCCAAAAATCCAAGATGGATCGGTGCTTCAAACTATTGAACTCCGTGATTTTTTCGATAAAAACAGCCTGCAAATGCCTGCTACCAGTAGTAGTCTCCATTTACATAGATATATATTAGCACAACTATTTAAATTCTGTGTTTTAGTAACTAACTAAAATGAAGAAACCATCAGAACAACTCATCTATTCCTGGTGAGTACATCATGAGATAATTCCTGTAAATAAATCAAAAAAACTTTTGTCCTGTTTTTATTGTCATTGTCCACTTACTGCGAGTCTATTTCTCATGGGATTACTTTCTGGAAGAGTGCTGTTGGACACAATACAAATTGAATGTCTTTAGAAATTGATTTTGTTGCCAAAATGACCTCAAAATTCAAGGTGCGTCCTATATATGGGTGCGCCTTACAGTTAACCATTATCCTGCGAGATTGCGCAGAATATCGTCTGATACTTAGCCGACGAGGGACGAAGTCCCGAGTTGGCTAAAATCAGACAATATTCTGCAAAATCGAGCAGGATAATGGTTTTATTATTCAGCACATCGATAGCACAAAAACCCCCGAAAAAAGTGACTTTTGTGTATTATTTACGAGCTCAAAACATCACATTTTCCTCAGAGACGGATATCGCAGGATAGCTGTCATGTACAGAAGACAGCTATTGGCGTTCCAATGACCATATTTGGGCAGTGCATCGATGTGCTGAATAATAATAATTATTATATGTAAATTACAGTAATTATTATTACCTTCATGGTGGGGGTGTCAACCATTTTATGGAATTACAAATTAAACCAGGGGGAGGGACTCTCCATATTTTCAGACGGGGGTGCTCGTCCTATCCCTTAGGGTATAAAATTGACAGACGTGCTATCTCTTAGGGGTGTTTAAAATCAGCCCTATCCCTTAGGGGAGTCTCAGACCAATCCTTGCCCAGAAATATATTTGGTACTGACACCAGAACCGATATTTACAAAGGAAACTTGGTTGAAAACCCTAAAAGACCTAAAATTCGCTTTTATTTGTTTTGACTGCCAAATTTGCTATCTTTTAGGGGTAAATTTGGCGGTCTCCACACCAAATTTGCTTTCTTTTAGGGGTAAAATTGCTGTTTGCCACACCAATTATTGCTATCCCTTAGGGTCAAAATCAATTTTCCCGACGAGCACCCCCGTCTAAAATATTGGGAGTCCCCCCCCCCCCCCTCCAGGAAATTATACCTTCATTTTCTGGAGATAGTAGTTGTGCACCACGTTGCTGAGCTCCCCTGGTCTTGTGCTGTTTCATGTAAACTTCTCTGAAGCACACAGAGCAATACCCCTGCCATGCCGGGTTGCCATAGAAACCACACCTAAAATTGGCATATGACAGATTGAGGATTAAAACAAATGAGGGAAAAAAATACTTAATGAGAAACTTGTCCAGTTGATGAACAACAGCCTGATGTCAAATAATTCTCTTTTTGTCACTTGTTAAAATGGATGTTATTTGATTTCTGGGTGTCACTTACAGTACTATGTATCTCGTCAGTAGACCACGGCAACCCCATTGGCGGCTGCTTCAAACCTGTGATCACTTTTTATGTAACATGATGAGCTGTTTTATGCACCACGTGATCATACATTCTAACTTTGAGCATCCATTGTGTTGTTGCTCTCAAACAAAGTTGGTGGTGGTAAACAACTCACTACATGGTACATAAAAAGCGAGCAAACAATCAATAGATGCTTTTCCAAAATGGCCGCTGAAAATTCAAATCAATTTTGGTTAAAAATGAACACCAGCACTAGAACACACAATCATCATCACTTTAGAGAACCTACAAAATGTGGCTGCATTATATACAATATCTTCCGAGGAAATGAAAGTTGAAAAATTTTAAATTTACAGACGTTCAGTCATACAAATCTCTGTAATATTTTCAATCTTCAGAATCTGCTTTCTCAGCCAAGATGGCATTTGGCATAACTAAAATTTAAAGGATTTACTAATATTGTGAGGATACTCTTTCTAGTGCCAGTATTTGATTTTCAGTCAGTTTAATTTTAAGAATTTGTGGAAAAGGGTCTATTTGAAGCAGGCATCAAAGGGCAGAAAAACCAAGGGATGCTGCAGTCTACTGGGGTGCATACCATAGTATCATCTACAATAGAAGTGTCCAACAGATTTGAGAGATTTGGACTTCCATGAGTGTGAGAGGTAAAAGTATTAAGATTTCTGGGACTCAAGCTCTATCATGTTTTAAAATTTGGAGATCTTTGCATTTTTTGAAACCATATTTTTGGTATTGATTAGGAGATGAGTAGCATGATCACCCCTCCATTTACTGTAACATCAGGTCAAAACCCAAAATCAGCTAGTAGTGGGTATTTATAGTGAAATTATATGCCAGTTATGTCATAGATGATAACATGAATTCAAATTTTTGTTTATTGTAATCCGAGACGCTCTAAAATACAAATTTAAGATTACCCATAATGCCTTGCGGGCGTCATAGGTCAAGCAGTCTCTTAGTTTTTCTTAACAAAAATACATGTTGTTTAGAAAAAAATGTTTTTAAAAACTGGTTTTAACAAGCTACATGTTTCAGGGCTCGAAATTAAATAGATAATCATTGACGTACTTTTATGCGTTGCACCAAAATTATAAATAAATCAAAAATTTTAGGGCTAAATCTTGCCGTAAATCCACTAGGAGAACACTGTAAAAACTAAAAACATGTAGTTATTGTACGACTAAGTGAAAACGTTAATCCTAAAATATTTCTTTAGCCGTATTTACGCTTGTATCGGGCGCAGTTTCGAGCCCTGAGTTTGTGAGCGTGATTCCCACGTGACTCAGCTTCCCGGCTCTGTTGACGTCTTTGTACAGCTTTCTGCAGCACATTCTAGCGTTTTTTTTTTTAATATGCCTTATTCTTTTCTTTCTTTTCTTCTTTTCTCCTTAGCTCTGCGATATTTTTCGTGAAAGACGTCGAGATTTACTCTCGAGTGAATTAATTTAGTTGCTTAGTTTACGCCGCGTCGCGCATGTGGAAAGAATGTCACGCAATCGTTTTGCGCTTCTGTATGAACAATACAAAAGCCCTGAAGCTGTCAAATGCCCACCCCTTTTATTGACATTAAACACATGAGGTTACCTGAAGAAGAAGAGTGAGCAAATGCCGCTAAAACTGCCGAGGATTATTGCAGAAGCGAAGTAGTTTGCGCGACCCAGTACGTTTGTTGTACCTTCGTTACGCTTTATGAGCACATCAATTACAACATAAATGTTTCAGTTTTCTTTGGCAATGAATATCTCGCGTTTTATTCGCTTAAAATACCTACAATTTGGACCATAAATACGTTGATGCATGCCCAACAGAGAGCTCATTCTTTTACTTCGACCACTGTAACAGTTGCTCTTGAGAAACACATTTTTCTAGTGCGTTGCTTCTAAAAATAGATGTTTTGCAGCAAGTTCTCAAGCGTTTCAGTTTATTTCAATTGTGCTCTGTGTCGAACATATAAAATCATGCGTAATAAAAAGAGTACGAGTAGTTAATCTGACCAAAGCCCATCACCGTTTGATTGCTTTCGGGTCTGTTACGGTAATTTTGTACTTTCAAAATCCTAATTTTCTCCGGGCGGTGTATTTAGAGAACAGAAGCGTTACATACTAACTAGAGATGCGTATACTAAAATATTTCGGCGAAAAAAAAAGCAATTCACCTGAAACTTTCTCAGATGTAGCATGGTTAACATCTTCAACGATTTCTATTACGATTGTGCGATTTTCCTGGTTTATATGAATGCGCAACGACTAAAAGCGTGTGACGCTGTAGAATTGTGTAACGCGTTACATGCTCAATTAGCGCATTTTTTACCATATTTTTTAAGTTTTCGGTACATTTCATTTATGATTTTAGAATGTTAACCTCTTTATTTTGAAGAACTGTCTTTTCTCTGTTGTAGTGCTAAATTTCAGGTTCATAACTTGCACCAAACGCGAAATATTATTTTTTGAGTATAGGCAACCTTGAAATGGAGGGGTGATCGTGCTACTCATCAGGAACATATTGTAGCTTGCTTGCTACAACAAAGCATTTGCTGCTTGTTAGAAAAAGTTGTCATTACTCCTCTGTCATAAATAAGTGAAACTCCAAATTTGGGACAATTGCACTTTTGACATTGTCAAATGAAAGCCTAATGACTGGTTCACACTTGAATGCAAGCACAAGCTCATGGAGATCTTGTTGGACCTACTGTATGTGCTGGTTTCAAAGGTCAAACATAACAAGAATCATGTATTTTCATCTAATGAATGAAAAGCACCTTCAGTGGATTATAATGAACTTAGAAAAAGGTTGAGGGAGCCAGAGGCTCCTTGCTTCACCCTTTGTGTCAGTAATTTAGCGTATCAGTAAATGAGTCAATAGAGGATTCATTATTTATGCCAGGGGGTGGGCTGGTAAGAATTAGGGAGCACTCAGATGACAATTCCAGGACACTTGAATTGGGGTCATTATTAATATACCAACAAACATACAGGGACCTATATTACACCAAGAGGAGTCATGAGCTTTTTTGTGTTCATTAGAAGGGGGTTCAGAGTTTTGGGCTTATGTTGAATCTTGCTATCCCACCCTGCGGTATATAATGAATGCTCCTAGGAGACTCTGGTACACAGGGTGGCAACTGCAAGTACAAGCAATCAAAATTCTTCAGGATTGCCCTTGCTTTAATAGGTTACATATTGCTTTGCACTTGCCCTAACTGTGAACCAGTCCTAAATTTTAATTTTGGTCATCAGCTTTGAGTGTTGCAAGCAAACAGATGTACCATACAATCTATCTTCAATGCACAAAGGAATCTGAATGCTAGTCATACAAACACATCATTGGGAAACTATTACAAGCACAGTCAGTAAGTTACAAGCCTTCATCCCCAGACATGTAGTAAGCTTAAAAAGCCTGAAAGTTACATCTATATTACTACCTACATCGTCAAGTTACAGTGACCACTTCTTAAACAGCTTTTGAAGAATAGCTTCCATATAGCGCTTTTAAACCTATCTGACTTTATTCTTCAAATGTACAAGCTCTCCATACAATTATATAATGACCAACATAAATAAAAACGTCAAAATATGAACTTGAAAGTGAAGATGCATGACTGCAACAAACTCCTTGCTGAAAACTTACCCAGTTTTGCACCGAAGTTCAGGGTTGTTAAGTCGCTCGTAAATCTTAGACTTGCCTCTAGAACGCTCAGCCATATTATAAAAATACTGCGACCGATTTGCAGCGAAAAAATATGTGGAAATTACGAAATGCTTTTCAAATCAACACATTTCTCTTCGAACTCTCTTCACTTTGTCTCATGACCGATTACGTCATTTCCGAGATCCCATAGACTTCTGGGTAATTTTCAAAATGGCCGTAACATATTTTTTTTTGAATATGCAGAAAAATATGGAATGATATAAAAATGATTTCAGTTGTAGAGAAATGCTTCTTGGTCAAATATATTTTCCCACATTTTCTTGCGTTCTCTCATTTTGGCGTCCATCACGAGAAGTTAATTTTCTTGCCTGACCGGGTTCCCTGTGTGTTTCCGAGATTACGCAAGTCCCTCGTGGCGCAGGGGTTTCTGGGTTATGACGTCATCACCACACCCGGCTACAACACGCCGCCATCTTGAACACGAGATTTTTCGATCGAGTTTTTCTCTGCAATTTTGCCTCGTTAGTTAGGCTTCCCACCTTATCTACGATGGTTGTCATCAAAGAATATCGAATTCAGGTACCAATAACCGTTGATGAGTACAAGATCGCTCAGCTATACGCCGTCGCAGAGGCTTCCAAAAATGAAACCGGAGGAGGTGAAGGGATTGAGGTCGTAGTAAACGAGCCTTACGAAGGAGTTATAACAACTGAGCAGAAGGTATTTAAAGTGCCTGCAGTCGCCATGTCCGGGCAATACACTCATAAGATAATGCATTTGGCCACCAAGGTTCCTACTTTTATACGATGGTTAGCTCCCAAAGGATCCCTGGAAATTCACGAGAAGGCTTGGAACGCTTATCCGTTTTGCAGGACAGAGTATACGAATCCCGACTACATGAAGGACAAGTTTGCTATTGTTATAGACACATGGCATAAACCTGGGCACTGGGATATAGAAAACGTGCATAACATGGATCAGAAGGAGTTATGTGCTAGGAAAGTAGATTACATAGATATTGTAAATGACCCAGTGTCAGATTCAGATTACAAGGAAGAAGAAGATCCTTTAAAATTCACACCTACTAAATGTTGTCGACCCTGCCTCTCCAGGGACTGGGCAAAACCATGTGAGAGTGACAAAGAAAAGAGTAAAGATGGATATGAGATGATGACGTGCTACAAGCTCTATCGGATCGAGTTTAAATGGTGGGGGCTTCAAACTAAAGTTGAATCTGTAATAGTCAGGGCAGTTAGAAGGTTGTTGCACAACTTTCACCGTCAGTTGTATTGTTGGATGGACAAGTGGTATGGGAAGACCATGGAGGATATTCGCAAGTTAGAAGATGAAACAAAAGAAGAATTAGAACAATTGCGACATGATGGACAAGTAAAGGGAATGAAAGAAGCCTGACTTGTTTCTTACAGTCACAAATTTATAGGAATTCAGAAAAAGTAAGGAACTGATTTTTCAAATCAAAAAATGATTCAGAAGGGACTTATGGAACTTTGTTTATCTAAATGTGGTCCATTGCACTCCTGTTGATACTTGGATGGAATTCTATCCATGGACTGGGTCCTATGTTAGGGTCTTCCAGGGAAGATGAATTCATTCAGAAGATTAATGCATTCAAAATTTCAGTCGCTGTTAAGCAATTTAGCTGCCACATACATGTGGATCTCAGCTGAACGAGAGGTTGTGTGCTAGTTGTTGACTTTGGTCACCAAGTCCTTAAATTTAGTTGCCATTGACAACCATATGGTATCAGCTTCAGGCCCTGCAAAGTCTGCTTCGCATGCCATACAATTTTTAATGTAATTATGCCTGCAGATTCTCAGTCAGTGAAAAATGTAATAGACACTTGTCATGAATAGGCCATTTTCACTAACTGGGTCACGTGACCCAATCCCATATATTCTGAATGAAATATTGAAAATTCAACTCGCTGCCATTTGCTCCAGGTTAGAGACTTTTTTTAGCTGAGACTTGAGTTTCTGACTGATATCAATATTGGTTCTTTGTATTTCTGGAATTGATTTTGACAAAACATCTCGTTAAGAGGTACCGGTAGTTGGGGTGACATGACCCAGTTAGTGCAATTGACCTATTCATCAGTGATCAGTTGGGATTGAAATAGAATGAAGGGGGATGTCTGACTTATTAGATTGTAGGAGATACCCTACTTACTCAGTGTCTATTACCTATTAGTATCACCCAACTAGTGGACTATTGCCAATGCTGCATTCTGATTGGCTGTGCTACTAGGGGACTATTATCAATAGACCTCTAGTAGCGAAAGCGCTGATTTTGAACATGAAAACAATGGCAGCCGCTTCTCATTTTGTTGAGGTTTGTGGTGATTTTTTAACAATTTTTGTCCAACTAGTTGGATGATACTAAAACAATTAGACCTCTCGCCCTTAAGGGCCACAGGTCAGTAGCCCTTTCAGGCTCAAGGTCTAATTGTTAATTGGTCTATTGTCAATGTCGCGTTCTGATTGGTTTAGCTACTAGTAGGCTATTAGTTATAGCCTACTAGTAGAGAAAAGTGTCAGAGTTGAAAGCCAGAAAATGGTAACTGGCCCATAGCTGTCAACTCAGCCACATTAGGCCTTTTAGGCTCGAGGAATAATTGTTAAGACAGATTGTTTTAGTGATTCAAGCAATGTGTGGCCAAATATCAGGTTCCTAGAAAGTATGAAACCTATTGGCTTTATTTTAGCATCTTTTGAAAGGTTTGCATGCAAGAAATAACTCGAGTTAGTTCCATCAAGAAATCTTGAAGGGAACCTATGAAAATACATTTCGAAGTTTATATACAAAGGTATAGGGATTTGGAAGGAATTGCGCTTGACATGAAGTTTCCCTTTTATTGTAGGTACTCCGGGTGGTAAACTTTGAAAAGTAATATCTCCGCTTTCCGTGCAAATTTCATGGCGGAACTGATCCAGGTTATTCTTTATATGCAGTTCTTCCAAAGCAAACCAAAATCAAGCCAAGGGGTTCTAAAGTTTTGAGTAACTGGATTTTTGACCACTTTTTGGCAAAATTGCTCGAAATCCTGGTAAAATCTGTCTTAAGGTTACTGAGAACCTTCGCGCACGTTGTTCGAAAAAAAAATCATACACGTCCTTAGTTTAATCAAAATATGACAACCTATATATCGTTGGAAAGCTTATAGAATTGACTAGCGGGCTATGGCAAAAAGAAATCACTTATCGATACCTGTAATTTTTCTTAAAGCATTAATTAAATATTTTGGTGTGCTATTTTCACGAGCTAACGCTGTCGAACTGCTGGACCATGACTCCCAAGTAACATATTGTTTTAATCCTTAAAGGTGTTCCTCAAAAACCGTGTCTGCGATTTTTTAAATTTTGTTTACTTCAAAAGTTATGAATTTTTTAATTTTTTAGAGGGTGAAAATTCTACAAAATTTGACCTTCCAAATTTAAAAGTTCGATAACTTTTGAACAAAGCAAAATTTTAAAAAACGCAGACACGGTTTTTGAGAAACACCTTTAAGGGTTGAAACAATGTGTTACTTGGGAGTCGAGGTCGAGCAGTTCGACAGCGTTAGCTCTTGGAAATCTCACACCCGAATTTTTAGTAAAACCTTTAAAAATTTCTAATTATGAAAAAATTATTTCTTTTTGCCATAGTTCGCTAGTCCATTCTATAAGCTTTCCAACGATATATAGGTTGATATGTTTTGGTTAAACTAAGGACGTGCATGATTTTTTTTTCGAACACGTGCGCGAAGGTACTCAGTAACCTTAAAGGCCCATCAAATTGATCTATTGTTTTACGGGTGCACTGATTGCCTAAGAGTCCGCAAAGGCTCTCAGTCGGTGATTGGCCTTTAATTGGTTACCACTCTCAGAGGCAAAAAATCTGTGAACTCGTTACCAATGAACTCCAAATGTATGGTTATTTAGTCACTAAAAATATAATCTTAGGGGTTGTTCACATGATACTAGAATGAGATTCATCCATGCTTTAAAAATGTTCACATGATACTAGAATGAGATTCATCCATGCTTTAAATTTGCCTCTATCTGTTTCCATGACACCAGGATAAAATTTTGCCCCTTCGCTGCCCATGTTACGATTTGGGATGAGTCATCCCAGTTTATAATTTCATTCTTGTTTCATGTAAACAGACAGTGAAACTTGTTGCGATATGAAACACTTAGCAATCATAGACACTGGGACTAGCAGCACATTCTCATAAACTGTTGTTCAAAATTCAGCCCATGTAAGGATCCAGAGTGAGAGGTAGCGAATGGTCCCTAAAAATATCGCAGGGAGCTCACCTTTAAATCAAGAAAAATAATGGGCAATTCCAGAAAATAAAGGCACCCCCATAATTAGCCAATCAGAAAAGACCGAAAACGCAGCGCAAAGAAAATAGATTTCCTTTTGCTTTATTCAGCGAAAAAAGGAAAGATTTTTATTATTTTTCTTGATTTAAGCTGTAAAGGTGAGCTCCCTGTGAAATATCAATTTTTAACATGCGTCTCGGATTTTCGCCCTCAAACTTCTAAATACAGTAAATATATGAGCTGAAATGTTTCTTCAGTCTTGGGCTCGAATTTTGAACTGCCAGTCTCGGATTTACCATTCGCTACCCCTAGAGTGTGGGATCCGGGATCCAGAGTTAGGGATCTTCTGGGATCCAGAGTTAGGGATCTTCTGGGATCCAGAGTGTGGGATCCGGGATCCATGGGCCGGGATCTGGGATCCAAAACTTCCCTGGATCCCTTTACATTGGCCAACAAAACTTTTGTCATATGAAAAGAGAACAAAAGTAAATCCAAGTGAATCAAAGTAAATCAAATGAACAGTGAGAAAAGTGGCTCGTAACTTTTGTTCTCTGAGAATGCTATCAGATTGGAAAGAACTTGGGACTTTAAATTGGGCCCAGTACAAGCATGTTCAAACAATTCATGCCTAACTTTGTTCGCTAAGGCATAAAATAATGGCTGTGTTCTACTTTTGGATTTATGCCTATATTTTTATATAATATAGCTACGATATAATGCACTAGTCATTTGCTTCCACCGGCCCCCCCACCCCCGCGACATGCGGGGATTTTGTCAGGCAATACTGGGGGAAATATCAGTGGTTTGTCTTGTATTCTTGCACCGATCCCCAGGGAGTTTACTTCAGATTTGCTATGGCTCAGATAACCGGCCGGGGAATGGTGGGGAAACATACAAAACACCTGTCTTTTTCATTTCGGCAAAGACACTCTACTGGTTTTGACAGTATTAGGGAAGTTTCTTGTATCCATCTTGTGGAGGGTGGAATTTGTCCCTTGGGTGTCGGAGGGGGGCCTAGGGGCCTTTGCGGTGATGCGGTATTGGCTGTGTTTTTGCGCGGTTTTGCGGATAAAAAGCTGAAAAGTTACGGTTATGCGCTATTTTCAAAGTCTACGGTGTGCGAAAATTGGTGAAATAGTCTGCGATCGATCACACGGTAATTTGTGTACAAAAATGCGGTATTGCTGTGTTTGCGAGTCCTACGGTTAACGGTATTTAGCGTCCCGAGACTCTCGAATTGCAGTAAAACACAAGTTACACACTGGCGGATGGTTGTAGGGCTCAAGACAATCTTCCGCTCACGTTTTGCTTGAATAGAAGGTCTGATTGCCATTGGATACCACGGAATCGTTAGCGGAAACGGCATTTGACTGACTTCGCGTGTGATTTCGGCGTCATTTAAGATATAAAAGAAAAACATTTTGCGGTGAGCGGTATTCCCGAAAAATCTGTGCGGAAAGGCGGTATTTTCGAAATTTTTGTGCGGTTTTGAGAACCCCCCCTAGGCCCCCCTCGTGTAGGAAATGTTTCCCCGGGGTGTAGGGAATTTGCCAAGGCGTTCTCCCCTGGTAGGCGGTGGAATTATTTCAAATTTGACAACATCTGTTTCATATTCCCCTGCCATGTCGCGGGGGTTGGGGGTCGGTGGAAACAAATGACTAGTGCATAACGCGCGCTCTGATTCGTCCAAATCTATGCTCTATTACACCGATAAGTAATGGTTCTACCCCGCTATATCATAAAAGCATTAGAGCACAACTTTGTATGACTTTATCGACAAATAGAGCAGCACTTGTGATGTTGGGACAGGCACTCGAAACGTTTTAAAATCACTCAACTGCGGCTCGTGATTTTACAACGTTCTCGTGTCTCCATTCTCTTACCCAGAGCTCCCCGGCTCGTCTCCTCGCGGGGGAGGCTCTGGTGACAGCCACTGACGCATGCGCGAGATTTGATACAGAGACGTTGAGAGAAAGATCTTTCTGCGCATGCACCAACGTTCAAAACCAGCCAATCAGCAAAGGTCCTCAAATGGATGTCACCAGAGCCTCCCCTGCGAGCAGACAAGCCGGGGAGCTCTGGGTACGAGAATATGGTGTCTATCCCAATGCATCACGCGTGCTCTATTGCGCCGATAAAGTCATACCCCCAGTCATACAAATCTCTGAAAATTTTCAATTCTCTGACTCTGCTTTTTCAGCTGACATGCCATATTTTGCTCTCCAATTATTACCATGTTTTTTTACATCATCAAAGTGTGCTAAAATCATG
Source organism: Scolanthus callimorphus (assembly GCA_033964015.1). Lineage (NCBI taxonomy): Eukaryota > Metazoa > Cnidaria > Anthozoa > Actiniaria > Edwardsiidae > Scolanthus > Scolanthus callimorphus. The sequence goes on from CM066911.1 coordinate 18,751,151, forward strand.
ACACAGCACCTACTGGGTTATGTAATCAAAATGTGAATCAGTTGGGATATGATATAACTTTTTTTTTATCTCACAATGCCAATGTGGTCGAGTGAACTATGTACTATGTACAATATACAAGGCACAGGGAGAACACGCGAATAATTAGTAAATAATGGACCGTGCAATAACATGGTCACGTGGTGTGACGTCTTCAAGGACGTCATTCGAGCTTAATGGGTGCTCCGCTTTTAGGCAGTGTCTATATCTATATATCATATTTTACAATAAGTTTTTATATTTCAGAACAAGTTTTATATCGCGCAACAAGTTTTATATTTCGCAACAAGTTTTATATGAGACTTATTTTTTATTTCAACAAAGAAGTGTCACATATGTGGATAAGTACTTTATATATTTACAACGTGTTTATATATGAACAACATTGGTCAATACATTTATATAAAGTATTATTTATAGTAAAGAGTCGTTTATATTTGGTAAAGAAGTATTATTGAAACAATCGGCATTCCATACCTGACTTGTGTCTTGAGGAGAATTAGAACCCTCCGAGCTATTTCCGGCCTTCCCACACTTCGTAAAAAATTTCACTCGCTCCCCCTTCCATTATCTCTACACAAGGTATGCAGCTTCCTTCCCTTGCACCGTGTACGAAAAAAATCACCTCTCAACGTCTCGAATGTTTTCGACCCGAAAAAATTATCACATCGCATGTCTAGGTGACAAGCGAAGCGCAACAAAATGGTCACGTGGTCTGACGTCATCGATGACGTCATCAAAGTTTGAAAATTTATATATCGTGAAGGGGACATTCCAAGGCAACCAAACTTGGACAAAAATGTCTAGGTGACTAGTGAAGCACAAGAAAATCTTCACGTGATGTGAAGTCAGCGATGCGTCAACGATGACGCCAGGCTTTAAAAAAGTTATGAAACTGACTGAGAGCTCCGCTTTAGGCAGTGCCTAAATCTATATACAGTGGTACATCTATAGCCTGGGTATCAGGCAGAATTTTATTTTTCTGTGAGACGAAAATGAGAGAGGAAAAATAGAATTACGCCTGACACAATCACTTGTCGCGGCGCCTTCCGCCCCCTTCAAGGCGGCTGTCAAAATCATATAAAAAATTGTCTCAGCTGTCATCGCCTATTGTCTCGCTAGTACGTTTCCCTGAACCAAAACCAAAACAGTCGAGCTTGCTTGTTTCTTTCGTTTGTAAAAGATCAAGCTTCTTAAATATGGCTCAAATCCGGATATATCAGTACACTTACTACCGAAATCACTAAACTGCCGGCACCCTCGAAAATTCGATCGATCGTTTGTCAGTTTCGGTTCGCTCGTCTGGCTGTTTTGATCGATCCAAATGGTCACGTGACATTAAAATTTTTGTATCAAACAATGGAAAAAGCGTGTTTTTCCATGTTTGGTACAAAATTTAAATGTCACGTGACCATTTGGATCGATCAAAACAGCCAGACGAGCGAACCGAAACTGACAAACGATCGATCGAATTTTCGAGGGTGCCGGCAGTTTAGTGATTTCGGTAGTATTTTCTCCAACAAAAGTATCTGGAAAGCTTGGAGCTCGGTCGGTTATTTTGGGAAACCTGCTTGAAAGTGTGGACTGCGTGGGAACTTCAGCGAGCGGGTCTCGATGTGTGCAGGAATTCCGCAAGGAAAATTCTACTACAGAACTGCATAAGCTTATCACGAGCTCAAAGGACCGTTTTTTCTAGCGAAAGCTGCCGAATCCTGCGGGAACAATTTAGCCTGAGCTAGGAGAAAATTTAGCGTTGTCGAGCAGGATTTCTTTGTTATCGTTGATCTTCGAGGGATGCCGTTGAAATTCCCTACGCTTTTAGCACGACTTGCTGCTTTCGGGCCTAGTAACGATACTCGCAAGGGTCTTCTCTCCATCTTTCTAAAGCCAGAAGCTAGCGTACAGCATCGGTGTTTGTCAAAAGCGTTTGTCAAAAGCAAGAATTTGAGGCACGCGGTCTGCTCTTCTTTTACTTGTATAGCAGGAAGAAACTGTATTCCAGATTCTACATCATCTTCAAACTCTCTTTCGTCCATATTCCGAATTTGAAAGGACGAATTTATTAAAATCTTTGCGTTCGTGTTCCCGAAAGATTCCTCTCTCCCATCGGCTTGTAGTACTCGAACGAGCAAACGCTTCCAGTTTCGCTTCCGGTTTAACTCACGTGACGCGTCCCTTTGTCTTTTGGCCAATCAGCGCAGCATTCAGATTCTGAATGTTGAACATGAACTTTTGAATGCATTTGTGTCAGGCCCTCTCCCCTCCTTCTCTCATTTTTTTTTTCGAGGAGGGGGAGGGTCCTGATACTCAGGCTAGTACCTCTATTAAGCGGCCACCCTGGCCTCGGGACAAAGCCAAGCGGCCGCTGAATGGAGATATGTAAATACAGTACTTTAGTGACAATACATTATTTTTGGACTTTGAAAAGTGGCCGCTTAATAGAGGTACCATTCCTGGTTTTAGTAACGTCCCTCCAAGAATATCTCATTTTGCACTATTTATTTGTGATATGTTTCTGAATACACTTCACTCGTATGTCCAAATCAACGTCAAGTCCTGATTATATTAGCTTTTAGTATCACCCAACTAAGAAAAAAATAGTGAAAAGTAAAACTAATGAACATGAATAACAGATCAGATCATGCAATCTGATTGGTTGAAAGCACTGTGCATGCAGAGATTCCCCCCCCCCCCCACAAGTGGACTATTGCCAATGCTGCATTCTGATTGGCTACGCTACTAGGCCACTATTATCAATAGACCTCTAGTAGCGAAAGTGCCGATTTTGAATATGAAAACAATGGCGGCCCGCTTCTTGTTTTTCGAGGTTTATGGTGATTTTTTAGATAAGTTTTCACTTTTTTTTCCAACTAGTTGGGTGATACTAAAACAATTAGACCTCTCGCCCTCAAGGGCCACGGGTCAATAGCCCATTCGGCCTGCGTTCTTCATCTACTTGCCTTTTTCGGTCTTACAAACCTTGAGACTAAATCTTTGATTTGTTTGAAAGCAGATTGATGCTTTGAGTCGCTTCTCGGACCTGCCATGCAACCCCTCAGAAGTCAAAACCTGGAGACTGGCCATAAAAAACCTGGAGATTGGGGTCAAAACCTGGAGATCAGCCAAATGGCTGTAAAAACCAATAAAAAAAATATAAAAAAGCAACCACCTATGAGGCTGGTCTACACGAACGCAAGAGCTGGACGCAAGCTCATGACAAGTTTAAGGGCTGGTTCACACACGAAAGCAATCGCAGAACGCAAGTGTAAATCGCAATTGTAACATTAATTAGCTGTAACATTAATTGTAACATTAATTAGTATTCTCCTCCCGCGAAACCTTCTACAATTTTAGAAATAGTAATAATAAGCTAGCTTTACCGAGGCCGCGGACAAATTATATGAAGAGATCCTTTGGCTACAGTGGGGCGTTACTTTGGAACAATCTTCCAAGTGAATTACGTTCGACAACCACCTTACGTCAATTCAAGAATGGTTTGGAAAACTGTGATTTCTAAACCAGTTTCACACACGGCAAACCTGTAAACCAGTAGTAGTTTTTTATATATATAATTACATGTATACTGAGTGTTTTGTCCGTGTATAAATAAAGTCTGTCTGTCTGTCGCTTGCGCCTGCGTTCGCTTGATTTACACTAGACGCAAGCACAAGCGCAAACACAAGGGGACGTCTCAATTGCCTTGCGCTTTCGTTTGCGCTTGCGTCCTATAGTGTAATAAAAGGGAAATGTATATGTTGTATGTTTGATATCCTTACGCTTGTGCTTGCGTCTGCGATTGCGTTCATGTGTAAACTAGCCCTAGTGTGTGGTTCAGACTTAAAGAGCCTGGGTCAGCCACTCCTTTGTTATTGTTTTCATTCGGTATTACAAGACGAATTACGTGTAGAAATCTCAAAATAAACATCTAAAAACAAAGTTTTATACTTCGTTTACCAAATTGAACCGAAAATATCGCACTACATTCCCTAAATCAGCCGATGGAAATGGATGCTTTTTCAAACTCAGCATGTTGCTTGGTTGTCAAAATGGCGGATGACACAGGCTCTTCAAAGGGGCACTCGCACGCTTAATATTCGTCCACCGTGGACTTAAAATAGGTAAAATAGTATCCGTGAAAACACATGTACATTTGCCCGTAGTATGCAAAATAATCAAGATTTACAGACAAATCCTTCAAGTGTTAGACAAATGCAATTCTAGGTTGTTTTGACCTGTTATCAAGAGGATGGAATTGGATTGCGATTTGAGCTATTTTCTTGTCAGAGAAGTGGCCAGCAAGCGTGGGAGAGCCCCTTTAAGGGTGTGATAACATACGTTGGGCGACCAGCTGGTCTGGTTTCTCGGCTCTAATAATCAGAGATGGTTCCCCATAGTAAGGGGTCGCAACAAATTTGACACGGGTGGGATCTCGACAATATCTCCCGCATAAAGAACAAATCTCTCGCCATTAATGCGCAGCTGAAGATAGCTCGATGCGCAAGCTAGGACGGTAGGTACAGGAGAGGGTTTGGTTAAGTGTTGTCCAGGTTTTAGGAGGAACCCCTTGGCGTGGATGTATCCGAGGTGTTGTAACTCGCTGATGAGTCGCGAGTAAGATGGCGCCTCGCGTGTCGCCTCGTCCCACGGATGGAGGGTTACGTTTCCAGCTTTTCGTCTCTGGAAAGAAATCGAGAAAATTATTTCTTTACTTTTTTCACCCGCATACACAATAAGCCCGGCACGCGGAAAGAGGTATTCAAATCAAATCTGTACCAATGAGGCGTGCGCAACTCTGACATCATGCTTTAATGCATATTTAGAAAATAACACCTATTTTATATCGTGAATGTGCGCATTTGATTGCTTAAAAGGCGTGTTTGTAAGAGACCTGAGAAACACGATTGTCACGCACGCTGTCGCGCGTGTGTATGTTATTTTCACCATTCACAGGCGAGTGTCTTTCAAGTTTTATCAGTTCGAGCAACATTCCCCGAGTGTTTGTAAGAAACCAGAGAGCACGTGGAAAGTACTTTTATTGCTTAATTATCAAATGGCATTCGCTCAGTCCCCTTAAAGGCCCATCGCCAACCGGGAGCCTTTGCGCCCCGTTTTCTTTTGTTTTCAAATTGATCCATTGTTTTGCGGGTGCTCTGATTGGCTAGAAGAGTCCACAAAGGATCTCGGTTGGTGATGGGCCTTTAACACAGGCTATGTAGTGTGTGTTTTTCCACTCAAAGGTCTGGGATACGGTGCCATATTTTGCAAATTTAGAGTTAGGGTCAGGATTTTGAGATCGAGGCGACACACCCCTACTCTTAAAATATAGGGAGTACCACCTATATTAGTCAGTTTCTTCAACGATATCTGGTTGCCTCAGAAGACGTTATCACATAACAATAATACCCTGAACAAAATCGTCGTCTTTTAAACGCTATGGTCAAAACCAAATTCATTTGGAAGTGACGGTAGATCCTCTTCTGATAAGAATTTCGGCGACATTTGCATATCAGTGCTGTCGTTTTTATGGCAAATCCGCGCGGGTTGCCTGTGGTGTTCAAAACGTGATTCAGGCCCCTCGGCGGGGGGTAAAACAAAATGGCGATCAAGAGAAGGATGTTTCTCGAGTATCTGCAAGTTTTTGTCAATTTTCCTGCTTTTTTCGCTAAGATATGAGGAAAAGTACTTACAGACATTCCAAATAAGGTAAGAAGGAATTTCCTAATAAGGAAGTTTTGCAACGTCGGCAAAACGACAGCTTTTGGCGAAATTTTCTTGATATGCCAGAAAAAAAAATTTTGAGCGATAAAGTTTAGCGACTCGATTTTTCGATGCATGATCCCCCATGTTGGAACTAACTTAGCAGCCAGGCCATATCTGTTTTGAGCATCCACAGGGAACCCGCGCGGCTCGTCCCAGTCCCCTTATAGGCATTTTGCAAAAACGACGGCTTATTTTATATAGTGCGTGACATACCCCCTGTAGGAAAATAATGGTTTCGTTTCCAACCACCGAGGTGTCGTGACAAGTGTAGGCCGGAACGTGCACAAGATCACCTGGCTTCATCACTACCTGTAAGGAAAGGGGAGGAACACGTGTCAGGACTACTATTCTTAAGGGAACCTACTATTCTTAAGGGAATCTTTAAGGAACTGTTATTGGAGCACCGCTCTGTTGGTATGCCCTGCCCTTTACATTATGGGCGAATCATGTAAATAAAATAAATAAAAATAAAATATTCTTCCCAGTAGACCGTTACACCTCTCGGTTTTTCAGCCCGCCGGCGGCTGTCTAAAATTGATCGCGTGATCACTTTTTTGTACCACGTGATGAGTTGCTTATGTACCACGTGATCAATGTTTGTGGGCGTAAACTTTGAGAGTTCATTGTTTTTCTGCATTCCAACGAAGTCTACGCCCAAAACGGTTGATCACATGGTACATAAGCAACCCATCATCACGTGGTACAAAAGAGTTGATCACGCGATCAATTTAGACAGCCGCCGGCGGGCAGAAAAATCGAGAGGTGTAACGGTCTACTGGGAAGAGTAGTATCTTCTCGGGTACGCCTGACCACACCGTGCGCGTTCCTCGGATTCTGATTGGCTCTCAGTCGTGGGTACATACTTTTTTATACAACGCGCGCGTTTCTCGAATTCTGATTGGCTCTCAGCCATGGGTACGTAGAAGTATGTACCACGAAACGCGCCATCATCAGCGCGCGCGCTAAAAAGAACCAATGAAAACACCGTTTGGCTGCGAGCGAGCGCCTCTGGTTTTCTGTGGTATGTCCTCTTATCAAGAGTGGATTACCAAGAGTTTCCATATTTACTATGTACGCCCGAATCACAGTCAGAAAAGTGTCTATTTTTAGAACTAGGATGCCCGCGAAAATTCCTCATCCACAGGGTTCCCCTTTCTCGCCACGCGAACAGTTGTCAGATCCAGCCTAAAATTAAATCGCAGATCAATGGAAAAACCGTTAAAATCGCAAAGATAAGGAAGGATATTCTCTATTTTGTTGTGTATTGGGTATACGAGCATTCAAGCCTGAGCATTCGAATACTTTCGCGCGCGAAACTCAAATCTAAAAATAGACACTTTTCTGACTGTGATGTGGACAAATACAGTAGGGAAAGATTCTAACTCTTGTTAATCCACTCTTGCTCTTATACACTGCGCCTCGTGAGTCCAAAACATTTTGACCACTTTATTACGTCATTCCGTGGGCGAGTGTGTATTCTAAGAAAATACAAGAGATACGTAGGATATACATATCTGCGGGGCTCGGAAAAATACGTCCACGCAACGTATTACATGAAAAACATCTGATAAGATATATGTATACAATGCCATTCCTGCATTTGATTGGCTGTTTTTTTTTCTGTGGCGTGCTATAAAAGAGGCCTACCACGGAAAATCAGGGAACCTGTTAAATAGACGATACTAAACTATACACAATATATGCATTGGTCTTATAACCCAAACACAACTATTGTCCAGCCGCCCATTCAAAAGCCTGCTTGCAGACGTTGTTTTTTTTATCGCGAAAACCCGAGAGTTCGTAGTCGTGTGGCCGCCATCTTGGCATTTCCGGCGCGCGTCCAAGATGGCGTCCAAGATGGCGTCCAAAATGGCGTCCAAGATGGCGTCCAAAATGGCGTCCAAAATGGCGACCAAGATGGGGTCCAAGATGGTGTCCAAAATGGCGGCCAAGATGGCGTCCAAGATGTAAATGTAAATGATTTATTTTAAGTCGATAGCGTGGGGAGTAGTCACCCAATCTCCCGAGCTAGAAGCTCATGTATGAAACGCTCGACCATGTTAGTATGAGTGTGAGCCCTATACACTGGGGATGGTCACTCCCGCGTCCCTGTGGTTCTTTAACGTCCCTCTGGTTCCGGTTAGTGTATGTGAGAGACGGGACCTACGGTTTAACGTCCTTATCCGAGAAGACGCGAAGGTCTAACCATTTGCAGATAATAGGGCAAAGGCAGCACCTTCTCCTCAATTATTAGAAAAAGACCCTGAGTGTTGGCCCGGCCGGGGTTTGAACTCCCAACCTCCCGCCGGAAGCCCGGCGCTCTACCACTGCGCTAACCGGTCGTCGGTTAAAAAACATGACGGCCAAGATGGCGGCCACGACTAGGAACTCTGGGGGTTTCGCGATAAAAAAAACGCCTACAAGCAGACTATAGGGCGCTGTAGAGCTCTCTCACCTCTTTTCCGTTCATACTAAAGCGATAGGCTCCCGTAATAAAGGTTTCGATCTCGTCGAAGGTGTGCGGGTGCAACGGGTAACGCGCTCCTGCTGGCATGATCCACGTTTTTACCACAAACCCACGCCTACGGATCTTCCTCGCCACGTTGTCAAAGTCCAGCACGCCATCGAGGACCTCGTTCCATTTCTCCACGCGGAATCCCTACAATACACGTAAACAATAGACGGATTTCAGATGATTTGTGCGTTTATTTTGCATTCTGATTGGTCGCTCATTTTTATCAACCAATCATATTATGTTTCGTGTGCATGTACTTCCTATACGACTGCAAATATGCATCACTGGATACTGGTTTAATCTCCTTGAAATGAGGATTATCGTCATTTTGGGGACATACCCAGGGTGGTACTCGGATATGAAAATGACTGGGGGGTCCGACGTATTTTTTGGGAATGAAATTTGTAGCAAAAGTATTTTCTTGGGGGTTGAAAAATCAGCGGGTTTTTTTTTGGGGGGGGGGGGAGAGGGGGGGGTCGAAACGCTTCACAGGCTACAATGAGTTCATCATCAAGATACTGCCTTTGCTGAAGCTTATTTTCGGGAAACATCATGGGCCGGCCATCATGTGTATGCTGGTATCTTTTTAGGCTAAAAACGTTGGTATTTTTTTGGGTATCAAATTTTTGGAGCAGGTATTTTTTGGGGTATGAAATTTTGAGCTCCGTCGGAGCCCCCCGTCATTTTTATATCCAAGTATCCCCCTGGGGGGACATGACTATATTACTGAAGTAAATGGAGGACGAACCACTTGACAGACTCAACTCGTTGGTTTACGCTGGACCAATTAACGGTCTCGCCGACAGTAAGATTAATAAAATTTAAAATAAGAAATGTTGGCGTTACAACGTAGGTTTTAGTTGTATTTTAGTACAATATTTCGGCTGGCCAAACCAGCCTTCTTCAGGTACTGTGAATACATAATGGCATGATACGACTTATATATAAGGTGAAACGTGATACAATAAAAATAATGATGATGATGACGTTTGTGATGTGACACTAGATAAGAAATATAAAAATGAAAGGAAAAGATAAATACAATATAATCTAAAATGAAGTCTCATCTCGTCGATTCAATCCGTCAGGCTCAAGGGTACCAGCACGTAGGATGAGTGTGGCCTCTCTTGCCTTACGAATTGAATCTCGATTAGTCATTAATTTTTCAAGGGGAATCAATTGCATGTCAGATGTTTTGTGATTGGGTGTCGATAGAAAATGTTCAGCGGCGGTGGTGGGTTTAGATTTACATTCGGGCTTGTCTATTTTGCGATGATCGTTAAAGCGTTGTCTAAGTTGGCGTTGTCTAAGTTGGCATTTATGCGAGGAATTGCTGCAGCGCGTTGTATTTGTCGTTGAAGAAATCCTTGTTTGTAGCCTCGCATAAATGCTCTACGCCCCACTAATCGACCAAAGCAGTGTAACCGTGTCCCTTTTGTTATAACCTATAACCCCACACTTCCTAACATCAATCATATCATTAAGCGTAATTTTAATTTACTTCTTTCATCTGACCGCTGCAAAAAAGCTTTCGCTGAACCACCCATCATAGCATCATATCGACGATGTTCTAATCTCAGAGACACTCTTGTCAAAGCTAAATTGCCCTCTACTACCACTACCTCTAATGATTCAGACCTTTCACCAGGCGCTTACCGCTGCGACCAAAATTGCCTAACCTGCCCATATATAGAAAACGGACAGACAACATATACTTTTTTCACGACCGGTGAAACTCGCTTTATAAACTCTCACATAACTTGCGACACTAAAAATGTGATTTATATGATCCAATGCAAACGCTGTAACTTGCAATACATAGGAGAAACTAAACGCCAACTTAGACAACGCTTTAACGATCGATCATCGCAAAATAGACAAGCCCGAATGTAAATCTAAACCCACCACCGCCGCTGAACATTTTCTATCGACACCCAATCACAAAACATCTGACATGCAATTGATTCCCCTTGAAAAATTAATGACTAATCGAGATTCAATTCGTAAGGCAAGAGAGGCCACACTCATCCTACGTGCTGGTACCCTTGAGCCTGACGGATTGAATCGACGAGATGAGACTTCATTTTAGATTATATTGTATCTATCTTTTCCTTTCATTTTTATATTTCTTATCTAGTGTCACATCACAAACGTCATCATCATCATTATTTTTATTGTATCACGTTTCACCTTATATATAAGTCGTATCATGCCATTATGTATTCACAGTACCTGAAGAAGGCTGGTTTGGCCAGGCCGAAATATTGTACTAAAATACAACTAAAACCTACGTTGTAACGCCGACTTTTCTTATTTTAAATTTTACTATATTACTATTATCTTCGTTCTATGAAAAACATAAATAGAACGAAGTAATGTATATAAATGAACATGATCCAAAATAGTCCGAGCCCCCCCCCCCCAACCCCCCCCCCCCCCCCCAAAAAAAAAAAAAAAAAAAAAAAAACAGCGCTCCCTACAAGTGTACTACTTCAACCTACAACCATGTGGGACACTTGCGCATGTCAAATAATCATGTCACCCAGAATGATGATAATCCTCATTTCAAGACCATTTAACAATTGATGTACCCTGCTAGCAGAGGCTTTTCCACTGTATCTCTCTTTTACGTTGACCTAATTTATTCGCGACTTGGTGTTGCGCGTTGTTTTTTGTTGTTATTGCCCCTGTTTCTCTCGGGCAGTAAACAAACCAAGCAAAGCGAAACACACAGAGACGCGAATGACTACGACATGATAAAGACCCACAGGAGAAAGCTCTGCTAGCAGGGTATAATTGATGGTAATCCTCATTTTAAAGAGCCTCTGTCAGCCTCCATTTTGTCAGCCTAGCAACATACCGAGACAGAGAAAGCATCCCCATTTCCATCGGCTTATTTAGGGAATGTACTGCAATATCTGCGGTTGAATTCGATAAATGAATAATAAAACTTTGTTTTTAGAAGACTATTTCAAGATTTCTACACGTAATTCGTTGTCTGATATCGACTGAAAACAATAACAAAGGAGTGGCTGACTAGGGCTCTTTAACACGTTTCGAGACCATGTTGGCAATCCAGAGTGACTAAGATCGCTCTGTAGTAAGCTGCCCTCTATTGGGCGAATCATGTAAATAAAATAAAATAAATAAATAAGATCGGTTCTACCTAGTCTCGTCCCCACGCCACCCCTTGCCGTCAGCTAATCCGCTTGGAGCATTCAATATGGCGGCCGCTCTTCAAGCTGACAAGGACAAGCTCGGGCGGGCAGCAAAAGCCAATGACGTCATAGCCAGGCAAAGCGTGACAGGCCCGCCGGGTAGCCTGTGGACGGGGCTCGGTTCTACCTCCGTGTAAGAACCCGTATATTGTTCACGAGTTACGCCACAAAGCTTCTTTTGTTTAGTAGAACGAATCATGTTGAAATAAGGACTAAACACGGGGTCCTCTGGGAATGGTTCTCACGGAGGTATACCCCTGAGATCTGAAGGCCGCGCGAAGTACAAAACATTGCATGGCAAAGATTTTGAATTATTTTAGAAATGATTTCGCCCCATGTAAGGTAATCCGGAATCCAACTTTTTGTTAGCTTTGGAATCCGGAATCCGTAGAATGGAATCCGGAATCCATATAGCAGGAATCCAGAATCCAAAGGCCTTGAGAATCCGGAATCCAAGAATTTATTCAGATAAAGAAATATTGGAATCCGGATATTTTGAGAATTATGGAATCCGGAATCCATTGGTATGGAATCCGGAATCCAGTAGGTTGGAATCCGGAATCAAAGGGCTGGAATCCGGAATACAAGATCTGCTTGGATTACCTTACATGGGGCGAAATGATTGGAGCTTTGAACTTTCTTTGCTCGCGGGTAACCTGTGTTTTGTCGAATTCAACTTTTAGATTGAATTTCATAGTGTTAAGGGCCCGTTCATTTTTTATCAGGGAGGGGGGGCTAGTGGAAATAAGAGGAGACCCTGTATTTTTTAGGTGCCCCCCCCCCCTTCATGTCCGTATTTTTTTTAGGTGGCCCCCCAAAATCCAATGTATTTTTTCTGGTGCCCCCCCCCCCCCCTCTCATAAATGCTTGCACTGTAAGATAGACTCTTGCCTGAGTGATGCAGTCTCATTCTTCTTAACGTTTTGCTTACTTCTGTCGAAGCTGAGTAACCGATCCTCCCTCAGAACTATTAAACGTTTTCGTGACACCCACCTCAGGTCCCCTATTTGACCTAGTAGAAGACATTTTACATAAAGAGGGGGTCACATAATTCTTTCTTTGCGCGCGAAGCGCGCCCAACTTTTGATAACCGCATTTCATCAAGCCTCAGAAAAAGGGTAGATGGTTTTTTGTGTATAGTAAACAAAGCCTGTCAGGAGCCCATGAAATACGCTAATTATATAGGTTATATGAAAGCTCCTAGTGAAGGGCTCCTGAGCCTTTAGGAAATATTTTTCCTAAAGGAAGAAATTATTATTATTCATGTGCGTGAAGCGCGGCCCAAATGACTAAACGTTGAACTCACGCTTACCTAAGGTGTGTTCTTTCAAACATAGAGACTACCCGGCAGGCCTATCAGTGCATATTAGATGTTAAATTCTGCTATGTGCTTGTATTTTTTGGGGTGACCCCCCCCCCCCCCCCCCCTTTGAGGCCGTATTTTTTTGGGTGACCCCCCCCCCCCCCCCCTCATTTCCACCAGCCCCCTCTCCCTGATAAAAAATGAACGGTCCCTAAATCTCACTCGTTTTTAGCCAATTAACACGCGCGTAAGAGTCGCCCAGGTTTTGTGCTCACGCAATATTTCGTGTGTCACACTATGTTTAAGGTTAAGTTAAGGCTAATAGGAGCTGAAACGTGCTGAAGTGCGCTCAATTTCATCTTCCTAAGTTGTGAATTTATCAGCTGGCAATAGGTCAACAGCAATAAGGAAGTGTTTACGTGCGGCATTGATCGAAATCCCTTTGCATAAGGAATTCTAACATATGGTATTTAGCGTCACGTTTTATCGCCGCGTATTTTTTGGTGTTGTTTTTTTATACTGATTTTCCGAAAAGTGCAAAACATGCATGAAGCAGGCCCGTAAGAGGGGAGCTCGAGGGGCTAGAAAAATCAGGTTTCTGTTCACAAAATCGGTAGGAAGCACCACCCAATGCTATAAATTCGGTTGATACAGGGTTTTTCAGAAAACAAGGAAAACAAACCATCCTTGAGGCCAGAAAAGTCCGATTTTTGGCCACAAAACAGGTAGGAAATACAGGAAAATCATATAAATAAGGCAGATACGGTTTTTCGGAAAAACTGAGGACAACGAACCCCCCTCAAAGAAAGCGAGCTACGGGCCTGCATGAAATGACTGTAAAATTGGTCGCACCCAGCGTAGTTTAATACGAGCTTGTCAAAGGAGGCAATCGTTGCTACGAAAACATGGTTGCTTATTAAGCAAACCTCTTTAGTTTGAAGGAAAAAAGGTCACGAGATCTAGTAGTACTGTAATTGCATTCCGAGAATTCCACCCGTCTAAAACTGGGCATTCTCATTTCCTTTATGTTGTCTAATTTTGGCCAAATGTCAGTCCAAAATATTTCCAGACTGTAATAAAAGTACTTCAGTAATAAAAGTACTTTGGATCGCTGCCAACCCCCTAGAATCATTGGCTTGATTTTGATTTGCTTTCGAAGAACTGCATGTAAGGAATAACTTGGGTTCGTCCCGCCATGAAATTCGCACGGAAAGCAGAGAAATTATATTTCAAGTTTTACCTGGATGGAGAACTCCATGTCAAGCACAGTTCCTTTCAAATCCCTATACCTTTGTTTATAAACTTCGAAATGTATTTTCATACACAGCACGAAATGCCGATTTTACGCTTCCGTATAGAAACGTAAATGACGCGTAAATAAATTTTTTACGCATCTCTACGAGTTATTTAATTTTGCGTTCAAAATTTCTTGATGGAACTAACTAGAGTTACTTCTTGTATGCAAACCTTTCAAAAGATGCTAAAATAAAGTCAATAGGTTTTGTACTTTCTAGGAACCCGATTTTTGGCCAGTACAATTTGTTGCTCGAATCACTAAAACAATCTGTCTTAAAGCGTTTAAGCAGAGTCGTTTTGCGTAAGGTTTGATCATCACCCCCATGGTTTCAAATTAGGAACTCAAATAAGAATGCTAGAACACTTTCCCCGAATGAAAGAACAGCATATCAAGAACGATATTCAACACTATAACCTGAGGGAGCCGGGTTTCTCAAAACAAAATACCACATAAGTTTCCAATGACAGCATACCCAAAACACCGATTGTAGCCTGCGAACATCCGGTACACGCGAGCTTAACCTTTAGGGTTAGTACTAACCCTAGGTTAAGCTCGCGTGTACTGGATGTTCGCAGGCTACATAGATTGAGAAACACTACAAGTACCGCAATACCCAAAACGTTTTTCACAGCGCGCAGTCCGTAATTTAGAAAACTTTCCGCAAACCGCAGGGTTATTCTATAACCGCAAAGCCAGTATCGCAACACCGCAAACCCCTAGGCCTTCCTCTTAACATTTCCTGCTTTCTTATCAACTGCAATTACTCTTACCCTAAACAAATGGGCGTACAGAACACCCGAGACCACGACATCTTTTCATCCTGAAACACAAGTGCCTCGTACAAAACCCAACAGATCATGAATCTGAAGCCTGTAGTTGAGTCTCGCGCTTGCTTTTGTGAAAGACAGTAATTTGATAGCCTTATTGTTCACATGTACGTCTTTTGCTAGCCTGGGTTTTAAAAAGGTCCCTTTTACGCCGTTTTTGCGATTATTATAGCTTTGTTTTGTTGGAGAACATTGTAACAACCATAACGACATAGCACACGATTAAAGATGCAGCAACAATAGAAACACTAGCGAGGCGACATAAGGACGTTATGTTGCAACGATAAAAGCATGGGAAAATAACTGAAATAATCAATATTTTCCATGGATCATCATTAGATAACATCACCAAAGCAATCTTATCTTATTTTTGTGAATTTCAACTCTTGGAAACCGTTAAATTTTTGTTCGCGTGATATTCTTTTTATGTCGTTATGTCGCAAGTGTGCACGAAGCTTTAGTGAAACATTTCCTACCTTTTGTTTTCGCGACTTGGCACAAGGACCGCAAGTTTTGGTGCTACTAAACTGCACCAACATCATCAGGACTGCCGAGAACACTAGAAAACGCGTTGGAAACATGATGAACACTATTTGCGTAAGCACTACTCGGTACTGGGGACCTTAGCAGAGAATTCGTCGCGACTTGTGCGATGACCTTTATGTTTTTTTTACTGTGATTTGAACAAACGTTTCAAATAACCAGCATGTTTATTTGACTATTATTGATTGACACTATTATCTGATGGATAATGATATCACGAGATCATGCTCTAGCCTTTTATAAACACTCGCAAATTATGTTCATCAGTGATCAGTAGTTCAGTGCGCCTTACAGCACTTTGATCGCATCTTGTAACTAGATTATTATTTTTCTTATTATCATGGACTCTGAGACGAAGGATTGGGCTACGAGCAACGGCTTGTCCGATGCCACTCTTCAAGCTCTCCAGGGGGAGGAATTCTTCTCAACCAGAAAGAAGAAGAGGAAGTGGACCAGGGGTCAAATAGCAGATTTCTCTTCTGATACTGATAGTGCTCATGTATTTGGTTACCACTTGAAAATCGTGGCACTTTGATAGGCTAGTGGTTACACCACTCTGAACTCGAGAATTTTTCTCCTCGCACGGCTCTATAATGCTGCCGCCTCGCAGCCTCGCCTCTTGGCTCGGCTGCTCGTTGGCAATTAAGGCTGCATTCATTACGTATACTACAGGGGGGGAGGGAGGGGGGGCAGAGGATTTTGAGGGGGGATCTCAAAATTTAGGAACTGGAAAAGGGGGGATGTCAAGTTTTTTTCATAACATGAAGGGGGGATGCATATTTTTGTTGAGGTATTATATATATTTAAGACAAGTTGTGCAGTTTGATAGTAAATGACGGAAGGCTCAATTGTTGAACACTGAGTTTGAACCCCTGAAGAAATATCACTTGCATGCACTACTATTCTCGTGTGTTTACCCTCTTTCAACTGATATGTTGAAAGAAGCTGCCCGCTTCGCGCGCATAAAGAATTATAAACTTAAAAGGGCGCCTTGTTGTTTTACCACAATTCCTCGAGGTCCTCTTCAGTGACTTTTGTCTGCCAGACAAAACGCCTTTGGACTTTTGATTAAGTCTTGTAGCTTCCTTGTCAAAATTGCGGCACGCTTCGCGCGCACAATAGAAAACAAACCAAACAATCAAATACAAAATAAATGATACTCAGTCTATGTTAGTAAGTAAGGTTCCAATTAGGCTTTTACACAAGTTGCTCGGCAACTTTTTGGCAACTTTTGCCTTTTCGAGCAACTTTTTGGCAACTTTTGGATTTGAGCAACTTTGGGGCAACTTCCTCTAATTCGAGCAACTTATATCTATTTTAGCAATTTATGTCGTTTTTAAAGTGACAAAACGGCAGTTTTGTATTTTCCTTTGCCGAAATCATATGGTTCTAACTGCCGAGTGCCTAGATTTGCTTTTGACAACACTTTATATAGACACCTGTAAATGATTTTTGGGATACCTGTGTGATTTTTTTTATCGGTCAGCGGTAGCCATGCGTTTTCAAAATGGCGGCCAACGTTTGTTATATCAATGTATTTAAAATCAGATGTTACAGATTATTTGTACTGTATGTACAGTTTATACAACAGTTTATACTTATAATAAGACGTAAAACTAATTCTTAAGACTTACGAAATGAGCAACTTTTGAGCAACTTTTTCTCAAAAGAGCAACTTTTGAGCAACTTTTTGAAAAAAATGAGCAACTTTTGAGCAACTTTTGAAGATTTTTGGAGCAACTTTTGACAAAAATCCGAGCAACTTGTGTAAAAGCCTAGTTCAACTTTTGAGCAACTTTTTCTCAAAAGAGCAACTTTTGAGCAACTTTTTGAAAAAAATGAGCAACTTTTGAGCAACTTTTGAAGATTTTTGGAGCAACTTTTGACAAAAATCCGAGCAACTTGTGTAAAAGCCTAGTTCCAATCGAGGAGCGCACCAGATCACTTGGTAGAAAGTGACTAGTACACACAAAAGTACAGCCACCTAGGATTTTCATTTGCATTTTTACGCTTTGTATTTTTTTATTTGAGCCTTGTTCTGCATCTTTTGAAAAAATGTTAGTGACGCGACCCTACCACGACATCAAAAATGAAAAAATGTCTTGGGGGGGGGGGGGGGGGGGGGGGGGGGGGGGAAATGTTTTTTACTTTTGACCAAGAGGGGGGATTCGTAAAATATATGTTGTGCCTTGGGGGGATCTGAAAATTTTGCATTGTCAAAAAAGAATCCTCCCCCCCCTGTAGTATACATAATGAATTCAGCCTAATGATTACGATCTGATCAATGTTATATCTTCTATGCAAACGATTCGTAGGAACAGACGCGGAAAAAACATTCTCGTTCCCAGAGCTCCCCGGCTCGTCTGGTCTGGAGAGGATCTGGGGACATCCGGCTGAGGGCCTCCGCTGATTGGCTGATTGTGAACGTTGGAGCATGGCAAAAAGTTGTTTCTCTAAACGGCTCTGTATCAAATCTCGCGCATGCGAGATTTGAGCCGGAGAACTCTGGGTTCGAGAATGCGGAAAAAGTTGCCTTCAAACATGGCAGTGCGATTGACCTCAAAATCAAGGCACTCAGCTTCACGGGTCACGAGTGAGACAGCTTTCACGAATCACGGCTTTAATTTTTCCGTTTTCACGAATCACGAGCCAAACTTTGGCCCTATCACGGAACGCGAAATATCTCTTCAACACTCTGTCTGACGAGTTCTCTTGTTTTGAAGGCATAGAAAATGGTGAATGGTTGCATTGACACAGCGCGCAGTGAATTGTGGTACAGCTAGGCCTTTCCAGATTGTGCTCGGCATTGGGGGCACTATTTTGATCAGAGAGCACTTTTTGGCCAAAGAGCATCTTCTGACAACTTTTTTTGGTAAACAAGCCAATTTCTAGCTTATTGAAGCAAATTACTGGATCTTTTGTTTTATTAGCAATTTCAAGTTCCCTTGACTACAAATAATATCTCAACTAGGCTAAAACTGGTGATTTCAACATTTGATTGGGTATCCATTCCTGTGGTACAGTATTGGGTTGCCTGTGGGCTGGGAACTAGTTAATAACTAATCTAACGCCTTATGTAGAATATCTGTCTGCCCAGATCAAAATGGCGGACGCTTCGTCGAGTGGCGAACAAAATCGAAGATAATCCCATAGAAACTGCCATAAGTAGAGGCGCTTCATTATCAGAACCGGCAAAAGCGTCCATTTCCCGAAAGCGAAAGAAAACTTCTCTAACGCATTTATTTAATAAAAGTATAATTATTCGTTATCTGTGCAATTATTGACTTGTATTCAATGGAAACTTGCCTTTTAGTAGCAAATCTAAATTGGAAAGCATCTTTTCTTTCAAATAATTAAAAATATTCGGTAGCACTTTTTTGATTTTTGGAGCAACTTTTGAGCACTTTTGATTTTGGAGCACTTTTTCAGCATCTTTTGGAAAGCCCAGTTATGTAGCAGCTGCTCGTAAGATCTAACGCTATTGGCTTGCTATACCTCATTGTTCTATTGTATTCTCGTTCTATTCTTGTGTTTCCATTGTTCACTGTGGTGTAGCGATCCTATAGGATTAGGTCTTTCGACAGTATACTATTTCACAACACAACAACTACAGCATCGCATTGTCAGCCGCCATTTTGACAGCATAGCAACATACCAAGTCGGAGAAAGCATCCATTTCCATCGGTTGATTTAGAGAATATGGAGCTATGTTCTCGATTGAATTGGCAAACCAAAACTGAAACTTGTTTTTAGATGTTGATTTCGAGATTTCTATATGTAATTCGTCTTCTAATATCGAACGAAAACAATAACAAAGGAGTGGCTGACACGGGCTCTTTAAGGAATGGACAATAAATTTGGCTCACAGCTCTTGCGAGTCTCTAGTTTCCTTACTCACAGCTGGCCATCGTTGGGCTTAAAACACCCCAATCTCAAATAATAACAGGACCATCGATGAACTGCTGGGTGGTGGGGTAACTAACCCGATTTCATCTTTATGCTGCCATTTAGTGATCATCTGTCATTGGTCAGCAGGCCATCGATGGCCGGGTTGACAGGCCATCGATGGGCTCATTACCCCCAATCTCAATAACACTAATAATGAGACCATTCCTGCGGGCCAGGTAAATCTCAAGAAGCCCCACTTTTCAATGGTAATCTCACTGTGCGTTTGTGACCACCGAGGGGCGTTAGTACACCTTACCGATACATTCTGCATATCATGTATCGGTAAGGGTGGTATACTATGCTTTCTCTTTTCTTAAACTGTTATCCCACTGTCGATCTAGGGGGGAGTCCCCCCATATCCATCAAAAGCTTTTCTTTCTAAGATACGGGTTTTCTGTATGCATGTTTTTTTCAGAGGAAAGCCCCCAAAGTCGACAGTGAGATAACAGCTCTGACCCAACATTGATTGAGGGGGTTGATTTTGCTAACCCTTTTTCAGAGCTGTTATAACAATGTGACTTACGCTTTCGTGTTATTCCTCATCATATTTCACCTAAAGTTATTATTATTATTATTATTATTATTATTATTATTATTATTATTATTATTATTATTATTATTATTATTATATTATTATTATTATTATTATTATTATTAGTGTATAGTAAATATTCCCTGATCAATCTCTTTTCTAATCTGTTAGCTATTATAGACCTCTGCAAAAAAAACTACTTACTACTTCTCTACAGCGCTACGACTGCTACTGTGTAGAGATGTTAATTAAAAAATAGTACTTGCAAAAATACCCTAGCCCTTCTCTAAAGCTCCAAATAGTCTCTTGAGTGCCACGATAGATCAAGTCAATTTAAAAACTTTAAAAACTGGTAGGTCATATGGAGCACAAAGTCGGTATATGCTTCATCGCTGAATGTCACAATAGCCGCCTTATTTGAATATGAATGGTCCTTTTGCTTGGTTATGCCTCGTTCTATTAGAAGACGACTGTATGGCATTCAGCGATGAAGTAGATACCACAAAGTCAATAGTCCAGTTTCGAATTCTCTAATCTACCGCTGAATAGGCATAGGCGGCGCATAAATACAGTAGGAGCCTCGGTTTGAAGTAGAAAAAGTTGTGAATACAACGAGAAACTGATGAACCTTGAAGGAGACAATAGAGAAAACTTTTTGGACTCGTTGGTATTCGCAACTTTCGGTATCAAACCGTGTCTCCTACTGTATTTATGCGCCGTTGATGCCTATTAAGCGGTAGATTAGAGAATTCGAAACTGGACTATTTGGCAGTGCAACATAAAACAAATTTCGCAAAAACATCAAGGTATAACACTTTCTATCATAGCAAACAGTTATTACACAGCTATGCAAGAAAAATCTGTAACAATAACAAAACGGGCAGTGAAAATTAAATTACACTGTAGTATAAGACATATCATTTCATTTTTGATGTAAAACGATGTAAAGCGCTATTGGATTTTTAAAGAAATAGCGCTATACAAATTTATATTATTATTATATCACACCACATATACATCCGCACTCTACGAGTCCGTAGTCTTCACCTAGACGTCTACTAGAGAAGTTCAGTTGATCTCAAACACTGTTTCAACAACAGCACTTCAAAACATTGTTAACTGGACATTTCTCGCGACTGCACTAGCTTTCAAAAAATAAATTCTGTTCTCTCTAAAGTACAGCAAAAACTTTTGCCGACCGTCTAGTAAACCATCTATGCCAATCACTAATGCAGTCGACTTGCTTTTCGTCGCGATAGAAAGTCAGTTGACTGAAAAGACCAGATTAGGGGCGGAACATTTGATCTTGGGGGGGATGGTGTTTGATACTTATTTCGTAAAATTACAAAGAATTATATCACGAATTTGCTCTGCAGGAATTTTTTTGCCGCCCAGGGTCACGGATTTTTTTTCAAAATCTTCCAACCCCCCGCTCAAAGATTTACAGTAAATGGTCCGCCCCTTAGCTAGTAGATTGTTTGCCTGACGGAACCGAAAATTCAAAACTGAAAGCGACGTTTTAAAAACGTGAAACAAGGGATTTTGCTAAAATTCATTCATGAATCTGCAAAATGTCCCTACACTGTTACGTTGTCGGCCCTGTCTGTATCAGCAGTGCTGGCTGGTTTCAATGACATGAATATTGCTGTGTTCAACATTAGCAGGAATTTCTACTATATCTCCTTGAATTAATACGACTTCTTCACCGTGCATAATAAATCTACAGAAACCTGATACCAGAGCTTGGGCTATGACAAATGGATAAGACTTGTTCAGATTCTCTTGACCCTGATGTACTAGTAAGGGTTGGAGGTCAGTGAAGCCTTTGGATGCAAGCTTTTTGGAAAGTGGGCCGTAGTTTGCCTCGCCGTGGATGGATTCGTCCACTGTTCAATGTTTATGTTGGTGTGTGTCTTTCTCTAGAAGGTAAAATTTGCGAAATTAGGCAGGAGTAGCACTGAGCAAAGATTTCACGTTTCACAAAATTTCCCAGCAACGATTTGTAGTAAAAAAAAAACATTCTCGTAACCAGAGCTTCCCGGGGGAGTCTCTGGGTACATCTACTTGAGGGCCTTCGCTGATTGGCTTAATTTGAACATTGGGGCATACGCGTCAATGGCTGTCACCAGAGCCTCCCCCGCGATGCGACGTGCCGGGGAGCTCTGGGTTCGAGCATGATAACTCAGAAGGAGGATAACTCAGAAGGAGGTGATTAATAATCCATAGGCTTCACGGCAGAACGAACCTACATATGCCATGTTATGCCACGTAGCTTCGTTCTATTGTTTATGCATATGAATTATTAATCACCTTCACTGCAAGTATCTCATTTAGCCACGATCTAAAAACATTATAGGCAAAAAGGTTTTGTCATGTATTGTGGTTTCCGACGATCATCCTCGACAAAAAAAATATTGGAGTCCCCCCCCCCCCCCCCCCGGGGGAGCTAGTGCTGGTGTGCACTTCTGGCAGATAGAAAACACTGGATAAAACACTCCAGCTCGTTTCATAAACATTACTTATCTCACCCCTTGTAGGAAAATGACAGTTTGGTCACCAACAACAGAGGTATCATGGGATGCCCCAGGAGCGAGATTAACCATGTCTCCTTTCTCAAGCACCACCTAGAATTAAATAGGAAATACGTAGAAAAAATGTCATCAAGATAGGGTATGCAAACTGTTTGTGAACATTTGAACATATGTTTCCTAGAGGTACTGAATGTTAATATAGAATAGATTAGGCACTGCCTTACCAGCTTTTCTACATATATCTCCTTCTCCTTCCCCCTACACAAACTCCAAGAACCACTGGCAAACCTCACCCACACACTGTCCCCATTGTTTGCTCCTTCCCCCCCCCCCCCCACCCCACCCCCCAACCCACCCCACCCCCATTGATCACTCACACTCACATAACCGTAACAACATAATGGCTAAAACCCAAAGGGAGGGGTATGGATAATTTCAGGAACAATATCACACAATAGATAATTTTATTGATGTTGCTCAAATTACATGCGAACCCTGCTAACCTCCTTTCCATACATATGGAAGCGATATTGACCAGATATGATTGACTCCACCTCCTCAAAGGCGTGTGTATGATCAGGGTATGTCGACCCTGGGGGCATGATGAAGGTCTTCACCACAAAACCCTTATTTCTCAGCTTTCTTGCCATGGTGTCGTAACTCAACTCTCCATCCACCTTTTCGTTCCAATGCTCCACTTCGTAATTTTCACTGGGCATTTTTATCTGAAAGGGAATTTAAGAGAAATTTTACCAGGATTTTGAGAAATATTAACCAAAAGTAGCCAAAACCCAATTACTCAAAAGTTTAAAGCCTCTTGACTATTCGAACCCCTTTATATTTAGCATGTCTTATTCTATTTCAATTGAGGTACTATATAATTCATGAAGCCACAGTGTCCACAAAAATTGAAATAGAAGTACTATTATATTATTATACTAAAACACTAAGACCCTGTCCACACGAATCCAGAAATTTGAATCCGCAACTTTTTCTTTCCGGATACCGCTATCACCCACACGCATCTGGCGAATTTGCGGATGAATCTGGATATATTTTAAACCGATCTCCAGAGTGAAAATTTTTGAATCCGATAACATTTTGGATGTGTGTGGATGGTCGAATCGGGATATTTTCTGATTCGGGATAAGTGTGGGCAATCGAATCCGGATATTTTCTGATATGGATGTTAGCATTTTAAAATCTATCTGTGTAACAAAATGCACACAATCTTAGCTCATTTGCATAAACATGTTGTTGCTTTTGACAGCTCTTGAAAGTTGGTATTAGTAATTACTTTGGAGATGCAGACTATTTCCATACAAATACTGTATTTTCCTTTGGAAATTCCAGAGGGGTGGGATCTTTTAAAGTGCACTCCCTCCGTGGTGGGGGTATGGATTTTTTCTGGAATTGCGCAATCTGAGACATTATTTTAACTCTGAAACAGTAGAATATTGTGTTGGGGCAACCAAATTACATGTAGGTGCAGATGTTTATGGCAATTTTTATTAAAATAGCAGAGGAAATGGCAGTCAATACTAAAGAAGTTTACCTTATATTTTTTGTCTCAAAATAAAGTCTCGCAAATCTTGGTCCAATTTTGCTGAAAATCCCTTGGATTGTTCACCTTTTTGGGCTTTTTCAGGTAAATTGACCCCCTACCCCTGTGGAATTTCCAATTCCCTCCATGGTGGGGGTATGGATTTTTTCTGGAATTGCACATTCCAAAATTCTAAGCCAATCAAATTGCTTGTTCTTAGGAGGTTGCCAAGCTGGTATGGGGATAGTGATACTCGGACATAAAAATGACCAGCGGTCCAATGAAGCTCCAAATTCCTTCCCAAAAAAATACCCCAGCCATAAATTTTATACCCCAAAAAATACCTGTCCCAAAATTGATACCTCGTAAATTGCTTCTTGTATTACAAAGAGTCATTGTCTTTTTTCTTTGCCTGCCATCACCTCTTGGAAATAGTTTCAGCTTAAGACAGTAGTATCTTGATGATCAACTAGCCTGTCAGAAGTTTCAACCCCCCAAAAATACCAGCGTTTTTTTTTTTAAAGATACCTGGTAGAGTTACCAAATAATATGTTGCTCCCCCCTCCCCCCTCATTTTTATATCCTGGGTGGTATATAATACTATCAAATCATAAATAAAAAATATTTAAGTTAAAAATTAGTATTAGATTATACCAGCTTGGCAACCTCCTAAGAACGAGCAATTTGGCTTACAATTTTGGAATCTGAGACATTATTTTTCCTCTGAAACAGTAAAGTTGCCATCAAAGACTTTGGAAATCAAGTTTTTACATTATTGTACATAGATGCCAACCTCTGACATTCAAAATGCAGGAGACAGGCACCACGGAGCATAATTTTGATTGGGGGGGGGGGCTAAATCGGGATGGGACAACTTGGGGGGGTCTGAAATTGGTAACTTTTTTAGTATTCTCAAGAAACGGCAGATGAATTGGACAAATATTTTCAAAATGGCGGCAAAATTATTGGCCCCCTAGCCCCCCACGGCTCTGTGGTGCCTGGGAGATGGGGTGTTTTAGGCCTACAAAACATCTAGCACCATGATATCACTTTACAAAATACAGTTACTGTATTAATCTATTAAAAGCAGAAGATTTGAACCCAAAGAGGGAGAGAGCAGGAGTTGAGTCTCAAAAGCTGTCAGTCTCCCGCCAAATAATATACTTGGATATGCAAACATTTCAGCTCATATATTAAATAGACGGTACTGTCTTTTTCTCTTACACAGTAATTATGAACAAAGAATTGCCTTAAAGTGTAAAATATCACAAAAGCTCTTCTGTCACAATTAAGATTTTTATGAGTCCCACAGGAATAATTGTGACATTCAAAATTTATAAAAAAAGGTTTAGAATTTTAAGTATGAACAACAGACTGTTTGCAAATGCTGAATTCAAGACTTCAAATCTTTTATGTTTTTGAAATTCTTAGCAATATTGGCATGAGAAACAAGGATACAGGATATTATTGTTGGATGATTTCAGGATTCCAGACTTGCATTCTCCTAAGAATCTCACTCAGACATCAGCAGTGCATAAATACAGTAGGGGTGGCAAACGGTTGTTGTCGTTTTCTAACACATACAGAGAATGCAAAATACGCAAATGCAAAATACAGAGAATGTATGAAAAGCAATATTTGATCGTCTCGATCTCGATTTTTACGGCTTGATCTCGCTGTCTCAGAAAATCTCGCATTTACCATTTGCCACCCCTTACAGTGGGAGCCTCGTTTTGGAGTTGAAAAACTTGCGTCTTCTGGTGAGGAACTGATGAAGCTTCAATTGAAACAATAAACAAACTTGAGAAAACTTTGTTGGCTTCAAATTGAGGCTCCAATGTATTTTATGCGCTGTCACATTGATTTTGTTTCTAGAATAAGGAACCCCTGGACCATTCCCTGTGTGATTCGCTAGCATTGTTACCAAAGTTCTTATAACCTCAAGCATGAGAGCTGGTAAGACAATAGGCCTTTATTGTGCAATAATAGTTATCAGAAAATGGAATCCAGTTTTCAATTCTACACATCCGTATTAGTAAAACTGTAAAGTTTCAAAAGAATTACTTGAAAACTGGCTGAGATATAGAATAAGGAACCCTGGACCATTCCCTGTGTGATTCGCTAGCATTGTTACCAAAGTTCTTATAACCTCAAGCATGAGAGCTGGTAAGACAATAGGCCTTTATTGTGCAATAATAGTTATCAGAAAATGGAATCCAGTTTTCAATTCTACACATCCATATTAGTAAAACTGTAAAGTTTCAAAAGAATTACTTGAAAACTGGCTGAGATATGAATTTTCAAAACTTTGTATTCTGGCTTACTTTTTACAAAGACATGTACAGGCAAATATGTCAAGTAGAGGCTGGTTGGCTGGATGGGCATCGATGCCTGTCCAGCCTCGTTTCGATGTATTTCCCCATACCTTTCTTTGTAAAAATAAAGCTTTTATCCACAGGGAAAATCGGGTCCCCGGGTGGGGGGGGGGGGGGGGGGGCTTTCCACTGACTAGTGCATAAGTCTATGTTTTATCGATAGATTGTTACATGGTTTAGCTCGATAAATTGTCTGGCTTTCATCACTACCCGTGAAAGCCGCGCTTTAATAGAGACCGTAGGAACTTGAAATTAGTAGATATATCCCTCTTTGCTCCGACGAAGGGCTAACGCTCGAAACGTCAGCAAAACACCATTTTTCCACGGCGTTTAACATAAATCTCAACCCTTGGTTGTTGTTGTTCATAGTAGATATATTGTTCGGCCAAGTACTTCACACTTGTCGATATTGGTTCCCTGTTTAAACGGCGGTCTCTCATGGCGTCGGTCCGATATTTTCGCAGAGATTTGACTATGGATGACACCTTGCATCTTCTCTGTGTGGCGTTGGAGGCCTTTTACATTTATGTATGTTTCCAATACTAATTCAAAACCTTTGCAAGTTGACACAAAAACGCGAGAGCAAAATATTATGTTTAGTCACGATCGGGAACAGTGAAATACGACAATATTTCTAGAAATATGAAAGGAAGTCTACCTTTTAAATACTCACAAATTGTTCTCCTTTCCGGGGCAGGTTTAGCCGTAGGAAGCGAGGTAGTTTGGGACAAGCGTTGAACACCTCCGTTCCGTTCGATGGAATATTTCGTGCGAATGTGTTTAGAGTGTTAGTAGTCACGTGGTCAGTCATGTGAGGGATGGAGAAAACAATAGAGAACTTTTTCCGTGTCTACTCTGATGCAAACACGAGGGGAGGTTTGGAGAATTCGAGACAGTTATGCAGCCACGAGACCGAAGGTCGAGTGGCTGCATAACTAGTCGAGAATTCTCCCAACCTACCCGAGTGTTTGCATCAGAGTATGTAGACAATGGGAAAAAGTTCTCTATTGCTTTTATAAAATATCTTTCACTTTTTGAAGCGAAAGATTTAAAATGAATTTATTTCAACATTTTGTGTGAATATATAAATTCTCCTTACCGCACGACGGCCTGAACGGGCCAATCAGAGAGGGCGTGTTATATCGCATGTGTTCAAGTTTATCACTCAGTTGGCTGCAAGTTTTGCGAAGGGGAGGTGAGAGAAAAACTGCTTTCTAAGAAACATTTGACGACTTTATTTACCTTTTCTATGGTGTTTATTGTAATTGAAGCATAAGCGAATGTCAATGAAGGGATGTACGGGTTAAGAATTGCAAAGCCAAAGGAATTTTCCGTACAACAATAGCCTTCGTGTTGACTTGAGCCGTTTGACGAGTTTGGAAAGGCAAATTCGGCCGGCATCGAAAAAAGCTGGATAACAAAAATCAAAGCTATAGCTATCGCCAACTCGTGGGTAATGAAGAGTGAAGAGGGCGGGGAAGGCTCTCATATTGAATAGGTGGGGTTGCTCATAAAAAAAAATGAAATTTCCCGGAAAAAATCCAGGGGGTGGGGGGGGGGGGACTCCAATATTTTGGGGCGGGGGGTGCTCGTCGTAGTGCCTTTGAGGGGTAAAATTTGAAAACTTTCAATTTTAGGTACCAGTTAGGGGTCCGTTCTAGCAAATCACGGCTTGTCTGAAGCCTGAATTCAGACGTATTTTCGCTCTCAAAAAATACAAGAGAAAATTACGAGGGAAAAATCGTCTTGTTGGTACCTTTTGGGGGTAAAATCGAAGTTCCCGACGAGCACCCCCGCCCCAAAAACATGGGAGAACCCCCCTCCCCCGGGGAAAAAATAACATTCTGTCTGTGGAAACGGACGGGTATAAGCCAGTTCCAATGTTTACATTTTGAATCCAGCAGAGTTAAAAATAATTATTGCTGAATATTAAAATCGGGCGTTTTCAATCCACAGTAAATGTATGAGCTAATTGGAGCTTCAGTGCTCCCAACTTTTGGCGCGATTTGAAAGCTGGATTTTTCCTTGAAAGTGAAAAAAAACCGGCCTCAAAGTATTTCAATATTGTTCTCGAGAACATCATTTTTTTTATCTAAAGGATTTTAAAAAAGAAAAAGAAGAAATGTGTTGACCTCAAGGTTGGACTCCGCGGACGTCTGGGGCCCGAGTAGCATGCTACGAGGGACACAAATCAACTATATGCCCGACAAAAGTCATGTTATTATCATTATTATCACTACACAAGGCCAAATAATACAAGCATGATAGTGTTCGTCCAGCCTAATTGAATACTGTAAGCTTAGATAAAGGCAAAAAAATCGTATCGTTCACAATTATTTCGCCCGTTGAAATTACAAACTTAGGTTAATACATGAAACAAAAAGAATCACAACTTTTAAAAGCACATAAAAATCTACTCTGCTAGCAGGGTAATAAGAATACCAAAAGACAATACAATTGAAAACATGGCAAATGTTTTTTTAACTGCTTTTTGTAGGCTTAGTTACTTCTAGTCAGCTCTCGCCATCCCTCCTCGTCCTCGAGACGAAAGCACACCAAAAAAACACAGATAAATCCAACCAATATCTCCGGAGCCCTCCATTTTTCGTCGGTGTTCTGTCCGTGGTTGTCGAATTAATTACTGTTTCACTTGTTTCCCAGGGGCCGGTTCCTAGAAGGTCAGTTAAGAGTTATCTGTAGATAAACGCTTATCCAAAGGATAAATCCTGAACAAATCACTATACACAGATATTTTTATCCATGGATAACTTTATCCAACCTTTCAGGAACCGGCCCCAGACTGATAGCGAGTTTATGTTTCGGTTCCAGAATATTTTCTTTTTCTAGTAAACAACTTGTTCGCCTTCGCTTCGAACATGAGACTAAGCTTGTTGTTGTTGAGGTTTCTGCTCACCGGTGTGATTTGGCGATGAATCGCTTCTTAATTCCTGTCAGAGTACCGCGCGTAGTGATAATAATGAGTCATAACCACTACTTAGATTCCAAAAAATATTTTATAACCTTCGGCGTGACAACAGTCTAGCAGTGGCGAGAGTGCGGCAGCTGGCAGATTCTCGGCACTTTAAAACACGAGTCTCGTAGTAAGAGTAATTTCAAGCCGCGAACTGAAACCGTTGACGGGATACGATTCATTGGCAAAGACATTAGCATCACAACAACAATGTTCGATGAGTAAAAGTCGTGATTTTCGGCTTTAGGGAAGATATAAGTCCAGTGAACAGTTAACTTGCGAGACAGTGAACTGAGTGAACCTGAAGTTTGCCGGCGAAGTTTGGGAGATTCGTATCTCACGTTCATGAGCATTCACATCGGAGATTCGTATCTCACGGTCATGAGAGCATACACATCGGTCGAATATTGTTCGAATTCGTACATAGTCAACTTAAGATAATATTAAGCCTTTCAAAACACAGTGAACTTGTGAGAGATTATGAGACAGAGAACCTGCGATGGGACGTTTGACACATATAAATCAGTTTTTCCTGAGTGATTACGTCACGAAGTCCCCGTGGCGCAGTTGGTAAGCGCGTGACTCGGGTAATCTTTTAAAGTTAAGCACGATCCGGCAGGGTTAGTATTTGGATGGGTGACCGACGGCAAAGTGGATGGGGGAGCGAAAAGATAAGCGAATGTTTCGAGGGAGGGGTAGGTAAAATGAACACATAACTAAACAAATAATCAATTATGCTAATTATGCTAATGTAAAAAGTTTACACCGGAGTGAGTGACATCGGGTCCCCACTACAACTCGGGGTTACCATAGTAACCCACGAGTTAAAAACGTGTCTCAATCTTCAAATCAAGCAAAATGTTGAATACCAGACTGGAATGATACTATGGGGGCTTCAATTGTTGCTGATGGCATGAACGAATATTGAATTTTTGAAGCAACTCAAGTCACTCAAGTCAAAGTTTCGTCGACAGTGCCGTCGGTGTTCGCCGATCGCCGGTAAGAATTCATGTTTTGTTAATACTCCAAGTCTTGTTAACTTGCTAGCAAACGATTTCTTACCTACTCGGCTTGTGAAAGATCATCATTGAATAGGAAATTGAATAGGAAAGTAAGTGGAAATAAATTGTGATTTGTTCCATAATTTGGTCTTCATTTTTGGCTAGCCGATCGATTCGCCGAAAGTCTCCAAATTCAGAATTTAGTTGGGTCGCTTTATAACTTGATTTGTGTTGTTTTTCTCCTCTTAGTACGAGCTTTATACTTTTAAAAAGTTCCAGAAGTCAAAGAAATCGTTTCATAAAGGGAGGGAAGAGGATTTCGGATCTTAGTTATTTTATAAATGGCAACGATAGTACGCGCGCTCTGATTGGCTGTTACGAGGTCAGTAAATCCCGGCATGACCTCTCAAACCCCAACGCGTAGTCCATGGGCCAGGAGTCGAAACTCTCCCCCCCCCCCCCCCCCCCCCCCCCCCCTCGGGGATTTTTGCCTAACATATATCATTCGAAAGCTTAGGCCGAGGGTAGTCCAAAACCGGTTGTTCGCACTTTTGAAGTCCCGGTCTAGTCAATCGTTGAAAATCGATACCGATTTACCAATCGATAAATCGTTACCAATCGTTATTGTCTGATCGATTTTTATCGATTGGTTTTAAAAATCGTTAAAAATCGATCGCACTTTAAGAAAAGTTCATTCAACATACAGTGGAACCCCGATTTTACGATATGCCTCGGGGGCAGGAAAACTGTATCCGTGCCTTCAGCACCATTCCATCGTGCCTTCAGCGGACTGATTTCTCGTGGGACTCAGCAGGAGACTGCCAATACAAAAGTCTTTTACAGCAGTGTAATAAAGCGGATTGTAAATAAGTTGCAGTTAGTTGTGAATTACCTTTAATGATAGTTGTGTGGATGAACACAAAAGGTTGGCACGCTCAACTATGTTGATTTTCAACACTCTGCGATTGTACTCATTCGATCAGTCAGTTACATAATTTTCCAATGACAATGTTTAATCAGTTACGGTTTGTTGTTATCAATAATGTTTAGGACCTGCTTATTATTATCATGTAGTTCCATGGCATACAATATATTTCATATTCTTTTGAAGTCATAATAAAGTCGTCATCTCAACGTTTTATAGTACAGTCCTGCTTTCATTTCAATGCGCAATCTCTGTTATTAACTCTTCAAGAATGTTCTCTCTTCTGCCTTTCACTCTTCCCAATTGATAAAATAACGTTTTTCTTAGTTTCCTTTAAAAATCGATAAATCCGGGAAAAATCGATATTAACGATTTCCGCACCCTTATTATCGGTACCGATTTTTAACGATTGACTAGACCGGGTGAAGTGGAAGCGTTTAGGAGTTACGGCGCATTTTAAAATTAGGCTTCAAAACACAGGGTACCCGCGTCGAGAATAGTGAAAAACACAAATAAAATCCCCAGTGTTACATCAAAAACACGCGATATCGCACCTTTTGCTTAATAGAGCGGTTTTCACATGACTGTCGTGAAACCAATCGCAAAGTAATTACACCAATTCTGAACAAAACCTATAGGAGTAATCACAAAGTAATTGCGAATTACTCACGACAGTCATGTGAAATCCACTCTAACAGCCTAAATCCGCTATTTTGCTAGAAAAACTCTTAATAAAAGCATTAGAAGTAGGAAACTCGTTCAATAAAAAGCACAGGGTACCCACGTCTCATAATTTTGAAAACAGTCAGAAAAGTGTCTGGCCCTAGTGTACACGATTTTCACACGTTTCCTCTCCCAGATATGTACAAAATAGTGTTTTATCAGTAGTAAACGAATATGTGTGCTTTGCGGCATATTATGCCATCCATGTTTGTTCTTGTTAACTGATGTATGAGAGCATTTTCGGGCTCTGGGATCGCCACACTTTCCACGACAACAGACATGGCGGTGTTGCTTCGCCTTTTTGTCGTCTTCTGGCGTGTAATCGCTAGATTTGAATTTTTGAGCATTATGCGCGTGGAAAGCTTCATGTTAGTGTCTTAGCCAGGGTCCTCCCAGAGGTAAGTGGCAGCGGTGATAGCTTTCAAAGAAATATAATTACCATGCCCTGTTCACGGAATAGTATTTTATTTCACTGCATACCTATTACCGCATCATGGTAAGCTAAGTTATGGGATGTGTCCGCGACTACCATGGGCAGCAGTAGGCATGCAGCGAGGGCGAGGAGCATGTAGTGTCCCCAACCGACACCAGGGGAGGTGGGTGGGGCAAAAACCGCTTGACCACCCGTTACGCCGATAACTGACAACGGAACACAGAAGACGCCGGAAATTTAAACTATAGGGGCCGCAAAGCATCATGCACGCCAGTATGCAGCTAACACCGATTGATTGGGCGATTCCGATAAACTTTCACGATGCGCTAATTAATATGCAGATGAAAATAGTATTTATTTTCACTGCATACCTATTACCGCATCATGGTAAGCTAAGTTATGGGATGTGTCCGCGACTACCCATGCCCTTGCAATATTCATTGCTGACTATGCGAAAGCCACAGAAAGTGGAAACGTGGAAAAGGAAACATCATAAGATCATGGGATAAAATGATAAGATAGGATTGGATGATAGCTCTTTAAAAGACTTCTCTTCCAATACTCAGATTTCCTCTTTAACAAGACAGAAGGTTCTATGGTGCCTCTTTAGCTCAAATATCATTGAAAGAATGAACTGTTTTCTCCAAAGCGGACTGTTGTCGCTATTGCTTTACCACGCAGAAGTACTAGTAAATTGTTGGAATAGTAGGTAATATAATAATAATACTATATGGACTTCTATAACGTATATGCATTTCTGTTCTAAGCGCTTTACAATATAACAGTTAAGTAGGGTGGGTTCACACTTAGGCCTCGGCTGAATGACAAAGCCGGCAAGAAACATGACGAAAGATCGCCAAAGCGACTGAAGCGAAGCAAATGCAACCTACAGCCTTCAATCACATCGCACGGCGAATGCAAGTGTGTGACGGTTTTGAGTTTTCGAAAAGGGTAAGGTACTGTGCGTTATACTTAGATCGTACTTCGGTAGCTTTGAAGACGCGGCGTAAACATAACTACAAAGTATCTTACTTGAGCAGCCAACATGGCGTTCACACTGAAAGTAGTCCGAAGCATACTGAAGACCTCATTACGAGCGTTAGTGTGAACCCACCTAGTATGAAAAGTATGGCGTCCTCGTCTATGTCACTTGTGCGGCCACAGACGGCTGTGAGAATGGGACTGTTCCACGTGATTGGCTGGAATTAGCATCCGCGTCATTAGGGTACAGGCAGGTCGTACAGCGACGCGCAGGTTGAGTCTAACAATCTATGAAAACGGAACTGTGAAAAGCGGCCTAGAAAACACCGAAAGGCCAACAAACTCCGCTGAAGCACCCCAGGAAACTGTCAAAAGCAACGCACTGAAGAAAGGCCAACCATTAACGAGGTAACTAGTTTTACGGGAAAACTAAGTGCTCCTTTTGGATAAAACGCAGGGGGTCCTTTTGATTTCAGGGGGTGTAACCAAGATTAAAGGCGGAAATACATATACATAATATAATTGAGTCCATTACAGGAAAAGGCTAAGAAAAGGCTAAGAAAAGACACGCCTGTAGTAACTATTAGTGAGAACCATGTGATCCACCAATTTCCATGCCTTTTCCGAGAGCGTACAGTCAAAGTCGTTAACCAGTGTTAACCAGATTCCCTACCGCCGCTTTAGGGTTCGGTTATCGGTGTGTGTGCCCATTCCATGAGACTTCCAAAAGAGTTAACATCCTCTGAAGTGCCTTTCCGGTTATCTCGGGATCGGATCTCACGTCCGGGCGTGTGGAGGAGGAACCCCGCCCCAAGGGCGCTTAGACATGTCATGGAGACAGTCATAGAGAAAGCGCTAGTTCTGGGTTTCCGTGAGGGGCCTGCCCCTGTGATTTTAGTGGAATACATATCAAGAACATTTCGCCAAAAACTGTTGTTTTGCCGACGTTGCAAAGCTTCCTTATTAGGAAATTCCCCCTTACCTTATTTGGATAGTCTGTAAGTACTTTTCCTCATATCTTAGCGAAAAAAGCAGGAAATCTTACCAAAACTTGCAGATACTGGAGAAACATCATATTCTTGGTCGCCATTTTGTTTTTGCCCCCCGCCGAGGGACCTGAGACACGATTTGAACACCACAGGCAACCCGCGCGGATTTGCCAAAAGAGACGACAACACTTTCTAGATACGAATATGCGATGCCCTGGACTACCTCTCGCACATACAATCTGCAAGATGGGAAGCTTAACTGAAAGAGACGATTAAGTGTTTGAAGGGATACCATGGCGGATGACAAAATGCTCTCTCTGAGGGCTATGAAAGCATCCGTTTCATCCTGCGGGACGAGAGAGCCGCATATAACCCTAAAAAGCTTGCAGAAGTGAAGGAGATGTATTTCTCAAATGTGATGAAATACCCTGCTTCGATAAGGATCGATAACAGACGATATATGCCGCGGCTTCGGCATTCTGATGGCTCGGGCAAAACCAAAGTGCGATGTAGGGGAGGTAATTGTATCACGTGACGGACATCGATATACTGCGAGAGCGGAGTTAGAGCGGCTTACAAGGTTGTGGTACAAGAAGGTGCTCACTTTCCACCAAGGGCAAAGTATTAAAATGTACAATAGAGGTAATCCAACTGAAAATCAAAGCACATCTCGGAAGAAGGGTTAAATAACACATAGTGCCGCCTTTGACCCAGAAGTATGAATCTTGGCAAATAAGACACACAGATGATCCAGCTTGAAAGGGAGATCTCTAGTCCAAAGGTAACAACAACCTCTCGTCGTGGCAGACGACTCGGTGGCATCAAGGCTGTAAAACGTTGGCCTGTTTTTAGTGAATTGGCTCACAAAAACATTTTGAAATTCTGATTAAGTTTTGTTGCCATGGTAGCGGTGACTCGCAATCCGCCATATAATAAATATTATAAATAGCAAAAAGTTTGTACGCTAGTCTTTCTTCTGTAAACCTAACTAGATCTATCTTAACAAAGACATTTTCCAACAATATCATATATTACAAAAGCAAGTGAAAGAACAATATATGTGAAAGACAAAATATATATATTTCCATTTTCTTAAGAAATTCCAAGTTATCCAATTAGCTTTACCTGAAGATAGTTGTCCTTTATAAATAGATGACAACCTTTAATTTCACCTTCTCCTGTGCGAGTTAAAGAGGTCTAAATAAAACAATCCAAGATAGCCGCCACTGAGTCACGTGATAAGCGCCTCCATGGTAACAAACTAGGTTAAAATATAGCTCTTCTTGAAACTATTGTACTAAACAATTCCAATGATGATCCAAAGTAACATGAGATGAGGAATAATCTATTTTTTCAGGCAAATGCGTTTTGAGCCATGCTTAAACCCACTGAGGAGGTCTCGAAGGCTAAACAGTAAGTGAGAGGCTAAGTATGGTTGGAAAACATTGTCGACCTCTCAACAAAACAAGACATCTCCAGCGGTTTTAATGATCGAGAATTAAGGCACGATAGAGAGTTATAACAATGGGCGGTAAAGGGGCGTAGTAAAATTTCTACTTGAATTTTTTCTTCAAATGGGTCGAAGAAATGCCCTACCCGGACGCCGTCGCGAATGATTCGGTGAGGATCTACACCATGACGGTTAACAAATAGGCAAGAGACTCCCATACTGGTAAGTTACCGTGACCATTCCCGCCTTGAAGAATTTTGGGTCACGAAATTAATCGGAGGGGCCAACGAAGGGTTGGGTTCCCTGTGTGATACTACAAACACGAGTATCCGTTGCGTCTTCCTTATTTCTGCGGCAGCCGTTACGCGCGAGATGAAAAACAAAATTACCGCTTGCTTAACAAAAAGAAACAAAACGATGCGATAACTAAAAGGGAACCCAACCCTTCGTTGACCCCAGCCCTGAACACGAAGAACAGGGTGGTATAGAACACAGAGCAGGCTCCCCAGGGTCAACGAAGGGATAAAGGGTACACAAAAAGTATAGAACCTATAAACCTGACAAATGTTTTCTAAACGACCAGCGGGGTCCCTGTGGTATGGGAAATCTTTTTTTCACCATTGTTGATAGAAAGCACAAAGATACCGTCATTAACAGCCTAGCTGTATGTATCCTCCCTGTGTAGAACTAAACGAGATAGCATAGGGCGCGTGGTGGGAGAAAAGGAAAAATGTGTCACACTGTAGTGGCTGTATCCGAAGTGTTTTATTTTTATTTTTTTATAATAAATATATTTGTATATTCCAGCAATGGTCGAGGAAAGTAAGAAAGAAATGACAAATAATGCAAGCAAAGTACTTCAGTTTATTATTAAACACAAAGAACCTGCTCTGGGTAAGCAGTTTACTACGAGTCCAAAATCCATAACCATAACTGGACCTGGTACGTTGACCACCTGGTACGTTGGCGGCAGCTTCTATGGCAATTTAGTTAGTACAAGGTCTAATAAGATCCAACATCTCCTGGGGATCAGTAAATACCACTGAGCGCGCGCGGATTTAATACGAGCTGCAGCAAATTTATCGGCCTAAGCATGAGTTTTTTAGTATGGCACAAGGGTGCCTCCTGTGTTTTCAACTTGCTATAGCGCCTTAACTGTCCTTTACGGACCCTATGGTGGATAGGACAGAACAGGAATATGTATGCTGTAATTATACGAGTAAAATAATAATCTTCACAGTTCCCTATCCCCACATGGTGAAACGAGATTTAAGTACTATCTTTTTGTTAATCCTCTGGCTAACCCTTGAGTGGCGTGCGTCATGTAAAGATCACACGTCTTTCTTTCTTTCCCTTAACAAAGTAATATGTTTGGACACACACAACACTTCTAAGACAGCGCACGCTTGAAGAATGACCACGGATGACACCGCTTGTTAAAGTGCGAAAAACCTACAATGACCCTTTAACGCATGACTAAACTGACTAGATAAGACAATAGCGCTGTTAACGCTGACGTCATCTTTTGTTATTAATATGCCAACGAGAGATCGATTGGTTAACAGAACAAAGGGCGCTATTCAATCTACGGTTGCAACTCATAGCATTACAAGGCAATGTTGATATACAGTGAATAGCGATATAAACCGAGGTCCTGTCACTACACTTTATAGAACTTGAGAACTAACCACAGAATGATATATCTAAAAACACTCGTAATTGCAAGCTACATGCATAAATCGCAGTCCGTATCTAAGGGATCAGACATTACATCTATAAACCGCAACTGAAAATTGATACGGATATTTGCGGTATACAAAATATATACAAACATTTACATATACTGTAACTACTAAAGACTACAGGTGGCGCGTAATTAAAAAAATGCGAAAACGCTGTCGAAGTTAGCACAGAACGAAATATATGAGGCAAACCCAGAACCCGGATAATCATACAGAAAATTTGAAAGCTGCAAAATTAACAAAACTATATCAGCTCTGACACACGACAAAGGCGGACCTCGATGAGACTTGTGATAACAACTCTATAGACCAAAGACCAGTATGTTCAAAGAGCCACGAAATAAAATAAACAGGCTGGAAATATGTACGTAATAGGGTTAAAACTGTACGAAAGACTACTAGGCTAACGAGCAGACATCAAACAGCTAGATAAACAACAGTGTGTGAAGCAATAAAACAACCGAGCCCTCGCCGATGAACTGGAAACTTTTCTTAAGTACGATATAATTTCAAATGGCAACTAGTAATAGACAAATGATGCAGTGAAACAAACGCATTATGAACGAGCGTATAGCTCATAGACGATAGCGTATCAATCAATAACTTTATTCTTTCTATTCCACTCTACGTAAAGTGTCAGTAGAAATGTACACATAGGAAAAACGCTGCAAATAATCTTAGCCTACAAGCGGCTTCAAAATAGGATGAATGCATCGCTAGCTAACTAGCGGAACCAGAAACACAGATCTTCGCCTACGAGCAGTATCCATAATGTAGCGTCAATATACTCTTCGCCAACCAGCGGTATGCATAATATAGCAGGAATGTATCTTCGCCGAGCGGTATCCATAGATATCCGAACTGTATTCTTCGCCAATTGCGGTATTCAGAGATATATAGACCTTCGCCTACGAGCGGTACCAAATTTACTCTTCGCAAACATGCGGAATTCAGACATAGATCTTCGCCTACGAGCGGTATCCGTAGATGCATCCAAATACTCTTCGCTAACATGCGGGATTCAGAGATAGCTAGATTTTCACCTACGAGCGGTATCCAAATAACAAATGATATACTCATCGCCAACTAGCGGTATCCAATGAGATATAGATCTTCGCCTACGAGCGGTATTCAAAATAGAGCAAAATGTATTCTTCGCCAACTAGCGGAATCCAGAGAAATAGTTCTTCGCCTACGAGCGGTATTCCAGAAGATAAGGCATATTTTTCTAGGCCAACTAGCCGAGTTAACAACGAGTTAACAACGCAAATATATTGAACGTGAAATAACTAAGACTATAGTTACCTCAACCTGTCAACGTCTGGAGAGCAGCAGGACAAGTCACGGCTGGAATTAGGAGCCACGGGAGCAGGTAAAGAATCCTCCATTATAGATAGGAGCTGGTGTCGGTTGGGAGGCTTAGCAAAAAACCAGGCTTGACCACCCGTTACGCCGATAACTGACAACGGAACACAGAAGACGCCGGAAATTTAAACTATAGGGGCCGCAAAGCATCATGCACGCCAGTATGCAGCTAACACCGATTGATTGGGCGATTCCGATAAACTTTCACGATGCGCTAATTAATATGCAGATGAAAATAGTGATACAACAGTTTGGCATTATGTTTTGTACCCTGCCAGCAGTGATATCCTCCTATCTTCGCTTGCCGCCGGGGCCGAAGAAAGGAGGAAACCACTGCTCGCAGAGTAATATGCTTTTGGCATTTGTTTTAATTCTATGCCGTGGTACGGAAAATAATCCTTTCTGCCGAGTATCCTCAGGCTCTTCAATTTGCTGGGATTGATATTAGAATTGTGACTTATAGATTGTAGCAGGAAAGTAATGAGCTATCTGCTTACCAGTGCTAGAGCGCACTTGCGTGTCTTTGTTTTTAAAATAATGCAGCTCGTGCACCATCAAGTAAAACGTAGTTGCGTTAAATTTTGCTATGACGTGCGTCTGACGGGAAATTCGCGCCTGTTGTGCTATAAAACTTTTTTTGGAGATTTTAACGTGGTTATGCTGCTTTACTTTTGGATTGCTTAGCGTGTTAAGTTCTCATCCGAGTCATTAATATGTTTTGCTGGTCCCTTATATACAGAGTGAAGTGTAAGTAAGTAGTAGCTTCGCCTCGTAAAGTCCAAAAGCGCTTCGTTACGAATTCCCTCGGATGGCTGATGGCTACAAGCTCTATATTTACGGCGATTCCAAAAGTGCACTAGTCGGAACGTGAGGGCTACGAGCCATAGCTTAGTATTTCATGACATTTTGCAGACATAGTAACAACAAGTAAAGTACAAGTAGTGTTTTCGCATAAATGTAATATATAGATTTAGGCAATGCCTTAAAGCGGAGCTCGGGTGTTACTAATCCACGGAACCGGAACCAGGAACCGGAACCCCACGGAACCCCACGGAACCCTACGGAACCCCACGGAACCCCCTGAAAATGTCAATATTTTTTTTCCCCGGTGTTTTCTTTAATTGGATACTTCGAAATGTCTGTTTATTCCATATTTAGCTTAAAAAAGGAAAAATACGTACCGGGAAAAAATATCTAAGCCCCAAAAGCCTTCAATCGCTTTGATCAGCGGTTCCTTTTGTTGAAGCCTGTGACCTCATCTGTTGAGGCCACATTTTTAATAACTGCCACATTTGTAATAAGTGCCACATTTGTAATAACATTGTGCCACATTTGTAATAACTGCCACATTTGTAATAACATTTTGTGCCACATTTGTAATAGAGCGGATTTCACATGACTGTCGTGAAAGCAATTGCAATTGAGCAATCACTAGCCAATCAGAAACAAGAGTAATTACAACTTACTGCTGAATGGTTTCCAGCCCAGCCAATCAGGAGCCGAACCAATTCCTTGCTTGTAATTAGTTCGCAATTTGATTGGTTGATAGAAATAAGCAGCCAATGAGAAAGCAAACTAATTGCAAACACGACGGTCATCTGAAATCCGCTCTAACTGCCACATTTGTAATAACATTGTGCCACATTTGTAATAACTGCCACGGTAACACCATTGTGTCACATTTGTAATAACTTCATAACTAGGTGGAAGTAAGGGGGAGGTACATTACGTCATCGATGACGTCATCAAAAATGGAAAATAATCATATCTCGTGAA
Source organism: Scolanthus callimorphus (assembly GCA_033964015.1). Taxonomy (NCBI): domain Eukaryota; kingdom Metazoa; phylum Cnidaria; class Anthozoa; order Actiniaria; family Edwardsiidae; genus Scolanthus; species Scolanthus callimorphus. The sequence goes on from CM066911.1 coordinate 18,791,938, forward strand.
GGGAAGATTCCAAGACAACCAAACTTGGACAAAATTGTGAAGGTGAGTAGAGAATCGCAACAAAATGGTCATGTGTGACATCATCGATGACGTCATCAAAACTAGAAAAGTCAATATCTCAAGAAGGCAATATCGCTAGGTGACCAAACTTGGGTAAAGTTATTTTGGAGGCAAGGGGGTGCACCACCAAGGTCACGTGACATGACGTCATCTGTGACGTCTGTACTGTCGCACTTTGTAATAATTGACGCAATTTGTAATAAAGTTGACGCACTTTGTAATAAAAAAGCTGACGCAATTTGTAATAAGCCACTGTCACAGTTTGCAATAAAAAAAGCTGACGCAATTTGTAATAGCTCCTGTCGCACTTTGTAATAAAGTGTATTACAACTATGGTTTGCTTCTCAAATTTAAAAAAGATTAGTATTAGTAAAATTTATTATTAGTATAAAGTATAAAAATGTCAGAGTTGTTAGAGGGCAACGTAAACAATGATCGGCAAGTCAACATTGTGTGTCCCCAAAACCCAAAACGTAAGAACGTGGCCATACAGGGGGAGATGTTTTTAATATAGGGTTACCTAATTAATGTCCCAGCCCTGCGCAGGAAAATAGTGCCCCTCTCCCAGATTTTTACTCAGATGTTTCCTTGTTATCTTTTCCCATGCCATAAATGGCAGCAAATATAAACCAACTATGTTTCATGTACATGAGCCAGAGGCTCTAACAGAGGCATTGGCCCATTGGGATTGACTTCGCTTGACCTCGCGAAAACAAACTTCGCTAGAAGGCCGGACCGTGGCGACTCATAAGCTTTCTTGCACTTACGAGACCAGTATCGCCGCCATTGCGAAAGTATAATAGAATCGCCTGAATCGCCTGTTTACGTTTTTAATGTTGTTCGTGTGACTAGGCCAGCACAATCCAAAAGAATCAAGAGCCATCAAGATGATTTTCTATAGAATTAGCTTTATTACATATTGCGTCAGGGGATTATTACAAATTGCGTTAGCTTTTTTTATTACAAACTGCGACAGGGGCTTATTACAAATTGCGTCAGCTTTTTTATTACGAAGTGCGTCAACTTTATTACAAATTGCGTCAGGTATTACAAAGTGCGTCAACTTTATTACAAATTGCGTCAGGTATTACAAAGTGCATCAACTTTATTACAAATTGCGTCAGGTATTACAAAGTGCGTCAACTTTATTACAAATTGCGTCAGGTATTACAAAGTGCATCAACTTTATTACAAATTGCGTCAGGTATTACAAAGTGCGTCAACTTTATTACAAATTGCGTCAGGTATTACAAAGTGCGTCAACTTTATTACAAATTGCGTCAGGTATTACAAAGTGCGTCAACTTTATTACAAATTGCGTCAGGTATTACAAAGTGCGTCAACTTTATTACAAATTGCGTCAGGTATTACAAAGTGCGTCAACTTTATTACAAAGTGCGACAGTACATACGTCATCAAAACAAGAAACTCAATATTTCGATAAGGCATTGCTAGGTGACCATACTTGTCGGTTAAGTTTTTTTGGAGGCAAAGGAGTGCACTGCCAAGATCACGTGGCATTACGTCATCGATGACGTCATCAAATATAGAAAAATCGATACCTCGATGACAGTAATGTATAGATTCGACCTCCGCTTTTAGGTAGTGCCTCAATCTATATATTATCTTTGTGTCAACGAAAAACACTCTACCATTACACATTACTCTACACAGACTCTACAAAATTCATTTAGTGTTATCTGGCAATATTTTTGCTCGCCAGAAGCACCGAATGTATTTGGCTTGTTGTTGTTGCTGTTTTTCACTTGAAGTTCGAATGTGTTCGATTGAAAACAAGTTTGGCACCCGAACGTTTAATTTAAAACTTTTTGGAGAGTTCGATTATGGTGATTACCCAATCAGCGAACGAATGGGGTTTGATTGTCGAAAGTTCGGCTAGATACGTCTTGTGAAAATGTATCATTTCGTGGTGTACGTTTGTTTTTGGACTTGTATTGAAACATTTTTCAGCTCAAGAGAATCGATTGGAATTAACCATGCTCATTCCTGCACTGAGTTTGTCAGTTCCGCTCCCAGTCTTCTATACCTATTTTAAAGCTTGGCGACATCGTTGACGTCATCGACGACGTGCCCATCTTGTAATACTTCTCTAGTCACCTACACTATTTCGCCAAAATTTCCCTTCACGAGATATCAATTTTCAAACTTTAACGTCACGTCAAATGACCACTTCGCTGTGCTTCTCTTGTCAACTAGACAATTTCACCCAAGTTTGGTTGCTTGAGGTTCATACCTTCCCGACATATATTCTTTCTCCTATGATGACGCATAGGACGCAACGATGACGCATACAACGCGACCTTGCCACTTAGACAAATTCACCAAAGCTTGGTTGTCTGAGGGTAAACCCTTCCAGAGATATATTATTTTTCTCGCTGACGTCATCGATGACGTCATACCACGTGACCAGGCAATTGCACCCCCTTGCCACTGGCACCCCCCAGGTTTGGTTGTCTGGCTTCATCCCTTCCTGAGATATGATTAAAAAAAGGAGAAGGGTCTTGGTTTACCTGTGGGCGCGCAGGCACGCAGGGATGCGCCCGCGATACCCATATGGGAATACCGCTGAACCATAAGAAAGTCGATGGTACACTTGAGTTCTTGTTTGAGTTTTGTATTCTTCCTGCGATAGCTATGGTGCTCCGCTCTACGGCTTAGGCCGCTAAGGAGCTCCGCTATTACACTGTGGCACAGTGGTATTACAAATGTGGCAGTTATTACAAATGTGACACAATGTTATTTCAAATGTGGCAGTTATTACAAATGTGGCACAATGTTATTACAAATGTTGCAGTTATTATAAATGTGGCACAATGTTATTACAAATGTGGCAGTTATTACAAATGTGGCAGGTTATTACAAAATGTGGCCTCAACACTCGTCGTGGTTGACAAAACAATTTGGACATGTATTTCTGCCCTTAAAAATACCAATCTCCCTAAAATTTATTGAAGATCAAAATCACCCCTAAAAGAGACCAAACCCCGTGATATTACCCCTCAAACATACTGACGATCATCCCCCGGGTTCAACTCTGATATTCCCGATTTTACGATGGAAATCCCGAAGCGTAAATGTGTTTCCGTAAATTTGGTCAAAGAGTAATAAAACTAGTTAGCAATCATACAAAGCTTTATTTAGCGTAGCGTTTCCTGTCAACAACTCGTGTTACTGAGGTCTTTCTATCCGTTTTGTTTTCCTGTGATTCTGTGATTAGCCGTATTGCAGTAAATTGCTATATACGCGCGACTGTACACAGCGTAATAAAACCAATCCTTGTTGCTTGGAACCGAACTCCGATACAACGGGTACTCCCAAAACTTTTGTACGGGAATGCTCGGCCCAGATTCTGGGCCCCTTACCCTTCTTTATACCAATTTTAGATCAGAAAAGGTACCCCTTTCTTATACCAAAGCCGAAAAAGGTATCCCTTTCTTAATGACCAAGCCTGAAAATGACCCCTTAATAAATCTTTGACTTTGACTTTGAATCGGCTTTGTGTTCTGCTAAAAAAGAAACGGTTTTGCTTCCGCGTTGCGGTTGAAAAACCAGTGAAATACAGACACATAGCAAAATTGCAATTTTCCCTCCCTTCTTTATACCCAGTCCAGCTCCCTGGAAACCCTATCCCGTTCTTATACCTCACCAGCCTGAAAACCCTACCCCTTTCTTATACCTCCAGCCTGAAAACCCTACCCTTTCTTATACCTCCAGCCGGCTGAAAACACTACCCTTTCTTATACCTCCAGCCTGAAAACCCTACCCCTTTCGGGCTGATCGCCCATTCGACGATATATTTTTTGCCGTCCCTGTGGCAAAATCGAAATTCTACTGTACTAAACTCTCTTGCAAAAACACCATTTACATCTTTATTTTTATAGGCCATTTATATAGGCATGAAATAAAATGAAAAAAAAAACAAGATTTTTTGCAACTCGGACTCCATATCAGAATACTCGGATTCCAACTCGGTATCCAACTCTAACTCGGACTCGATTCCGAACTCGGGACTCCGCTCGTTATTTTTCACGCAATGTAGGGTTTGCAAAGACACATGGGCTAGGTTACATGCTTCAACTAAATTAACCGCTGACCAAAGCGATTGACGGCTTTGGAGCATATATATAGTTTAGATATCTTTTCCCGGTAGGCAATTTTTCCCTTTTTAAGCTAAATATGGTATAGACAGACATTTCAAAGTATCCAATTAAAGAAAACACCGGGAAAAATAAAATATTGACATTTTCATCAGGGGGTTCCGTGGGGTTCCGTAGGGTTCCGTGGGCTCCGGTTCCGGTTCCGTGGTGTTCCGTGGATTAGTAACACCCGCGGAGCTCGAATAATTACTGACATACCAGCATTACTGTCATCGCGGTATCGACTTTTCTAGTTTTGATGACGTCATCGATGACGTAATGCCATGTGATCTTGGTGGTGCATCCCCTTGCCTCCAAAAAAACTTAATCCAAGTTTGGTCTCCTAGCATGTTCCCTTCACAAGAATGAATTTTCCAGTTTTGATGACGTCATCGATGACGTCATACCGCATGACGTTGGTGGTGCTCCCCCTTTCCTCCAAATAACTTTACCCAAGTTTGGTCACCTAGCGATGTTACCTTCTTGAGATATTGACTTCTCTAGTTTTGATGACGTCATCGATGACCTCATGCCACGTGACCTTGGTGGTGCACCCCCCTTGCCTCCAAGATAACTTTGCCCAAGTTTGGTCACCTAGCGACATATCAAGATAGCAGTGTCGCCATTCTAGAGATTGACCGGGCTTCCTGTGGTATATTGTCTGCCTTGTTGCCAGGCTCTTGACCGTGAACAACGCAGTGGAAAATGCACATAGCATCTTTCCTCGAGTATATTTGAGTTTTGGTTGAGGTTTAAGCTTTCTAGGTCAATAGAAAGAGTGAAAAACTTACTGGGATTCCAAGATATTTCCTTATAAGGAAGTTGGAGAAAGTCGACACTTTTTCAAGGGAACTATCTTGATATGTGTTACCTTCTTGAAATATTGACTTCTCTAGTTTTAATGACGTCATCGATGACGTCATCCCACTTGACCTTGGTGATGCACCTCCTTTACCTCTAAGATAACTTTACCCAAGTTTGGTCACCTAACGATGTTACCTTCTTGAGATATTGACTTCTCTATTTTTGATAACATCATCGATGACGTCATGCCACGTGACCTTGGTGGTGCACCCCCTTGCCTCCAAGATAACTTTTCCCAAGTTTGGTCACCTAGCGATGTTACCTTCTTGAAATATTGACTTCTCTAGTTTTGATGACGTCATCGATGACGTCATCCCACTTGACCTTGGTGGTGCACCTCCCTTACCTCTAAGATAACTTTACCCAAGTTTGGTCACCTAGCGATGTTACCTTCTATAGATATTGACTTCTCTAGTTTTGATGACGTCATCGATGACGTCATGCCACGTGACCTTGGTGGTTCACCCTCCTTGCCTCCAGGATAACTTTACCCAAGTTTGGGCACCTAGCGATGTTACCTTCTTGAAATATTGACTTCTCTAGTTTTGATGACGTCATCGATGACGTCATCCCACTTGACCTTGGTGGTGCACCCCCTTACCTCCAAGATAACTTTACCCAAGTTTGGTCACCTAACGATGTTGCCTTCTTGAGATATTGACTTTTCTAGTTTTGATGATGTCATCGATGACGTCATGCCACGTGACCTTGGTGGTGCACCCTTCTTGAGATATTGACTTTTCTAGTTTTGATGACGTCATCGATGACGAGCGGAGCACCATAGGTATCGCGTAGGAAGAATTCAATAGCTCAAAGTAGAACTCAGGTATACTATCGACTTCATTTTTCATCGTTCAGCGGTATTCCCATTGTGGTATCGCTGGCGCGTCCGTGTCTGCGCGCCCCAACACCACAGGTAAACCCTTCTCCGTTTATTGACATATCTCAGGAAGCGATGAAGCTTAAAGACAACCAAACTTTGGGGGGGGGGGGGGGGCAAACTTAGGGGGGAGGGGGAAGTTCCGTTAGTGGCACGGGGGTGCCACTGCGTGGTCACGTGGTATAATGTCATCGATGACGTCATCATAGAAGAAAAATAATATATCTCGCCAAGCGATGAACCTCAGACAACCAAACTTGGGTAAAGTTGTCTAAGTGGCAAGGGGGTGCAACGGCATGGTCACGTGGTATGACGTCATCGATGACGTCATCATAGAAGAAAAATAATATATCTCGCCAAGGGATGAACCTCAGACAACCAAAGTTAGATAAAGTTGTCTAAGTGGCAAGGGGGTGTAATGTCTTGATCACGTGGTATGACGTCATCGATGACGTCATCATAGAAGAAAATATATCTCGCCAAGGGATGAACCTCAGACAACCAAACTTGAGTAAAGTTGTCTAAGTGGCAAGGGGGTGCAACTGCGTGGTCACGTGGTATGACGTCATCGATATCGTCATCAACCGAGAAAAGGTTTATATCTTTGGAAGGGATGAACCTGAGACAACCAAACTTGTGTGAATTATCTAATTGACAAGTGCTTATGTACAATGTTTTGTCTCATTGATACAGACAAATATGTAACTGGGGGCTCCGCTTTTAGCCAGTGGCTAAATCTATATATTACGTCTGAATTCTGATACCACTTTTCCTTATGTATGGTGCTCCGCTCAGGAGCTCCGCTAAAACTCTATATTTCTCCTTTACAACAACCACAAAACAGTTATTAGGAAAACAACGGACTTCCTCATGTTTCCTCTAGACATGGTTATCCTTTCGATTCAGTTCTACGACAAAATATTGAGCTAACCATTTGTTGTTGTTTTTCCTCTCTCGTTTTCTGACAGAAAATAGATTTCCGCCTGTTACTCAAGCTATAAAATTCGTATTTCGATTTCATAAAATCGCGCGACGCGGGTATCCTGTGGAATACACTGTTGCCCAAATCACCTATTTGAATGCCTTTATGCACACGTTTTCAACGTAATCATGCCTTAATGGCTATGTCGTGACCAGCTGCACAATATGTTGAGTTTTGAATGGAATACAAGCATTTTATTTTTTCGCTATCCCGACGCGGGTACCCGGTGGTTTTGAAGCCCAAATGTAAAATGCACCGTAACTCCTAAACGCTTCGTCCACTTCAAAAGTGCGAACAACCGGTTTTGGACTACCCTCGGCCTAAGCTTTCGAATGATATATGTAAGCAAAATCCCCGAGGGGGGGAGGGTTTCGACTCCTGGCCCACGGACTACCGGTTTCGTAGGCCTTCCCGTCTGACACTAAGAACCTGTCCACAATACACCGTTTTCAAACGAAACGGATACGTTTTGCTCCGGATACGGCTATCGCCCACACTACAACGCCGAAAACGATCTCCGAAAACGGCGAAAACAATACGAAAACGATAAGTATGGACGCAAATCTTTTTGAAAACGGAGCAAAAAGTATCCGTTTTCGTTTGAAAACGGTGTAGTGTGGACGAGGTCTAACACGCTAATCGTTTTCATCGAATCCGTATAACTTTGAAAACGCTCTCGAAAGTGTATCGAAACGAATCCGTATACATATCGTTTTAGTGTGGACGGTCGAATCCGGATAAAAACGAAACGATGACGTCAACTCTGCCATGTCTTCCACTGAAATTTCAGACTGTCCTTTACACGCCAAATCAAAAAACTGATCGCTTCATGTTTGGAGCTACCCCCGTCCATACTAAGGGACCATTAGAAGTTGGGGGAGGTTGGGGTGGCAATTCCCCAAAAAAAATTCGTGCAAGGCCAATCCTTCCAAAATAAAAATCTTGCAGAGATTCAAGCTACGAAAAAAAAAATCCTACAAAGACATGGCTTGGGCTCTCGTTAAAAAGATGTCTGAAGTAATTACTCCACAACTTCTCTATCATTTGCATTTTTCTACTTCACTTCACTTAATACTTAAAATTTCGGCGAGCTTCGCGCGCATTTAAGTAATATCAATATATATAGTTGGTGAGAACTCACGCAACGGAGACACTACCCTCACGCCGTTTAACAAGAATAAGTGAATCTTGCCGACATCTCAGACAGTTTTTGAGAACGCGCGCATGAACGAAGCCAATAACTCCCCCCCCCCCAAAAAAAAAAAACACTTAACTCTTTCCTGTCCGTACACCGAAAAATCAGTACGTACATACAACATTACATTAATGACTCTATCATCAAAACTCCGCATTTAAGGCAGCTTTTCATTCAGAACGCATATAGAGCAGTGAACTATTGATAAAGTTTAGCTGTTTCCTGCTTTGAACTTCGCGTTTGCTACAGAAATAATCACTTGTTTTGGCGAAATAACAAGCGATTTCTGACGCGCCAAAACACCACGTTCAAGTGACGCTGCAAGGGCAACGTTTCTTGTTGTTTCTTAAAATAGACAAAAACAACTCGACATGCAGCATATTGTATTTTGTTTTACCATTATTCCTGACTTCCAAGCGCAAGTTTCCAGTTTCCAAGTGAAGTTTGAAGCGAAATATGGCGCTTGAAGTTTCGAATCGACTTTACAAATTTCACATCAACAAACTCTATTCTCGGGATACCTGTGGATTTCGTTGTATTTTGAAGAAATTTGATCAAATGTCTAACCGTACGAGAGCAAAGCCACCACTGAAAGCAACTTACGAGTCAGCGGCAATGCCCTACAAGAGGTACTAGCCTCCCTGCCAATAAAACACAGGAAACCCAGAAACCTAGACCTGATATGCAAAAATGGGCAGGGGTATATCTATCTGGCTTAAAAAAACAGCTATATATGTAGGAAATAACTCGGACAGGAAAGGGTTAAAGGCTTGGCGGGCAGTCACTATGTTCGAAAGAACTGACACTTTAGGTATAAGGGAGTGGTCATTATTTAACGGGGGGGGGGGTGGGCCGGCAAATATATGGGGGGGGGCTTTGATTTTTTGGGCGCCGATTTAGGGGGGGGGCTCAAATTTTTGGGCTTACGTTTGAGGGGGGGCCAAATTTTTTTGGGCGCTGATTGTTAGACAGGGTGACATCGATGGCTGCTTTTAGGGTACCTGATGCCTTTATAAACAGAGCGTTTTTTTTGGTCGGCTCGCGCTGCGCGCTCGCCATCTACAACAATAAATAACTTTACTAGCTTGCGCGCGCATAAAAAGCGGATGGTCGGTGTAGTACTTACAAACTAAAACATCGTACTGGCTATGATTCTTCAGCGTGATTTTCGTCTCTCAGAAATAAGAATTTCATTCGCCTCGTAAATCATACAAGCAAACTACGCGCGCATCGGGAAACATACAAGCAAACTACTCAGTTGGCCAGCCCTAGCCACTGCCTGAGGCTTGAGCAAAATGAAAGTTTACAAAGCATTATTAAAGATGCTTCGACCCGCGCAATCTTAGAAGTCTCTATTAACTATTTTGAAATTCAACTTTTACCTTTGGAAATAGAACAACTGCGGTGGTTAGTAGGGTAGGACAGAGTGGTGAAGGGGTTCTCCGTGATTCACCCCAAATTTGCTCCGTTCGTGAAAACAGGAAAATTATTGCCGTGATCCGCGGAAATCTCATGCCCTCGTGACCCGTGATTTTACGAATTTCTCTTACGTGACTCGTGATTACAGGCCTAGAGATTCGTGAAACGTGAAAGCTGGTCATTAGGGACGGACCATTTGATACTTGATTGTCTCCTGACTGCTTTTTAGGGAACCCGACGTCCTTATAAATAGACTGTTTTTTTTGGTCGGCTCGCGCTGCGCGCTCGCCATCTACAACATTAAATATTTTTTTAAATTGAGTAAATTTACTATCAGCCAGCAGTAAATAAAGGTTTAGCAAATGTCAGGAACCCCAATTGTTAAACACCAAGTTCTCATTTACTCCTGGACTTTTCCCATTCTTTAAACTTATATGTCAAAAATTTGCAGCGCGCTTCACGCGCAAAGAGGATACTTTGGTGTAGCATTTACAAACTAAAACACCGTACAGGACTATGATTAATTTTGGAAATTTTCTATTATGTTTCTTCCGTGACTCCATTTCTTCAGCGTGATTTTCGTGTCCCAGAAATGATAATTTCATTAACCGCGTTAAGTTTGATTTTCAAAATCGCGGCGCGCTTCGCGCGCATCAGATTTTTAACAAATTGTGCAGATTTTTAACAAATTCCAAACACAAGGCTCTGCTCTGTACTGATACACCAAAGAGCACTTGGATAAGAAATAGAATCCTGAATCCGAATATCTTCATAGTAGCGAAAATCCAAAATCCCGTGACCAAAAACCCGAACTTTTCCGGATGCTATACACGTTGATAATGTCCGATGTACAAGAAGGAGGAATTGCAACATCTTTTTTCCACGAATCCTAATACTTTTTCAATAGTGATTATCAGTTTTGCGTGGATCAATCAACTCTTTTAAGAGTTCGAAAAAACTGTGATTTTTCTATTCACATGGCATAACAGTAACACTACGAGAGGGGGGGGGGTCATATTTTTTTGGGCTAGCATTTGAGGGGGGGTCAATTTTTTTGGGCTTGCATTTTAGGGGGTCTAAATTTTGGGCCCCGGGTTTGAAAAAAATGCCCCCCATCCCCCCCGTTAAATAATGACCACTCCCTAATATCCTGTCTCCAGGTGCGGGTTGTTCATAGGTGGATTAAATTTAAACCAGGTTTAGTTCTGAACAAAACCATCGAGTGACCATGGTAATTAATCCTGGATTAGTGCTAAACCACTTTCGAGCAACCGGACCCAGGAGACTTCCTTACCCTGCATTTATAGCAGTCTGCGCCTGTGAGCTTAAAAAATTATCCTGTTATTGACTAGTGTTTTTCTTGAGAATTGACATATTTTTTACATTGCATTTATTAAGCTTTGTCCAACAAGGTTTGTAATATTGTGTGGTTGCCATGGCAACAATATTTCTACAATTGCTAAGTTTCAAAACATTTCAAAACTAGTATATAGAGCGGATTTCACATGACTGTCTAGACTTGTTATGTAATTGCGATTGCTTTGCGTTCTCATTGGCTACTTGTTTTTCTCAGCCAATCAAATTCCGTAGTAAATACAATTGTGTAATTACTTAGTAATTGGTTCGGCTGGTGATTGGCTGAGAAAAAAGCCATTTAGGAGCAAGTGGTGATTTTTCTCGATTCTGATTGGCTAGTGATTGCTCAATTGCAATTGTTTTCACGACAGTCATGTGAAATCTGCTCTAATCAGCTTGCCGAGTTTGATGGTGAATAAAGTAGGTATCGAGGAGTTATTATTTATTCTCGAAGGTAAAATTCTCATAACTCGTTAAACAAAGTCATGCCTTATTTAAACTAATCAAGAGGACGCCAAGCAAAGTTAGATTATTTAATTAACACTGACCCATGATGTTGTATTATTAGCATTTTCTGCAATTAATAGTAATAAACTAAAAATTCAGATAAATAAATCGGTTTTGCATTTGTAACATCACTGTTAGGGAAGTTTAAAAGATTGTTATTTCTTGGTAAATTTCCTTTGCCATGGCAACTAAGCATGATCGATGACCACCAAATTTTCTCATCTCAAACTACAATAATAGTGAAACTACAGTTTGATGAATTTCTTTGTTTGCTTTATCATATTTTACAAAATAATTCATTTTAGTTAGGGGTGGACCATTAGAAGTTGGGGGAGGGGCGCAAGGCCAATCCTTCCAAAAAAAAATCTTACAGAAAGTGCTGTCGTTTTAATGGCAAATCCGCGCGGGTTGCCTGTGGTGTTCATAACGTGTCTCAGGCCCCTTGGCGGGGGGTAAAAACAAAATGGCGACCAAGAGAAGTATGTTTCTCGAGTATCTGCAAGTTTTGGTCAATTTTCCTGCTTTTTTCGATATGAGGAACAGTACTTACAGACCTTCCAAATAAGGTAAGGGGGATTTCCTAATAAGGAAGTTTTGCAACGTCGGCAAAACGACAGTTTTTGGCGAAATTTTCTTGATATGTTTTTTTTGTGTGTGTGTCTTCGAAAAAAAAATCATACATGGCCTTCGAGTCCGAAAAAAATTCCTGCACAACCTGATCCCCGAAAAAAAAACTCATACGCAAAATTATTGACACCCCCTCTCCCCCAATTTCTAATGGTCCACCCCTTAGCGATTTCTTTGAAAAAGGGCAATTCTAAAAATCTAAGATGGCGATTCCAATATGGCGGCCTATTCATCTGCAAACACATTCGTTTTTCTTACGACTTAAGCAAAGTATCATTAAAACGTACATAGTATGAGATCAGAGTAATTAAACATACATTTATAGCATTTCGGCAACTTTTTCAATAAAATGTGTACGTTGAAAAGATCTTAATTATAGACAAAATTATGCTACAAATATGTCACGTGATCAGTTGTATGACGTCAACACTGCCTAATTTGAATTGGAAAATATACCTTGTACAAATAAGCACCAAACCCTTTGAGATAATTGGAACAACCATTAAGTTTAGCCCAGGAAATGTAATATGTCAGGTATCTTATTTGTATTTCTTGGCAATATGCTAAGTATGTGCGACGTCATCCTCGCTGTTATCACGTGGTTTGCAAGAGTTACTCATCGTCCAACATCGCATTTCATAAGTTAGAGTTAATTACCGAGATTCGAGGCAATAACCCCAATACATCCCAAGGGCCGGGCAATCTTCGGAACTTCGAGAGAGGTGGGGGGTCACTTTTCAGCACTCTTCCGGTGCACGTCGGGCTGTAGAGGCCCTGAATTGTTTCATCTTGTGCTCTACTCGTGACTGTTTATCCAATCGTCACACAATTTGGCATGTGAATAGTACTCATCAATCTAAACAAAACTGTCATTTTATTTTTTTGAATTAACGGTTTTTGGCTGGAGAATGACGTCATCAAAACGGTAAAAAAATTTGAAATTGCTTACTCCAACGTTTTTAGTGGCTCCTTTGAAAGAGCACGAAAAGATTTGTCCAAAACCGAAAACATTTTTGACATAGCTCTTTTGGCTGTGAAGATATTATTTTTTGAATTTTGAAATAACCTCCACTTTTTCTATTTTTAGTAACATAATTCAAACGTTAAAAATCTATAACTCCACAACTAAAATAGCCATGTCCAAAATTTTACTGTTTTCGACTAGTCTTTGCAAGATCTTTCAAATGAACTCCCAAGAAAGACAGAGTCCGCAATTTCAATTTTTTTTTGCTGCTTTGGTGACGTCATTTTCCCACCAAAAACCGTTAATTCAAAAAATCCAAAATGACAGTTTTGTTTAGTTTTATGAGTTCTATTCACATACCAAATTGTGTGATGTTTGGATAAAAACTCACGAGTGGAGCACATGATGAAACAATTCGGGGCCTCTACAGCCCGACGTGTGGGGGAATGTTTTCTGGAACCACACATTATAGATTGATAGGTATGTATATGGCTTATTATGGTTTCATAGGTAAGTAACTAGATATTTACCTATGAATCCATAATGAGCCATATATTTACCTATGAATCCATAATGAGCAATATATTTACCTAGAAATTCAATTCAATTCTATTGATCAACCCCAACCTTTCCCTGGTGAATTCAAATCCCTCCCCGACTTTTAGTTTGTTGAGAGTCATTATCCGAGTTAATTCCCTACGAATAACAATGGAAACCGCGTCAACTGTAAACTAAACTCTGATACATACCCTACTCAACTAAACACATCCAAATTTTATATTTTAAAAGCCGTCAGTGTCAAGTCCATTTTTAAGCCACTTTTGGCCCCTTGCCCCCCTGACTACTAGTTTATCATCAAGATACTGCCTTAAGCTAAAAAAGTTTAGTATTATTTTGGGTATCAAATTTTGGGAGGAGGTATTTTTGGGGGTAGTGAAATTTGTGGCAAGGGTATTTTTGAGGGTATGAAATTTGGTGCCCCCCCCCCCCCCCCCCCCCTATGTACAGTGGCAACCTTTCTGTCTCATTAAATCAGAAAATATGTCACCGGGATCTCCGCTTTTAGCCAGTGGCTAAATCTATATATTAGCCTATTTAATCATTAGCATGCATACCTCAATGCTCAGGTATGTCACATACAAGCCAAAGAGACGCCATAAAATGAGTACTACGGTCAAGCGTGGAGCCACGGGTATAGTGTACGTCTGCACTTGCACCAAACTATCACTATAACTTCACAAGCAGGTGGTGAGGTGAAAGCTATCAAAAACGCCTTTTAACGAGCTTGCAAGCTTCCTACAGCGTAGCTAGTGGTGAGTATTGACCCTTACTTCACTAGTGACAAGACTACATGATTGTGAGCATTGTGTGAAGTCCTCTTAAAAACTTTTCAAAACAAACTTTTTTGGCATCTTTTCAAAATCACATTCTTTGGCTCTTTGTTTCACATATGTTCAATTTTTACGAATAGAAGTCCATTACCTTCTTGTTTATAAATTTATATAATAAATTTATAAATGTTATATTCCGGGCATGACAGTAATATCAATCTAGTAACAATGGTTTATGTTCTTCTACGTCTTCTAATCTTCTAAGTGCACTGGAGCGGGGATTGCTTTAAGTTTTCTTTCCCCTGCACACAGCAAAACTTTATTTCTCACAAGACAAATACACAACACAAATGTTAGAGATGTATTAAGGGCATCATCTAAAGTTTGTTAAGAGATTTGAAGAAGTATGAACCACCTGTCCATTAAGGATAGAAAATATAAATACTGCACCGTCGGCAGATCTATTTACGGTCAAGCGGCACACGTAAGCGCGTGTGTCATTAACAAAAGTAAACAAATTTAAAGTGTATAAAGTTTCCATTGTTTACTAGTCTAGTACATCCACTGTTGGTAAACCTAAGGGTTTTGACACATCGCACTTAAAGTCCCAAGAAATCACACTGTTGATCTTGACAGATATGTAATCTAAGATATTTAGCAATTAATTTAATCGCATACTCAAACCTTCATATTTGCCAGCAAAGTCACTGTCGCGTGAAGGCTGAATCTGAGTCTCGAATTTGCATTCCTAACCTAAGTGTTTAAAGATCGCATTTTCCGGAACACTTTGCGTTAGTAGATAGGCCACTTTCACGATTGTGTTATAACTTTGCTATTGTGACAAGACAAACTTGCGTTCCCAAAGGACGCGTGTCCTAATTGGGTAACGTTGTTTAGTGTTTCTGCTCATTTGGAAGCCTTTGCTAAACAAGCGGTCATACAGGTTTTTGCTTACCGGTTTGCTGTGAATTCTCGGTAGTGTAAGTTGAAAACAGGGAACCCCGCATTAGTATGACAGGGAACGCAGTGACAGGGAACAATGAGCGTAATCCATGATTATCACTAGTTTATATCTCGCTTGGGGGCGCTACAATAGCTCGGGATCTTTCCTTGATGGCCGGTCTGCAGA
The DNA here is from genome assembly GCA_033964015.1 of Scolanthus callimorphus. Lineage (NCBI taxonomy): Eukaryota > Metazoa > Cnidaria > Anthozoa > Actiniaria > Edwardsiidae > Scolanthus > Scolanthus callimorphus. The sequence goes on from CM066911.1 coordinate 18,807,409, forward strand.
GGAGAAAAGGGTAGGGCCAACGACGACGGCCAAATTTAAGGGTGGGGCCAAATAAATTAAACATCTGATTCAATGTCATTCAACTTTAGTTGAATCACCCACATGTTAAATGATGTTTAATGGGGTGCCAACAATTTTAATTGTTTAAAAACAATCAATGTTAAGCTTTTAGTCTAGTCAATCTGCCTATAAGTAATTTCAAGGGACTTTTTTTTAAGAAGCCTAGTGGAATTTATGTAGAATAACCTAAAAGTGGAATGAAATTGCGCCGGGGGAACAGCTTAAAATTTACGAAATTCTATAATTAATTTATTCAGAAACGTAGATTCGCTCCTCCGCCCTTGTTCACTCCTATTGCCAGATTCACTCCTCCACCAGATTCACTCCTTAGACCAGAATCACTCCTCCAAAAGATTTCCTTCGTCCAGATTCACTGTTCCATCCACATTCACTCCTTCACCCAGATTTACCCAGATTCACTCCTTCACCTATTGTAGCTTCACTCCTCCACCCAGATTCACTCCTTCACCCAGATTCACTCCTATAGCCAGATTCACTCGTCCACCCAGATTCACTCATCCACTTAGATTCACTCCTCCACCCAGATTCACTCCTCCACCCAGATTCACTCCTCCAACCAGATTCACTCCTTCACCCAGATTCACTCCTTCACCCAAATTACTCCTTCACCCAGATTCACTCCTACAGCCAGATTCACTCATCCACCTAGATTCACTCCTCAGCCCAGATTCACTCCTCAAAAAACAGATTCACTCCTAGCCTCCACCCATATTCACTGCTTAACCGTGGTTCACTCCTTCCCTGATTCACCAATCAGCCCTGATTCACTCGTCCACCCAGATTCACCCATCAACCTAGATTCACCCCTCCACCCAGATTCACTTCTCCACCCAGATTCACTTCTCCGCCCAGATTCACTCGTCCACCCAGATTCACTCATCGACCTAGATTCACCCCTCCGTCGGACAGGTTCACTACCTCCTCCACCAAGATTCACTCATCCGCCCTCATTCACTCAGATTCACTCCACCAAGATTCACTCGTCCACCAAGATTCATTCCTTCACAGAGATTCACTCCTACTCCCAGATTCACTCCTCCACAGGGATTCCGCTCCGCCATCCAGATTCACTCCTCCACCCAGATTCACTTCTCCACCCAGATTCACTCTTCCAGCATTATTCCCTCCTCCACAGAGATTCACTCCTCCACCAGGATTTACTCCTTCACCAAGATTCACTCCTATAGCCAGATTCAATCCTCCACCTAGAATCTGTGTGAAGGAATAAATCTGGGCGGATGAGTGAATCTGGGTGGAGGCGATGAAATTGTAGGGAGATTGGTATCTTTTAGGGCCGACATATGTGTCCAAATTGTTTTGTCGCATGATGGTGCTTTTAAAAACCGTGTAAGAAAGAGAGATTACTCGATGAGAAGACGATAAATTAGACAACATTATAGGGAGCATTTTATTCAAACACGGAAATTTCGCCTGTTACCTCTCTCCTTCGCGCCTACTTGCCACATAAGGCCTCTCTTTTACGGCATGTTTTAGGGTAACAAATTATTGAGCTACGCCATGTTTGGTATCTTTTAGGGGTGATACTGAAAATTTCCGACGATCATCCCCGACCAAAAAAGATGGGAGTCCGCCCAGATTCACTCATCCACCCAGATTCACTCTTCAACCAAGATTCACTCTTCCAGCAATATTCACTCCTCCACAGAGATTCACTCCTCCGCCCAGATTCACTCCTCCACAGAGATTCACTCCTCCACCAAGATTGTCGCCTCCACCCAGATTCACTCATCCGCCCAGATTTATTCCTTCACAGATTCTCTCCTTGACAGAGATTCACTCCTCCACCCAGATTCACTCTTCCAGCAATATTCACTCTTCCACACAGATGTATTCCTTCAATCAGATTCACTCCTTCACACAGACTCTCTGCTCCACAGAGATTTTTTCCTCTACAGAGATTCTCTCCTCGGCCCAGATTCACTCTTCAACCAGATTCACTCCTCCCAGATTCACTTTTCAACCCAGATTCACTCTTCCAGCAATATTCACTCCTCCACAGAAATTCAATCTTCCACACAGATGTCTTCCTTCACCCAGATTCACTCCTTCACACACAGACTCTCTGCTCCACCGAGATTCTCTCCTCCGCCCAGATTCATTGCTTTTCCCAGATTTACTACTCCATAGGGATTCCACTCCTGCAACCAGATTCACTCATGCACCTTGATTCAATCCTCCACCCAGATTCACTCATCCACCCAAATTCAATCCTCCACCCAGATTCACCCCTCCACCCAGATTCACTCGTCCACCCAGATTCATTACTTTACACATATTCTCTCTTTCACAGAAGATCTCCTCCAGCCAGATTCACTCCTTTACCAAGGTCCACTCACCTGCTCAGACATATTCCATCCAATATTACTGACTAGTATTCTTTTCAGAATTCAACATGAAGTCCGATGAAGCTGTTCACTTAACAGATCATTTTCAGATGGAGACTGGTTAGTATACCGCTCCTTAAACATGAAATAAAAAACGACAAATATAACACATTACTCTGTCCAGGGATAGCTGTTTTGCAATATACTAATAAAACTTTAATTCAAAGACTTCTGCAATTTTAATCGTTCACTACTCGTGCTAACTCTACTGTTTGCATGTTTATATTATCAATGTTATTAATTACCACTTTCAAGATGAAGCATTTAACGGTACGTTCTAGGAAGAATCTGATCCAGCTTTTTTGAGTTAAATGTTAGAGCCAATCTAACTGATCTTTGCTAATTGCACCTCTGATGTTACACAGAGAATGAGGCACGATTTGACAAAATCGTCGATGAGGGAGATATCTATGCCGTTAGTGATGTCGTCACACCAAAAAGCCTGACGTGCTGTCGAACAAACTGCCTAGAGAAAGCCATTGAGGTACTTAAATGTTACGAAGGTTTATGAAGTGATAGAATGGTGGTTCAAGTCCCATCTGGGAGCTCAAATGTTTTTTTTTCAGTTGTCTCAGACAGATGACAGACACAGCCAAAATATCACTCCGTCCGTCCGTCCGTCCGTTCGTAAAATTGTTTATTATATGTTTTTACTCGTCCTTGTTTCTTTTATTTAAGGTGAGCTTTCGTCTAGAACAACGAGCACAAAGTAACTGCCCCGGAGCGGAAGAGTTCCAAAAACTTTCCGACTCTACGCAAAATTTCGCATCACAGTTGATTGAACCAGTTAAAGAGAGTGCCTTGAAGCAAGCCATATTTGGAGGAGACGATTTTAGGAGAATATCTGACAGAGCAGTCGTATATGAACAAAAGAAGGTAATATTCTATAATGAAAAATAGCATTAGATTTTTCGTGCTCGATTTTGCTGAATATCGTCTGATATAGCCAACTCGGGACTGCGTCCCTCGTCGGCTAAGTATCAGACGATATTCTGCTCAATCTCGCAGGATAATGGTTAAACATCCGTCGTCTGAGGGAAATATGATGTGTTGAGCTCGTAAATAATACACAAAAGTAATGTTTTTCAGCGGTTTTTGTGATCGATGTGCTGATTAATAAAACCATTAACCTGCTCGACTTTGCAGAAAATCGTCTGATTTAGCCAACTCGGGACTGTGTCCCTCGTCGGCTAAGTATCAGACGATATTCTGCGCAATCTCGCAGGATAATGGTTAAATTTGAAGTCATAACAAGTTTTATATCTTTTTTTCTGTAGTTTTTGTCACATCCACTGATGTTTTCCCTCCTCATGCGGAGATGGGAAGGCGATTTCTGGGCGCTAAAAGAAGCCCCTTATCTTTCCTTCCCTTGGATTATGAGGATGCTAATGACACTTTGGGTTCCACTGGATGCGGTACTGTTTCCAGTGATGTTTGTGATCATTTATATTTGGCAAAGAATTGTGGATTTATTCCGTGGTATATCAGGTAAGTTTGGACGTTTATTGCGGAACACTTTTGAAACGGTACATAGTTTCTCCATTTTCTGATAGCTCTGTATTCAAAGACACAGTATCTCATGAACAATAAGTTATTTACAAGATCCCCAGCTTCACTGATAAAGCATTTGCAAGCAAGCAATTCCATTTCATTTAGAAAATAGACTATCAACGTGGTCAGCTATTCTTTCTCGAAACTCTTCGCCCATGTTTTAGTTTGCTGCCTTCACCTATACATTTCATCACATTTTAAGCATTGTAATGAGGTTTTGCTCTTTTATCCTTGGTAAACACCTGCCACACAAGCTGATTTTCAAAAAAGGACGAATTGAACGAATCCATGTTTCGGAAGATGGATAAATTGGACTCTGGCTTTGATATAATTTATTAGCTATTATTTTGTATACATTTAATTGCAAACGCCTGATGTTTTTTAACCGCGTTAAAATAAAGATATGATGATGATTGAGTGGGGGGGGGGTGCAAGTAATTTTATCTAAGAAGAGGGCGGTAAACGTTATTTTACATTTTAGTAAGGTCTGTAAGTATTTTTTCACATATCTTAACGAAAAAAGCAGGAAATGAAATTAACCAGAACCAAGAGTGGATTAACAAGAGTTAGAATCTTTCGTACAGTATTTGTCCACATCACAGTTAGAAAATTGTCTATTTTTAGATTTGAATTTCGCGCGCGAAAGTATTCGAATGCTCAGATTCGAATGCTCGTATACCCAATACACAACAAATAGAGAATATCAACAGGTGGAGATTCGGTACTTGGTATGCGCTTGGGTCGCTGGTCACCGAACAAATCGCTGGCTCGTAAAACGAGAAACCGCTGAAATGTTTTTCGTTTGCGGGCGACGAAATGACGCGAACACTGTCCGCTTTCGCGGGATTTTTCTCCTCGTACTTTATGTCCAGCAGTAGGGAAACAGTGCACCTAGTTCGGAGTGTGCGCCGCGTTGTCAGGTTTATGAAGATTTCAATCGCCAGAGGAGATAGACACACTATCTTGTTATTCATAAGTTTTTAATTACAAACTCTTAAAACGAAGGTTAAAAACAACGAGCCCAATTATTATGAGATTAGATAAGTTTGAAATTTCGTTCTCGCCAATTTGTTATATGCAATTTAGCTTCCTGGAAAGAAAAAGCTAAAATTCAAGTCGACCATCCAAAGAGCCATCTACGGCAAGCAACTTCATTAGAGAAGGAGACTGGAGGACAGAAGACAGCTGTAAAGTAGAAAAATATATTTATAAATACTGTTTCATTATTTTGTCTGCAGCATAAAGATACACACAAACAAACATAAGAATCTAAATTATTGTTGTGATAAAATGTGGTCAGCTAAAGAGGAGGAAAGAACTAGGATATTGAATACAAATTGTAAACAAAATGTGCAGCCAGATTTGCGGGTTTACCCCCGTGTAAGAACCATTCCCAGAGGACATCATTGTTGTGTTCAGTTATTTCATCGTGATTCGTTCTAGTAAACAAAAGAGGCTTTGTGACGCAACTCATGAACAATACACAGTCCGTGTAGCCAGATTTGCAGAGATCATGGTCAAAAAATATGCAAATTAACTTTGACAGAAGCATAAGAAATTAGTACAATCATCACTTTTATTCGCAAAAGGCAAATTGTGACACAATTAATAGCGCTTATAACCAATTCTAGAATATATGTGTTTTGTAATCATTGACAATTTAGACCGGTTCAAATAATGGTTTCTGAACAGCAACTGAAATAATTGTTATAGAGTTGCTATAATTGTACGTGCTTATACGAAGTAAATCTACAATTTCACCGAATGACTGATTGTCCCGATCGTAGTTTGTCAAGAGACTGCCAACATAGTTAAACTAAAAAAATATTTACTGCGCCATCACAGAAACATATGACACTGAAACCACTAATTTCCCAACTACAACCTGTTCGTCGCTAACTCACCCAAAGCTATTCCATACAAAAGTTGGGGGCAAAGGCGATTTTTTCTGAATTTGGTTTGGAGAAATAGAGACTTGAACTATACATTTCTGTTTTTAAATGACCGGTTCAGCCCATGGTACCATGATCTGCGTGCTATGCATTCGTGGTTTAATTTGCTAGGTGAACGATTTTGAGCAAATTTAAAACTTAATGCCTCGGCAATGACCGACTCCGAATGGACAACAATGCAGTTTAAAAAGATAAATGAAGCAAATTAACTCACCTTTTCGCTTTTATGTATTTGTAGTTTACGTCGATGTCAACAAACTTATTCTCCACCTGTTGAGAATATCCTACCTTATCTTTACGACCTTAAAGGTTTTTCGATTGATCTGCGATTTTAGGCTGGATCTCACACCTGTTTGCGTGGCGAGAAAGTGGGAACCCTGTGGATGACGAATTTTCGCGGAAATCCTAGTTCTAAAAATAGACACTTTTCTGACTGTGATTCGGGCGTACATAGTAAATATGGAAACTCTTGGTAATCCACTCTTGCCATAACTTAACGCCGCATACCCTTGGTCACCATTTTGTTTTGTTTCTCTCGGCCGAAGGACCGAGGACGAGATTTAGAAACCACAGGCATCCCGTTCGTATTCGTTAAAAACGACTACAGTATAGCTTCCTTGATTTGATTGGCTGCATTTTCAGGTTATCACGTGGTATTTGTGTGCAAACAATCCGAGCACAGCAATCACTCTGGTTGCCGAATTGTCCCCGCTCTCGTCGAGAGAGTCAGGAAAAGTCTTAGCGGCCGCCGTGTTTCTTTCTCGTTCGTGGAGCACATTGGTCGGAAGAGAAGCACATGGTACGGTAGCTCTCCTTTGCTAACAGAGATTGATATGTGTTCAATGGTCGATGACAATGAAGGTATGTGTGATATTGTATTGAATATCAATTATGCATTTAGTATTATAAGCCACATCTTGTAATCGACCTATAATTCAGTCCTTGACTGCAAAAGGTTAGAATAAACCATCTATTATTGTTGTTGTTGTTGTTGTTATTGTTGTGGTGTTGTTGTTGCTGTTGTTGTTGTTGTTGTTGTTGCTGTTGTTGTTGTTGCTGTTGTTGTTGTTGTTGCTGTTGCTGTTGTTGTTGCTGTTGCTGTTGCTGTTGCTGTTGCTGTTGTTGTTGTTGCTGTTGCTGTTGCTGTTGCTGTTGCTGTTGCTGTTGCTGTTGCTGTTGCTGTTGTTGTTGTTGGGTATTTAATTATCATATCCGTCATTTTGACAGTATAGCAACACTACCAAGTCGGAGAAAGCATCCATTTCCATCGATTATATATACCATAATATATATTGAATTTGGTCAATCAAATCTCAAACTTTGTCTTTGGATGTTGATTTAGAAATTAATTTCGTCTTCTAATACAGTAAAAACCCGCATAAAAGAACAGGTGTTTTGGGGAATCAGGCTGATTTTGTTCTTGTATATTGGGTGTCTTCTGCAAAATCAGCCTGAAAATGTTCTTAAGGTGTTCTTAAATAGTTGTTTCTTAACATCAAATACTGCATACACTAAAAAGGTGACAGTCATTTAGTAACAACAATTAGTCAAGTCTAATAAATTGCTAAATTACCCTGGAATTCCTGCTGTAGAACTGTGTGTGTATGGTCTAGCACATCATATTGTTCTCCTGGGTACTCTACCACAAAGTGGGTTACTGTACTCGAATCTAACTGGCAGCAATTTTTTTTTACAAGAACAATTTTTATTTTTCAGGCTGCATGTGTTCTTATGTATAAGGTACCTTTTTGACCAAATTTCAGCCTGAGTGTTCTTAAACCACATGTTCTTTTATGCGGGTTTTTACTGTATCAACGAAAACAACAACAAAGGAGTGACTGACACGGGCTCTTTAACGACTCACCCTTCTCATAATTTATTGCTTTGTTTTTTTTTTACATGATTAAGTTAATCAGTAAAGCCCTGGCTAAACGAAGCAAGTTCACTCAAGTCGACCCAAGTTCTGCTACTTGCATTGACTTAAGCCGGGGAAATACGAGGCACAAAATCCCTCGACTTGTCGCGCAACATTGCTGCGTTGCAAGTCCAAAGTTTTGTTGCTCGTTTTTCATCAAATTCACAACTTGCCGCGCAACATTTTGTTTTGATGATCACACATGCGAGCCCAAGGCGAATTTGGCCCCTTAGCACTTCATTTCTATTGACTAATCAACTTGAATTGTAGGCAAGATGTTGCGCGACAAGTGGTGTGTTTGATGAAAAACGAGCAACAAAGCCAGAATTTGTGTCTCAAAGTAGACCCGCACTCTACTTCGCGCAACAAATTTTCACAACCTGCAACAAATGTTTTTGTTGCGTGACAAGTTGTGGCGCGAGATGAAAAACGCGCAACATCGATCATCAATTTGCAACGCAACAATGTTGCGCGACAAGTTGAGGGATTTTGTTCCTCGTATTTCCCCGGCTTTACGCTCGTTTGGCCACCAACTTGCGATGACTTGTGTTCACTTGCGTCCACTTTGAACATGTTCTAATTTTTATGCAACTCGCGCCATTTTGCGTCTCGTTTTCCCACCACATCACATTCATAAGTGTTCGCAAGTTCTTCGTTTTCTTAATTAACGAAAACAAGTCATGAAAATGTTGCGCTTATAATTCCTATCTGTTATTTGTAAGAAAGTAGGTGAGATTTCTTAATTTCCCTCATCACGGAATATCAGCGCACACACGACCAAACGATTTGACGTACGCGTGTCGTTCCATTTGTTGTTTTAGTGTTCTATGTTGAAACACACTACTCTGTTAGAAATTAATCCCAAATTTTACTCGGAATATCATTGCACGCACGACCAAACGATTTGACGCGCGCGTGATTACATAAACTTCTTCTTTCGTACAGAGGTAATAACAACCCAAACAAGCCCGAGCTGTAGCGTCGTACCAGTAATAACAGAATTATTGGATGGACAGTTCAAAAGAGGTATTGGCCTACGAAAAAAGGTATATGGTCCAACTTGTTATTTATTTATCAAATAGTGTCGTTTACCTATGTTCGCGCGGTGTATTTGAATAGTGAAAATATCTTATATATTAAAATCCTTAGCGCGTCTGTCAGAGAAACGTTTGTGATTGGCTGATTTTTTCCCGCCACTTTTGGCGCGCGTTCGCGCAACACAGGAAGACCGCAACATGAATATATTGCTGACCTTACGAATTTGAAGATTATGGAGTTTTCTCTCCATTTCTTTTCAGTGAGAAAATTAAAGGAAGTAAATCATAATCTTGCACTCGCAAGCTTACCTGACAAGCAAATAATTCAAATCGCAATCCAATTCCATCCTCTTGATAATAGATAAAACACTAAAGATTTGTATTGATTAAACAGTTGAAAGGTCATTTAACAAACCTGGACTGTTATTTTGGTTATTCCTGGTAAATTTGAATGTATTTTGGGTGATTAGAATTAGACTTATTTTTTGACCCCTTTAAGAGTGCCCTTTTAAGACGTTTTTCTCACAACTAGGTGTGTATTTAGATTCCTTTTCTTTGCATATATAAGCATTGTTATATAAGGATTAGGCGAGGAATCAGGCGAGACCGATTTTGTTATAAATTAATTAGCAGAAATTCAAGAGAGCAACAACGTGAATTAAAAGCAGTTTATTTACGAGTAAATTCCACGTGCAACGATTTAATTGCTCAAAGAAATAATATTCTGTAGGTTCGGAGTAGTTTGCGTGATTTTCAAAGTAAAGCGCGCCTTATTAGCCAATGAGATTCAAAATAGTGAGTACAGTATATAATAGCAACCAGCAATGGGGAGTTTGCAGGTGTTGCGTGACATTTTGAAATTTTTTTGAAGTTCTCGACGAGAGCCACCCCGCCCCCCCAAAAAGGGGAGTCCCCCTCTTCTTAGACTAAAATATGAAAATCCGCGAACGAGGTGTTTTGCCAAGCTGGATCCTGATAAACGGACCTGTCAACCAGTTGAACTGAGAAAAATATATATAATGAAAGGTCGCATGCAATGTAAATATCTCCATTCAAAACCTGAAGAAGATCGGTAATGGCCGATTGAAATATCGTTATTAAATAATCATCGTTTAAGCTGTTCGTCGACCTTTCATTATATATATATTTCCCCCTCTTCTTGCTGGTGACAAACTATGTACAAGAGTCATCCAGGTGCCAGGAGTCATCCAGGTCCTAGCAAAATAAAATACCATATTTGAAAAGAGCTCACCGAAATTTGTGAAATCCTAAAATTTGAGGTGGTTTAATAAATAACAAAGAAGTTATGAGCGTCAGAAGTTGGTCTTTTTTCTATAGGTTTAATGTTCACAACATTAAACGTTAGAGAAACAGCTTCTTCGGGCGCCAATAACTTTGCTAATATCTACCCAAATCAGCTCAAATTTTCGGCTTTTTCTAATTCCGGCAAGCTCTTTTCAATATGGTATTTTCATTTTATTAGGATCAAGATTTAAAATGTCACGCAACACCTGCAAACTCCCCATTCTTACCCAGCTAAACGATGTCGACGATATGAGGCCTTCCTCGGCGAAACGATTTTTCAACTTCAGCTTATGTCCATTGGTATTTTTCACTTTGTATTCAATTCAAATAGCCATAGTTGATGTTTAGAAATCCTGAGCAGTGATCTCTCGGCAAAATTCATAACAGATTCAACGAGAATATTAGTAAAATTGGCTTTCGCTTCCGAAATGAAAACCAACATGGCGGCCAAACCTATTGTCTTGCATTGACGTCATTACAGTGCATCAATCCTAATGTCTGGAGTATGGCGTCACGAACTGCGTGCCAACAAGATTTCGCTGCGTACTCTTAGCCAATCAGAATCGAGATAGTGGCATGGCTGAACAATAAACCCTGAAATCGTGACACTTCTCTTTAAATAATATTTGCTGCCTCTGTTATACCCTGTGGAAATATTGGTAGATAGTAATAATCATCATTATTATACATTGTTCTCGCTATATCTGTTCTGATAAGCTAAGAGCGCGCGCTTTACTTTGGGAATCACACACTTTGAGGGTCTCAGAGAATCAGCCAGCTCATTCTTGATACGCGTGCAATGCATCATGGGACTAGAGCGCTTTCCCTATTTTAACAAGGCGCTTGTGCAAAATACATTGCTTTGACAGAAAGAAAAGTATTTTTACTAGCGGGCTATAGAAAAAGAAATCACTTATTGATACCTGTAATTTTTTTTAAAGCATTGATTAAATATTTTGGTGTGCTATTTTCACGAGCTAACGCTGTCAAACTGCTGGACCATGACTCCCAAGTAACATATTGCTTTAATCCTTAAAGGTGTTTCTCAAAAACCGTGTCTGCGATTTTTTAAATTTTGTTTAGTTTTTTTAAAAATTTTTAGAACGTAAAAATCTACAAAATTTGACCGTCGAAATTTAAAAGTTCGATAACTTTTGAACAAAGCAAAATTTTAAAAAACGCAGACACGGTTTTTGAGAAACATCTTTAAGGATTCAAACAATGTGTTACTTTGGAGTCAAGGTCGAGAAGTTAGACAGCGTTATTTCTTGAAAATCTCACACCCAAATTTTTAATAAAACCTTAAAATAATTTCTAATTATGAAAAAATATTTCTTTTTGCCATAGTTCGCTAGTCCATTCTATAAGCTTTCCGACGATATATAGGTTGACATGTTTTGGTTAAACTAAGGACGTGTATGATTTTTTTTTCGAACAACGTGCGCAAGGTTCTCAGTAACCTTAACATATCAAGAAATTTCGCCAAAAACTGTCGTTTTGCCGACGTTGCAAACTTCATTATTAGGAAATTCCCCTTACCTTATTAGCGAAAAAAGCAAGAAAATGTACCAAAACTTGCAGATACTCGAGAAACATCGTTCCCTTGGCCGCCATTTTCTTTTTGCTCCCCCACCCCCCGAGGGGCCTGAGACGCAATTTGAACACCACAGGCAGCCCGCGCGGATCTGCAATAAAAACGACAGCACTTTCTTAATGTGACATCGGCTTCAAATATTGTTTCGCAGATTCTTGTATTACTTACTGACGATAGGCTGGGAGCACCAAAAGAGGAACTCGCCACCATCCGTCAAACCCTCAGGTCACGTGATATTACCCTCGTCCCCGTGGGGTAGGGACGAATATTGACATATCTGAGCTGGAGACCATCAGCCAAAACCAAAAGGATGTCATCCTTCATCTCGATACAAATGAAGATTTTCACTTGACTTCAGCAAGTATAGTGCAGCGTAAGTATACAGCCGATTGCGTTTGAGCGTTTTACCCTAACAGTTCGCACGTTACGTTTGAACGTTTGAAAGTTGCGTTGTGAGACAAAAAGTCGGACGTTTCCAAGGGCAACCGCCATGTGTATTTTTCACTGACCAATCAGAGAGAACAGAACTCTTTGGTTCGCCATAGAAACGTCTCGTTTCATCCTTGAAACGCAACTTTCAAACGTTCAAACATAACGTGCGAACTGTTAGGGTAAAACGCTCAAACGCAATCAGCTGTAATAATAATAACAATTATCGTTTATTGAACCACATTTGCAGTTGTAACTAGTGGGTGTCAGCAAAACAAAAGAGGGGTGCAGAGGGGACCAAAGTTTTTGATGTGGGAAATAAGGGACTTTAAGATGCGACAACGGCAACGAGAACGACAACGGCAAAGAACAATACACTTGATTACAGAGTACAATGCTTGCACGTGCAAATCCATAAAGTCAAATGCATTTCAACCGTTTTCTTCTGGGTCCGGTTGCTCGAAAGTGGTTTAGCACTAATCCAGGATTAATTACCATGGTGACTCGATGGTTTTGTTCAGAACTAAACCTGGTTTAAATTTAATCCACCTTTGAACAACCCGCGCCTGAACTGCTACGTGAAACTGTCATCATGTTTTACGCTCTGGTGAAAGCGTGAACGTGGATGACGATTTTGTTGTACTTTTGTTTGAAATAATTGTGAATGGATGCGAAATTGCTGTTATCAAGGTAAAATGCAAAGGAGACGTCGTCGTTCCCGTTGCCTTTGTCGTATCTTAAACTCCCTATAGTTTATTTGTTTCTACGAGTACATACATGTACACCCAGGGGGTACTTGGATATTAAAATGAAGGGGGGGGGGGGGGGGGGGGGGGGGGGGCGACGGAGTTCAAAATTTCATACCCAAAACATTTCCTGAGCCATAAATATTATACCCAAAAACATACCTGCTACCAAAATGTGATACCCCAAAAAATACCCAACTTTTTTTAGCCTCAAAAGGCTATTTAATACCAGCATACACATGGTGCCCGTCCCGATTATATGTTTCAGCTTATGGCAGTATCTTGATGATCAACTAGCCTGTCAGAAGTTTCAACCCAAAAAAAATACCCGCGGATTTTTCAACACTCAAAAACATACCTGGTAGAATTTTCAACCCCAAAAATACTTTTACTACAAATTTCATACCCAAAAAAATACGTCGGAACCCCGTCATTTTTGTATCCGAGCACCCACCCCTGGTCATGTATTCAGTATCTATTGTAAACCCCACAATAGGAGAGGCAATATTTACTATTGCGAGAACATGTACTACCTTTGACATGGTTTTCCTGAGGATTACAAGGATTGCGAGTGCTCGCCAGTCTTTAGTAGCGAATCTTTAAGTAATATATCAAACAGGAGACAGCATGTTTCATCAACATTTTCAAAAACGAGAAGTGGCACGATGATGACACACGATGATGACACACGAAGATGAAAGACGATGATGGTACACAAAAAAGCTACAGGCTCGACGTGACCTTTTCCACTATTTATTTACTCGTTGGCGGAAGTGAGAATCTACTTCCGCTTCATTGTGATTGGTCAATAAAACGAAATGTGACATTGATTCACATTGTCAAATATCAGTCTCCCCGTAATTTGAGTCGCTTTTTACTATGGGGCGTTCAGAAAACGCAGACCGCCTCATGGCTGGCTCTCGTACTATCGCACTCACCGCGCACGACTCCGGACATGCAATTTTCCTCGAAAACACCCGAGAGAGAGAGCTACGCTGCTCATACGACTAATACGACTGTTTTCTTTTGTATCAGGTATCAAGGGAACAGATTATTTTAGTAAGTACAATAAAAGGCATACTCTTTGAGTTTCCAGGCGTGCTTACTTTTGTCAAAAAAAAACCTGGGCTAGTTTGATCGGCGTCCAATGATACAAAACATTCACGTTTGGATGAAATCCCGAGTGTAATGGCGCATACCATTTGCAACTTTATATTTCGGTTCGGATCGGTTACCGTATTTGTGGAATCAACGGCACAAACCTGTCAAAGATTCCGATTAGTTCGTTCCAACTGATAAGGTGAGCCATCCTCTAGTAAGAGCTAAAAGCCACTCGTTCAAAACGGAATGACCAAAAATCGACGGTATCATTTTAGCCCCGGGATTTCTGACAAATGATGAGCTTCCCTGGTGAACGCTATCAAAATATATTGCACATACACTACTAAATACTGCAAAATATCATGTTTAGTAGAGGGGAAACTACTAACTGTGAAAACGCTGACGCTAAATTCGTAGATACTGCTATAGCGCATCAAAGACAATTGTTGTTCAGTTTGTTTCTCTATCACGGCTAACAACAGCGTGGTGAGGTATTTTAAAAACCAGTGAAAGTGTTGCGGCTGTTGGGATTATGCAGCAAGAAAATGGACCGCTAATTACTCAGCTCATACTCCACTCTTGCTCCAAAGTACATAGTTTTACGCACATTAGGCGGAAAAAATACATGTTCTACTACCTAGCTTTTTTTCTGCTTCGAATATATTGTCTATAGCGGCATGATGGTCGATTCCAGAGATAAAAAATTGGGGGTCACCATCCTAGTTTTTCTGTAATATCACAAAAACATAAACCGTTCGCTTTTATGTTGTTTGTTTTGCCTTATTTTGGTTACTTTGAACAAAATGCGCGCGCGACTGTGCGCAGACGAAATGCGCGGTGCAATTCAAGGAATCACCTTAACTGAAGCATGGTTGGCTGAGTGTTACCGATGTGCTCCAGGTTCGATTCCTGGCCGGGACAGAGGAACTTTTCTTTCTGTTCGTGTCTTGGTCGAAACTGGTTCATGTTGTAAGTTGAACGTCGTTCTGCTGTGTTTCACGTCTTTCGGATGAGACAATAAACCGAGGTCCCGTTTCGCCTTTCTGCCATACCAAGTTCCAGGGGGGACGTTAAAGAACCACTGGGAACGTAATAAACCCTCTGGCAGTGACCACCCTCAGTGTCTGTGCTTATGACCGCTTGGCTGCTAGTGGCGCCGGCAAATTTGGGAGTCGTTTGCAAACATTTATTTATTTATTTTAGTTATTTATCTCCATTTTAGATCTGTATGTCAGCTACTTCAAAACGCCGTGCTACATGTTTGGTCGAGACATGATTTCATATATTGCTCTGCTTGGCTTTCATCTGGGATTCTGCCTTTTTGGCGCACCTGAAGATTTTGTACCTCGCCGTGGCGGATCGTTTGTCTGGGTCCTCGGTGAAGATACCACGTACAATGAAAATATGAAAAGAGTTTTAAAATACCTCATCTTTGTCGTATTTTCTGGGAGACTCTACGCAGAACTGCATCAGCTACTTTGTCAACCAAAATTTGACAACCCGAGTTCAATAAAACAAAGTCGATCACGTCGAATACGAGGTTTTCTACATAAATATTTCAGGTAAGGAAAAGGTTACTGAGCAGGTGAAAGAAATATAAACGTATTGACTCTACGGCATCAACGGCGCATAAATACAGTGGGAGCGTCACTTTGTAGTAGGATAAGTTGCGAATACCAACGACAAAATGATGAAGCTTGAATTGAGACAAGAGACAAATTGAGAAAACTTTTCGGACTCGATGGTATTCGCAAATTTTTCGACTTCAAATTGAGGCTCCCACTGTATTTATGCATCGTCGATGCAAGAAACAATCGCTTTTTATGTACTGGTAACTTGGACATCATATTGGTGTACTCAGCTTGTGCGGCCAACAAGGCCATTCATTTGCTTGTAGTTCGGTCGAAAAACACCCAGTCGACTTCAAATTTAGCCAGGCAACACATTTTTGTCTTTACAGTTCCATTTGGCAAATAATGCCGCAGCATACATAACAAAATTACATACTTATATTTCCAATGGAGAGTTGAAGTTCGAAGTTTTGAAAACTGAAGTATCAAATGCACAAACAGGCGTAAACTCGAGTAAACGGACCGACTCCCTGGGGGGCAACCAACTCAAACAAACAACCTTGTCAATCACAAAGTGACGTAAAAAATGGCGTGTCACAGACATTATACTTTGTACGTAAATCTACTAGCATAAAGAGATTGACACGTGCAAATCAAGACGTGTAATCTGTCCTGACTCGTGAGTGATCCAGTACTCGATGGCGTCATCTGCCAAGTTTCTTTAGAATGTTAGAAAAATTGTCTTTGACTTTGCAAAATATTGGCATTTATTATACGACTGTGACGTCATTTTACCATATAAGGTCAAAATTGAGTGCAGATATGGAGCCGTATTAGCCGGGAAAAGCCGTATTACATGGTGGAAAGTCGTATTAAACTGTTAGAAACCGGTTACGAACCGGTTTTGCGCGCGCACTTGAATGGCTTCCCGATCATGTGCTAGTCAAATCACGTTTCTAGTGAATCTTGAAAAGAAAAGGAAAAGTTTTGTTCGTCGTATAATAAAAAACTCATTAGATGTTGTTTTTTTTCGTGTAAAACTGGCGGACATTTTACTCGTTGCTCGCATTTTTCCTCACCTCTACGGGGCTTGGAAAAATACGTCCGCAACTGGTAAAATGTCCGCCCGTATTACATGAAAAAACATCTAATAAGCAGGGCCCGCGGAACTCACTGAAGAGTAGGGGCGAGGGGGAGGGGGAGGGTTATACTAAGGAATGTATCAAACAGGTGTTCGATGATATGGGCAAAGGCGCTAGAAGAAATGATGAAAGCGAGCTACTTCGCTTCCTCATGAGTCCGCCAAACAAATTAATTCAGGAAAGGGCTAGCAAGTTCATTTTTAATTGCTTTAATCTACGCATGAAATAATTAACTAAAAATGAAAAAAAACACAGTCTTATAAATTTTCTTTGTCAAAAAGCCAATGTACTATATAGTATCAAGAGTGCATTAACAAGAGTTAGAATCTTTTCGTACAGTATTTGTCCACATCACAGTCAGAAAAGTGTCTATTTTTAGATTTGAATTTCGCGCGCGAAAGTATTCGAATGCTCAGGTTCGAATGCCCGTATACCCAATACACAACAAATAGAGAATATCCTACCTTATCTTTGCGACTTTAAAGGTTTTTCGATCGAATCGCTAGGAATTGCTAGAAATCGCTAGAAATTGCTTGAAGTAAAATCGAATCGAAATTGTACTAACGCAGAATCGTGCTAACGCAGAAGTCCCACATCATACCAATACTCCTTCATTTGCGCTGCGCGCGCATGAATGAGTAAAAAGAGGTCAAACCAATTACCTGGAACTGCTTGCGTGGCTAGAAAGTGGGAACCCTGTGGATGACGAATTTTCGCGGCAATCCTAGTTCTAAAAATAGACACTTTTCTGACTGTGATTCGGGCGTACATAGTAAATATGGAAACTCTTGGTAATCCACTCTTGATAGTATACGGTGACATAAGAATTAAATGAATATTGAATCACCAAAGTCGGGGGGGGGGAGACTAATAGAAGATGTATGAAAATGTTGTAAAAGTAGGGGGGCTTAAACTCCCCCTGCCCCTCCCCCTCCGCGGGGACTCATATGATGTATGTATAAGGGACGTGTCATTATTTAGCGGGGGGGGAGGGCTCCTATTTTTGTGGGGAGGGTCCTAATTTTTTTCGCGTGTCTAAAGGGAGGGTCCAAATTTTTTTCACTCCTGTTTGGGGGAGGGTCATAATTTTTTCAACAATATTTGGACGATGAAAGGAGTGAACCAGATGCCGGTAGTGGTTATTTCAGCAACTTCTATATCATTTGCATTTTTACTTAATAACAATTTCGGCGCGCTTCGCGCGCATAAACAGACATATTATATCTCTTCACCAACGAAGACACTACCATCTCGCCGTCAAGAACATCAGTGTATCTTGATGAGGAAAAGCAAACTCTTCCAAAAATGCACTGCAATGATAGGCCTGACGGGAAGTCACTATGTATGAAAGAAAATCCCATATAGGTAAGCGTGAGGTCGACGTTACAAGCATAGAAATTCGTCATTTGGGCAGCGCTTCACGCTTGAATAATAATAACTTCGTCATTTGCGGCGCGCAGTTGCGCGCATGAATAACATAACCTTGTTGGCTCGGGAACCCATCAATAGGGGCTCCTGACAGGCTTTGTTTACTATACCGTACACAAAACATGTTAATCTTCCCTTTCTCTGAGGCTTGATGAAATGCGTTTATCAAAATTCGGGCGCGCTTCGCGCGCAACGAAAGAAAAAATGCGAGCCCCTTTTTCTGTAAAATGTTTTCAGTACTAAGTCAAATAGGGGACGGGAGAGGTGGGATCGCGTTAATCATTGTACTTATAGAGGGAGGATCCCTGCATTTTTACCGTTTACCCAAAATCCTCTCACGTAAATAATGGAGGCGATAAATAATGACCGCGGTTCCTCGGCTTTGATAGAAGCAAGAAAAAAGTATTTCTGCTATTAAGAAAAGGAAAAGACGTTGCATCACTCGGACAAGAGTCTATCTGACAGTTTTTTTTAGAAAATATAAATTACATGGGGAGGGTCACAATTTTTTTACCTACTACTGGGGGAGGGTCACATTTTTTTTTGTTATGTTCAAGGGGAGGGTCCTAATTTTTTTAGCCTTGTTTGAAATAAATGGGAGCCCTCCCCCCCCGGTAAATAATGACACGTCCCTAAACTATAGACATCTATCACATTTCAGTGACACTTGGAATGTGTTGGACGCTGCAATACTCACTATTTTCCTTATGCTGGTGGTCATCGATGTCCCTCATGACTGGGCTAACCCGAAATCGCAGTATTTCTACGCTATCAATGCCCTACTCATAACTCTTCGAGTCCTGGGCCATCTGACGGAGTCGTCTCGCCACGCTGGTTCAATACAAATAGCACTCTTTCATATCACTAAACCAGTAGTGGTTGTACTTGGCCAGTTATTGACAGCAATTTTAGCCTTCTCGCTTGCCATTGCCAACTTGTACGAAAACAACAGATACTACATGGTGTTCGTCAACTACAAACCTAAAAGGGAAAATGGAACGTGAGTAGTTATGGTTAGGTAATGAATCTATTTCGAATCGAGTACCAAAAACAACGGAATTGTTTTATCTTGAATTAATTTGTTTTAGCTCGAATTTTAGAGTGGCTTGTAACCGCTTGTAACACAGCTAGTTTCTTTTTGGTTTTCAGTTGTCACGTGACTAAATTTATCTCCCCAAATATACTTTGAAATGCTGTATACTCAAAAGAACAGTGTAAAGAGAACACAAAAATGTGTTGGGGTAAATTTGAGGCCTATTGAGTGCTTTCCGAGCGAAATATATGGAAATGAATTCTCGACATTTTGTACAGTAAATGTATGGAGCCGCCATGTTGGTGCCCAAGCAGATGATCACCAACATGGCGGCCAAATTACTAGTTCTCCAAAATGGCTATTTACCGGATCATATCAACAAGAATCTTGTTGGAATGGTAGAATGTGAACATTTATAACATTGTAGTTTGTCTATATTGTAAGAACTAAGCAAATTGAGTGAATACGGCACGCTCAAAATATATTACTGGTGTTGCGTGACATCAATAGCTTCAGCGATGTGACGTTGCGTGTCACAGGAAAATGTGGGCCCCCTGTGTCCGCGCACTGACGTGTTCCCCTTCCAGTAAAGACCCGATACTAAGAATAACAATTAGTTTAATTCTACATACTACAATAGCAATTGACATAATATAATTACTAATAATATTAAAGGTGGCTTATGGCCAATAACTAATAACTAAATAAATACTAATAAATACTTCATATAACGTTCTGTTGCAAACTTTCAATGTCCTAGCATAATTGGTTACATTCCTTTATTTCAGTTCATACAAATTCTCTTTGTTACCTTACTATATATATGTCCTTCCATTCAAGCGTTCGTAAAACAATCCCGTAACTTGCAACAAAAAAAACAGTCCAATCTCCGTAAATGTGTCTCTCCAAAAAACTCCAACTCCAATAACTCCAACTCCAATGACTCCAACTCCAACTTTACACGCCAAATTTCTGTTTTCGTTCAGCTCCTTTCCCTTGTCCACACGACTTTTGATTCTTTGTTTCCTTCTCTTCTCTCCACAATTAGCAGTTTCCAATTAACACTTTAATCCACCTCTGACTATCGTGAATCCCAACTGGTGATTCCCAGCTGTGAGTGTGCCAAATCTGCAAAACATAACGGAGAACTCTCCCGGCCCTCGGCCAAACAACTTCCACTACTAACCGTACGTGCTGCTTCCAACTCAACTCTCCTTCTTCAACAACTTTCCTGCGCGTATTTATACAATTTTACGTTCAAAACTTGTGACATTCATTGTTCCGAGATTGAAAAGAAGATAGATTACATAAGTCTGATTGCCCTATTACAAGGTGCTAAATGCAATAAAGATGTAAACTACTGTGATGAAATTACTAACTTATTGTTATGATTTTTAATTGCTTTCTAAAAACAATAGTAACAGGACCATCTAGTTTCTAATGAAATTACTAACTTATTGTTATGATTTTTAATTGCTTTCTAGAAACAATAGAGTTTCTAATTATCATTACTGTATTATTCCTTATGATAACCTAATTATAACCACTATGATAATACGATTAATTTACGGAGGGCACTACGTGACACCTCCCCCCTAAAAAAGACTATTTTATGCTAATAAAATAGTGCACGTCTATGCTTAAGTACTTAAACTCGGCTAAGGGCGTCTACGTTACCATGATTGCTTCCTCGCTTATGCTCAACAACCATGTCATACTCTTGTAATGTTACGCTCCACCTGAGAAGTTTCCTATTCTTGTCTCGTACCTGGTTTAACCAGACTAGAGGATTATGATCCGTCTGTAACTTAAACTGTCTACCATAGAGATAATACCTGAAAGTCTCTACCGCCCATACAATACCTAGGCATTCCTTTTCCACTGTTGATAGGTTTTGCTCCCTCGGTTGTAGTTTCCTGCTCGCAAAAGCGATAGGATGCTCATCTCCGTTCTGGTCTTTCTGACTGAGGATTGCACCTAGACCTCTGTTGGATGCATCCACCTGTAAAATAAACTGTTGTTCCCAGTGGGGTGGTCTTAATACAGGTGGGTGTTGCAATGCCTGCTTTAAGACCCGAAAAG
This sequence comes from Scolanthus callimorphus, assembly GCA_033964015.1. Lineage (NCBI taxonomy): Eukaryota > Metazoa > Cnidaria > Anthozoa > Actiniaria > Edwardsiidae > Scolanthus > Scolanthus callimorphus. Next base: position 18,828,781 of record CM066911.1, read on the forward strand.
CTTCTCCATGGGTTTCTTTCCACTCTATCTTAGTAGGATTCTTACCTCTTGTCAGGTCGGTCAACACTGCGGCCTTCTCTGAAAATTGCGGTATAAACTTCCTATAATAGCCAACTAAGCCTAGAAATGACCTCACCTGTTTCTTTGTTTGGGGTTCGGGAAAATCCTGGACAGACTTTACGAGGGCGTCCCGTGGTGCAATGGTATCTCTACCTACTCTATGGCCAACAAAGTCTACGTGTGCCATAGCAAACTTACATTTCGAAGGACGAGCATTAAGTTCACAGTCTCTAAGTCGTTGGAGAACTTTACGACATTCTGCCAAGTGTTGCTCGAATGAAGAGTGTGTGTCTATCTCTACGTCGTCTATGTAAGCGTCTGCGAAATCTAACCCTTTCAGTACTGTTTCGGTCATCATTCTCTGGAAGGTCGCAGGGGCGGTTTTCATTCCAAACGGCATAACGAGAAATTCAAAGAGGCCTTTTGAGGTGACAAATGCAGACTTCTCAATAGTAGACTCTTCTAATGGAATTTGCCAATAGCCCTTGGTGAGATCAATAGTAGTGACATACTTAGCAGATGCGACTTTATCAATCAGGCGCTCCATGGAGGGAATAGGGTACGCGTCCATTTTGGTCACTTTGTTAATCTTTCTGTAGTCTACACAAAATCGTATTGTTCCGTCAGGCTTAGGGACAATTACCACGGGCGAGGCCCACGGGCTTGAGGAAGGACGAATGATTCCCATTTCTAGCATCTTATCTATTTCGTTACTCACCTCCTCTTCCAACTTCTTCGGTACTTTGTACGGCGAACTGCGAATAGGTGGTGAATCTCCAGTATCAATCTGATGGGTCGCGACATTTGTGCAATTGGGTTTTCCAGAGAACACATCAGAATACTCACGCAGTAGGCATCTCACTTGTTGTTTCTGGTCGTCATCAAGATCATTGGAAATCTTAACATCCTCCCAGCTCTCATCATGGGACACCGGAGGTACATTGGCTTCATGGGGTAGTGTCATCTCTGGGGACTCTGGCATCACCATCGCCGCTATCTCATCTCTGCTCTGCCATTTGTTCAACAAATTAATGTGATAAGTACGATGTTGTTTTTGCGCTTTACCTGTGTCAAGCTCGTAATGAAGGCCATCAGACTATACAATTGGGTCATTAACATACTAAGGAAATTTGGGCCCTGATCAGAAACAAGCTCTTCTGGAATTCCAACCCGACAGAAAAACTGAGCTAGTGCATCTGCCACTACCTTGGAATGGGTAGATCTTAGAGGAATCGCCTCAGGGTACCTCGTGGCATAATCCACAATGGTAAGAATATATCTATACCCACTGGAAGTTCGTGGCAACTCACCCACAATATCCATGGCGATCTTCTTAAACGGTTCACTGACAATCTCTGATGGTCGAAGAGGGGCTCTGCTGGATTTCATCTTTCTTGCAACCATCTGACATTGGGGACATGTGGCACAGTACTTATTGACATCTAAATTCAGTCTTGGCCAGTAGAAATGCCCTGAAATTCGGTCCAATGTCTTACGGCATCCCAAGTGACCTGATAAAGGGATAGTATGTGCGATGCGAAGAACCTCAATCCTATAAGACTCTGGAACAACAATACGTTCGGCAAAATCAGTTCCTTCGTGGATTTTCTTTCGATGCATGAGCAATCCATCGTTAAAAAAATACCCTTCCTGATCTTTCGGTAAATCTTTACTAGCATCACGACGTACTTTCTTTAGGGAAACATCTGTCAATTGATCTGCAATCAGTTGTGCCTTGTTGCGGTCTAAGATGTTGGTAGGAATAGTACCAATAGTTCTTTCTCTTGCAGACTGTTCATTGTCACTTACAGTTTCAGTAGTGCTGTCTTTCCTCAACTTATCGTCTCCAAAGAGTGTTCTCAGGCTATTGCCAAACGTCTGTTGATCAGCTCGAGTAGGTTTCGGCTTTCTCGGTGATAAGGTTTTAACTGCTACAGCATTCTCTCTATCCATTTGCTTGTCGGCTCTCAGTTGCGCATCTTCTAGTATTCGCTGTCTTCTGGTCATGACAAAGGCATCGTTACCTTCAAAAGAATCAACACTTAAATTCTTTTCCCACTGATTTAAGACATCTTGCTTCGAAAGCGTCTTACCAAAGGAGGACCGTCCCAGTAAACAGTCTACTGGCAGACTTTGTAGTACACCTACCAATTCTGTGTGCTTTCCCTGCTGACTCTCAATTTCAACTGATGCCAAAGGGACGATAAGGCGTTTACCCGCGGCGGTTAATACTGACATTTCTTCTCCCGTGAGACGACTATCACAAACAAACCTTTTCTGAACTAAGGTTCTAGTACATCCCGAGTCGATTACCATTTCCACGTCTTTTCCCTCTATCTTACCTTTAATATTGCACCCAGGGAAAATGAATTGTCTGACTCAAGGGAGTCATACATAGTAAACCTTCCGAAATTGGCTTACCTCGTCCCTTACTACAACTTCTAGCGATGTGACCCTCCTTACCACATACATAACAAGTTAAGGGTGGCCTGGCGAACCTACCCGCAGCAGGAGTACTGGCATTCTTCACCGATTCAGATTTTTTTTCTTCCGTCTTAGGCGTTTGCTGATTGCTCTGATCCTGCTTATCTTTGGGTTTCTGAGGTTTATAATACGAAACATACTTCCCTGCAATGAGTGGTCCCTTTCTGGCCTGCACATGCAAGTTTGCCAAATTGCCTAACTCTTCAGCAGTTTTGGGCTTTTGCTCCTTTAACCAAGATCTGAGCTCTGGGCTTACCGCATCAAGAAGTCTTTCAATCATCACCTGCTCTAAGATCTTTTCTGGGTTACCTGTTGCCTCTGCTACAGACATCCAACGGTTAAGGTATCGTCTCGTTCGATTTCCCCACTGCACAAAGTCCCCGTCGGGCTGTTTCTGGGAAGTGCGAAACCGGTATCTATAATGATCAGATGTTAGTTGATAGGCCTTAATAATAGCAGCTTTAGTCTCCTTATAATTCTGGCAAACGCTATCCGGAATCTCTAAATAAATCGACTTAGCCTTCTCAGTAAGTTTAGGTACCAGGTTTCCTACCCATTGAGTCTCTGGCAATTTCTGTGCTCTAGCAGTCATTTCAAATATCCTGAAATAATCATCTATGTCTTCATTTTCTCTCATTTCTCTTATCTTCATAAATTTAACACTGCTTTCTGGCACTGACTGACTCTTCTGTGTACTTGTATTTTCTACCTGTTTGTTCTTTTCCTTAGCAAACCTTAACTCGTGTTCCTGTTGTGCCTGGCGTGCCTCTCTTTCTGCCTCGATTTTAAGTTTTTCCATTCTTTCTTCTGCCTCACGTTTCTCCCTTTCTAACTGCCTTTCTGCCTCACGTTTCTTCTCCCTTTCTAGCTGCCTTTCTGCCTCAAGTTTCTCCTTTTCTAGCTGCCTTTCTAACTCAAGTTCTTCCTGCTTTATCTGCCATTGTAACTTTAACAGCTGAACTTTCCGCTCAAAACTAACCTCAGATACTCCCTGTGCTTCCTCTAAATTGTAATAGTCATACGTTCTAAGCTTACTAGCTAACGTTTTTACGCCGTCCTTACTTGAGAATGCTATTTCCCTTTTCTCAGCTTCCTTTCTTAAATTATCTAACTCCCAAGAGTCGTAATCTACTGCTTTACTAACAGGTTCCATAATCTACTACTACTAATCAACTAATAGCTAAGTTGTACAGAGTTTTTACTTCTGAGGAACACGTTTAAACAACCAAAGGCATCCCACCGCTGCCACCAAAAACTGTGACGTTGCGTGTCACAGGAAAATGTGGGCCCCCTGTGTCCGCGCACTGACGTGTTCCCCTTCCAGTAAAGACCCGATACTAAGAATAACAATTAGTTTAATTCTACATACTACAATAGCAATTGACATAATATAATTACTAATAATATTAAAGGTGGCTTATGGCCAATAACTAATAACTAAATAAATACTAATAAATACTTCATATAACGTTCTGTTGCAAACTTTCAATGTCCTAGCATAATTGGTTACATTCCTTTATTTCAGTTCATACAAATTCTCTTTGTTACCTTACTATATATATGTCCTTCCATTCAAGCGTTCGTAAAACAATCCCGTAACTTGCAACAAAAAAAACAGTCCAATCTCCGTAAATGTGTCTCTCCAAAAAACTCCAACTCCAATAACTCCAACTCCAATGACTCCAACTCCAACTTTACACGCCAAATTTCTGTTTTCGTTCAGCTCCTTTCCCTTGTCCACACGACTTTTGATTCTTTGTTTCCTTCTCTTCTCTCCACAATTAGCAGTTTCCAATTAACACTTTAATCCACCTCTGACTATCGTGAATCCCAACTGGTGATTCCCAGCTGTGAGTGTGCCAAATCTGCAAAATATAACGGAGAACTCTCCCGGCCCTCGGCCAAACAACTTCCACTACTAACCGTACGTGCTGCTTCCAACTCAACTCTCCTTCTTCAACAACTTTCCTGCGCGTATTTATACAATTTTACGTTCAAAACTTGTGACATTCATTGTTCCGAGATTGAAAAGAAGATAGATTACATAAGTCTGATTGCCCTATTACAAGGTGCTAAATGCAATAAAGATGTAAACTACTGTGATGAAATTACTAACTTATTGTTATGATTTTTAATTGCTTTCTAAAAACAATAGTAACAGGACCATCTAGTTTCTAATGAAATTACTAACTTATTGTTATGATTTTTAATTGCTTTCTAGAAACAATAGAGTTTCTAATTATCATTACTGTATTATTCCTTATGATAACCTAATTATAACCACTATGATAATACGATTAATTTACGGAGGGCACTACGTGACAAGCGATATCTCCGGAACTACGCTGCAGAAAGTGCCAAAATTTGGTGTGACGACTCCTTCCCTAGAGGTATTAGAGCGGATTTCACATGACCGTCGTGTTTGCAATTAGTTTGCTTTCTCATTGGCTGCTTATTTCTATCAACCAATCAAATTGCGAACTAATTACAAGCAAGGAATTGGTTCGGCTCCTGATTGGCTGGGCTGGAAACCATTCAGCAGTAAGTTGTAATTACTCTTGTTTCTGATTGGCTAGTGATTGCACAATTGCGTTTACTTTCACGACAGTCATGTGAAAACCGCTCTATCTACACTGAAAGTACATCTCCGTAGACGTTTTAGTTTAGAAGTTAGCATTTTGATGACGTCACGTGAAAACGGGGGACTCCCTTATTTTTTGGCGGGGGTGATCGTCGTACCTTTTACTGTTTAAGATCAGGCCTCTGGTACCTTTTAAAGGGTAAAATTTGAAAACTCTCAATTTTTTCCAGATAGGTTAGAGGTCCATTCCAGCAAATCACTCACTTGTTGGTAGCCCTAAATTTCAGATCTATTTTCCCTCGATGAAAATTGCGAGGAATAATACATCTTTTTAGGTACCTTTTAGGGGTCAAAATCAACTAAGCGACGCCAGTTTTTGGTACCTTTTAGGGGTAAAATCGAAAGTTCCTGACGAGAGCCACCCCGCCCTAAAAAGGTGGGTCCCTCCCCCCCCCCCCCCCCCCCCCCCCCCCCCTTCTGGCTGGTGATAAACTATGTACAAGAGTCATCCAGGTGCCAGTGTGGGGTCTCGAACTAGAGTTATTGGTTACGAAGACGGGTTACGGGTCGTCGTACATTTTTCCTAGAACGACGGACGTTTTTTATAGAAGAGCTCCGAGGATAATTCATTGTCTCGGCCATGAATGCTCTTACAATTACAATAAAACCCTCATTATTTTGGTGCTCAAGGCGGGTTAATAACGGCCCTTAATAACGCCACTGCTTTTGAACATAAGTTCGAGTAAAGTGCAAAATGACTAATACACTAAATAATTTGCATTGTTTTTACAGATATTACGGCCATTGTAAAGGACTTACCTGGTAAGAATTGATATCAAAAACTAAGGAAATCCTTCCTAACCCAAACCTAACCCAAAACCGAACCCCAAAACCTAGGATTTGGCAAGTCAGAAGATTGATGATAATCGTCAATTCGAAGGCAATTGAGATTTGATAATAATCGTCAATTCGTTTTAGTGACCATGTTGTTCTCGCAACCTCGTCCCCAGGGTCTTGTGGGTAATTTTCAAGATGGCGGTTGGTCGCCAACCGCCATCTTGAAAATTACCCTGGGGACGAGGTTGTGTTTCTCGTACATCTGCAACTAGTTCTGGTGAATTTCTGGTGCTTTTTTCGCTGTGATGAAGAATGAATGTGAGAAGGTTAGGTTTTGGGTTAGGTTTTGGGTTAGGTTTTGGGTTAGGTTTTGGGTTAGGTTTTGGGTTAGGTTTTGGGTTAGGCTTTGGGTTAGGTTTTGGGTTAGGTTTTGGGTTAGGCTTTGGGTTAGGTTTTGGTTAGGCTCTGGAAAAGTTTGAAAACTTCCAAGTTTGAAAACTGTTCAGCCTGGTAAGAAATCAAAAATGTCATTTCGTAATCCAATTGCACGATACACACGAAAATACTCCAAATTCGTACTTATCTATCAGTTCAAAGTTTATATAAAGAAACCTAGATGATTATTTTGCTCATTTCTTGTGAATTTAACTGAATTTTTAAAAGCCACCTAAATTAACCCTAAAATCGTGACACCACATTTCAACTGTTCGTTTTTCAGTTGGTGGTTGACATTCAAGAAACTCACTTGGTCAATCCTGGGTGACGTGGATACTGAATGGCTTGATAAATGGGGACATTCAACTAGTAGTACCGTGGCCAAGATTTTGTACATCCTCTTCCTGATTATGTCAGTTATTATACTAATGAATATGCTGATCGCACTTCTCTCTAATGTATACCAACAAGTCGAGGTGAGATGAGGTCGAGGTGAGGTTATAAGGCTGATTTACACGCGCCGACTTGTCGGACGGTGCATGCATCCACACGCTGCGATTTGTCGGGCCTCAGCGATTTGATCTATGAAATGAAAAGTCGGTCCTGATTTTCTTAAGTCGGGCCGACACCGAATGAACGTCAACAAAATCGGCGCGTGTAATCAGCTATAGGGACAGCCTCGAGGAGGACGTTCGGTAGGCCATTGCAAGTCGAGATGAGATGGACTCCTGAAAAGTTGCAAGTGATTTTCAATATTTTTATTTAACCGATTTTATGACGATTTTTCTTCCAGTCCGAACTTTCTCGACTATCATATAAAGGCCATGTCACACGGGGCAATTTTTCTTGCAACTCGCAACGAAACGATGGCGAGTTACCGCGAGATATGACACACTCGCAATTATTTTATTTTGAAACATACAATACACCCGCGATAAAATTATAAAGTACAGCGGCTTATCCAAGTAAAACGTGAATGGTGTGCGCTGATTGGCTAATAATAAGAAAACATTGCCTCACGCTTTGCAGAGACAATTTTGCTCGCAAGGTTGCGAAAAGTAGAAATCAATCTACTTTTTCTGCAACATGTTGCGTTGCATGCGGCATGTCAGACTCGCAATATTCACTGCAATAGACCGATCCCTATTTTGACGATAGCTCCGCCCACTCATAGCAAACAATAGGAAGTTTTCCCTACGGAATTCAAAATGTCCGAGCAACAAACTTGAATATCGAAGATTTTTCAATAATTATTCAGCTTTTCAATATAAAAATATAAATCCAAATTGCATGCAACAACTTCTAACACCTCCCTGCAATCGGTGTCTTTTCCGCGCTCTATGCCAAAGATAAAATTTGGCTTTTCCGACGTAGCAACAGTAACTAGGGGTATAACAATGAATGCGGGATCGGTGAATTCGCAACGCAACAAAATTGCGTTGCTTCAAGAAAAGTTACTTCGTTTGACATAGACTTATTTTCAAGAGGCAATAAATTCCCAAATATCGAACATACAAAATTCGATGACACACTTTCGGGGTCCACCTTAGTGACATTCATTTTAATACAACACGTCGATCATTCGAACAATATCGATGATGATTTTCTCCTCGAAGATGATGATGAGTGTCATTCATTTTCATACGACACGTCGATCATTCGATCAATATCGATGATGATTTTCTCCTCGAAGATGATGATGAGTGTCATTCATTTTAATACAACACGTCTGAATCATTCGATCAATATCGATGATGATTTTCTCCTCGAAGATGATGCTGAGTGTCATTCATTTTCATACGACACGTCGATCATTCGATCATATCGATGATGATTTTCTCCTCGAAGATGATGATGAGTGTCATTCATTTTAATACGACACGTCGATCATTCGATCAATATCGATGATGATTTTCTCCTCGAAGATGATGATGAGTGTCATTCATTTTAATACAAAACGTCGATCATTCGATCAATATCGATGATGATTTTCTCCTCGAAGATGATGATGAGTGTCATTCATTTTCATACAACACGTCGATCATTCGATCAATATCGATGATGATTTTCTCCTCGAAGATGATGATGAGTGTCATTCATTTTCATACAACACGTCGATCATTCGATCAATATCGATGATGATTATGACATGATTTTGACTTCAATGATGATGATAAGTGTCTTTCATTTTTTCGATGATGATTTTCTCCTCGAAGATGATGATGAGTGTCATTCATTTTCATACAACACGTCTGAATCATTCGATCATTATCGATGATGATTTTAACTTGATGATGATGATGATGAGTGTCATTCATGTTGATACAACACGTCGCTCGTTAGATCATCATCGATTTTTGACCTCGATAATGATGATGATGAGTGTCATTCATTTTGTCTGTTTTTTTTTTGGTATTTGTAAATTAATGGCAAATAAAATTGAACTGAATTGAAATTCATTTTGATACAACACGTCGATCATGCGATCATGATCGATGATGTTTGTGACCTCGATGATGATGATGATGTTGATGAGTCATTCATTTTGATACAACACGTCAATCCCTTTTTAATGATAATGTTGACTTTTCTCAGGACAATTCGTTTTACGAGTGGTCGTACAGAAGGCTGTCACATCCGCACTTACACTAACTATCATCCCGTACCATCCCCTTCAACATCATTTCACTGACATGTCTGATCATTTGGAACTTGTTCAGAAGATCAGGACGCGCTTGATCAAGGTGAGTCCATGGACAGGCGAGTCCTTGGTATCTTGACAAACCAGTGACGTTAACAATAGCTATGGTTATGATTGGGTCCCGGGGGGGACTCCCATATGTTTTGGTCGGGGATGATCGTCGGAAATTTTCAGTTTCACCCCTAAAAGATACCAAGCATGGCGGGCCATAGCGTGGCTCAAAAAAATTATTACCCTAAAAGATACCATAAAAGATGAGGTCTTATGTGCCAAGTAGGCGCGAAGGACACAGGTAACAGGGAAAAATACCCATGAAGACATTTCCGTGTTTGTTTCTAATTCATCGTCTTCTCATCGAATAATCTCTCTTTCTTACACGGTTTTCAGAGGCACCATCATGAGAAAAAGCAATTTGGACACAGTTTCGGCCCTAAAAAATACCAATCTGCCTAAAATTTATTGAAGATCAAGATCAACCCTAAAAGAGACCAAACCATCGTGATTTTAACCCCTAAAAGATACGACGATCATCCCCGACAAAAAAATATGGAGTCCCCCCCCCGGGATTGGGTGTATGAATATCGTTCTGTGTAGAGGTGGCTTGATTACGACTTAGTCTACTCAAGGAGTTACCAGGCATTACCCCTTCGATAGTAACCATCCATGCATACATGTCATGCAACCAGTGAGACTTAGACTTAAGGGGAGAAGGGGCGGCACCACATATCTGTCTATTCAGCCAGTATAAGCAATGAATACTGAAAATGACAATAGACCTTGGTCTGTTCAGCCATGTATAGAACAAAAATAAACTAGTGCCTTAACACAACCAGCACCGATAACAATAGCTACACAAAAGAACAATAGAACGAGATAACAAAATAATTGAAAAGGGGACTCGTGTGTGTCAAGACACAAAGAGAGGGGAGACCCATGGACAGACATGTTGTTATAAACTGTCACACATGTTTCGGTGCTGGTTATCGGTGCTGGTTTGTTAAGGCACTAGTTTATGTGTGTTCTATACATGGCTGAACAGACCAAGGTCTATTGTCATTTTCAGACATGCGTTTTTTAAGCCAGGCGCCAGCCACTCCTTTGTTATTGTTTTCGTTCGATATTAGAAGACGATTTATGTGTAGAAATCTCTAAATAAACATCTAAAAACAAGTTTCAGATTTGATTTACCAATTCAATTGAGAAGATTGCTCTATAATCTCTAAATTAGTAGATGGAAATGGATGCTTTCTTCGATCTAGCATGTTGCTATGCTGTCAAAATCGCGGCTGACACTCGCGCATTCGTGCGCTAAGAACTCATATTTGTTTTGCTTGGATCCCTACTTGGACAGCCAGTCGATAATACGAGTGGGAGGTCGACTCAGACACGCTGAGCTTGAGTACGTCGAGAAGCACCCCGCGCTTCTACCGAAAGACCACCATGTCTCGCAACTGGTCATCGAGCACTACCGGTAAACGCACCCTATAAAAATATTGAACCGGGAGCTCCGCTTTTAGCCAGTGGCTAAATCTATATATTAGAGTACACAACCAGGGAGACAGATTATTGGCGGTGCAGTGCGCGAGGCAGGCTACTGGATCATAGGAGCACATGGCGCCGTCGCGCAAGCGCTAAGAAACTGCGTGGTTTGTAAGAAGCTGCGTGGACGCACCCTGGAGCAGCACATGGCTGATCTCCCGGTCGACAGGACCCAAGTAAGTCCACCATTCATGTCCATTGGGTTTGATGTATTCGGTCCCTGGATGGTTAGCACGCGGAGAACAAGAGGAGGGGTGGCTAACTCTAAGCGCTGGGGCGACCGTCGTGCGACCGTGGCACCAATTTCGTGGGCGCCAAAACGGAGTTAGATCAAGCACTCGCAGACATGGATAAGGAGAAAATCGAGCGCTACTTGAGAGAACAAGGCTGCACATGGGAGTTCAACCCTCCTCATGCCTCTCACTTCGGAGGCGTGTGGGAGCGGCAGATAAACACCATTCGGAGAGTTCTAAACGCCATGTTTGCGGAGCTTGGCGCCACCCACCTCACACACGAGCTATTAGTTACACTGATGGCAGAGGTGGTCGCTATAGTAAACGCAAGGCCGATAACGACCATACCTACAGAAGCAGACGACCCCCAACCCCTGTCACCCGCCATGCTGCTAACGATGAAACCACGCCCTGCCGTGCCTCCACCGGGTGACTTTCTTCCCGCCGACATCTACGCTCGTCGCCGCTGGAGGCACGTGCAGTACCTGGCGAACAACTTCTGGTCCAGATGGAGGCGTGAACACCTACAGAGCCTCCAACCCAGACGGAAGTAGATGTTGTGCTCCTCAAAGAACCGGATGAGCATCGCAACGACTGGCCACTTGGTCGAGTGACAAAGGCGGAACAGAGTGCAGATGGCAGAGTAAGGAAGACAGAGATAGTTGTAGTTAGGCAGGGAGAGAAGAAGACTTTCCTACGACCCATCAAAGAACTGGTTCTGTTGGTTCCAGTGGACACAACAGACACTGACCCAAAGTAGAGACTATATACAATAACAAGGATGAACGTCATCCTTGGCGAGGAGTGTCATGAACTCGCGCATTCGTGCGCTAAGAATTCTTTTTTTTTTTTTGCTTTATTAACCTTAACCATTTGACACTTAATTTGAGATTATTATTAGAATGATTGACAGCTGGTTGTAACGCAATTATTATAAGCCATTTAAATAGTATCCTGGGCGTGTACTATGCTCAGTTAGTCAAGTTGGAACGTGGAGTTTGTAGTTTAAGGAGTTAAAGGAGTACGAAGTTTGCAGTCAACGGAGTTTTGGAGTTCTGTGGAGTTTACGGAGCTAAATAGTTTTCTACTAGCTACTTGGAGACGGGATCAGATGTAAGTTATAAATGTTATTACAAGTTTTGATTTAGTGAGTTTTGCTTAGATTGGTAGTTTATTGCTTAGTCCTGATCCACGAATTGTAATCTCTTTCTAGTTTTCACCGCGTGTACTGTAAATAGCTGATTAAACGTACTGTGGTTGAGCTGGCGACCTGGACGCACAACACCCCGTGTCTGCTAGCGTCGAGAAAGCGACAGACACAGGCTCTTTGAAACTGTGCTTTTCTTTCGTCTTCTCTGGTTGTTCACACACAAACAGGCCCGCGATTAAATGAGTGTACTGCATATTTGGAAACGTAGAGCAATGGAGGGCCGAGTGATGGGCTCCCTGTTCTTCGGACGCCCACCAATAGGTGATGGAGACTCCTGTTGATGGGCTCCCTGTGCTTCTAAAGCCCACCAATAGGTGACGGAGTTTCCTGTTGATGGGCTCCCTGTGCTTCGGACGCCCACCAATAGGTGATGGAGACTCCTGTTGATGGCTCCCTGTTCTTCGGACGCCCACCAATAGGTGATAGAGACTCCTGTTGATGGGCTCCCTGTTCTTCGGACGCCCACCAATAGGTGATGGAGACTCCTGTTGATGGGCTCCCTGTTCTTCGGACGCCCACCAATAGGTGATAGAGACTCCTGTTGATGGGCTCCCTGTTCTTCGGACGCCCACCATAGTGACGGAGGCTCCGGTTGATGGGCTTCCTGTGCTTCGGACGCCCACCATAGGTGATGGAGACTCCTGTTGATGGGCTCCCTGTTCTTCGGACGCCCACCAATAGGGTGATGGAGACTCCTTAGACTCCTATTGATGGGCTCCCTGTGCTTCGGACGCCCATCAATAGGTGATAGAGGCTCCTGTTGATGGGCTCCCTGTGCTTCGGACGCCCACCAATGGGTGACGGAGGCTCCTGTTGATGGGCTCCCTGTGCTTCGGACGCCCACCAATGGGTGACGGAGGCTCCTGTTGATGGGTTCCCTGTGCTTCGGACGCCCACCAATAGGTAATGAAGGCTCTTTTTCAGAAAATGCAGAATCTCGCTCATAAAGCGCTCCTGCTATTTTGGGGTTGGTGCGGGTGGGGTTCGGGGGGAGGGGTGAAGTAGCATGCTGAGATAAGCAGTGTAAAGGACCGGTCATTATTTATGTCGGAGAGGGGGTGGAGGAGAAAATACCTGTGATCCAAAAAAAATTTAAGAACCCCACCTGATAGCATTGATTGTTTTCGGGAGCCCCCTCTGATAGACTGAAACATTTCAGGACCCCCCTTCCCCTCCATCCATGTCAGTCAAAATGATTCAAACAGGTCCTTTGGTGAAGGGAGTCCAAATCCCATTTCTCAGTTTAAAAGTTTCGCAAGATCCCAGTCCTGAAGTTATTTTTTCACAGAACTCCCAGTCAAAGTTTTCAAAATCCCAGCGTTAAAAGTGACTTTTAGACATGTGTATAGAGTGTTTGTATTGCAGTCGTAGGGCAAAATTTTAAAAGCAGATCACAAATTTTTAAAGCCACTCTTTACAGACATTGATATTTGATTGTTGGTTCAGTTAAAGGCAAGTTGACCTTTCTTAACATTTTCCCCATTTCTAGTTCTATTGGTCAAATCCTAGTCCCAGTGACTCCAATCCCATTTTCCAAGCCTAACATAAGGTGTCTCACAATAGCTATCATGGCAAGTCACTAAAACCTCCTACCTCACTCTCTTTCCTGAAGCCAGTATCAGGGTCTCTTAAATGATAAGAGTGTTAAGATTGAGTAGATGGCGAGCGCGTAGCGCGATCCGAAATTTTTTCAGACTTTTTGCTGATATAGACAAAATAATTGTTTCTCGAGACCCCCCTTAACTGCCATTTTCCCCTTTCAAGACCCCCCTTGTGTTCGTTTAAAAATTTCAGGGCCCCCCATTTTCTCCTACCCCCCCCCCCCCCCCCTCCCCCCCCCCCCCCCCCCCCCAAGTGACTCCCCAGTGAGTCCCAGTGACTCCAATCCCATTTTCCAAGCCTAACATAAGGTGTCTCACAATAGCTATCATGGCAAGTCACTAAAACCTCCTACCTCACTCTCTTTCCTGAAGCCAGTATCAGGGTCTCTTAAAATGATAAGAGTGTTAACATTGAGTAGATGGCGAACGCGTAGCGCGAGCCGAAATTTTTTCAGACTTTTCGCTAATATAGACAAAATAATTGTTTCTCGAGACCCCCCTTAACTGCCATTTTCCCCTTTCAAGACCCCCCTTGTGTTCGTTTAAAAAATTTCAGGGCCCCCCATTTTCTCCTACCCCCCCCCCCCCCCCCCCCCCCCCCCCCCCCCCCCCCCCAGTGACTCCCCAGTGAGTGACTCCCCAGTGAGTCCCAGTGACTCCAATCCCATTTTCCAAGCCTAACATAAGGTGTCTCACAATAGCTATCATGGCAAGTCACTAAAACCTCCTACCTCACTCTCTTTCCTGAAGCCAGTATCAGGGTCTCTTAAAATGATAAGAGTGTTAAGATTGAGTAGATGGCGAGCGCGTAGCGCGAGCCGAAATTTTTTCAGACTTTTTGCTGATATAGACAAAATAATTGTTTCTCGAGACCCCCCTTAACTGCCATTTTCCCCTTTCAAGACCCCCCTTGTGTTCGTTTAAAAAATTTCAGGGCCCTCCATTTTCTCCCCCCCCCCCCCCCCCCCCCCCCCCCCCCTCCGACTTAAATAATGACCGGTCCCTAAAGTACATATATGTTATTTACCGGCTGGGAGGTCCGTATAGGAAAAAACTGTGACCGAGGGCTGGAAAACATTTTCCAGGCCGAGGTCACAGTTTTTCACTATACGGACCGACCTAAAGCCGGTAAATAACTTAAATTTGTTTTTTTCCAACTCAAAAATTTCATTTTTTCGATGAAAACAAGCGCGCGAAAATGGTTACCGTGACCTAGGTCAGAGATAGGAAAATTTTGCCCCCCGCGCGCGCTCTAAGAACCAATCAGAATGCAGGATTTGTTACCGTGCCCTCGAGGAAAAAAATAATACACTTATTTCAGAAAAGGTTGCATCATCACAACTGTCTGTTGTAGCCCGCAATGCGTCATGGGAGAAAATCGGTTTACCAAAACAGAATCATGGACAGTGGTTTTTAGGATAAATACCCATACTTATCACCCTGCTTATACCAAATGATTCTACAAAATACAACATCTCGCTCGCAGCAAATTCTGCACTGGATACCACGAGAATTTTGCTCTTCCTAGTTTCTCCCATGATGCACCGCGGGTTGCAACAGACAGTTGTGATGGCACAACCTTTTCTGAAATAGGTGTATTTATATTTAAGACATTCTTTAGTACCTTATAATGGTCACTATCTGTAATTCAGATATATATGCAATAGGGTACAAATTAAATAACATTGATGGATAGATAATTACTCACTCAGGCACTTTAATGCCTGGGTCAAAGGGACCACGCCCTATTTAGCATTCGATTCGTCCTTAGCTAGCATACGTCCAACTTATCGTTCCAATTCCCTTACATTATTAAAGACCTCAACGTCCTTGATAATTTAATAAGTTGCTGTTACCATAGAAACAAAAGCCCGACCTTTGACCTCTGGTTCAAAAAATTTCGTTTCAAAGCTTGACGAGGAGTGGAAAATGCAATCAAACCTGCAATTCACTCATTCTCTGTTAACGGAGTCCAGTGGTTCAGCAATAGCAAAAAATCGAAAAAAATTAACTTTGTTGTAACAGCAAGGGAACTATTGCAAATTGGTGCGAGGTATCTCAAGAGAAATTTCCCAAATTTGTTCCTTGATATCTTGAAAAGAAAAAAGTTAAAGCGATTTTAGTGGGATAAACTTTTTTAAAATTCAGGTAAAACAAAATAGACAAAAAACTCAGCTTAACGGCATGATCTATATAGGTCTGTGTGGCAAATGATTTAAGAAATAAATAAAATGTAATTTGTTAAAATTTACAAAACAATTTCCACTTCCAAGTGAAACAACACATTAAACAACTTCCTGTCATTTACGTTATAACGCAAGTCATTTACGTTATATTATACTTAATTGAACATGGTGACCGATACAGTTCAGTATTTTAAAAGTAAACGATTCAATACACCCCCAAAGCATCCCCTTACACCCATAAAGCCAACATTTTCATTCTGTAGGAACAAAATTCCAAAAGGAAAGCTTTAATTGGAAAATACAGTAAAAGGCTGTCCACGTGTTCTCTACTTGCTGTTTGGCGCAAAATAATGAACTTTGAAACTGTAAACGTGCATGCTTTCCATCACCAGGGTAATTAGCAATGAGATCAGACTGATTTCCACTCAACTTCATGAATTCCTTAGGGTTATCTGTAGCAAACAAGATTACACTGTAATCTACGTTATGATAACGTTTGTGACAACAGACATTTGACAAGCCATATTTCAGCAACTGGCTGATAACGTTCAATGAATAGCACATTATTATTACGTGGTGGGTCATGTTCTAAGATAAGCTTCATTAGGTTTCAATCTGCTAAAGTTCAGTACGCTACGTTGACCTTTATCACATAACGTAAATGACGGACACGAAAAAATTACACCAATTGGTGTTCAAAAGACACGTGTCGTCGACGAGCGATTGTTTTCTTCAGATCAAAAGCATTTTATATCGAAGGTAGGATATAACCAAAGCATAGGATACTCGCCTTTTACTTTAAAAATAGCTTAAAGGGAGAAAATATCGGCAATTTTGTAGTAAATAACGTATATGACCAAAATGTGTGCGACACCACTTTCGAGACGACTCAAACAAAAACATTAAGCTCTGGGTCCACCATAGGTCACTCAAATTATGTCTAACATATGTATCTTAAACTTAAACTTTCATCCCGGCCAATGTTGCTTGAGAAAATGATGTTTCATAACTTTTTTGCGTGAAATTTCTTCCGTGCGACACATGTTTTTATCACAATGTCACAGGTAAATGGTATTGAGATGACCTCTGTAAATCTGCTAACTCCGTAAAGATGAATTTATTTACATGAAATATATTGTAAACTTCTATTATTTCGTGGCATTGATGATTACTGGCACGCTCAGAATAAAATATATTGATATTTTACCATGCGACATGGGTGGCAATCGTTAACAGAGAATGAGTGAATTAAACTAAATGAAGTAATAGGCCATACTTTGAAGTTTATCAGTCCAACTAGATATCGTGCATAATGTTTTCATTTACGAAGTTATTAGCAGATATCATATTTCAGAATGTCCAAAAATAGGTTTCCTGATGAAATGGACATCATATCTAGTTGGACCAGTGATACTTGTCCTAGCATTAATTACATAACGTCTTAATATCCTTAAAATGTTTTGCTTTTCCTTTCCTCGCGAGGCAGTTTCTAAAATTTCCTTTCTTTGGAGTTCAAAGGTCACATTTCACGTTGCCATGGGGATGTAAACAGGAATTTGTTTACCTTTTGCCGAACAACAATCCTAAATAAGAAATGAATGGTAAAGATTAAAAGTTATCGATATAAACCACCCCCTAAGGTTTCTGAGCCGCCATTTTGAAAGCAACTGAGACCCAGGCATTAACATAGCTGAGCAAGTGACTGTAAGAAATTATGCGCTCTTATTGGTCTCTTGCTATAATCACCTAACGGGGAGGGAACTATAACATTAAAAGCATTGGGAGTGCGCGCGCAAATTTTGTAACGATCGCGGAAAAAAGGCGAGCTTTTTGTCTAACATTCTTCTGAGTCATTTGATTGAGCAATTATACTAAGCAATTATTGGATGAGGTTTTTGTGATCTCCAGAATAAACAATGTTGAGACAGTTGGAATCAGGCGAGGCCGTGAGGCCGAGCCTGATTCCACTTGGCGAGACATTGTTTATTCTGGAGATCACAAAAAACGAATTCAATAATTGTTTTATTATACATTGATTCAGTAAAAATGCTTTTCTTTCTGTCAGGCAATTTATTTTACACAAGCGCCTTGTTAAAATAGGGAAAGCGCTCTAGTCCAATGATGCATTGCGCGCGTACAGGACTATCAGCTAGCTGATTCTTGAAGACCCTCAAAGTGCGTGATTCCCAAAGTAAAGCGCACGCTCTTAGCCAATCAGAGTCGATATAGCGAGTAGAATGTATAATAATAACACTAGTCTTGGCGGCTATTCGCTGATAATCACGAAGCCCGTTAGGCGATATAACGCGCAACTCATCCGGACCCTAATGACCCGGAGCACTGATGAAATATGAGCAGAGTCGGCCAGCCGTCCAAGACAGAGGAATAAGGCATTGAGCAGATTTCGTATGACTGTGAAAAGTACCGCGAAAGAGTTGTACCGCGCCGCGACCGTGACCGTACCGCGACTACGCGATTTCGTTCGGTATCTACAGCAGGCCAGGTTCCGTACCGCCACCGCGACAATACCGCGCCGTGTCACGGTACTTTTCACAGTCATACGAAATCTGCTCTATTATAAGCTGTTTTCCCTCGTAGATATAATATTTCCATTATAGTTTGCCCTTAGCATCTTATTTTACCATCCCATGTAGTATATTCTTCTCTTGATACTTTGCTCCTGTTGTTATTTCAGGAAAACGTCAATGCAAAGGATGGAAAGCAATACGTAAGTATTTTGTCTTCAATAATAACTTTAATGTAAAATGTAAAGTTCCTTATTTAGCGTTGATAACCCGTAGCAGCCTTCGTCTGACAGACCTCAGGTCGACGGTGCACCACTTTACCCCTTTCTCTATCAGAGCTCCAGGTGAAAGGAATTCAAAGCTATAAGCAGCTAATGGGAACAGAGAAAAGGTCCATACGGCTGGACGGTCTGGGGTCCAAACTCAGGACCGTACCGTACGCACAGTGTGCGACCACCCTAAAACGGTCAGCCGCCATCATCAGCCGCCACCATCAGCCGCCATCATCAGCCGCCACCATCAGCCGCCACCCTAGCCATCATCAGCCGCCACCCTAGCCATCTTCAGCCGCCACCCTAGCCATCATCAGCCGCCACCCTAGCCATCATAAGCCGCTGCCCTAGCCATCATCAGCCGCCACCCTAGCCATCATCAGCCGCCACCATCAGCCGCCACCCTAGCCATCATCAGCCGCCACCATCAGCCGCCACCCTAGCCTTCATCAGCCGCAACCCTAGCCATCATCAGCCGCCACCCTAGCCATCATCAACCGCCATCCTAGCCATCATCAGCCGCCACCCTAGCCATCATCAGCCGCCACCCTAGCCATAACCTAGCCGCCACCCTAGCCGCCACCCTAGCCGTCACCGTAGCCGTCTCCGTAGCCGCCACCCTAGCCGTCATCAGCCGCCACCCTAGCCATCATCAGCCGCCACCCTAGCCATAACCTAGCCGCCACCCTAGCCGCCACCCTAGCCGTCACCGTAGCCGTCTCCGTAGCCGCCACCCTAGCCGTCACCTAGCCGCCACCCTAGCCGCCACCCTAGCCGTCACCGTAGCCGTCTCCGTAGCCGCCACCCTAGCCGTCACCTAGCCGCCACCCTAGCCACCACCCTAGCCACCACCCTAGCCGTCACCGTAGCCGTCACCATAGCCGCCACCCTAGCCGTCACCTAGCCGCCACCCTAGCCACCACCCAAGCCACCACCCTAGCCACCACCCTAGCCGTCACCTAGCCACCACCCTAGCCGCCACCCTAGCCACCACCCTAGCCACCACCCTAGCCGTCACCTAGCCACCACCCTAGCCACCACCCTAGCCGCCACCCTAGCCGTCACCTAGCCGTCACCTAGCCACCACCCTAGCCACCACCCTAGCCGTCACCTAGCCACCACCCTAGCCACCACCCTAGCCGCCACCCTAGCCGTCACCTAGCCGTCACCTAGCCGCCACCCTAGCCACCACCCTAGCCGTCACCTAGCCGCCATCCTAGCTGCCGCCCAAGCCGAATTACTGCATTTTGTGTAGGCGGGTGACTTCAATTTTGTTCGGGTGTTTGACGCATAGTTAACCTTTTTTTCTTTTTACCTCTTCTAGTTACATATAAAAAGTGGTCAAGCTAAATCGGTAGGTGGTCTCCGATAAGGCGAACCCTCGGACAAGATGTTCATGTTATGGGATGTCACTGCTGGGGATCTATAACCTCAGCCTAGTCCCTGTTTTTTTTTTTTAATAGTGGGATCCCTCTGGCAGTAATTTAGCGGAGTTGAAGAGCGAGAGGGCTAGGTCAACATAGTACCTCTTTTTTTGGGTGGGTTCCCTGTGGTAGAAGATGAGCCGAGTAGACAGGGAAGTCCCCTATGTGATCTGACTATCTAACACAGGAAGTCCGCCCATGATTTATCAGGGTGATAATTTCGCATTCTTATCAACTGAACGCAGGTGTTTGATCGACTCTGTGATGATCTCAAGTTATCCTACGCGTCTGTGTATGGTTGCGCGTTTTCCGATAACAGGTGAGTCACGCGCCTGCTCTCGCTGATATGGGGTTCCTGTGGCATTATGAAATCCATACACTACCAATTCTCGTACCCATGGCTCGCCGGCTCGTTTCCTCGCGGAGGAGGCTCTGGTGACAGCCACTGAAGCATGAGCGAGATTTAATACAGAGCCGCTGAGATAAAAGAAATCAGCACATGCCCGCATGTTCAAAATCAGCCAATCAGCAAAGGTTTTAAAATGGCTTTCACCAGAGCCTCCCCGCGAGGTGACGAGCCGGGGGGCAATGGGTACGAGAATGTCCACTGAAAATCTAATTCCCAGAGCCCTGTGAAATTTGAATTACAGGGCTATTGGAACGAGATTGCCTCCACTGCACAAGAGACTCTAGGGCCAGGCTCTAGAGGGCAACAACGCGGAAACAGGAAACCTGCGTTGGGAAAATGCTTCGTCATGCGCAGTAAACCACGTCCGCGGCAAGTCCGCGGGATTCCGGAAACGCGTTCAGGGCCACAGGAAACCCGCGTGGTGAAAATGCTTCGTCATGCGCAGTAAACCACGTCCGCGTGATTCCGAGAAACTCGTTCAGGGCCACAGTGCCGAGCCTTAGGCAGGGTACAACCATTTCTAGTATACGTTTTCAATGTTGTTTTCAGACGAAACGAAAATTGATCGAATTTACAAGGAAACAGAAGGCAACAGAAAAATGGTCAGTCACATCGCTAATCGCGTGTTTACGGAAGACAAGAATGAAAATGAACTGAACAAGGTAACGATACTACTTATACAAAACATTATGCTGAGAATGACAACACCCATTTGTGGGGTAAAGGGGTTGATGAAGCACTCCTACCCAGCAAGTCATGGCACTAACTAGATACTGGTCTAGCTAAAATGAGAAGGGCCGCCCTCAGGGCTGCAAACACAATACCCCTTAGAGAGTATGGCTTAGGGTAAAATGACTTTCAGATTTACAGTAAAAACCTCAGCGGACCATTTCCTCGGGAATGCGTGCGCAACAAGCAGGTCCATTTTTGTACTAAGACCATCTAAAATTCCCAATGGAATGAACGGTTGGTAATCCAATAAACGTTTCCTGAAACACTTGTTTAAACGCGGCTCGACTAACATTTAATATTTGAATTTGACAATATAACATAACAAATTAATGGACTTATCTGATGGGCACATCAAACCGGTTACTGAAAAATAATAGAAAGAAGCGTTAAACACTGAACATATAAAGCTACATGGCGATTTTACAGTGCAATTTTGGTGCGATACTTACAAACGATGTGTTGCAGGACGGGTGAAGCCGGTTATCGATGTGCTTATAGGTTAGATGCGCTAGTTCGTATTTATGCAGTATCGGTTATGAATAACTTACGTAACTAAGTACTAGTGCGTGAAGTACAAGTGCAAAGACAATGCATACAAAGTACAAAATATTTAAAGAAGGCAAATTGGCGTAAAAATGTTATTTGAGCGTAATTGGCGTTAACACCATCCTTGTATTGATAACCTACTATACGCTACATTAATGAGTTTCTTTTTGTTTCTTAGGAAAATAATTGATCACCGTTTCACATTTGAATATTTTATCCGTCTATTCATTATGAGCTTTTGACAGCTCAGAAACCTGACCACATCGGTTCCCGGACAGCATTTCCCATTACCGCGATTCCGTTCTCGAACCCGGCTTTTTATCCCCGGCTTGTTATCTCACGGGGGAGTCTCTGATGACAGCCACTGACGTATGTGCAAGATTTAATACAGAGCCATTGAATTGAGAAAAAGACCTTTCAGCGCATGCTCCAATGTTCAAACCAGCCAATCAGCGAAGGCCCTCAAATGGCTGCCAACAGAGCCGTTGGGAGGGGGGGGCTCTGGGTACGAGAATGCGACGATTCCAGCTATAATTAGTGCGCGCGCTGCATTTCGATAGTCGTGTTACATTTCACGCATTCTCTTACCCTAAGCTCCCCGGCTCGTCACCTCGCGAGGAGGCTCTGGTGACAGCCACCGACGCATGCGCAAAACAAAAAGGTGGTCTTATCGCCTCACAATTAGTTTTAGAGCGTTCAAGTCGAAAGCATAGATCGCAACGAGGACTAGGATACAAATGCCAGTATTATTTCGATAGATACGTTTTAATAAAGCGAGATTTAACTACTTATATGTACGCGTGCGCGCCATTTCAACCAATCAGCGAAGGCCCTCAAATGGATGTCACCAGAGCCTTCCCTGCAAGGCGACGAGCCGGGAGCTCTGGGTTCAAGAATGCAGTTCACGAATCGCGTGTACACGCATTGCATCCTGGTAGTAATATTAAGTTGAATTCCAAAGGCACTTATAAAGAAAAGAGAGTGCGTGCGCTTAGAGCGGATTTCAGATGACCGTCGTGTTTGCAATTAGTTTGCTTTCTCATTGGCTGCTTATTTCTATCAACCAATCAAATTGCGAACTAATTACAAGCAAGGAATTGGTTCGGCTCCTGATTGGCTGGGCTGGAAACCATGCATTCAGCAGTAAGTTGTAATTACTCTTGTTTCTGATTGGCTAGTGATTGCTCAATTGCAATTGCTTTCACGACAGTCATGTGAAATCCGCTCTATACCTGGAGTCGTCCATTGGCTATTGTTTTTGTAGGGATGGTTTTCCAAGGGCGGGCTGAACATCGATGGTAATCAGATCACATATCTCGGCCCAAGCCACTGCCTCGCATGTCAACTAGACAAGACAGCTGAACATGGCGCGAGATACGAGATACCGCTGACCCCGCGCATGCCAGGATTCGAGGTTTGTACATGTTTGTACAGCGTATTCCTGTTCAGCTTCGGAGAAATTTGATTTTTAGCGAGTTATTTCGAACAAAAGCCAATATTCGGAAAGAGAACTATATCCTCAATATGAACAACAACAACCAAAGGTTGAGATTTATGTTAAACGCCGTGGAAAAATGGTGTTTGCTGACGTTTCGAGCGTTAGCCCTTCGTCGGACTTTGGTTGTTGTTGTTCATGTTCACGTCTCCGCCGACGCAGACCACCTAGTTTTCCCGTAAAACTAGTCATACCTATATCCTCAATAGTTTTGCCAAGTTTTAGACTCGAACAAAAAGCCAATATTCTGAAAGAGAACTATATCCTCAATAGTTTTGGTGAATTTTTCTTTCCTGACAAGGAAAAATTTAGTGTTTGCCGTTGGTTTGTTTGCTTCCCATTTTGCTTGTTTGTTTTTTGTTTATTTGTTTTTGCTCTCTGCAGGTGTTGATTCAAGAATGTGGCAAGAGGCCACATTCGTCCTCTATTGCTGTGGGGCTTGTACCCAGGGACTATAACTTGCACTTGTACCCAGGCTGGCACGGTAACACGGTTGGTTACCACGTGCACGAAGGCAAGATAATTGATGAAAAGAGTCGAATAAATAATGATATCCGTCGAGACAGATTTGATATCAGTCAACAAGGTAAACAATTCGTGATATAGCGTTTTATTATATAAACACCAATGAAATACCAGGTGATCTCCGGCGCGAAAACTTGATATCTTCACACGTGAAAATATCATGTTATTTTCACATGTGAAAATATCACACTTGCCTTTGCTGAATGCTCGATTTTAAGCTTAACTCAAACAAAATTTGAATTTGGTATTTCATTGATGTTTATATAATAAAAAGATGAACATTACATGACCGCTTGGAGATACAAATTTTATCTTCTCGTGTTAGAAATTTATCTCGAACACTCGAAGATAAAATTCGTATCTCCGCGCGGCCATGTAAATCCTCTATGTTTGCAATACCCAGGGTGAAGTTTTCTATGTTTTCGAACCAAGTTTGAAGTCGTATTTAGGTTATTTCACTGTAGTTTGTTTTGCCTCGGTGTTCTAGTCTCTGATTCTTGCTGAAACATCACCCTAGGGACACTCATTAGGATTCTCAGTTCTATCAATCAAAAACGTCTGTCCCAAAGGCGGAGCTTCAGGGCCTCCTATCATTGGATGGGGAATTTAGCGCCTTCTCATTGGCAGCAGGATTAGTTCCGGAACGAAATCGTATTATTCAAGGGAAGACGATTGGTACGATCTCTCTTCCGGAACTAATCCACAGAAATTCTGGTTCCCGACCCATGGATCCCATACTCTGGATCCCGGATCCCAAACCTAAAATTTAGCTGGATCCCGGATCGATCCCTTTACATGGGTCGATGTCATGCATAGAGTGCATATGGTTACAGAAAAAGGATGGCGGAAATTAGCAATGCCATCGTGCCGCGCACGCGTTGAACCCTAGATTCTCAGATTATTTTGAATATATATGTTCAATTATAATAGAACGAAGCAATTTTGTATACATGCAAATGAACCTCGTATTTGGACATGAGACGTCCTCGACCTTAGCAGTTGTCCACTTGTCCTGGCCGCAAGTAAGAAATACTTCAGGACAAGTGAAAACTCGAGGACACTAGAAATCACAGGACAAGCAACAATTTTGTGCAAAATATAAACATAAACCATTTTGCTTGTGTGTGCTTTCAGGGGCACCCAATGATCACTTTCGGTAAAATATGTTCGGATGGTGCAACGAGAGCTGAAACTTTCGCTTCAGAATTTAAAGCTTTAAACTTCCGTGTATAGATTCTAAGATCCCCTGGGTTTTTCGAATTGCACAAAAAGGTGAAAGTTTACTATTTTTTGGGGAGTTTTGCTGTTTAAAAGTTCACCTAACATTTTCGGATACAGTTTTTCCCCTGGCATTTTCGGAAGACTTGATTTCAATCCCTAAAATTTTTTGCAGCCCAAAACATTCAGCTATGCTAATCCGAACAGATATAAAATTTGTAGGGATTAAAATGCCCGGTTTACAGTCATTTGTATGCTCAGTAACGACTTATTATGGTATTCTGAGCTGTTTTACGGTATTGTCTCGTTGGGTGCCCTTGTGGTTCGCTAGTTAAAAGTGTTCACACTGTTTTTTTTGTGTCAAACTCTCGAAGCTATCATCTTTTCATGAAAAAAGGTTAATGAATAATGGGCATTGGTAAGCAATTTACATGTGTATATGATTCGTACATAGTCTTGGTCTATATTTTACAACATCGTTTCATCCATAACTGGGCAACTAGAAAATTGTCTAGGGCAAGTAACTTTTCTGTGCTACTTGTCCTGGAAAAAGTTAAGTTCGAGCACTGTGAGAGCCTCCTATGTGGACTTGAGAGCATCGTATTAGGACGAGCGGGGTAGACTCTTGGGCATGTTTCTCGAAACATCTGAAAATAGGCCAAATATCGGCTAACGGTGTTTACATCTTGTTGCCACCCAATTCAGATCATGTGATTATTCCTTTGGGTGGATACTTTTGTTAGTTGTACACATACACTCGTACAGTCCGTAGAGTGAGAAAAACTTTACAATTTTAGCCATCCAAAGGAATCATCACGTGATCTGAATGGGTAATCTGAATTGGGAAGAGTGGTTTGTTGTGCAATTTTAAAAGATTGATCCTCAAGTTTTTCTCCGTTTTGTTTTCCTGTCCTTCCTCAGACGTGATGGCGCATAGGGCTGACGTGATTGGTTGTTATATTGACTATGATGAACGCCCTGGAGACTCCGGTCTCCCTGTGGTATTCACGCTAAACCAACGGGAGATAGCGCGCGCCGAAATAAGTGATCACGTGGAGTATTACCCGTGCGTTGCTATGGCAGCAGATGACTCCAGCGTGATCGTGAAGGTAGGCATTTTACGTTCAACGCATTATTCCTGAGTAAATCGGAGTTTCGCATAATCTAAAAGGTTGTTGTTTATCTTTGCAGTTAAGCCACAAAGACACCACACCTGGCCATGCTAAAATGAGGGAATTATCGACAGAAATGATGCGGAAACTAGAACAGCATGTTAGTGAGGAACGAGAGAAAACAGTGGACGAAATGAAGAACTTTGTGAATGAGCAGAACAGTAAAATACAGAAACTAGAAGATCTTGTGAGCGAAATACGGGAGCTGATCTGTCAGCAAAAAGCACCTAAATGATGACTGATAAATAAGTAAGGATCTAAGCCTGGTTTCCATAGTCGCAGCTGTCGTAGCTGTCGTGAATAAAGTTGTTCTGCAAAAGCTTTCGTGAACAAATGTTCTACGAAAGCTGCAACTTCATGGAAACCGGGTGTCGTAACAATCGCGAAACTCCAGTTGCAGAGATGGAACGCGGGCGATTCTGCAACGCGAGTGGCAGCAGTTCCAGCAAGAGTAGCAGCGTGTGACAGAAGTCGCGAACGCCGCAGGTTCCCATATAGTTACTAAAAATATACCTAAACGTTATGTCAAACTATAGACAATGAAATGAAACATAAATTCGTGCAAACAAAGTTGAATTTAGCTAGTTTTGTTTTCAAGCAGTCAATACCAGAAAATATTAACGGCTCACAACAACACAGAATGACAGGTGAATCGCGATACTCTCTGGAATTGGAAGAGTCTAGTTAGTTTAAAGGAGGTAGTACGGAAAATTACATACTTTATGTACCCATGGTTGAGAGCCAATTAGAATTCGAGAAACGCGCGCGTTGTTGTATAAATCAAGTTCTTTAAAAATTTGAGTTATTTTTGATAATTGGTGATGTTAAAATCTTGATGTTTTCGGTGATCATATTTCATGCGATTAATTTCATTCGTTTTTCAAAAAAGACATAATATAACCTGTAAATAATTAGCAAAATTTATTTAATCAATTAAAATTAAATCAATTAAAATGTAAATGAAGGAGTTTCAACACAACAATACGTCTAGACTTGTACCTGTTTGGATAAAGATGCGCATGCGCCGCTCCCAAAACCATGGTCTCACGTGACACAGGGTACCCGCAATGGCAAGTACCTGCTGCGGTTGGCCGCACATCTCCCTCAAATAAAAATCTAGCTTTGTAAAATTAATCAGCTACAGGAGATTGCAGCGCTTATAGAAATTTCAGAAGGAACTGCTTTCTGATGTGCGCACTGGTTTGCACTATTATCGCTTTGGCGTGAAAGATTAAGAAACATCATGGTACTCATTAGAGAATATAGAATCCCTTTACCAATTTCTGTCGAGGAATACCAAATCGCTCAGCTATACGCCGTGGCAGAGGCGTCCAAAAAGAAACGGGAGGCGGTGAAGGGATTGAAGTCGTTAAAAACGAACCTTACGACGAAGAGGATGGCGTACCTGGGCCGGGTCAGTACACTTATAAAATTATGCACTTGAAATCTAAGGTTCCCAAGGTGTTGGCGGCACTGGCGCCTGAAGGGGCTCTGGAAGTGCACGAGAAGGCTTGGAACGCTTATCCGTATTGCAAAACGGTATGTACGGGTATTCGATCTGCTAAAATATTGTTACTGCAATTTTCATAATTCTGCGAACTCTACGCGCCAACAAACAAAAACGTGATTTTGGCTTCCGTCAATCAAACAAGTGAACAGCTCTCGGCAATTTCGCCCAGGCTTTGAGGTGTTTTGAACTAATAAGGACTACAATGCTAGGCTTAAAAACCAGATTGTCAAACAATAAGTACAAACGAAACTTAGGGGACATCCATGCGTCTGTCTTACAAGGTTTGATTGACGGAATCCAAAACTCGGTATGGCGTTCGGAAATGTCAAGTGGGAGTTCGCAGAATAATGAACATTGATGTAAGAGCAACATTATTTCCCGGGAGGGGTGGGACTCCTATTTTGGGGGCGGGGTGCTCGTCGGGAACTTTCGATTTTCCCCCTAAAAGGTATCAAAAAGGGCGTGGCTTTGTTGATTTTGCAGACCCCTAACAGGTACCAACAAGTGTGATATTGATAAAATCATTGTTGCT
Source organism: Scolanthus callimorphus (assembly GCA_033964015.1). Classification (NCBI taxonomy): domain Eukaryota; kingdom Metazoa; phylum Cnidaria; class Anthozoa; order Actiniaria; family Edwardsiidae; genus Scolanthus; species Scolanthus callimorphus. The sequence continues at coordinate 18,857,008 of CM066911.1, forward strand.
TGATTTGCTAGAACAACTTAATCTCAACTTGAGGCCTTATGGAGCTTGTATCAGAAAACGCTTAAAATAAAGACTTGGACAGAGTTGACTTGAAGTAATTCACCGATCCCGCATTCATTGTTATACCCCTAGTTACTGTTGCTACGTCGGACAAGCCAAATTTTATCTTTGGCATAGAGCACGGAAAAGACACCGATTGCAGGGAGGTCTTAGAAGTTGTTGCATGCAATTTGGATTTTATATTTTTATCTTGAAAAGCTGAATTATTATTGAAAAATCTTCGATATTCAAGTTTGTTGCTCGGACATTTTGAATTCCGTGGGGAAAACGTCCTATTGTTTGCTACAAGTGGGCGGAGCTATCGTCAAAATAGGGATCGGTCTATTGTGTGCATAATTCTCTAATAGCGCGCGACTATTTTAATAGCGGAGCACACTCGCAACGCGAGCGGAGCACCATAAATAAGAAATACGCGTATACCCATCAGCAAAACATGAGCCGGACTGGGCGCAGTCATAGACGTCTGAAAGCAAGAAGGCGAGCGTTTTTCCCTCGCGCGTATTGGAATCGTTAGCTGATAGTGTGACAAATCGTATCTGAGCTGATAGCACATAACAAATGCTATCTGAGCTGATAGCGTGATAATTTTAGCCTCTGAGCTGGTGGCGTGACTAATTCTATCTCAGCTGCTAGCGTGACTAATTTGATCTGAGCAGGTAGCGTGACGAATTTTTGTCTGAGAGCGTGACTTATTGTATCTGAGCTGGTAGCGTTACTAATTATATCTGAGCTGGCAGTGTGACAAATTTTATCTGATAGATAGATAGATAGATATGTTCTGAGATGGTATCGTAAACTGATTCAATCTGAGATGGTGTAGCGTGACTTTGTTTGATCCGAGTTGGTAGCATGACTAATTCTATCTGAGCTGGTAGCGTGACTAACTTTATCTTAGCTGTAGATGTTCAGGCAAGCCTGTGGCCGCGTAGCACGAAGTTCAACAGAGTGGAGATAAGGAATTAACCTTGTGTGAAAGCTAACGTGCTAATGAAATGGTCCCATGATAGCGTGACACTAGTTTTATTTGGTCCACAGGTATACACGAACGGTTACATGAAGGGCTCGTTTCACGTAACCATAGAAACCTGGCACAAGGAGGGGCACAAAGATAAACACTACAACGTCCATGAGCTGAAGCGATGCAAACTTGAAAAGCGAGAATTCATCGACATAGACATCGTCAATGACGAAATACCTTACCATGACTACAAACAAGACGAAGACCCGAGCTTGTTTCGTTCCGAGAAGGCGGCTCGAGGTCCTTTAACGGAACAATGGCAAGAAAAGCACCCGTGTGACGCATCTCTTAGCAAAGACGGCTACCCGATGATGACTTGTTATAAGTTATATGATATTGAATTCAAATGGTGGGGTTTGCAGACATTTGTAGAAGGTAAAATCGTCCAGGCTGTGACAAGATTGTTGACAAATTTTCACCGCCAAATGTTTTGTTGGATGGATCGGTGGTTTGGTCTTGGCATTGAGGACATCAGGAAAATAGAAGATGAAACCAAACAGGAGCTGGACCAAATAAGGGGGGAGGGATCAGTTAAGGGGATGAGGGTTGAATAACTCTCAGCCGCCATTTTGAACCTAGAAATTTAGAGGGTCGATTACTGTGCGACTACGTCCACCGGGCCATTTTATAAGAAGTTAGCCATTCAGAAAGCGAGTACAGAACAAAGAATCTTGACTTTCTTGAGATCTTCGAAATATTCGCTTTTCTCTAAAATTGTGAAAATTATGAGCACAATGAAACACTGAGAAGAAATGGCGAGAAGACTCTGTATAATCTTCAAATTCGTAGCTGAGCAAAATAGTTGTTGCGGGCACCCTGTGTTGCACGCGCGCGCGTCAATAGTGGCGGGAAAAAATCAGCCAATGGCAAACCTTTCCCTGACAGATGCTTCAAAAGTTTTCGATCAAGTTTGTCACGAAGTTCCCAGCAACGAATATTGTTGTAAACAAATCTAGGCCAGAGATTGTGGTCGCACTAGCGAAAAATAAATTTGCCACCTTTTTGCTATTTCTGCTTCTGTGTCAGTTTTTATTTGATTGACAGCGAATTCTATTGTTCCTACACAATTTTGTAAAAAAAAAAGGACAGCCCACATCCAAAGGCTGCCTGACGGCGCATTAAGGAACTGAACTTTTCTGGCAAGTTCTGACCGCAGTCAGAAAGGTTTGTTAAAGAGCCCGTGTCAGCCACTCCTTTGCTATTGTTTTATTTCTATATAAGAAGACGAATTACGTGATGAAATCTCTAATCAACATCTAAAAACAAAGTTTCAGATTTTATTTACCAAATTCCATACAGAAAATTGCTCTAGATTTTCAAAATCAGCCGATGGAAATGGATGCTTTCTCCGACTTGGTATTTTGATATGCTGTCAAAATGGCGGCTGGCACAGGCTCTTTAATTGCGACCCCTGCCTATTCGATATTTGAAGCAAATTGCACCTGAATAATTAATTAAACATGTTTACTTGACTACTGTGAACGCACTATTATTGTGTTCTGAATATTTAATGAAACATGTTTACATGCGAACGCAACGCACTATAAGACCATCTCGTAAGACTGAACAGCGCTTAATAAAGCGCTGGCACAATTTCATGACAATCTTTCGCCAGTTTTTTGGGGGGTTGACAAATTAAATTTATGATTCACAAAAACAGGTTCAACTTGTTCGACAAGTAAATAACAAAGATAATATCCATTGGTGTCTCTGGTTGCCAGGTACTATTGGCAGAGGGAGAGATGTACCGTTTCATGTGCGTGTTTCTGTGTTCTGCTTATTTGTCCTTCTTGTCTGCAGTAAGACTATTGTGAAGCTGCTTCACGTCTTTCTCAAACAACTCAACGATAAGGTGGCCGTTTTCATCGAACCACGAAGCGACAGATCTGAAAGAAATGAAAACACAAGCACTAGTGTGAACAGGGCTTTCAACAAAGACTACTTTAAGAAACCATGAAGCGACAGATCTGCAAGTAATCAAAACACAAAGCAGCGGCGTAGCCAGGAATTTCTGAGGGGGGGGGGGGGGGGGGATAGTGAAAACATGGGACGAAAATGCTCAAATTTTCTCCAGCAAATACAGTAAATGTATGGGAAAATTTCCGAGAAAGGAGAGGCCCCGGTCCCCCCTGGCTACGCCCCTGCAAAGGGCTTTCGACTACGAGTTGATATAACATTTCCTCCTGAACTCAAAAAAGGTTATCCAAGAACCAGAGGTCACGATTTTAAGTTTAGACAGGTTGGGTCCTCTGTTAATGCCTACAAGGTTTTCTTTTTTCTCCCGAACTATCCCAATGTGGAACGCTTTGCCTTCTATAAGGCCGAGTCTTTAGCGGCCTTTAAAGCGGGCGTTGCGTAGCGGCTCTAAAGGGAAGGAGAGGGAAGGAGAGGGAGCCGGGGCGAGCGAAAACCGGAAATAGCGCGGCCGCAAAGGGTTCTGGGAAGGCCACCCCGACTCCCTCCTCTTCCCTTTAGAGCGGCTACGGAGACACCGCGGCAAAACGCAGTTCACATGCGCTAAAGATTCACTGGCCTGTAAAATGAAGACAATTGAAAAAAACAGGGAACGATAAATTTTGACTTTAAACCAGAATTTTCGCCTTGGGTGCAAGCCTTAAATTGCGAGGTGCAAAAGTTCAGAGAAAGATATGGTCATATTCTAGTTGCTCTGCAATTTTTGGCCTTACGTTTTGTGTCTGGAGCTTACGTTTTCCAAATTTCCAAGAGAGCACGAGATATCTTTGTTATGTATGATTATTTCTTTTGTTTTCATTTCACAGGACGCGAATCTTTAGCGCATGGCAAATGCGTTTTGCCGCGGTGTCGGCTACGGAGGCTATTTGAATGTATGTTTAGTGGTCTTGGCCACCCATTGCCTTATTAGTTTTGCTTAAGGCAATTATTTCAATTTAAAGATTTCAACTACCTAAACAGGGCTTTCAACTATGACTACTTTATCAAACCATAGACAAAACATGAGACTGCATTTTTTATTTCATCCATGAGACACCTTAACGTGGACCCCAACTTTTTTGGGGTTGTTTTGAAACCAATGTTACGTACTAAATGAGATGTTGCATTTTGAGAGCATGTAACTATGCCCCTAGCCAATGTACAAAGCCTGTTGCTCAGTATATCACATACTTATCTAGTGCCTGCTCTCTTTCTTTCTTGTTTTCACCATCCTTGTACGTCATAGTCAGGTTATAGGTGTGGTCATATCTCTTGAGGCTGGATCGCAGGGACCATTGATGATCTGGGCCCTAATTTGATAAACAAACAAACAAGTACGTACCGGTAATGTAAATATGGTGTGGTGGATCAAAGTGAAAAATACAGGAGAACAATAGGGATGGCGAATGCGAGATTTTCTGAGGCCGCGAGTCAAAGCTTAAAAATTCGAGATGACAAGATTGCCTTTCATGTACATCATCTACATATATTTTCTGGAATTGCCCAATCCCCCCCCCCCCCCAAAAAAAAAAGATTGAATAAGTTGAAACAAATTTTGCAAGCAAATGCCTGCTCCCTTCTCTCAGAGAAGTAAATTGGGGAAATTCATTTGAATGAAATTCATTGAATGAATAATAATCAATTGTACAATATGGAGAATTATTCAGATTGCGGGGGTGTTATCCATCAAAGCCAAACCTAAATATACCCCAGACCAGGAGTTTAAGATTCACTTTACTTCACTTTAAAAGAGCCTGTGTCAGCCGCCATTGACAGTGTAGCAACATACCAAGTCAGAGAAAGCATCCATGTCCATCAACTGATTTAGAGAATATAGAGCAATGTTCGTGGCTGGATTTGCTCAATCGAATCAGAAACTTTGTTTTTAGATTAAGAGATTTCTACATATTATTTGTCTTCTAAATTATCAAACAAAAACAATAGCAAAGGAGTGGCTGACACAGGCTCTTTAATAATAGTGCTACCTCCATATGCATACATATTTGCACAGGGCGGTCAGATCAGAGATCTAAATGGCTACATTGCATTGCCCTAAGGCTTCTTTAAAGCTCTCAGGATTTGGCGATAAATTAATGATAGGCTGACATAAACTAACAAGGACAGTAAGGGACTTACCACTCCAGCATTATCTTTTTGTATTGCAAAGAGGATGAAGTTCTTCTCTTTGAAGGTAGTGAAGACAGTTAACACAGACATCATGGTAAAATATGTGAAAACAGTCAAGAAAACATAGTACAGAAAACTGTCATCGAACAGAAATAGGAATCATAGTTGTTATTAGTATAATTACTTTAAGCGATTCCATGCACTGATTGGTAGAGACATACGTCATATTTTGCTATATTCACCTATAGAGGTGAATATAACATTGAAAGCATTGGGGATCGTGCGTCCACTTTATTACAAGAAACCAAAAAAAACCCACCCTTAATGCGATTTTTTTGTTGGAAATCTCAGGCTCGTAAATATTGGCAAATAGTCTATTCGCCGATATTTATGTCGCCTTTGGTGACTAATTGTTAAATATGGAATAATATATTACACTTTTCATGAAAATGCAGGGCTGGAAATAAGAAAACCTGAGTTCGCATTTTGGACAATAGTTTCAATTTTTAGTCACAAAACGACTGTGGGCGACAAAATTGCTTAAATTTTAGTCGCAAATTAGAAATGTTAAGTCGCAAAAGCGACTCATACAGGTGCAATTTCCAGCTGTGAAACGAGAATGAAAAGAAAATGAAAATAAAATCAGCCGGTAAGAGTAGCATCTCACTCTGGTTAAGAGTGGTTCTGTACATCTTCAGAATTGGGATCTGAATTCTTTATTCAATGGCAGTGCTTGAAATTGTGCCTGATAAGGTGCAGATATGCTTAAATTCTGGGAAGAGATCAAAACAATGGTATTTGATAAGTACCCAGTTGGGGGGTGGGTAGCCAAATCAGATTTTCAAAAGCTGATATCTGACAGCTGATTTCTGCAAGAAATCCGGGTACCCCTTGAAGATGCAATTGAACTATCTAATATTGTATCTATTAGTGCTTATATGGCAGCTTTATGTAAAAAGACATTTATGTCAATCGTAAACGACCCAGCCCACCGCCTGCATAGCTTGTTGCCATTCTGTGGGCCGTCCCACTACCAGTTACGGCGCAAAAGGCAGTTTGTAATGCCCATTTGCAAAACGGAACGCTTCAAAAACAGCTTCATCGTGCGGTCATGTAGAATCAATGACGAAACAAAAGTTAGCGCGGTGTAATCATATTCAGAGTTTTCTATACTTACTGTATATATTTTAGGTGAATTTTTAGGTTTTATATCATTATCATTATTTGTAGTAAATTATTATAGTTTTATATTTATATTATGTAAATACGCAATTCGGCTGTAAAAGCTGCCAGATGTTTTACAATAAACTATCTATCACGACTGGATAGTGGTGTCCTCCACCTAGTTCACCATCCTGGATACCTATTGAGTACCATTGTTTTGAGTACCATGCCATAAAATCGGGGATATTAAAATAAAAGGTTGCCACTAATAAAAATGTCCCAGCCTAGATTTCAAAAGCCAGTGTCTGAGATTTTTAAGCTTGGCATAAAATTATATGGGACTAAGATTCATTCTTAATTTCAAGCAAAGAAGAGACTGAAAGACTACGATGTTACAGGTCTCAAAGGATATGATAATACACAGAAGATTAAAGCAGGTCGAGATGCTGGGAATGGATAGAGATAGTCATATGCAAGGGCAGCAAGGGCAAACAGGCATGATACGGTACATATAGCCAGTCGAATATCTGTTAAGGAATGATCTTCCTTGTAGCCAAAGCTTTCTGTCATAACCTGTGGGGGAAAACTTAGTGTGAAGGAAGAATGCATCCTGGTAAAGCTCGGTGCACACTCGCGACATACTGTAACAACATAGGATGTTATGTTGCAACGAAAAAGCATGGGAAAATAACAGAAATAATCAGTATTCTCCATGGAGCATCATTAGATTACTTCACCAAAGTAATCTTATGTTATTTTTTGTAGACTTCAACGTTTTTAAACCACTAAATTCTGTTCGCGTGATATTTTCCTTATGTCGCAAGTGTGCACCAGGCTTAACCGCAGTCACTGACAAAAACCTAGCCTGGGTACATCAGCTTCTAACAATAGGGTTAGTAGCATTTGTGAAATCCAATACTACCAGTATTTGTGTTCAGGTCATAAGGTTAGAAATTCGTTTTTTTAGTCACAAGATGAATTTATCTTGTAGAGATGAGATCTACAAGCTAAATGGGCAAGAAAAATGCTTTCTTCTTGTTTCATTACTGGATGTAGTAGCAGCACCAAAAACTTCGCCAGAAAATGTGAGTGATTTTTTTCCACACTCGATAATTGAAAATTCTACTCGCATTTAGCAAGTTAGCTTGTGGGAATTTCGAACCCTGGGTCATGCAATCCCTTCTCCAGGAGTTGCGGTTGGGTCACCTTATCAATTTTTCGAATTTAATTGGCTGAAAAATATTGCTCACACACACTCAGATGCTACAGGGAAGAGAGGTTAGTAGCAGATGTACACAGGCTAACCAATAGACCTTTCCGAAGTTTTTCTTATTTCCACAGGAAGCAACGGAGAAACAATCCATCACTATAGCTGGATAGAGCAGCCTGAAATTAGTAAAATGCGAAAGTTTGAGAGGAAAATGGCAAGGTAAAGTTCGCGATTTTAATACCGATTCGTTCGGCAAACGATAAATCTTGCATACCGATGATGCAAAATTTGGAGGCTTGGTCGCAAATCCTATATGAACGTACACAAAATTCGAGAAAAATGCCAGGCTATTTCTTCATTATTTCAGAAGATTTTCCTCTGAAACTTTCCAATTTTACTAATTTTGGGCTGCTCTTTCCAGCTATGGTGAGGGATTTTTTCTCTGTGGCCTCCTGTGGAAGTAAGAAAAACTTCGGAAAGGTCTATTGGGGCATAAATAATTATGCAAAAAACGCAGTGAGTTCACCCCTGATCAAAAGTCGATCAACAACATCTGCAACTCTGCTACTACAAGCCAAAACAACCCATTTTGTTTTTTAAATCTTTTCCAAGCCAGCAACTTCAATTTCAGTCAGTTCCATTTTGTTTTTCATTTTCTTCAATGTAAGCTTATACATGTACTCCAATAAGCTTAATTATGGCATTTGCACATTGCAATCAGCAATTTCTTTAAGCACGGTTTGCATGTAAAACACAAACACGGATATAAAAATGCCCGTTTTATATTAACATTTGCGTAAATGAATTATATTCATTGAAAAATAACTCCACAGATCACGCAAGAAACGTGAATTTCGATATTCCACTAAAGCTGACGTGTTGTTCCCATATAGTAAAATTAAGTTACATGGAGTAAATTTTACGTTCGTTCCCTACACTCGAACTCAGCTTTCAACTGAATTCTTAACCTAGCAATAGATATTTCTTAGAGGGCTACACAAAGAATACACAGTGATCTTGTTTTACCTTTTTAGCCGCATCATCAAGAGCATTTTTAACGGCATTTCCATCCCATTTATCGATCTTCACCGGCTTCTCTGGGTCAACGGACCACTGAATTGCAGCAAAAATAAAAGATATATACAAAACCTGTTAACACAAGGAGGTAGTGTAGTTGTCAGAGCATGACGTTGGCTATTTTTTAGCTGCTTACCATGTTCCAGGGCCAACTACTTTTAGATTTTTCTTGTTCGCTGATGATGCGGCCGCCATGTTCTTTTTGTTCTTTCTGCTTCTTTGAGGAACCGCTGACAATTCATGAGCCGGCCCTCAAGAAACAAGAAGCCTTATTATATAGCTCGTGTTTATTCGATCAAAGCGCGCGCTCTGATTGATTCTATCATGGTCACGTGGCGGGCTACAAATTCAATGTAGCCCGCGCGGGCTACAATTGAAAAATTGTTGCCCGCGCGGGCGACATCGCTAGAGCGAGAAAATTCGGCGGACTATTTTACCCATGTTTAGTACCGTTTTTCTTTTTGCTATATAATAAAACACTTAATGACTGCACCCTCGGGAAACAGTGAGTTTTGTTTTCCCTCGAATCTCGATGTTTCCCTCGACTTCGTCTCGGGAAACATCGAAATTCTCGGGAAACAAAACTCGCTGTTTCCCTCGGAAGCAGTCATTAAGTGTATATTATTACCTCTTGACCTCTTTTATATTGCCGTGCAACTATCAATTTTCTGTTATGGCTTGCAAAGCAATTTTGTTCTAATTTTTAACTCGTGCGCTATGCTGAAAGCACATCAAACGAGTTATTATGATGGGCCGAAATTGCTTGTGTCGTTGTCAGTTCAACCCGGGCAACAGGATAATAATTGGCTATCCGCCGAAGTTCCATAATGCTCCTATTTCCCTTTATGTCTTTTTGCGTTGTACATAAGAGTAAAAACTTTCAACAAGATTCCTTCTACCAGACGAAATAAGCAACAAGAAGCAAACAAAAACATCGGTGTGACGTAATTTTTTTTCTTACGCGGATAGCATCTCGCTAAATGTGGTCAATTTTAAGTTAAGAGGGCGAGAAAAAAATTCGCCATCAGGAACTTTTTCTGGAGCCTTAGTTGTGTTCGAAATGACATTTTGCGAATTTGCTCCAAAATGTGAAGTTTGCGTTGATGTTCATTATGGAAAATCAAAAGCACTTCCTGGCATCAAATTTAGCAAACAAGTAGTTGTATACCTTGGGATGAATTTTGCGGTAAGATATTTCGCTAGCCTATTTCAAAAGCCATAATAATAGTTATAATAATTAGAAAGCAAGTGAAAACATTTTGAATTTCAAAGGCAAAAAAATCGCCTGGAATATCTTGAAATCGGTTTGGTGAACTTTCTCTAAACTTCGTACACGTATAGACAATTACCTGAGGATTACCGCTTGGTGTGTGTCATTTTAAAAGTTTAGATCAAATTTCACGTGGAACTTTTGCTAATTAAAACAGTGATCCCCCTGTTTCGTTCCTATGGAAACTCTGATGACAATAAATCGTGCATCATCTTGAACTTTGATCTTTCTACAGCAAATGGTCAAATTTCAAATTCATAGGTAAGTATATTTAAGGTGGTCGCTCAAAGTTGAGAGATCAAGTCCAAGAAAAAATGTAGGCAGCCTCCTTAAATATGAGACAGGGTACATATAAGCTTTTGGAAGTACCACTAAAATCAGGGCTGAGATCGTCTCCCATTCGCCAGACAGGCTGAGGCACCACAGAGCCGTGGGGTAGGGGGGGGGGGGGGGCTAGGGGGCTTAGCCCCCCAGTAATTTAACCGCCACTTTGAAAATATTTGTCCATTTCATCTGGCGCTTCTCGAGAAAACTAAAAAAGTTACCAATTTCAGACCCCCGCCCCCCAAGTTGTCCGATCCCGATTTAGCCCCCCCCCCCCCCCCCCCCCCATCGAAATTATGCTCCGCGGTGCCTGAGGCTATATATTAACCTCATAAAATCACTCGTATCGAAGTGGCTTGTTTTTACTGGCTATAAACCTAGTAAATATAGCGCGACAGTATAAAGTATGAAATTATACAGTATGAAATTGGAGTCATTATGGATCTGGGTTCGGCCGTTTCGCCTCCCAAGATGTGTATCTAATATCCTGGTCGGTAATATCTATCACTCCACGGCCTCCACTAGTGAGATGAACTATACCCTCGTTGATCACATGGTAAAAAAATGCGGAATCATTTCTACGCAAACATCCTGATGGTCTTATCACAATCACAGGTGATTTCAACCCGACTAATACCGGCCTTAAAGAACAGTTTGTTAAAAACAAATCAAGTCTATTTCAATTAGTGAAAGTCTTAACAAGGGACACTGGCATTTTGGACTGGTTCCTTACCAACCGGCCTAAGTACTTTCTACCGCCAGAGCAGCTCCCGAAGATAGGCCGCACAGGGGCGTAGCCAGCACTTATGAGAGGGGGGGTTCCAAAATTCAAAAAATAAAAAACTCCACATAGACCTCGGGGAAAAACTAGCGTTTGAAGAAATTTGCTACATTTTATTGGAGCTTTTATTTGTTGTCTATTAAATATTTACAATTTTAGTAGTAAGTCGGTCCAGAACAGAGGCGAGGAGGGGTTCCGCTGCGGGAGAGGGGGGGTTAATTACATGGTAAAAAAGGCTAACAAACGACTTTATGCAATCAGACTCCTTAAAAAATCAGGAGTCAGTCCCGGTGACCTGGTCAAAATTTATTCTGTTCTCTGATAAAATCTGTCTTAGAATATGCATCGCCTGTGTGGGCTGCCCTCCCAGATTATTTGTCTTATACCATTGAGTCTATTCAGGCCAAAGCCTTGAAAATAATGTTGCCCGACCTTAGCTACTTAGATGCATTAGGAGCTGCGGGCCTCTCCCGCCTGTCTACGCGTAGAGACGAAGCTTGCGCAGCATTCGTCAATAAAGCGAGAGGCACGCAGCCCCTAAACTTTCTACAAAATAGAACTTCAACTGTCCATCATGGCTAGTGCCTGAGGTCTGGCCCCAGTAGGTCTGAGAAACAGATTACACGTACTAAACGTTTTGGGAATTCGTATCCATAAAATATTTGTAATGTTTGTTTATACTTATTGCCTTGTCCGCTCTGACTCGCACTGTAATTCAGTCTTGACTGCTAGTGTCGAATAAACACATCTATCCATCTATCTAAAGTTTGAGGTTCGAAAAGGGCCTAAGGTCGGGCCTACACATCGCGCCAGTCGCGCCGTTCCAATACAAAACAATAGAAAGTTTTGTATTATTAAGCCTAATGAAGCGGCATCCTTTGAAAAGGAATAAGGGTTCAACAGAAGAAGTTCGATATTTGCCTTTGGCCCAAGACCAGGGAATTTCTGCAGAAACGCAACCATGGGATAAGCTGAATTTCCCATGGTAGAAGAATGGGAAGTGTTCGGATTTCCCGTGGCTATCAATGTGAATCACGAACACTTACCATGCGTGTGCCTTGGGAAATTCAGATTTTCCCATGGATGGGTTTCTGAAGAAATTCCCTGTGAAGACCAAGCGCAAACGTCGAACCCTCAAAACAACAACAACAACAAAAATGAAAACAAAATTAAACAAATAAACCACGATTAGAGTTTTCTCGTTATTTATCTCGTGGAGTCAATGTCTAATGTAGACAAGCGGTTACAAGATTTAGAGTTTCTGCACATCGATTCCCGGTTGAAGCTGGAAGATACACGGGGACCGATCATAACTTGAGGAAGTGTGCTTTCTGTGATTTAGATGAAGTCGGAGATGAATTACATTATTGTTCGTTTTGTTCAAATGAAGAAATTTCTAAAATAAGGAGTAACTTTTTGCACAGCCTGAAGGGTGTGAATTCAACGTTCTCTCTTTTCAGTGATAGAGATCTATTTGTTTATTGTGTATCTATGATAAATGAATCGATAATTGCTTTAACAGCTAGATTTATACATGTGATTTAATGTGTCAATGTGAGTTGTTATAAATATGTATGTGCTTCCCATGTACCTAGTAAGGTTTAAGTGGAATGAAGGATTATTATGTAAGCCTCAAAGCTAAATTACTTCCACCCCGCTCTCTCTGACGCAATAAACTTGTGCACTTTCAGGATTGTCTGAGGTTGTTTATTTCAATAAAAGTATAACTAATAAATATATATGGCAGTGTCTTGGCGAAATAATATGAGATAATATATTTGTTTATTTAGATGATTCCATCTGTTTACATGCATTTTAGTAAAGGACGAGATATAAATGTAGAAAACAACTAAATATGCAAAATACAAAACATAGAAAAATAGTAAGAACCGAAACAGATGTGGTACTGTAAAACAAACGGATGGCCCAAGGTCGCAAACAGTCAGGGGCACAAAACGGATGATTTCGGTTATTTCAGTGGTAGATCGTTTTGCCTAAGTGACTCTAGTCTTGCTCCGGAACATAGGAGGCCCCGAACATCCGCCTTTGGGACTGGCGTTTTGATTGATAGAACTGAATTTTCTAGCAAGTGTCCCCAGGGTGAAATTTCAACAAAAAAACAGAGCAAGACTAGAATCACTGGGGCAAAACGAAGTATGACTGAAATTGGCTAGAAAACACGGAAACTTCACCCTGACTGAGGCTGAAAAAAAAGGTTGCTGGGAGAAACTCGAAACCATGTTCTACTGGAAAATTGTTGAAAAGTTTTGGAGTGAAAGATGTCCTTTCCGAAGCTCGGTATTCTGCAGAGAAAAGGTCTGTTTAAACTAGTTGCAACAAAGTTACATAAATGTTTTGCTTGCAGCCTTGCACTAACGAAACTTTTACTTTTATACAGAATTTTAAAAAAAGATAAATAAAACACTACGAATTTACATGAGCCAACTTTGAGGCCGTAATCTACGACCTACAGTAGCTGGGACAAAACCAGGGCGTCCAGGGACGTCAACTCTCCCGGTTTTGCCTGGAGTCTCGAAATTTTTCGCTTCGTCTCACGGGAAAAAATCAAGACGACTTCCATACATTTACTGTATTTCTCCAGGGAGAAATTCAGGAAATTTCACCATTTCAAGGCGGTCTCCAGATTTTTGAAGTCCTGAGGTTAACATCCCTGCTAAGAATAACTTGAAAGCTTTAAAATCGCAAACTTGCTCAATAAACCTAAAGCTGCTCATCTGTTCTTTGTCTCTATAACTTTGGTCTATCACTATTTGGAATTTACAAAACCCGAGAGCACGTTCATTGGTAGCGGGAAAATAATGGTAGAGTTCTTCTCTGCTGAAATCGTATTTAATGTCTGGAGATATCTTAGCTGGAGGGCAGCGGGAGAGTCTTGTAAAACCATGGCGGCTTCCTTCAGGGCTTCCGATGATTTCAACTCTCCCTCGGAGACGATAAACTGGAACGAAAATTCATGGTATAGGTAAATATTAAACATTTCTAAGCTAAGAAATTGGAAATTTGAGGAAGGTTTGTTCGTTACTAGGTGATGGTTATTTTCTGGTAATTCTGTGGAAAAGGGACGTGCAACCATATGGTCGCTGGCTGATCGCATTCTCTTTCCGCACCGGGAGAGTCGAGGACCCTGGAAAATTCCGAGGGGGAGTGGTGGAGAACCCTGGAAATCCTGGAAATTCGATGGGGAGGAGTCTGTCTAAGCTGAGAAAAAAAAAGGGGGTTTAGACAGCCAGGAAATTCCAGGGAAGGGTGTCGATGACCTCTGGAAATTCCAGGGGATGGGGTTTTCAAATGGTAGGGTCCTGGACCCCCTGGTATGGAAAAAAATGCGATAGCAAATGGCGACTAGATTTAGAATTCGGCGATCAAAAATTGCCACCTTGTCGCTAAATTGCGAATTACCTTTTCAGTCTGTATGTTTCTTAACCTTATGCCCTTATCAAAGTAAGCAGTCGACAGCATTAATTCGATAGAAAAATATGGGGACCAGATTTCAATTATGGTGACCAAACTTCACTATTTAGCGACTAGAATTATTTATTTGGGCGCCAAAGGCACCTCTCGAAAAAATTAAGATTGAGGCCCTGAACAAACAGTCATGAAAAATGGAGATTACCTTTGCTTTCGCTTCTCTGTGTGCCTCGGCCTCGGCTGCCATGGCGCGCTGTAGCTGCACTGGGAGACGGACGTCCTTCCTGTTAAGAAAATTACAGGCGATATCAGCCGCCATTTTGTCAGCCTAGCAACATACCAAGTCAGGGAAGCATCCATATTCATCGCTGATTTAGGGAATGTAGTACAAATTCTCGCTTCAGTTTGATAAATCAAGTTTTAAGCTTTGTTTGTAGATGGTGATTTTGAGACTTCTACACGTAATTCGCCTACTAATATCGAATGACATTTGTTATATTTCCTTCTTTTTATCGTGTACAGTAAATTTGGGCATTTTCCTTATATATTAGTGCTGCTAAAGACAAATAATGTGATAACATAACATTGTTCTTACATTTCCACTCTTTCAACACGCACACCCCAAGGTCCCGTAGCCTCGTCTAGCATTTCCTACACACGAGAGAAGAGAAAATGAACATTTATTCAGGGACGGCGGAGGAGGGGGTGGGAGAGGGGGCGCTCTAGCCCCCATATTTCGTCATATTTCATACATTTTCACTAAATTCACCCCCCTCCCCCGCATCTTTTGATAAAGTCCCGGTTAGTGATGGATTCAGTAATTTTAGAAGGGGTGGTGTAGAGTTATACCAGGGCCCGGTTCCTAGAAAGTCGGTTAACACTAACCCAGGGATAAATATGTCTATTCTGGACATTCGATTGGATAAAATCTTATTTATCCCTAAGTTAGCGTTATCCCACTTTCTAGGAACTGGCCCCAGGAATCGTAACATAGTTGACGACCCACTTCTATGGTGTAGGCTTTACAATATTCTTATACTAAATTACAAAAATTGGGTGTTATAAGCTTTCACAACGGGAAAGAAAATAGAAAGAAAAGACAATTCTAGAAATTGTTGAGATTGCGACCGGAGGATTGGCGATCAAAGTCACCATTTGGGGACTAGACTTTTACCCTTAGAAAACTCCTTAGAAAAGAGTTAAAGATAAAAAAAACGTGTTGCCAACATCTCGGCTGCTCCTCGTGAATCCACAATATGTTATAGAGCGGTTTTCACATGACTGTCGTGAAAACAATCGCAATTGAGCAATTACTAGCCAATCAGCATCGAGAGAAATCACGACTTGCTCCTAAATGGCTTTTTTCTCAGCCAATTGCAAGCCGAACCAATTACCAAGTAATTACACAATTGTATTTACTGCAGAATTTGATTGGCTGAGAAAAACGAGTAGCCAATGAGGACGCAAAGCAATCGCAATTACATAACAAGTCTTGACAGTCATGTGAAATCCGCTCTATAAAGACATTTGCTAAATCGCACTTTGTTTCGAGGGAAAACAAAACTCGCTGTTTCCCGAGGGTGCAGTCATTAAGTGTTTTATTATATAGCTAAAAGAAAATACAGGGTAAAAATAGTTTTTAATATTTTTATCGCTCTAGCGATGTTGCCCGCGCGGGCTATATTTGAGTTTGTACTTTACCACGTGATCATGATAGAACCAACCACAGCGCGCGCTTTGATCGAATAAACACGAGATATATACTAATAACTTTTATTATATACTGTAACCGGATATCCGTGAAATAAAGCCGTGAATAAAAATCGTATCAGTAAAGTGATACGATATCACTTCACGGCAAAAAAATTGTCTTTATTTTTTTGCCATTTTATCTGAATAAGAGTATATAATAAACAAATGGCATATCGTATTATTCACTCGTTTCCGTATTATACCGCTCATTTGCTCGAAGACTCTTGCTCGTTCGCGCTATGACACGAAAACTCGTGAATAAAAACGAGTCAAGCTCTTACCATATAATAATCTCTAAATTTTGCACCCTACCTGCATGGCTGCGCTAATAGTTTCTCGCTCGGACAGAATTTCGGACAACAGCTTGGCTCCCATCATGTTACGAAGGGTTGTCTGTGCGAGAAGCTTGGTAGAACCCGAGGCATTTTCAACGTTCGTGATTGAAACTGTAGCATTCTCCACCCTGAAATATACCACCGCATCTACCGTGACAGTCACGCTATCCTTAGTCAACACCTGAAATGTAACGCAACATATGTGTCACACTTCAGTATCCTATACGACAGTCACACAATCTATATATACTACAGTTCAAGACCCTGTGTCCGATGGGTGTGACCTACAATGTGATGTCGTGTTGTTCTACGGGAAGAAACTTTCCAGATATTAACACTAGTTTGCTAAGACGAATGGATCGAAATTCCGTGATTTAGAGGGATCACTATTTTTACCGTTACATTTTTAACTGTCATGGTAAGGAGACCTGGCGAGCCAAGTTTATAGCGGAAAAGACAAAACTGAGGGAGGATGGGTGGGTGAAAGAAGAAGGGCGTAGCCAGGTCCCGGGAGCACAACGAGACGGCAAACGCCAAAGGGGGTAGCCGGACGGTAGGAGCGCCCTTACTACGCGAGGGGAGAGCAAAAGGACAAATATGCTAATGAGTGCATGCCTTATATTCGCACTAATGAGACCCGTGAGAATAGTACTTCTTATATTGTAATGGCGACAAAATTAGAAGCAGAAATGAACGCTTGAAATAGGGCCGAGTTTCTCTTTTGTTCTTAGATATAACAATATGACTGAACGATGCATTTACACAGCTCCTAAAATGTAACGCAAGATACTTTTCACATTTTCGGGCCTTGAATGTCACGCAAAGATATAAGCTTGTCGAAGCCGGGCCGACCGTCAGTCTGTCACATTGTTGTCAAACCTGCTACATCCCCCGTCTCTGTCACCGTGGCTTAGTCAACCTGATAAAGTAACGCAAGTCATTCGTCACATCATTGTGTCTCCGTGACTGTCACAAACATACGTTGTCACGATACTTTAGTCGCTGTCACGTTGCCCTAGCTTAATACCTAAAACAATAGGGTAACAGAAGTCAGTATATTATGAGACAAGTGTCTTTACGTTGATCAACATTTGAAATTAAAACGTAGTGCTTTATTGCTGTCACCAATGCCAAAATACTGGAAAAAATAAGCTAAACTAACATTAGCCTGCTAGCAAGCGTCGGAGGCTGTTTTGGAGTGGAGGCTGTTTTTCTCGCGAAAATCCCGAAGTTCGAAGTCGCGGTCGCCATTTGTTTTTTTGACGCGTGAAAGAAATGAGCCTGCGACAAGTGACAAAGCGCGGCAGAGGGGGTTGGGGAGAGGAGGAGAAAGAAGTCTCCTGGAAAAAAAAAAAAACAGCCTGCAACGCCTGCTAGCACGCTGAAATAATATTGATTTCGTCAGATAGCCACTTTAACAAAATCAAATGTTACATACATAAACCTTTATTCAAACACATACTAGCCCTTTCAATTTGCAAAACGAACAGCAGATTACAAACTGGTTTCCAAACGGGGTGTGGCATTGCTGTGCTGTAAATACAAAACTTGTTAAAGAAGAGCAACCTTAAAGAACCTGTATCAGCCGCCATTTTGACAGACAGCATAAGTCGGAGAAAGCCTCCATTTCCATCGGCTGATTTAGAGAATATAGAGCAATGTTCCCGATTGAATTTGGTAAATCAAATCTGAAATTCCATTTTTAGATGTTTTTTTAAGATATCTCTACACGTAATTCGTCTTCTAATATCAAATGAAAGCAATAGCAAAGGAGTGGCTGACACGGGCTATTTAAGAGGTCACCATGTCTCAGTGTAGGAAATCGTGGTATCGAGTCAAGTTAGTTGGCAAGCGTGCCTAAGCGTGCCTTCTTTGCCTCAGTGGGAAGAATATCCCCAAGCATGGCAGCACTTTATTAAAGCTGCGCTTGAGAAAATTAGTATTGCTAATAAGGTCAGTTTCAATATTTCTGTTAAAGAGCCCGTGTCAGCCACTCCTTTGTTGTTGTTTTCGTTCGATTTTAGAAAGACGATTTACGTGTAGAAATCTCTAAATAAACATCTAAAAACAAAGTTTCAGATTTGATTTACCAAATTCAATCGAGAAAATTGCTCTATATTCTCTAAATTGGCCGATGGAAATGGATGCTTTCTCCGACTTTGTACATGTTGCTATGCTGTCAAAATGGCGGCTGACCCAGGTCCTGTTAAGCTGTAGCTCACCTCTTGTGGTGGAACATCGAAGGACACGGTCCTGATGTCGACCTTCTGGAACTCGTCGATGCACGGAAGGATGAAAAATATGCCTGAAATAATAAATCATGTATGGAAATGAATACCTGCATAATTGCAAGGATGTCATCCCGTGTAAGGGCATCCGGCATCCACGATGTTTTTGGCTTGGCATCCGGCATCCATCGACTAGGCATCCAGCATCCAACGATAAGGCATCCAGCCTCAACCGGCATCCGGCATCCACCGAATGCGTTAGGGACGTGTCATTATTTAGCAACTCCTCTATCATTTGCATTTTTCTACTCAACTTTAATACATAATACAAATTTCGCATAAAGAATGACATCCAATATACTCTTTCACAACTCGCGCAACGAAGACACAACCCTCGCGCCGTTTATAAGAACAAGTGTATCTTGACGAGTAAAAAATAAACTCTCCCAAAAATACCTTGCAGTGATAGACCTGCCGCGCAGTTCACTATGCAGTCACTATTTTTCGTCACTTGGGGCGCGCAGTGCGCGCATGAACAATATAACCTACAGTCTCATCAATAGACGCTTTCATCTAACCTATGTAGTTGAGGTAGCGTATTTCCTGCTGAAAGGTTTTGTTTACTATACACGGAAAACGTAATAATGTTCCGTTTACCCGTTCTCCCTGATGCTTGATAAAATGCGTTTATGAAAATTTGGGCGCGCTTCGCGCGCAACGAAGCAAATTATGCCCCATCTTTCTGTAAAATGTCTTCTACTAGGTCAAATATGGGACAGGGGAGGGTCCTAATTTTTGTGACCTAGGACTGGGGGAGGGTCACATTTTTTTTGTTATGTTGAAGGAGGGGGCTCTAATTTTTTTTGGAGCCTTGCTGAAATGGTAGCTCCCCTCCCCCTTCCCGCTAAATAATGACACGTCCCTTAAAAAGGCATCCGGCATCCAGGGGCTAGGCATCCGGCATCCAGGGGTTAGGCATCCGGCATCCACTAGTGCTCTGGATGCCCTTACATGGGGCGAATGGATGACAATGTTTAATCATATTTCTTGTATGGGGAAAGTCTTTTCAAAACCCCTGGGGTAAAATAGGCAGTCCAAATTCCTGCTACACTGTGTTGGCCCAAACCCGGACACGCTTTCCATATAGAACTGTTCATTCTGACGTCATCCATACTGTTATATAGCGCTGTTTACTGTTTAGCAACATTAAGAACTATTTAACAACTATCCATTTGGTACGGCTAGGTGGCGCAGTGTGTTTGTGCACGGCACACTGTGCGTACGGTCCTGAGTTCGAACCCGGATCGACCAACCGTATCGACTTTTCTCTGTTCCGAGTAGCTTGCTTATAGCTTTGAATTCCTTTCACCTGGAGCTCTGATAGAGAAAGGGGGTAAGGACGTGACCCTGCATGGGAAAACGTATCATAACGATCTAAGCGTTAGGTGGTCAGGGCGTTAGGTGGTCGTTAGATCGTTAGGGAAAATCGTTAGGCGAAAAAGTCAAATCGTTAGGTCCAGCTAGGAGATCGTTAGTGAATTATTCATGTTTCGATAGGAATAATTCATGAGTGACAAGAGCGTTAGATGAAACGACCTCGCCAAACGGTCTGAACTTTTTAATAATCGGACGAACCGTTTGATTAAACGATCGTGTTTTGCATGAAATCACTTGATCCACCACCCTTCTCATTAATTGGTCGGATGCCCGCTGAAGATGTTTCAAAAACTGATATTCAGGGCCATTGATGTCAAAGCCAAGGATCCAGAGAAACCATTGCGAAGGTGAAGTTCTTCCATCGCTAAAATATAATTGCCACGCAACTTTGGATAAAACCCGCAACTTCTTTCCGTAACATCTAATAAATCAGCGTACGTTTGCCAAAAAACCCGGAATATTTTGATCAACGTTTGCTTAAAAAAGCTTATCATCAGGTTGAATAATATTTCCACTCCTTTTTCATGTGTTTTTCCTCATAAAGCTCAATAAAAACATTGAAGATCGATCATCGAAGATCGATGAAAATCTAGTAATTCAGAGAAGGTTTGGAAACTAGCTTAGTTTAATATGCTTTCTGATTGGTTGCATTTGACACATATTGTTTTAGATAGCGAATCAGAATGCGCGTTATATTGTAAAAATAAACTAAACATAACTCCTCTTCGGTTTCGCTTGAATATCGTACATAATTCATTCTTCGCTATCACGATGCAAATAAGGTGGATTTCCCTAGCTTTTCAGTGTAATATTATCGATTCATCTAAATAAAATATAGCCACACTCGATATTAGTTTTGCAAAGCTTAGTTTTGGCTAATTTTCCCGCTAACACATCCCGCCCGAAATTCCGCAACTGGTTTGGCATTGCACCTCATCGATAACAGGAATGGAACTTTTGAAAGTGTTTTCCAGGAGTTTTATCTAACACTCAATGTGCACGGATGGTTGGACGGTAAGTTTCTTTATTAACTATTCAGTATGTTTTGCAAACCGGAATTGCAGCGTTCATAAAGTTTGAAGAAGCACGAGCAAAGACGCAACGCACGTGGAAAAGGCCAACCAATGTTTTACTCTTTTATTATGTCTATTATTCTGTTTCGTAAGCTCTTTGCAAATTTCTTGATGGCAGAATAGATGCTGACCGAATTTGCTGTGGACTTTAAAACTAAAAAAGCATGAAAAAGAGGAAGTCATTTTTAACGCTCATTATTTTTATCAACAACGTTTGGCATTACGCCGTTTGATCAAACGCTTGTATAAATTAATTGAACTGGGTCGTTAGAGAGGTAACTAAATCGTTAGGCAAAGCGTTTGCATTAACTCCTCATTAACTTCGTGACCGTTAGGTGTACTCACTAGATCGTTAGGCAATTTTACTAGATCGTTAGACGAAACGAAAAGATCGTTTGGTGATCGTTAGAAAATGACCGTTTAACGATCTATCGTTATGATACGTTTTCCCATGCAGGGTCACACTGGTGTGCACCGTCTCCCCAATTAGTAATGCACTCGTGCACGGCTAAATACATATGAGACGTTAAAAAAGTTCCTTACGTTTTTTTACATTCAAATGCTAATGTGGAATAGTGCCCTTTATTCGGTGAACCAATCAATCTCTGGTTGGCACATTATTAACAATGGATGACGTCAGCGTGAACTGCACTATATCATTATAACGCCCCCAATGTAACATATTGAATGTTTGCGGTCAATGAGGTTGGTTACTACTTTTAAGGAGGCTGCCAATTTTTATTGTGCACTTGACCTCTTGACCATAATTCGGAAATTAAGTGCTTTCGGATTTTAAATTTTGGCCAGTTGCTGGAGAGAGGTTAGAGTTGGTGACGATGTAAATAGACTGATATCAAGTTAGCGATTTTAAATTGCGTAGTACAAATACATTTATGTTAACTTGTTAAATCTCGAACCTAGGCGGGTTGTCCCTTCCTCCCAGTAAAACAAAAACGAGGCCATAAAAGATATTACCCAGTTTACTGCGATTTTCATAATTCTGCGAACTCTACACCGACCAACAAACCACGGTTTGGCTTCCGTCAATCAAACGAGTGAACAACTCTGGGTGATCGATTTCACGGAGGCTTTGATAGATCTTGTGATCTCATAGAGTAGGCTTCAAAACACAATTTTTCATTGTAAAATGCAAACCAAGCTCAGAAATAATGCGTGGACTTGACTTTAAAGGTTTGATTGACGGAAGCCAAAACACACTTTCGGAGTTCGCACAGTTATGAAAATTGCAGTAAAAATCCGGCAGAATATTGCTTTGCAAATCGTATCAGTGAGCTTACCCGGACCACGAGCACCGCCAGCTAAAATCCTCCCGATTCTAAATATGACGGCCCTCTCGTATTCCTGTACAACCTAAACAATAACAACGAAACAATTGATTAAATTTTGCAGAATAACTTACGAGGCCTACCAGCTCCCATGTACTCCGGGTTCTTAAGTCGCATTATAACGCACAAAAATTTCCTAAAAACGCTCAAAAATGCCCTCAAATGCCTATAAAATAAAGCAGTCCTTCCTACCCTTATTTTCTAGGCCCGTTTACACTTGCAATTTTTGCCGCATGAGTTGCTGCGATTTTTCTCGCATGATGTAAACTAGGTGCAACTCGGTGCGATCTGCCGCGATTTTTGTCGTGTGATGTCGTGGGGATTTCAAACATGTTCGAAACTCTTTGCAACTTGATGCGATCTGAAGAAAAGAGAGCACAGAAATTGCACCGGATTTGCTTCTCGTTTACACTTAGAGAGTTGGAATAGCAACTTGCGCGAGAAAAATCGCAAGTGGAAACGGCCAAAATGGCTAAAACCCCCTCAGAAAACCCCAAAATGCCTAAAAAATAGCGGTCCATACCCTTATTTTCCTGCTTTGTAATGCCGAATGTCGCAGTAAAAAACAGCGACTTTATGATCCGGGGTAGGCCTATTTACGAGATCTTGAAGGAGATTATTGGATATCTATTGCTGTAATGGTTTATTCTATATGCGGTATCAAGACAAAAAGTCTAAAACCTTAAGGCACCGTCCACACTACGCCGGCTAAATTTGAAAACGGCTAATTATTTTTACGGTTGTGCCTTCCGTCCACGCTACGCCGGCTAAATTTCCACCGAAACCGGATCTTTTCGAAAGCGCTGCCGAAAGTGGATAAATTTGAAAACGCCAGCTACGCGTTTTAGTGTGGACGGCGAAAACGGAACTTTTCGAAAACGATGACGTCATGTCACACGGCAGGAATTTATGAACGCGGGCTCTCGTTTTTAAGCTGACGTTTTTGTGCATTTTCAAATCTAGCCGGCGTAGTGTAGACGGTGCGATCATTCGCCTTTGTCACGCGCCGCCATTTTGTTTCCAGAATGACCTGGCAAAGCAGACAAACAGTGAGCCAGTCAACCTTTTGGTTCTTAAACAAATAAGGAGTACATTTTGGTAGCTTGGTCAATTTTTGTACCATAAATCCTAGCATCTATCTATCTAGCATCAGGCTTCTAGGACTATTCGCTTCATGAGCAAAACCCGCATCCTGCTTGGCCTCGTTTCCATGCTGAATAAATCGGCTGAAAAATTCAAGATGGCGCTTGTGTGACAAAGGCGAATGAGTTGATAAACTTGTTGTGAGATTGCGGTGAAAAACGTCTTTCATGGCGGTATTGCGTTGCTGCCAGTCCGAAGGGCACGTCTTTACTGTAATTCAGTGTTGTTGGCATTGTTTTTTTTTTTCACGCGCAGTATGCGGGTATTTTCAGAATTTTCGCGCGGACTCTATTGCAGTATTTTGCGCTTCCCCAAAGACCTCCTCATTCCTCACCTTCAGACACCAAAACAGCGAAAATGGGAAAGTTACAATGACTGCGATGTAACAACAGACAATGATGAATAGTCCAATACAACCCATCTCCCCTCCATCTGGTTGGCTCGCTAAAAACAAAACAAATTAAAAGGTGTTTTATGGAGACAAATACAGATCATTTCAACTTGCATCTCCCCGACTCTGGAACAGTCTTCCTATTGAAAATAGAATTATTAAAGAACTCAAATTTCGAAGGTCAAAATTTATAGCATGCTCACTCTCTAAAAATTTAAAAGTTTCATAAAACTAAACAAAATTTAAAAAAACACAGACAAATTTTTTGTTAAAACAATGTGTCACTTGGTAGTCAAGCAGTTTGACAGCTTTAGCACGTTAAAATGGCACACCGCTAGTCCATTCTATAAGTTTTCCAAAGATAATATAGGTTAACATGTTTTGGTTAAACTAAGCACACGTATGATTGCCACAAAGGTTCTCAGTAACCTTAAGTCATTAATAAATAATGAAACTTTTATCTTCAGTTATGTTTGTCAGCAACTAAACAAAACATTTTGCTCTATATCCAAAATGTCGGGAATGTTTCTCCAATAATTATTTCATTGAAGCATTATATGCCAGGTCTATTAAGGGATCCATTACACCCATTACATAATACATTGCTATGTTTTTGTTCACATGATTCATTACTATCAGAAACTCTGACTTAATGCAAAAGAATTCTAGCTATATTACGAGTTTCCTTGCACTTGTGCAGTAAAATGCTCTAGCCTGGACACTTTTTGTTGAGTCTCTGATATTAGAAATTTGTGGTTCCAGAAAATATCCACCCTCCCTTCCCACTGGAATGTTGAAAAGTGACACCCCACCCCCCTGGAATTTCCTAACAAAAATACAGTATTTATCCCCCCTGAAAAGTGACACCCCCACCCCTCTGGAATTTCCAAACGAAAATACAGTATTTCTATGGAAGAAATCAGGTAAATTGACAACCCCCCCAACCCCTGTGGAATTTCCAATCCCTTAATTTAACTTCCTTTTATATAATTATCTAGAGGCTACGCCTATGTACACATCGTATACGGCTCTCTAAATAAACACTGTCTGTCTGTCTGGGGGGGGGGGGGGGGGGGTAGATATTTTCTGGAACCACAATGGCAGTGAAGCAGTGCAATGATGGGTAGGGTGAGACAGATCCTTTAATAGTCTAATCCTGAAATTTTGTAAACTTGAATCTGTCATGTGCTTCCATAGAAAACTTAGCAAGTCAATTCTATGTATCTCGCCGTCTCACCGAATCAGCCAAAATAGGTTCGCAAAATGCCACGTCTTTGAGAACATGTCTAGACAAATATATCCCACACTCAAAACAAGGTTATCAATTTGATTCAATTTGTGTCAGTAATATAACTCGAGATCTTACCTTCTCAATTTTGGTACATTTTACTGATTTTTAGCCAATGTGTAAATATATTTTTTAATACTAATTTTAAAAATTATGTTCCAGAATTTTGTTAGAAAAAGAATGTTGAAAACTAGTTAATCTATAACTAAAACATTTCATTAAAGCAAGCTCAAATATTTGCTGTTACTCAATAAAATATTGTTTAAATTAAAACAGTCTGGTGGCTTTTCTGTTGTTTATGAATTTGTTTGAGGAAAATAATGAGATCATAGTTGCTAAGTTCAGGAAGGTTTTACTGAGCAACAAAACCATTTGCAGGACTCGCACTTGCAACAAAAATATTGTATTCCTTAAAAATGTGAAATGTCTAATACCGTACCTTAAAATTTATAATGAATGTTTTTATCTCTAGAGAAATTGGAAAGGCAAACAGGAATAAAATAATGACAATTTTTTACTTAATGAAATGTGTGTTTTCCTTCTAAATAACATTGAAAAGACTGCATGGAATAAATAATGCTTTCTTGCCTACTGGGCCATTTCAATATATTCATGCCTTGTTCCTCAGTTTAGATTTTTACAGGAACTATAGTATGAGTTTTGAGAAAAAAGCTGCAAAGGACATTGTTAAAAAATAACATGAAGGTTTACTCACATTCAAAGCCATTTGAGTCTTTTGACATTTTTCACAGAGTAGAAGCAGTGATATTTGCCACAAAAGGGGTGCCCTCAATTCACTCTTTAAAATTTCAAACATGAGGTTCCCTTTGCTTCAAAAACACCAAAATATCCATAACAAAGAAAAAAACTGGCAAATCTAAAAACGATTTGAGAGCAGACTTTAAATATTTTTGGCAATTTAGCTTTTGCTTTCAACCCGCCCTCGCAATTAAATTCTGGAATGAACTCCCTTAGGGTACACAGCTAGATTGCAGAAATGCTCACGTCAAACGGGTTATAAAAGTTAAATGCGGTTTGGGAAAATCACTGAGATTTAATAAAAGTACATTAGAGGAAAACCACAGTAAACTAAGTTCTAGATGGATCTCGAAGATATAAAGCTGCAAGCTCACCACGCCAGCAGCTTGTTCACATAAACGCGTGTTTCAAGTCAAGAAGGACGCCTAAGCTTGCTAACACAAAAACAACAAACTCCTGATTACCCAGTTAACTATAGCGCACAATAACAAACTTACTACTGGTGCATTGTACTGTGGGGACTTTCTGGAATGCGCAGCCACGTTTCTGTCCCTCATGAAGTGATTCCGTCGACATGTTGACAATATTTTCGCCGCTTCCTTCGTTGTCTAAATCCTGCAGTTCTAAATCGTTGTCTATGAGCGCGGGTGGCTCGCTTATGGGGTTGACTCGGTTTTGGCTGTGCATTCATGAAGATTGTGTGTGAAGCGTAGACGATGATCTAACACCGTCCACTCCCCACTTAACTTCAGCCTTCAAATCACATTTGGAGTTGAAGAACGCAGGCCGTTTTGAGCCTTCTTGCCACCTGTCCTTTGCGAGACGTGCGAAATCACGTCACTGCAAAACGCGACTTCGCCAAGCAATTCTTTCCTCGCTTTCCTTGGCGAAGGTTTCAATGTTTGATTGAGCTCTTTGTAGGGCGCCTCGGTAAGGTAAAGACATATCGAAGCGTTGCATAGCCCCCCTATATATACATATGTAATTTCGACCTGAATCGAAACACCTGCCTTCTGCCTTCTGCCAGTTCGTCCATACGTCCGCCATCTTGGACGCGCTTCAAAAGAGGGACTGGGTCGAGAGAGTAATGGGCAACCCGGGAATATTGGGCTACCTGTGGTTTTTGTGATACTTTGCTTCTTGAATGCATTGGAATACAACAAAGGAAATATATCGAAATTGGTCTATTGTCTTTCCGTTATTCGTATACATACTGGGTGTGGGGGACTCTTCTATCAGGGTCCAGAAGGGGGGGTCCCAATCCCATTTCCCAGTGTAAATTTTCGCCAAATCCCAGTCCCAATCGCGAAATCCCAGTCCCAGTAACGTTTTTCCAGAAATCCCAGTCAGACTTTTGAAAATCCCAGTGATAAAAAAGTGTTGTGTAAACTGCTCTAGAGTGGTTTCAAGCAGATAGTAGCGTATACACACTATTACGCTCTACCTCAATTGTTCTCTTTTAATGTGTTGCCTTGACTATCACTCTTTGTCAGTTCCAATGTGTTTTATCTGTTTTATGGATTTATTGAAACCACTCTAATACAAGCAAAAGTTTGTAAATGGTTGTGGCTATCAGGTATCTTTGTTTCAGTCATCCTTTTCTGAGTGGTTTTGCTAAACTGCGGAGTCCACAGATCCACAGTGGTTTTACTGCTAATAGTAATGTATGACTCTGACTTTTTAAATATGTTTATAGGGAAGCCCTTCTCGAAGTCTACGAGTCTTTGAATGACCCGAACGATAAGCGATATTGATATACTTTTGACAAACAATATCATTCGGTCAACCGTGCTAAGACAAAAATTGAGCTTTTTTCTGGCTTCCAGGTTCTATGTGGTTAACCGATCTCCAAAGCGAGGTCTGCAAACCCACGTGTCTTGCTCGATTATTCTACCCCTGCCTTCTTGCAGATTATTTTCCCCAGTTCCCACGTACAAGTCAAAGGGACTTCCCTTGCAATTTTCCGTCCAATTTGCTACCACCTAAGGGTAAAAGTATCTGTTGACCACACCCAGGAGCTTTCCCTTGGGGTTAAAATCAATTTTCCCGACGAGCATCCCATCTATTTTTATCGAGGGTTCTTCCCCCCCCCCTCCCCCGAGGTTTCAGCCAAAGCCGCCGATATTGGAAGTCATATGCCCTTTTCCTTGTAAAACGATAAAAAACGTCATCTCAGGGGCCTGAGATGGATTAATGTGTGAGACTGGTAACCAAACAAGAAACCGCTGTACAGTTCATTCTTTTTGTCGTTTTATCTGTTTTTTGTCTTTTTCACATGTTTATGTACACTGATTTATCCTGACAATTATTTTAAAACGACGTTTTTTATCGTTTTACAAGGAAAAGGGAAATAATATAGAATCCCATTCCCAGTTTAGTAGACATTAATTCCCATTCCAGTGGTCAAATCCCAGTCCCAGTGACCCCAATCCCATTTTCCCAGCCTAAAATAAGGCCAATCCCAGCTCCCATTTTACTCCTTCTGGACCCTGTTCTATTTCTTGGGCGGGGGTACTCGTCGTACCTTTTAGGGTTTAAAATCAGGCCTCTGGTACCTTTATATATATCAAGATAGTTCCCGTTGAAATGTGTCGTTTCCTAAAATTTCCTTATATGGAAGTTAATTGTCAAAAAGATCGCCAAAACTTGCAGGTTTTGGAGAGAATCGCTGTTCTTGTAGGCCGCCATCTTTGTTTTGGTCCCCGCGTCACGCACGGGTTGGCATTGACAAAAACGACACATTTATCTTGATATTAGGGGGTCATAAATTCGAAAACATTTTTTTCCAGATAGGTACCTGTTAGATATAGAGGCCCGTTATGTATCACTCAATTCCAGCGCGCGGTGACCAACCCCCCCCCCCCCCCCCCCGGGACACCGTGGAGCATTTGCGCACCACTGCCTTCCCTTGGGTGGGGAATTTTGAAAATTTTGCTGGCCCCGTGGGTCGGGAATTGTTTTTCCCCGGGGGAGGAGGTGGGGAATTTTGGTTTTCTCATCTCAAGCGCGTCGGGTTTTGCGAACTACAACACCAGTTATACTATAACTATCGATTGGCAGTTACAATGTCCCAGTTACAGAAAATAACGCCACATAAGACATAATGCAGAGCATTGCCCGTATACACCACGTTTTGGGAAGACACATTTGCACATTTCGCAGTTAACGTCTTCTATAGAGAAGAAACAGATTTCGCATTTTCGTCTCAGTGGAAAAACATAAAAATGAATTGACACTATAAACAGAGTTCCAATTTCGCAAAAAGTCAAGTAACATAACTGCGAAATAGTTGCTCTGCAAATAGAAAGGTAAATTTCGCATTGAGAGATTCCGGGCACAATTTGCAGCCAAATGGCTACAACCGCGAATGGCCTAGGAATGTCTACCGATATTGTACTAATACCTTAGTTTCACTTCTTTATTTATATTTTGTCTCGCTTCAGTGAAATGAGAACTCGTTCAAAGACGAGAAAACTAAAGTACATTTAAAAACGCATTATAAATGCTCGGACAGTATGAATGGAGTTGAAGTTTTTGTTGTGAAGCTTTGTCACGCAGAGTCGATGGAATCTTACCGTCTTTTTCTCGTCCCGGGGGTGGGGCATTTTCCGGCTTTTTGTGTTCCCCGCCATGGGGTATTTTGCATTTTTGCTAGCCCGGGGGCGGGGAATTTTCAGTTTTATTTTTAGACATGACCAAAATCCCGGGGGTTGCCCGGGGGGGGGGGGGGGGGGGGGGGGGGATGGTCACCGCTTGAATTGACTGATACATTAATAGCAAATCAAGCAAATCATAGACGCATAGTCCCTCGTAAAAAATACGAGAGAAAATTACGAGGGAAAATACGTAAATCAATACGCGACGCCATTTTTGGTTTAACCTTTTAGGGGTCAAATCGAAGTTCCCCGACGAAAAAAGTTCCCGCTCCAAAAAAATACCCCCCCCCCTCCCCCCCACCTCCGGGGCATACTACCTGCCAACTCTTAGACAAAACATCAATGTATCACTTATTCTTTTTGATTTATTGGAGTTATGCTAATGTAAATCCTTTTTTTTACCACTTCCAATAAATCTATATCATCAAAAGCTCATGATATCATCTAATCTAACACTGATCTAACTTTTTTACCCTTGGTCTCTCGGGTAAAACATTCAAACTTTCCATATATTTACTGTATGTCTCCCGGGTAAATTTCTTGCGATTTTCTCATAAGTTGTATTTGCATTGAAACACAATCTCCCGATTATGGAGCTATCGAGGTTGGCAGGTATGCGTATGACTGTCGTGAGTGTAATAAACTGCTGGGAAGTATGGGTTTTATTCAGAATTGGCAATCACTCACTTTGGAATATGGCTTCACTACATTCATGGAATAGATTCTATGATCTAATAATTACTCATTGCTATTCCGACCACTGAAAAACATGAAATATCCATTGTAAAAGGTCCATTCACACGGCGCGATTCCAGCTGCGATTTTTGCGGCGACCGTCGACGTCATATATCGCGCGGTGTGAACGGCCGGCGAATTGTCTCTGCGATATTTATTGTCCCTTTGTTGGTGATATGAAAAAAATCGCACCCGCATGCATTCCAGTGGAATTTGAGCATGTTCATTAAACGCCTGCGACAAGTAAAATCGCCATAAGATCGCCGGCCGTTCACACCGCGCGATATGACATCGCCCCCAGAATCGCGCCGTGTGAAAACGGGATTTACCAAATTACCGTCATGCACTTCGCGCTCACCGGAAGTGAAACTGTTGTGACTCGACAGTGAAGCTCAGAGTGCTTCCTCACTCATCGGCAGAGTTCTGCCAGGTGAAATCCGAATTTCTCGCTAAATAATCACCTATTAATACTCAGCGCTGACCTGGCCTCCGCACTAAAATCATTATGAGTAAATCAACAACGACAAGCATGCATCCAAACCCGATTGCACAGGGCTATCAGCGAACTGAAGTAAGCTTGATAGGCAGCGAGGCTAACGGTAAGCTTGATCCGCGATCGTTTATTCTAGAATATACGCGACTCGCACATTTGATCAAAGCTCTATTTAGTTATTTATCTTAGCTTATTAAGGCTTTTTTATATGTTCTTTCGGGGGATCTAACAGTAGTGAGTTCCTGTATGCGGAACTTAATAACTAGTGTTAAAAATAGTAAAAAATGGATTCACAGCTTAATTTCTCATCTGCTCACGACATTTTTAGTATTTCCTTGAGTAAATAAAACACCAGCGGCTTTATGTGGGTGGGTATTGGGCTTCAAGGGTTAAAATTCGATTAGAAGAAAAGAAACAATGTAATATTTTTATTACTGCACTTCCTGATCATTATGTTTTTATTCTCCAAGAGAAAATCTGTTTAATGCACCTTTATTTTTTATGAAAAATACCCAATTCAACTGCTATCTTTGTTGTAATTTATTCATAGGTTTTATATGTGTTCCATTTGGAATAATTTACCTTGGTTATCAGTTTGCATATCACTTTGTGATAGAAACACCTTTAAGTACCTAAGTTTAAACAGAGTTAAGAAATAGTTGTTATTATGCTAAACTTGTTAGAAAATTTACAAAAGTACAAACACTATCAGACAAAGGCAGACTAAAGGGTGCCTATACATCTTTATTGTGGAAAAAAGTGCATTAGAATGGGAAGTTCCAGAACAAAACAAGATCTATAATCACCAGAATAGATACCCCAAAACCCATTCACTACACAATTCTGGCGAGCATAATGGTGAAATACATATTGTGTCAGGCACTTTTCTTAGGGACTGTTCGTAATTACGTCGCAGGGGGGGCTGGTGTTTTTTTCTGCTCGTAGGTTTTGTGAAAACTTACCCCCGTACAAAAAAAGTAGTTTCAATTTCTACCCCCTTCAAAAAACGGCTCTTTGAAATTTTACCCCCCTCCCCGTGCGCGCTAATTGACTAATCTACAATGTAAGCATCAAAATGGTGTCTAAACTAAGTACGATTGTTGAAGAGGATGTACCAGTCGAACAAGCTCTAACTGGCAAGAAAAGAGAGGAGAAGTTCGACAGAAACCTTTAGTAGGAAAGCTTTAGTTGGCTCAGGACACTCCGGATTTATACAGTGCTCTACGTTTCACGCAATTGCACTCAATCTCAGTCCTAGTCTGTTGAAAATTTGCATGACACTGAAATGCACCCCCCAAAAGTTTCGCGTGTTCTTAAATTTACCCCCAAATTTTTCAACGTTCTGCAAAATTTACCCCCCCTATAAAACCACCAGCCCCCCCTGCGACGTAATTAACGAACAGTCCCTTAACCAGTTAAGTGTCTTTGCTAATTCTAGTCAGATAAATTCTGTTAATTAAGAGCATTACCTGACACTTAATGTGAGGCAGATTCCATCTGTGCTAAGTGTGATAATGTAAATGTATACTGCCAGGGGCAATAGCTATTAGGCATTTTTCACCTTTATGCCTGCTGTAAAAATTTGTTGACATATGGTAACCAGAAATTTACCCCCATGTAAAAAGTAAGTTTATGTGGACCAATTCAATGCAACCACCTTAGAAACTGCCTCAAACGCTACAAAACCTGAACTAGTTCTTTTACCTCAGTCAGGTGTTTCAATAGAAGGCAGCTACCGGCGGTGAACCACCATCTATACTTCACTGCTAACCGCTGCCAACTTCATTATTACTTTAATAATTGAAGCAATAGAATGCATGAATCTGCCAATTATCTTGCCCTCAAAATGCAGGAAAACGCCTTTTCTGCTATCAAAATGTTGAACTTTCCCAGGTGGCATGCCCCTGTACACCCCAGAAGGCTAAAGCCTTGCTACCTTCATATGGGACCTCCGAACCCAGCTGTCTACTTCCAAAACTTAGCCTGCTACTTCAAAAATTATTGAAACCCCTGCTCAGTCCTTTAAAAAAAATTTGCAAAGCCGGGCATATTGTTCTAAATTGTAAATTTTGTGAGGACTCCAAAACATAGTGCAGTTTTTAAATCTTTTAATTCATTCTTTTTCAAAACCCATTCACAAAAAAAAAAAAAAGAAACAGCCAAATTCCCCATGTCTATCTAGATTAGCCTGCATGCAGCCAGTACTGAAATTCTTCATTTAGTTTTGTAAAACAAGAAATCTAATGCCTTGCAGGCTTAAATGTTTAGAGACTTGGGATTACAATGTTTTGCATAGCAGAGCCATGTTTTAGTTAATGAACAGTTCCTGTGTATAAAACTGACCAGTAAGCATATTATACGAAAACCAACCCAGCAAGTCAAGAAAGCTGGGAGATTTGGGCCAAACTGCAAATTCAAGAAACATTTAGTAGGAGAAATGTATTTATCTTGTAATGGACAATGAATTATGAATTGGTAATGAAAGAGTAATAGTTTCCTATATTATATGGACAAGAGGACTGGGTCTAGTATGGTAATTTTAAAGTTGTCTGTTCTCATTGTCAAGACTGAGACAATGTGCTTCAGAGTGGTTCAAGCTCTCTTTGGAGGAACAAAAAAATGTTATAAAGAAAATGTGATAGTCACTGTCAAGATCACAAAAATTGTGCACTTAATAGCAGATCTCATTACATAGAATTTTGAAAAATCCGTCTCGTCCCGGTTTCACACTAAGATTTCCAGTGAAAAATCCATCTCGTCCCGGTTTCACACTAAGATTTCCCGTGAAAAATCCGTCTCGTCCCGGTTTCACACTAAGATTTCCCGTGAAAAATCCGTCTCGTCCCGGTTTCACACTAAGATTTCCCGTCAAAAATCCGTCACGTCCCGGTTTCACACTAAGACGAGTTTTCCGTCTCTAGTGTGAAAACAGCTAATAGCTGTATTCACACTAGAGACTGTATAGAAATGTACCTTGGTGCACTTTGGTGGTGCTCCAAGATGGCCGCCAAATGATCGACTGTCGCAATAGTGTACAAAGACTACCGAAATTCAGCTGTAATACATATATTTGAGCGAACGCAACTGAAAAGGGCGTTTCACAGGCGACTTGGAAGAATAGCGAAAGAGGGGTTATTTTGACCTTCAAGTGACGTCTCCCTTTCAGTTGCCAGCGCTCATGTTGCATTCTCGTCTTCCCTCTGACTGCCTTCTTACGAGATGTCATGACTCTGCGCATAAGAGGCTTGGCATCGGCTCGGGATCGTTAATCGCACCACCCCTGATTCTTGGCAAAGAGCTCGCCCATCGAACTAAGGCTCTCCAGTCCATGCGATGTTCCCAGAGCGACTTCGTACCCAGACATTTGACTAGAATAAGAAGCGGGAAATAAGGGCTAGAAATACGACTCTTCTCATTTCGCGCAACTCCACTCAAAGCATTGAATGACGACATGCACGTCAGTAAGGGCTTACGTGCCACTATTGCAAGCAAAACAGCTTTGGGAAAGGTGATGGGATTGATGAGATGAGCGAGCGCAACTGAAAAGGGCGTTTCACAGGCGACTGGGAAGAATAGCGAAAGAGGGGTTATTTTGACCTTCAAGTGACGTCTCCCTTTTCAGTTGCCAGCGCTCATATATATATTCACTTTTCAAATTCAACCGATGAATTTGAAGAAATAATGGCCTCCTAAAAATCGTGACAAGTATTGCTTGACAAAACCTTTTTATTCGTATCTTCAAGGCAAACAGATGTTCATAAAATTTACAATTTGACATGGACCCTCGCTAGAGAAAGCTGAAAATGACACGAGAAGCACAAAGGGATAGCGAAGCGATCATAGTTTCAGACCCCGTCCACACTACACCATTTTCAAACGAAAACGGATACTTTTTGCTCCGCATACGGCTATCGTCCACACTACAACGCCGAAAACGACCACAGAAAACGGCGAAAACGATAAGTGTGGACGCAAATCTTTTTGAAAACGGAGCAATAAGTATCCGTTTTCGTTTGAAAACGGTGTAGTGTGGACGGGGTCTCAAAGTTCGAAATTGTATGACGTCACATGAAAACGATCTATAGAAGATTTTGCCTGAAATGACGTCGTCTAATTTGCATAAAATTTTACATAGCCAGATCTCTTGAACAGTTAAGGTAAGATATAGGTTAATTTTGATAACATTGGCAAATTTACTACCTCTGCACCTGCCTCGAACTTGATTGGCTAAGTACAACTGGCTTTCAAGTAAGGGACGGAGCTAGCCAAACAACCTTGAAAGCCCGGAAAAACTTTGGAGGGAGGTTTTTAGCGATTTGATTTTGAAGAAAAATTTCCTACTTCTCGGAGTTCTACGTGGGACCTGTTTTAAGATATTGACCTCAAATTTAACGAGATGATAGATGCATGTAGTATTGAGAAAACCGTGTGCGGGATTTAGTTGATTTTCTTTTCCAAATTGATTTTATGAGTAATTTTCCATTAAAAAACCGTAAAAAATACGAAGTTTAACTTTAGAACGTGATATTTTGAAAAATATTTTGCAAATCAAAAATCCCGCACACGGTTTTTTAGAACATTGTTATCATATTTCAGTTTAGAGGGGTCGTTTTTATTTAATCCAAAACATCCTGGAACTGTTATAGCAAACACACTGCGTTTTTGTTTGGGGTCCAAAATCTTGAGTTTGAAAATAAATTCCACTAAATAGTTTAAACGTCCAAAATATTCACTCTTTTAGCTGTTAAATGATACCAAAGTCAGCTTTTTAGGTTCAATTGCGATCCGACACGATTTTTTTTCCGTGGACACCTTAATGAAATCGAACGGCCAAAATGAAAAGGCAAAACATATTCGTTCAAATCCAAGCTCCTCGGCCCGCCTTGTAATCAAAAGCCACTCGACCGTTATAGAATAATCCGTTTCAGGTTCTACTTGATATAGTTTTCGTATTTGTTCCGTTTTAACGAAAAAAGAGGATTTTCTCGAAATCATGTTTCCGGCGATTGCTGTGATAACTTTGGGAATCACGCTGATCAACTGCCCTACTTAGTGCAATCACAGAAATGGAGACACAAAGCTTAGTCTGCTACAATTTTTGATAAGATTTGGAGCTCTTGCAATGCCATTTTGAATCAACCAATCATAACTTGCGAGGCGAACCAGCTTTACGTATTCATCAATCAAATATTCAAGTCCTTATCGGGCCCTTGCTGTAATTTGCTATAGAATCGTATGATATCTCTTTTTTGTGAAAATTGAGGACGAGATATCATACGATTCAAGTATATTCAATGCCTTCAGTCGGTAGATTCCGCCGAAAATAGCACTCAAAAAGGCGATATCGCTCTCGTGCGATATCGCTTTTTTCGTACTAGTTTTCTTAGCGGAATCTAGCCTCCTGAAGCTTTTAATCCTATGGAATTCTATAATAGCTAGTTAAACCATGCACTTTCTCCTTGAAAACGAAGGGCTAGTTTCAATTATTTTAGTTTTTTGCGATTTCTGAAAATATATTTCTTCAAGTAAATGCATTTTTTACGGAAAACTGTCCAGAAAACGTTCACACACTACTTCTAATAACAACGTTAAGAATTGATTTGAGTCTAGAAAAAATATTTGGAAAATCTTAAATATTGTGCAAAATTCAGCCTCGAACTAAGTATAAACTAGGTGTTTATAAAAGAAAAGAACCAGGACCTCCCCTTTCAAAATTTTGACTAAACTTCGCTTCTTTGAAGAAAAAAAATAACGCGTTTCCTTGGTTGGAGGTGAGTTGACAAGATTTGTGTCCCTCTCGCCTTTATCCAATGAAATACATAAACTACTAATTAATATTAGATAATTTACGAAAGCAACCCACAAAGTCTTTATCAGTTTCTTTGACAAACATTTCTGTTTTCACAGATTTGTTTTAGTTTCAAAATAATAGCTATCAATTTACCTAAGCCCGAAAAGAAATGTTGTGTTATTAACCATGGCGACGCGCGGATTCAGTTAACCGCTTACAGAGTGCTCTAACTTTAAGAGCATTTCCATTTTTCATATAGTACATAATAGCTAATGTGTATAATAAATCTGCCAATGTAGTGTCATATAGTTTGAATGTTATGGATGCTATTAGTTTGCACCTACTATAGTTGTGTTCAGAACTGTCAAGATTAGAATAATGAATTTCGCTCTTCACATCGATTTATTTATGAAGATATAAAGTAGGATATATCTTATGGTTTTTAAAGTGTTTTTTCTAAAACAGAATCCTCTTCAAACACAATAGTTGTTCCTTGTTTTAGGGTATTCATTTGCTAACGAGGAAGATCTTTAATCTTGCCACAATTTGTCGTTTCAGTCGATTTAAATTACCTCTTTGTGAACAGGTGAAATATTCGACACTCCCTCCAGTCACGTGACTTGTTTTGAATTTGGAGGTTTGTTTGGCTTGAATGCAAAACTGTGTCTTCTTCGCTCGAATGTTCAAAAATGGCTAGTACTTCGAAGGAAAACGACGTCAATGCGACGACAACAGGTAGGGGAGGTATTCTATCCCTAAATCCCCCAAATTTGTCAAACCTTCCACATATTGCTACATATTTTGGGGTATTTTGGAAGCGAATTGTTCTAATTTGAATATTCTTGAATAGAATATGAAATTCCGCTTTTTCAATATGACATTGTACTGTTTCTCTCCAAATGAGCTTTCTCACGGCTTGCGATAATGGGTTTGGGATCGATCGTAATATTTCATCTTATTTATTGTTTTAAGAATGGAGGGTAATATTTCATAGCTCTAACTTGGTGTACGTTATGTCAATTTTATTCCAAGGTTGTATGTCTATTATGCAGAGTTAAAATGAGACGGCATTTACTGATCTGAAATAAGCTATTGTTTCTCTTGCTTTTCAAAAGTTAAAGTTACGAAGAAAGCGCAACATGCGAGTTTCGTCCACGTTTTATCCTTAAAATGTAGAACGAAATAACAACATGGTTAGGAAAAGAGATAAAACCCTTAGGGCAATCTGAAGGATAAGAATTATATTAGTAAAATAGAACAATTGTTTCCTAGTCATTGATATATAAAACAAACATGTAAGGATTTACGGCTCGCATCACATAACAAATATTTCTAGAGCATCAAGAAATACGTAGCATTTGAAAGGTTTCCTAGTTCCCTCTCAAAATAGCATATTTAAATGCGCGTTGACTGTTAATTTTTTATACTATGCCTCCGAAATATCCACTTTAGATCTACCTGATCCCTGTTAAATAACAATTTACTTATAAATTCTGAAAATGATATTGTTAGTTAAAGGGGCTTTACTTAAGAGTTGGCTTAATAGCTTCCAAAGAAGGGTTTCTAGTTTGCGTTTTTTGCTTCTAGTCATTAAGCGAGACGTTATTAACATTTTAACGAAAAGACAATTTTCTCTGTTGGAGGCCCGGCGCGTATCTAAAGAAAGTTTGGATTCGTGCCTTGAAAGTGGCTTGAGTTTTAGATCTTCTGTTTCTTATCTGCGGCCTCTCGTAACCATTTAGATCATTCATGTTTTATTCTTATCCAAAGATTCGTTATTAATTATGCAAAGCAGCATGTTATTTACTGTGGTTTCTGTACAGTAGTTGTCATTTAGTGCTAGGTTACGTTATTCAAATAAATAGAGAACTTTCTTTACTTTCTAGTTTGACTTCCCTGTAGAGTTTTACACTGCTGGCACACTATATACCTTTCAAAGTAAACAGCGTAAGTGCATGGTTAACATTTCACCGTAAAAAGCAGTCTGGTGATGGCAGATTTGATATTCTTAGAGGTTCTAGGGTCACTTAGACTCGGTTAAGGGTTAAAGCCAAATATTTAATTCCATTTCAATCCTAATGAATCTTTCTGAGAAAGATTACCATTCCATTTAAAATATTTCTGCGGTACTTTCCATCCATTGTACAGATATTCAACATATACTGTTGCAACTACTCAATCTAGCATTGGAGTATTTTGTTATTATTTTCTTGGTATTCAAAGTTTTCTTTTTGGAATATTGAACAGATTTGTTTGAACGGCAAAACGTGTGAAGAATTTAGTAGTCGGTAGCCCCACCACTCAGAATCTGGGAGATTGAAGATTATTTTTGGGGAAACCACACTTGGTAGATTTAGTGGACAAACATTAACATTGCAGGCCAGCTTTTAGCACACGTAAAAAACGCTTTTATATTTTACCTGGGCATCAAATGTTACACGAAGTAAGCTTTTAGTAGCCTGTTCGCAGGCATGAGAGCAATTTAAGGTAAAACAAAAACGAGTTTTCGGGCGCTTTTTGTCGTCATTTTGTCACAAAAATTCAAGATGGCGGCCAAGCGAAGGCAAAATCGTTTTTCGACATAAATTACTCTCTGTCTGCGAGCACGCCATGTTAAACGGACAATTTCAGAAGGGCATATCCGACCTACGAAATCGTTCAGAGATGACATCGAGTAGCCACAAGTGCAATTTGCATACTCGAAGTCACTCTCAATTTCGACTCAATTGAGTTGTGGCAAAAATCCATTAACCACCATTAGAGTGACGATCTTTCTCAATAGGCGAGACTGTCCGCCAACCCTTTTCAGATTGAATTGTGTTATTTTTGGGCTCTTAAAAAATCTCCGAAAGTGGCACTAGTTCACGATGCGAATCCTTCCTTTCTGTGAAAATTATTTTCCATATAGCCTATTACATATCGGAAAGTAGCTGTTTTTAAGATTGAAATACGGAGTTTTAGTTGAGATGTTTCAGCCTTCAAACTTTGACTTTTGCTGGTCGCCATATGGTTTTCGGTTTCACTAACCACAGACTTTCCAAAGATAGATTTTGATTATCAGCCGTCGGATGGCCTTGTAAACAAGAAGAATCTAAAACCGCGAATGATAATAATGGCCTTTATTAGTATACTTCCACAGGGTGGCTCTTCGTTACTAACAATACTAAAAATAAAATATATATACTATCATTAAAAATTCTAAAACCTAAAATACATATATAACATGACAAAGCAAAGAGATATATATACATGATTTAATCATTAGAGCACAACTTTCTATGACTTTATCGGCGCAAGAGAGCTCGCGTGATGTTGGAAGAGACACGAGAACGTTGTAAAAACACGAGCCGCAGGCGAGTGATTTTAAAACGTTTCGAGTGTCTCTCCCCATATCACAGGCGCTATTTGTCGATAAAGTCATAGAAAGTTGTGCTCTTATGCTTTTATGATATAGCGGGAGAGAACCATTACTTTATCGGTGTAATAGAGCAATGCTTTTATGATATAGCGGGAGAGAACCATTACTTTATCGGTGTAATAGAGCATAGATTTGGACCAATCAGGGCGCGCGTTTTATCGTAGCTATATTATAAAAAAAATGATATAATATATAAATTTTATAAGGGATAAAAATCTGTTAAAATTTGTTTCATTTTGAAAAGAGATGGTTCCTCAGTTTGGTGCTGAATTGTCCATAGTCACTGCAGTTCCTGAGTTCCTGAATAAGCGACTTTAGGTTACTGAGAACCTCCGCGGCACGTCCTGGAAAAACAATCATACACCTCCTTAGTTTAACCAGAACGTGTCGACCAATATATCGTTGGAAAGCTTATAGAATGGACTAGCGGGCTATGGAAAAAGAAATAACTTATATAAAAATATATTTTTTTCAAGGATTGATTAAATATTTGGCGTCAACGAGCTAACGCCGTCGAACTGCTGGACCTTGACTCCCAAGTAACACATTGTTGCGTTTCCGACGAAGGAGGAAACGCCACCTATTCGGGTAGCTTTCGGGAGTTCTCGGCTGGATGCTATGCCACTTTATCCTCGAGACTTTGAGACTTTGAGGAATGGCCTCGTTTTCATGCTAGAAAAGTGACGTAATATTTTAGCGCCAATGACGTTCCTAGACCTCTAGATCGTTATCGTTTGGGACGAACGTTTACGCATGTCATAGCGATCGCGGGCTCAGAAACATGCCTCGTTTTCGTGCAGAGACATGCTCTTTCACGGGAAGGCTGTTTTTATACCTCGAGGTGAACT
Source organism: Scolanthus callimorphus (assembly GCA_033964015.1). Taxonomy (NCBI): domain Eukaryota; kingdom Metazoa; phylum Cnidaria; class Anthozoa; order Actiniaria; family Edwardsiidae; genus Scolanthus; species Scolanthus callimorphus. The sequence continues at coordinate 18,898,114 of CM066911.1, forward strand.
GTTGACAAGTCACTGAGCGCACAAGAAGTTCTGCACAGTTCTTGTGCGTGGATTTTTTGACTTGTGCTTGGACAAAAGACTCAACGAAAGGTACGGGACATTGATCACAACATCAAATCACTCTACAGTACATTTTTGGCTAAGAAAACAACGTTATATTTTTCTCTGAGCGTGAAATTTTTACGGCGAATCGATCTTCGCCACGCGGGTGCGTGTCTTCGACCGAATGTCAGAAGAACACAGAGAGAGCAGAAATTCCAGTTTCTTCGCTGGATTGCTTGATTTAGGCTTGAAAGTTAACACAATGCCAGTTACTTCGCTGGGTGGCCTGATTTTGGTCTCAACGACAACACAAATCCAAGTTTCTTCGCTGGGTGGCCTGATTTGGGTGTGAGTCAAAACAAATCCCAGTTGCTTCGCTGGATGGCCTGTTTTGGGTCTGAAAGTCAACTCAAATCCCAGCTCTGATTTGTGCCAAATGAAGGTTTTCTATGATCAGACAGGGGCGTAGCCAGGAATTTTGGTTGGGGGGCCCAATAGTGAAAACATGGGACGAAAATTTTCAAATTTCCTCCAGCAAATACAGTAAATGTATAGCAAAATCTCCCGTCCTGGCTACGCCCCTGTCAGACTTTACATACAATTCCTACTTACTTGTCAGAATGGACAGTTCACAGCCCTACCTATAGCTTTTCACATGTGTGTTCAAATTTTAATCATGGAACCCTGTATGACTTAAATTCTGCTGTATGTGGCAGAGCTTCTGACATTGTGATTAATGTTTCCAGAAAAGAAAAAAGTTATGCTTCTGATGAACTTGACACTTTGCCAGTTGGCAATGCAATGCATAATATTAGAAAAACAGTAAGGAGTCCTACTAGAAAAAAGCAATCTAAAGAGAATTGACAGAGAGCCATCAAGAGTCTGTCTTAGCCAGGACCAAAATATTCCTCGAAAAATACATGCGCCATGAATGAAAAAGCAATTACATTCTAATGATCTCAGTCTAACAATTGCTAACAGTTCAGGCAAACGCACTTATTAATCTTAGATTATTTCTAGTTTTAATCCTTAAAGGTGTTTCTTAAAAACCGTGTCAAAGTGTTAGCAAAGACGGGAAATTTCAGCCAAAATTAAATGCCGCCCCCAAGTTTGACATTTTCACAAGCTGTCAATCGCGCGCGCTGCTCTGATGCCAGAATGACGCATCTATGTTTTTCACCAGGTGGTGATGATGGACTTGACCGAGGAATTTGCTACTATATACTGACCGGGTTCTCCATTCTCGTCTTCATATGTACTCTTCCTTTTCACTCTGTTTCTGCATGAAGGTAAGACTCCAGTGCAATGAATGCGTTGTTTAGAAGACTACTTGCACTCCTGTATTCATATCAAGAAAATTTTGCCAAAAACTGTCGTTTTGCCGACGTTGCAAAACTTCCTTATTAGGGGGCCAGGAAATTCCCCTACCTTATTTGGAAGGTCTGTAAGAACTTTGCCTCATATCTTAGCGAAAAAAGCAGGAAAATTTACCAAAACTTGCAGATACTCGAGAAACATCATTCTCTTGGTCGCCATTTTGTCCCCCCCCCCCCCCCCCCGCCGAGGGTTTGAACACCACAGGCAGCCCGCGCGGATTTGCCTTGAAAACGACAGCACTTTCTTGATATTGGCGATCGTCCGTAAATGCCAGCCTAGTCTCTGGCGTTCTGGGCGGTCTTCCTGTGGTAGAAGTGACGTCACAGGAAAAGCCCTCTGCAGTGTTTGAGCACATTCATTCAGCGGTTTACCTTCTCACTGCATACGAGGAACGCCTGGGACATGGCTGCGTAAATACGCATGCGCCCCTGCCCACGCGCCTTTTGGATAACCAATCACGCTCAGCGCACCAGGCGAATAGACCATTTCAGGAGCCCAAGAGTTGGAGCTTCCATCTGAGATACATTCTTGAGGCGCGCGTTTTGACTGACCAAGCTATTTTTAGAAACAGTTTTCTATTGTTCAACGTGGGTCAGTTGTTGCAAGGCAAGAAGTCTGCTTATAATAACCCACTCTAAACATCAAAAGAGTGACAGTGTTGCAAAAAGAATCAGCAATATCCTACCATAATGAATGTTTTTGTGCGGCCTTCACGGGATTCAGACTTTTGGAAAACCATAGAAAACTGCTTCTAAAAATAAACAGGTCAGTCAAAATGCTGCCTCCATAGTCGAGTATGAGAGATGAAAGCTGCTACTCATGAGCCCCTGGCCATTTTCGATATATCAAAATTCTATAGGTAAATCCATTACCCGATGAGGGAATTCCACACCAAATCTCACTTGAAAAATCGCGCACCAAGGAAGCCATTGCCAAACTGTTTCTTCGTTGACGAAAAGACGTTTCATACAGTGTTTGACAGTGTGTTGAAAACTTTAGAAAGCAATTGTTCTTGCCTTCTCGCTTGATAAATTGTAAATTTGTCGTGTAGAAATTTAATTTCGCGGATGTCCTGTGTTTTCATTGAATTGTACTTTTGCAGCCATGTAATTCCACAAAAAATCTCCCTCGATTTCAGCCAATCAGCACGCGAGATGGTCATAGCATGGGATTCTAACTTGAATACGAGGGTCAGAGGAGTAAAACAAAATAAATTTGCGGTTTCTGTTGAATTATTTCCCTCGGAGTGTTCTATGAAACGGTGTTTTCACCGGTGTTATGACAGTGTTTTCTACGGTATTTACGCATAATTTGTGTATTAAATAAAGGCTTTGATAATGCAAGTTTAACTTATAGCTAAAATCGTTCGTTCGCGCTGCGCACTTTCAAAACTATATAAATAGACAAATAACAACAACGCCATACAGCTCCACGTTATTAGAATCAGCCAAAGGCCTTTCGACGATGAGTCCTCCTCACTTTCAAAACGGTCGGTGGGTTTGGGATTTCGTTTTTTTCTGTTCCGCCAGCCAAACAATCTAAGCCAATCACTAGGTACTTTCCAGTTTCGCCTAGTGCAGTCGCATGGCTTTCTGTCGCGACGAAAAGCCAGTTGACTGCACTTGGCGAAAAAGAACATGGACCTGATTGGTTTAGATGGTTTGACAGGCGGAACGAGAAAAGAACACAAACAAACGACGTTTTGAAAATTCCCAACGCGAAACAGCGGTTTTCGCTATAAAATTCCTACACTGTAAATATCCTTCATATATGGTATACTATAGTGTTCTTCCTTATATCCTCTCAACGTGCAGAGTGACTCGATAAGCGCAAAAGTGTTTATCTAGACGAATGTAATTTACCACCAATTGTATTTATACTGCTTTATATTCACTTTCAGTTGTAACTAGAATTGTAATGGCTTGATAATGGCGTAATGGCTACGCCGAAACGTTGCGTATTAAATTTTACAATTATACATTGTGCTCACTAAATCGATTCTGATTGGCTAAGAGCGCGCGCTTTACTTTGGGAATCACGCACTTTGAGGGTCTCCAAGAATCAGCATGCTGATTCTTCAAGAATCAGCTAGCTGATTCTTCATACGCGCGCAATGCATCATGGGACTAGAGCGCTTTCCCTATTTTAACAAGGCGCTTGTGCAAAATAAATTGCTTGACAGAAATAAAAGTATTTCTACTGAATCAATGTATAATAAAACAATTATTGAATTCGGTTTTTGTGATCTCCAGAATAAACAATATCTCGCCAAGTGTTTATTCTGGAGATCACAAAAACCTCATCCAATAATTGCTTATTATGCTCACAGTTGCACAACCTATAAAAGTTGCCAAGCACAATGCCTACCGCGTATTATATGCGCCAAACCTTCATACTTCCTTCCCTATCATTTGCTTTAACAGATCGTCCAAGAATATGAAAGAGCAGTTATCTTCAGACTCGGTCGGTTGCTACCGGGTGGAGCGAAAGGTCCAGGTAGGAAGCTGCCAAGTTTTACTGCGATTTTCAAAATTCTGCGAACTTTCGCTAACGATTTCCAATCGTCAAACCGCCTTCTGGCTTCCGCCAATCAAACGCCCGAGTCTCGTCGTTAGTCTTTGTGCTTTTTGATTGGCCAGCACGTAACCATTGCTGGCGTGACAGGAAGCCATTTTAGCACTGCTTAGGCGCTGGCCAATCAAAAATCACAAAGAGTAACGACGAAAAGACTCGGGAGTTTGATTGGCGGAAGCCAGAAGGCGGTTTTACGGTTGGAAATCGATAGCGAGAGTTCGCAGAATTATGAAAACCGCAGTAATTTGCTGCTGTTTCAGATAACGCGAGACCCGGAGCGTTAAAACATCCAGTGGAATTTTTCGCAGTGTCTTAGTGTCTTTGTTCTGCGTAGTTAATCAAATCGTGTTAGCCAATCAGATCCTTTGTTCAGTTTTGTAGGCCAATCAGATCCTTTGTCCAATCAGATCCTTTGTCCAGTTTCGTTGAGTACAGTGAATTAGCTTCTGTGGCGACATGTCTCGCAAGGGAAGCCAAGTGACTGCACTGGGCAAAACTGAGCAAGTCAATCGAGTTTGCCAATCAGATCCTTTGCTCAGTTTCGCCCAGTACAGCGAATTGGCTTCTGGAAGCCAACCGAATGCACTGGGCAAAACTGAGCAAGTCAATCGAGTTAGCCAATCAGATCCTTGCCCAGTTTCGCCTAGTGCAGTGAATTGGCTTCTGTCGCGACATGTCTCGCAAGGGAAACCAAGTGACTGTGCACTGGACAAGAATCTGATAAGCTCACGCGGTTCGCATTGATTGACAACCGAGTAAAACGCAACTGCCAAACTACACAAAGCTGACAACGGCGAAGTCGCGTTCATTTTCTAACTTTCGCTCCTTTTTCCCAGGTATGTTTTTTGTCCTGCCCTGTATCGATTCATATCAGAAGGTTGACTTGAGGGTGGTCTCGTTCGACGTGCCACCACAGGAGGTAAGAGTACCTGTGTATAGTTTGGCAGGGGCGTAGCCAGGGGGGGGGGGGGCCTTTCTCGGAAATTTTCCCATACATTTACTGTATTTGCTGGAGGAAATTTGAGCATTTTCGTCCCATGTTTCCACTATCCGCCCCCCGCCCCTTCAGAAATTCCTGGCTACGCCGCTGGAGGGGGGCAATGCTCGCCAAGCGGCCGTAAGCAAAGTCACTGAGGATGGTAACCCCGCCGCCTCCTAGTTGTTCTTTTGCGTCCCTCTGCTTCAGGTTAAGGAGGCTGCCTACAATTTTTTCTGCTCTCCACCACCAAACTTTGTTTGCCTGCTGTTCAGGCTCAAAAACCTGTACCCGTCTGAACTTTCACATGGTTACCCTGGAGGGTTTGAACTTTGTTGTAGTGTGCATTGTGTTGTGATCGGAGTTGCTATAGCAACGTTATAACCACACCCTTGTTTATAATACGCAGCCATCAGACGCGTTGCGCGACCTAAACTTTTCAAATGACACCCCTCGCACTAATCCCTGAGTAGCTAACATTAATCACAGCAAGTTTGGAGAGCATTCATTGGGCCGATTTTATGTTATTCGAACGGACTTTTTCAGGCTCCAAAATGTCAAAGTTATTTATACCGCAAAGATTTCCTTGAAAAAGAATGGCTAATATCTGCGGAATTAAAAGATCCTTGCCGCCCGAATAATCTACAAACCCAAGGCAATGTACCAGCCAAATTTCACTTCTTGGAATGCTTCCGATTTTGTTTGGCATGTGTTCAAGCAAACTGCAAAATTTGAGAAATTATATTATAAATCTTACGTTTGTTATAAAATTTACACTTTTCGCCTCTGACAAAAATCTCATATGATTTTTTTTTGATACTTCCGTAAATTAATCTTGAATATATACCAAAAATAACCCTCTAAGTCTCGACTACATTCCATCATGGGAATCCAACTAACTAACTACAACAACAAAAGATAATGCATATTGGCTTGTTATTGCGTGACATTGTTTGCTACGCTTTGCGAGTCAGATGAATGTTGAGTCAATGGCCCATGAAAACTACAACACGCTGGAATGTAGTTCGCTTCACTAATTACAGGGAAAACCACGTGAAAGCTACAACAGGTGAAAACAAAGTACAATGACAAAAACCGGCTCGAGCAAACCGAAAGAGTGGTGAAGTTTAGCATTTTTTCTCGGTGCTTTAAAATACTTCAATGAACTCGAGACTTAGAGGGTTATTTTTGGTATATATTCAAGATTAATTTACGGAAGTATCAAAAAAAAAATCATATGAGATTTTTGTCAGAGGCGAAAAGTGTAAATTTTATAACAAACGTAAGATTTATAATATAATTTCTCAAATTTTGCAGTTTGCTTGAACACATGCCAAACAAAATCGGAAGCATTCCAAAAAGTGAAATTTGGCTGGTACATTGCCTTGGGTTTGTAGATTATTCGGGCGGAAAGGATCTTTTAATTCCGCAGATATTAGCCATTCTTTTTCAAGGAAATCTTTGCGGCATAAATAACTTTGACATTTTGGAGCCTGAAAAAGTCCGTTCGAATAACATAAAATCGGCCCAATGAATGCTCTCCAAACTTGCTGTGATTAATGTTAGCTACTCAGGGATTAGTGCGAGGGGTGTCATTTGAAAAGTTTAGGTCGCGCAACGCGTCCGATTGCTGCTAATTATAAACAAGGGTGTGGTTATAACGTTGCTATAGCAACTCCGATCACAACAAAATGCACACTACAATAAAGTTCAAACCCTCCAGGGTAACCATGTGAAAGTTCAGACTGGTACAGGTTTTTGAGCGTGAACAGCAGGCATACAAAGATTGGGCGTTGAGGGCAGAAAAAATTGTAGGCAGCCTCCTATGTAGTGCATGCGAGAGACGGGACCTCAGTGCTGTCAGAGCAATCCCATAACCACTGGATCTCCACGAGAGCTCCGCCGGCATCTTAACGGTATTTTACGTTTCACTGCGGGCTACTTTTCATCTGATCCCAGTCAAAAGTATAATTAAGCCACTAAATTAACCAAACTGGGCAATTTGCACACGGAGGTATTGTTATTTGTAGGGGCGCCCGAGACAGCTTGATCAAATATGATTATGGATCCATTTCCGAAACCAAATGCAGATCCCTGGGTTTATCGAGACCTGGAAAATGTTGACCGAGGTCGGAGGCCGAGGTCAACATTTCCCAGGCCGAGGTCGCAGTTTTTCCCTATACAGACCGACCTAAAGCCGGTAAATAACTTATTTATTTTTTCTAACGCGCGCGCAAATGGTTACCGTGACATTGTAGGTCAGACATAGGAAAATATTTCCCCCACTCGCGCGCTTTAAGAACCAATCACAATGCAGAATTCGTTACTAATAGTAATAATAATAATAATGATGTTTTAGGGGCATTACACAAAGTCTCAATGCTCTTACAATTAAAAAGTATAATATACAATCAATTAACAATCAATTTTGAATATATCGATTTACAATTATTCTAAAAACAAGAAAAAAATTGTAGCTATAGAGAAGATTGAATATAAGAATAAAATTAAAAATTAAAAATAAAATTAAAATTAAAATTATAGCAATACAACTAGTTACTATAAAAAAACCAAGTACCGTGCCGTGCCCTGTAGGAAAAAAAATACTATACACTCATCGTAATTACATTTTGGTTTTTCTGTTTAGATTCTGACCAAGGATAGTGTGACAGTGGCTGTGGACGCAGTAGTATACTTCAGGATCTATAACGCAACTATATCAATCACCAACGTGGAGAACGCCAACAGGTCTACACGTCTACTGGCCCAAACCACCCTCAGGAACGTGCTGGGGACCAAGAGTTTGAGTGAAATCCTGATCGAGAGGGACATTATCAGCCATATTATGCAGGTAACCTAACATTTACTAGTAAACCGCGCGCTCTGATTGGTCAGCAAGCCATGGGTGATTACATTATCAGTCATCTATTATGCAGGTAACCTAATCAAACAATCCCTGACAGAAATTGTCGTTTTTCAACACCTCACGGCCAAAACCATATTTGGAATCATTTACCTTATAAGGAAGTGACAGAAGATCCTCTTTTGATAAGAATGTCGGTAAATGTAGCAAGAAAACGGTGAAATTTTGAATAAACCCGTTGCAGGAATTCAGAGACTCGAGTTCTCGATCTGTCTGCCATTGATTTCTGCTTGATAACCACGCACAGCTATAGCCCGCGCGCGAATCGACCCAGTCCGACCCAGTAGGAGGCTATGGTCCTACATTAAGATCGTGTCATGTTTTCACATAAAGGATTTCCCTGATCTCAATCTCGGAATAGGCCACTTGCACTAAGTGGGTCACGTTAGTTTCAGCATGAAATCTCTAACCTGGAGCAAATGGCAGCAAGTTGAATTTTCAAGACTTGTATTGGATTTGGCTCACGTGCCCAGTTAGTGCAAGTGTCCTATTTCCACCAACTTCCTTCTTCTCGCCGTCCCATTCGACTTCCGCATTGACTTATTGTATTTTTTGCCCACACAGGGGGAGGGATCGGTGGAAAGAGATCGGAAGTTCCTCCCCCGCCCCCACTCATCAAATAATTAACTCCTCCCCTTGAATTTCAAGTCTCCAAACTAATCCTCTTCCTTGAATTACCGCTTTTCGAGCCAAAATACTCCTGGACATCCCGGGTTTTTTTTTTTGCACAATTTTTGGTAAGGTAGCAGAACCTTTCCCCTCTGGAGTTTCCATGCAGCAAACATTGTGATCTCTCTATTTTCCATTAGACCGCGTTAGACGAGGCTACTGATCCCTGGGGAGTGAAAGTCGAGAGAGTAGAAGTGTGAGTATGAAAATAACTCATTTGACCTCATAAAACATTCAAATTCAAACCATCAATTTGGCTTTTGCAATTTGTTTTTGCTGTCCCGCCGCCATTAAAGAGCCTGTGTCAGCTGCCATTTTGACAGCATAGCAACATAACAAAGGGGCGCATCCACGGATTTCAGTAAGGGGGGAGGCGGATAGTGAAAACATGGTACGAAAATTTTCAAATTTCCTCCAGCAAATACAGTATTTATGTATAGGACAATCTCCCGAGAAAGAGGGGGCCGTGGCCCCAATCGCCCTTCCCCCCCCCCCACTTCCCCCCCAGTCAGCCCCTGAGCACCATTTCCATCGGCCGATTTTGAAAATCTAGAGCAGTTTTCTCGATTGAATTTGGTAAATAAATTCTGAAACTTGGTTTTTAGATGTTGATTTGAGTTCGATATTTCTACACGTAATTCCTCTTCTAGTATCGAAAGAAAACAATAACAAAGGAGTGGCTGACACAGGCTCTTTAAGCCAATCCAGCGCAGTCGACTGAATGAACTTCTCAGGGATTTTATGTAAACTCTAATACCCTTCATCAATGGCAGTCGACAATTTATTTCTCTTTTACTAAGCATAAACCACGAGTTATATCACGAATTTATCTTTCCTCTTCAGTAAGGACGTCCGTCTTCCCCAACAACTTCAAAGAGCCATGGCAGCCGAGGCTGAAGCGGCGCGAGAAGCACGAGCTAAGGTGGGTGTGTCTCTGGGCTGCTGTCCGCATGTTACACAACACTTACAATCGAAGTAACACCCTTCTTACCGCCGCTAGCTCAGTTGGTAGAGTCCGGTTTGTTGCGCGGGAGCGTTGTGGAGCGTTGAACACTGGAGCGTTGTTGCTATTGTATTGTTGTTGATGATAATGTTGTTGTTATTATTGTTGTTGATAATGTTGTTGCTGATAATGTTGCTGTTGTTGATGTTGTTGTTGCTGTTGTTGATAATCTTGTTATTGTTGTTGATGATAACGTTGTTATTGTTGTTGTTGTTGTTGTTGATAATGTTGTTGCTGACAGCATTGCCTTGATGTTGATAACGTTGTTGTTGTTGATAACGTTGTTATTGTTGTTGATAACGTTGTTGTTGTTGATAATGTTGTTGTTATTGTTCATAACGTTGTTGATGATGATGATGTTGTTGTTGTTGTTGTTAAAAGAAACCTGTGAGAAAGCGATCGCCGTCGCCATCTTCAATTTTGGAGCGCGGCCTGGGAGCGAAGAGAAAAATGATTTTCCCGTCTGGTTGTATTCCACTATAAAATCGATAAAATATTTTTCTCCAACACCAGGTCATCGCCGCAGAGGGTGAAATGAATGCGTCACGCTCTCTCAAGGAAGCCGCTGACATCATTTCCGAGTCACCGAATGCTCTACAGCTCCGGTACCTTCAAACACTGACGACAATTTCCGCGGAGAAAAATTCAACTATCATCTTCCCTCTTCCGCTGGATTTCCTCTCAAGATTTTTAGACAAACAATAAGACACTTCCCAATGTAACTTATGAAGAACGGCGCGCCCCTTCCCGAAGTCTCTGGTTTATAAGTCTTATCCTGATGTCTTCCAATTGCAGGCATGAATCTGAGTAAGATTAGTAAGAAATGTTACATTGGTTTGAGGAAAAAAAAAATGGGATGGTGAGATGGCGGATTTCAGATGACCGCCGAAAGTAAGCCAGACTTTCTATTGGTCGTGAGGAAAGTCTTTCGTCTTACAGCCAATCAAATTGCGAACTAAATCCAGGGCATTGCTCACGTCATGACTAAACGCAAGTCTGACTGGCTTCGCCCCCTGAACGGTTTGCCGTTGAATGGCTTCCACTTCTGATTGGCTAGTGGTTTTGTATTTGCGTTTAGTTTTCGATAGTCACCTGAACCGTGCTCTATTGTTATAATATAATTATGCTTTAGACAAACGCTTGGCGTTTGAAAGCATTTGAAAAATTGTTACAATTTTTAGAAGTCTTTGTTTCTAAGAAACGCCTTTTCTTAAAAACCGGAGCCGAAATTGCTCAGACCATAGAAAAATTTCCCTTTTCTATGGGGCTACTGATGATGATGGCTTTTTAATTCTAATTGCGTTGGATAGATGTGGTTCTGTTAAATATTAGGAATTAAATATTTATTTTGAAAGGGTTCTTTCTCTGAATTTTCAAGACCCCTTTCCCATTAAATCCGAGATTCTCGTAACCCGTCATGGAATTTTGTTGCAAATAGTTTTTTTTTCTTGTACAAAATCGAATAGAAAATAAGTAAAAACACGCACACACCAAATCCTTTCCCATTCGGGATATCGAACTGCGTCAGAAAGAACAAAGTGGAACCAAACTTTAACACATTTTGTGGTAGACGTACCCTGTACATTAGAGACCCTGTGTCCGATAGGCGTGACATATAGTTTCGCAGCCGATAAAAGCATATGCTAATGAGGTAACGGTAAAAGTAGTGAACTCAATCCGTCTAAATCTCATGGAATTTCGATCCATCCTTTGGTCTAAAACTGATTTAAATCATATGTCATAGAACAGCAAACTAATGGTTTATATTGAAAGTTATATGTTTTTACTCAGACAAATCATATTATTATATACCAAGTGTCAAAGCTCACTTTTTCTAGAATCTTATTGGTCGAGAGTGTATCACGTGAACTTGAGGAAATTCAAGGGGAGGGCATCATTATACACTTAAAGACTGCTTCCGAGGGAAACAGCGAGTTTTGTTTTCCCGAGAATCTCGATGTTTCCCTAGGCGAAGTCGAGGGAAACATCGAGATTCGAGGAAAAACGAGGAAACATCGAGATTCGAGGGAAAACAAAACTCGCTATTACCCCGGCCGAGGATACAGTCATTAAGTGTTTTATTATATAGCAAAAAGATAATTCGGTGTAAAAATGGTTCGCCGAAATTTGTCGCTCTAGCGACGTCTTCCGCGCGCGAGCAACAATTTTCAATGCCCGCTTGACTTTACCACGTGACCGTGATAGAACCAATCAGAGCGAGCGCTTTGATCGAATAAATACGGGCTATTTAACAATTATTCCTCGAGCCCGAATGGGCTCTGAGTCAATAGCCCATGAGACCGCAGGCCGAATGGGCTATTGACTCAGAGGCCATGAGGGCGAGAGGAATAATTGTTTTAGTCAAATCACACTAGTAGGTCAATTTGTATTGCCCCAAAAATGTTTTTGTTCTGGTCATTTGCCATTTTCTGGCTTTCAAATCCCACACTTTTCGCTACTAGTAGGCTATAACTTATAGCCTACTAGTAGCTCACCACTAGTGTGATTTGACTAAATAATAATATGCATTATTGACCAGGAACAACAAAATCGGAAGTCACGTGACTGAAAAATATCATAACCGGAAACCAAAGTCCACCACATTTGCGCGCGCTTTTGCAAAATTCATTCACGTAAAAAAAACTTTATTTATTTCGCGCTGTTTTTGTTTTGTAAGCTACACTTGGTATGATAATAAAGCACTTATTTACTGGAAACCCGGGAAAGCAGAATGTTTTGTGGTCAGCTCAGCTCCGCTTCGGAAACATCAGCGGTCTCGGGACCACACAACACTGTTTCCCTCGGTCCCAGTAAAATAAGTGTTAATTGTCACACTCATCGGACACAGAGTCTTTAATTTATCAAATGGTGACTCAATGTAATGTACATCAAATTAATTATTAGAAATATTAAGTAATATATATATAACGCTTGGTTTAATCAAGTACAACGTCATGTTAGACTGCTTGCAGCCCCTTCTTCGCAAACGTCCGTAAATCGAGAGAATGTTTTTTACCCGCTACGTGCTTCGTCTCTCACTCTCCTGAGTAACTTGACACTGTAAACAAATCGAAGCGCGCCGCAAGGAAAAAAAAGTCCCCTCGATTTACGGACGTTCGCCGAAGAAGGGGCTGCAAGCAGTCTACGTCATGTTTGTGATGATAGCATCAATAAACACAGTGCATTTTTTTCTTGCAAGTCGTGTCCTTTGTCTTTACCCTCGGGCGTTGTGCTGTCTGTGAATCTCCCAGTTATGCCCTGTATTTTTCATTGCAGTGCATCCAATTTCAAAACTTTTTATTGTACAACTTCGAGTATAGTAGCCCAGCTACTGGAAGGCTTTATTTAAGGAGCTAGCATAGCCCAACGTACAGTAAAGGATCGACCCGGATTATTAAAGACCGATATCTGTCTACAGGCTTTTGTCTTACTTTCTGAGGCGCGCTTCGCGGCGCGCAACGGAAGAGAATTACGTTATCCCGTCTTGCCATCAAATGGGACAGACAGACAGGATTTTTGCCACTTTGTAAGTTAATTTACATCAGCGTGAGCCCAATAATGAAATAAAATAAATAAAAAAGAAGAATGAAATCACTGCTTTTGTTGTGTCCGGAGTTTGGGACTATATACTTCCCTAGTAAAAAATTACAGAAGATCGTGATTGTTTATTTGATGTCCGGTTTGAAGACTAAAGGCACGATCAAACGGAGATGAGAGTGAGAGTTCCAACTATCATCCACTCTAATTTACTCCCCGTCAGTCAAGTGGGGCAGATTCTTCAATGTATTCCACTAGTTCAAATTTCTGAGCTTTGATTCAAATAAGGAGGGGGAGGGGAGGGGAGGGGAGGGGAGGGGCCGTTTCCGTTTCGCGAAACAAAGGACAAAGCCTAGTTTCCATGTTTTCAAACAGTGGTCATGTGTTGATCATGTGACTCAGCCTCCCCCCCAGGGTCTTTTCCCGAGTCAACCGCCATTTTGAGGAACGAGAGGTTGCTCGGTCAGTTTCAAAATGGCGGTGTTGGGGACGACGCGTGTCTGGTGGCTCCGTTGAGTGAATGACCGAAAACGTACGCTTTCAAGGCGAAACAACCTCGCAAAAATGACATCAACTTTCGGCATGAAAGAGGTAGAGCGCGGCCAAACGTCACAAGACCAAAATGGAGGTATGTTTTAACGGTTAATTCCAAGTTTTTCTTGCATTTTATGAGGAAACCCATTTTGAGATCGAGCTCCATGCTTTGCCAGCACTGTGTCAACAAAATTTCGCTGTTTTTCGATGAATTTCGGCGAACATCGTCGAATTTCGTTCCAGTTCTTTTTGCTGGTAGTGTATGCTTTATTTAGCATGGAAGCAAGGTCAAGCAGGATGTGGGATTTATGGTACACATGTTATGCTTGTATTCGCTTTTGGGGCCTCAGATTGAGATCAAAAGTTCATGCCCGGCGGGGACGTCCGAGGTGATGTTGTCTCTTTGACCTTAGTATGGTTTCTGGTGTTCAAGTTCGGTAAACAGATAAACATACGTCTTAAGATTATCAAGAACAAACGCCATGGGAAAATAACTTGGAAAAACTTCCAAAGAACTCCTGAGAAAAGCAGAGAAGAATCACGGCCTTGCTAACTTTTTGTCGTCGCCAGTTAAAGATAGACAATGCATTTTGGATTTAAACTTACAAACTGCGTTTGAGATGGATTGTGGCAAAGCAAGGATTTACAGAGAAAGTACCAGGACTTTGTGGATGAATTGATTTTTAAGTTGATTCACGGATAATCAGATCAGAAGTTTGCTTCAAACAATCCGAGCAGTCTTATTCTTGTGCGAGAATACAAGTTTGTGAAAACTTTACAAGGTTCCAGAAAAAAGGACTTAAAGCGGGACTGTCGCGGTACGCGCATGTGCGAATTTTGATCACTTTGGTCTGGGCCGGAACGATGGCTGTGAGAGGGAGGAATTACGCTGGTAGAATCCGTTCAAATCTTGTTGTTTCGGGGTCCATCTACCCTTAATTCTTTACGGGTATTCTCTCCTGAGATCTCCTTAGATCATGACCAAATTATGGAGTCGATGCAATATTGTTTGTCGTTTTAAATTGAATGAGACTCGAGCGTCATTTTCACTGATGGCTGCCCAACAAGAAAGGCCTAATCGAGGTCGTCCTTATGCCAAAATGGCTTGGGAACACAATAAAAGCAGGATCTGGATATCGAAAAGGGTCCACAAGACATGGAAATTGTTCAAGGGCTACGGTATTTTCACCTCAGACAACGATTTTGCAGCTCATTTGCCTAAAAAACCCTAAAAACTTACCATAATGTGGCCTCCTGACAAATGAACTCCAAATTATGTTTTCCCTGAGGCGACGTCGCGCAGGGCATGGGTACTTTCCCGCGAAAACGAAGTGTCCCGTGATTGGTTTATTTAAACGGGGAATCCCCGTTTTGAATGATAGTTATGGGATCGGCGGTCTTTGCTCGAGCATGCGCGTACCGTGACAGTCCCGCTTTAACTTACAGCGGTAAGCATATGTGATTTCTTTAATATTTTTTAATGTACTAGGCCGATGTGAATGTTTTTAGTCATCTTTTTTGTTGTTTCTTCGTGTATAATTATTTTGTTTTTCATTCATGAAATTTGGTGAAGCTTGTTTTTGATTCAGTTCAACTACGTGTTGAACTGCTTGACTGAAGCGTTTCAAAATCAGTCGTTTAGTAAAAGCTTATTTAAGAAACTACAGAAGTTTGTCACATACATTTTATTAAAAGAAAGTTGTTTAAGAACAAATGTTGTGGGGGAAATGGTTTTGCGATAGTGGTGGCAGATTTTCTGATTTTCATTTTGACAAAAAAAAACACTGAGTACGAGTTTTTGCTTTTCAGGTCTTTCACCCAGCAACAAAGAACTGTAGGTGTCTATAAATGATTTCAGCCCTTTTATCTGCTTTACAATATGGAAATAATTCAATAAATACATTGATTCCTCTATTTATCACTGGAAAAATTTAATAAATTCAGGTGTGAAAAACCAAATCACTGCAACAAAAAGTATGATTTACGTGAACTTTGTACGTGAACCTTATAAAGAAAGCAAACTTCACCACAAACAAAGAGAGCCTGCGGGCAGGTTATCAATTGACTGGTGCATAAGGCTTTACGGGATGGTTCTCCTCATAATTCAGGGTTCAAAATATTGTTTCAAACTCTGCTCAAATTTGCCGGCTATGTGGGTACTAAAAAAATTGCCAGCAGAAAAACGGAAGTGGATTATATTCCAGGGGATTTGGCAAGGTGCCGTAATGAGTATACGAATCATAGATCAGTTTCAGCACCTTCCGCAAAATTGCCACACAATTTGCAATTGTTTTTGCCCATTTTTGCACACAATTTTTATTTTTTTAAGCATGTTTGTTATCTTATTTTTGACCTAAAAAGGGCAGGCAAAGTCGGAAAAAGTGCCAGCTATCACTGGCGTCCGGCTGCTATTTTGAACCCTGTAATTACATACAATAAATAACAAGTTTAAATCAGAAAGGTATGAAAGGCCACCCAATTTAGATCAGGTGATGATTCCTTTGGGTGATTACAAATTGTCAAAATTTTCTCACTCTACCAAGTGCACAAGTGTACTGTATGGGCAGAACCAACAAAGGTACTGTAACCACCTAAAAGAACAATCACATGATCTGAATTGGGTGGCAAAAAGATTTAAACACAGTTAAGTCCTGCCTCACCAGATCATTCTAATAACAAAATAGTGGCAAATGGCTTTTAAGATATTAATCTTAAAATTATGGTTGCAAGGCTGGGCATTTTGATAATTTTTTTTAATTGTATAATATTTCAGGTAAAAAAAAAAATATATATATATATATATTTCAGGTGACACACAGCTGGGCTGTTGCGACTATGTAACTTTGAATGGTTATAACATCCCATCATTTTATGGAAAATTCTTTCAAACTTGCACTGCTTACCTTTTAACAATGATGTGTTGAAAAATGTAAAAACTGATTTAGGCGCTTTAAATGGAGTATAGGATCCTTTAGTAGTGGCATAACATAAAGGTTTAGACTGTCTTTTTCCTGACAGAATGCCCCGTGCATAGAAGTGCTAAATTATGTGATTATTTTCCCCAGGTATGTTTTTTATCCTGCCCTGCATTGATTCATATCAGAAGGTGGACTTGAGGGTGGCATCCTCTGATGTTCCCCAACAATAAAGTGGTATGTGCTTGGTTTAAAATAAAATTGTTATTCACCAACAACATGATTACTGGCAAAATAGTCACAAAGTCCAGGGAACTGCAAGTGCATGAAGTCTGTATAGCCAATCGCTGATAACATGTACACCACTACGTGTACCAGTACAGCACTAGTTATAATTTACGAAGTATTGATGCTTCCCCTGTGAAATGGCTTTAGGAATTCCTAGGAATATCCTAGGATATTCCTTGAAGTTCTTAAGAAATCATTCTTAAGAATTCCTTGTAATTCCTAGGAAACTCCTAGAAATGAAGGTGTCAATTTTAACAGTAAATTCGGTCAAAGGATGCAAAGAATTCCTTGGAATTCCCAGGAATACCAAACATATTTTTTGTAATGACTCAATTGAAACCTTTTAATCAATATGATAATTTGTTGATCATTTGCTCATTTATAAATACATAAAACTGATAAATCTACAAAAAGGTAGTACTGTAGAATAAAAATGTAATAGCTTGGCAACCCTAAAGGGGAAATATAAAAAAAAAAATCAATTTCACTGGTAGATATATTTCTTTGGCTAGAGCAGTTTTTTTTATAAACCTATGAAAACACTTGAATTATCTCAAATTTCTTGTTCTCTCTTTTCTTTACAATAATAACATTTTTGTGACTATATAGCACTTACCTATACAGGTTGATAAAAACAATGCTCTACTAAAGTGACTCCCTTGAAATGCAAAGTGTGCCCATCTGTAAAATGGACAAAACTACACGCGAAAAAAATTTCATCCTTTTTTCCCCCTTTTCACATGCCTCATTCTGATTTTTTTCTTGAGGTCCTTCTTGCTTGTTATTTTCCCCAAAAATTTGCATGCACTTCCATTTGAAGGGAGCCACCATAACTGCAAAATTCCACGTTTCAGGTTTCTGCCACGTTTCAGGTTTCTGATGTAAGTGTCTGACTGACTACTTTGGATATTGAAAGTTGTTTTCATCACACCTACAGTACAAAGAAGCAGACAGACAATCACCGACAAAATTGTTGAGAATTTTATGTCTATAATCGTTACAGATCGCCATACTAAAAAGTGTTGTGTTTCCATAAAATAAACCGCTACCCTTCTGGTTAAAACCCCTCCCCCCAACTCAATGTTGTTTTGTCAAACGCGCTAGTGGTTGGGCTTCAACATTGAATAAGGGGGAGGGGAAATTAAAGCCAAGAAGACATCGCTTACGCAGTTGAAATGGAGAAAAGCATTTTCGAAGGAAAATTCTCAACCACTTTTGTCGCTGATTGTCTGAGCTTGGGAATACTGGTTTTATTGTTTTCACGACTTCCTGGACCAACCGCATTAGGTGAAAAGCGAATAAACTCACGCAGATTGACAAAAGCAATCATTTCATAATGATTTTAATGTAGTTATCATGATTATTCGGATCTACTGGACGAAAAAGTGAGCTTTTTATTCTGGAAACTATGCAGCAAAGACAGCCTCGCGCGACCCTTGACGTCATCGATTTGAGGAAATTCCGCCACCAGGCTCACTGTGGTGCTTCGTGGAATCCAATAATGGTGTGAATGGCCTATGATGATGCTGTTCAACAAATAATTGAACGAAAAATTTGGCTTGTTAACGTATACCGACTGCACAACAACGATTTTTGAGCAAATTTGACAGAGAAATCCCTGGCAAAACAAGAAAAACACAGACAACCAGTTCTCAACACGCGCATTCGATGCCATAAAATCGTGTTGTTTACAAGATAACACACGAAAAGTAGCACATGAGTTAGCTCTTAGTAATATCTCGAAAATTATGTGTCGATACATTAGTGAAGAGAGGACAAAATGAGAAAACATGGCTAATACATATGTTGTTGACGAGTGTAAGGGAAATGTGCCTCGCGATTTAGCTCGAAAACCTCGAAATTTCATATTACCGAGTACCAAAAAAACAACGAAAAGTATTTATTTCAAGTTGTTTTATCATTTACACAGTAAAAGTTAATGAGTTAGTCTGATTTCTTTAATTTAAACACGAAAATTAACACAAAACGGCACGCCGTACGCGTCACCATTCTGAGAGATAAAGAGAACAATACCAGATTTCTTTTTGTTTTTGCCGCGCCGTACGGTGAAGCGTTATATCAACCTAAAAACTGTCTGTAGATCCCTCAAAGCGTTTCAATTCCAGTTGTTTTGCGTCGGGATGATTATATTTGCACATTACATTCACCTGAAGTTCCGAGAAACCTAAAATCTCTCTTCGCGATTAAGTTATGGGCAGATTTCCTCGGGAACCACACTTCACCGGAAGTC
Organism: Scolanthus callimorphus; assembly: GCA_033964015.1. NCBI lineage: Eukaryota > Metazoa > Cnidaria > Anthozoa > Actiniaria > Edwardsiidae > Scolanthus > Scolanthus callimorphus. The sequence continues at coordinate 18,917,203 of CM066911.1, forward strand.
AAATCAAACAGGTGACGTCATCACCGGAAGATGATCTCTTATTTGCACTGAAACTTCAGTTTTGTGCAGCTTTCACGATTTATATCCACAAAACTCCTAACAAGGCTCATTTTGATAAGCTTTGTTTCCTCACGAATTTAATATCATTTAATTTAGTTCAACTGACAGCTTCTTGGCGCAGCCCTTGTTCTCTGTCCAAAATGGCCCCCAATTTCCTTGAAAACCTTGTTGTCTGTATCAATGAATAAGAATGCAAATGGCTCCAAGTAGCTTCAACTTTCGAAATTAGGACACACAATTCGTTCTGTCTTTCAAATTTGTATGATTTTAGCCATACTAGCCCGTTTTAACTTCATTTCCGAAAAATTCGATTTTCAGACAATCACCGACAAAATTGTTGAGAATTTTATGTCTATAATCGTTACAGATCGCCATACTAAAAAGTGTTGTGTTTCCATAAAATAAACCGCTACCCTTCTGGTTAAAACCCCTCCCCCCAACTCAATGTTGTTTTGTCAAACGCGCTAGTGGTTGGGCTTCAACATTGAATAAGGGGGAGGGGAAATTAAAGCCAAGAAGACATCGCTTACGCAGTTGAAATGGAGAAAAGCATTTTCGAAGGAAAATTCTCAACCACTTTTGTCGCTGATTGGAGTATTAATTTGGTGTTTAAAGCTTACATCGTCCAGGTTTACATCTTTCACCTAACCCTAAAACGGTTTTATTGAAGTTCTTCTCACCATATGAAGTAGAAACCCAAAGGACATTTTCTTCAATTTATGTCAGGTTATTTTTTTCAATGAACATTTCTATAGGGGAAGACTACAGTTTCAACTTACTATGTTTATTTGCAAATCAGCCTTGGACATCCATATTTCTGGGTTTCCCTTCCCAGAATTGAGAATGAAGTTATAGGGTCGAGAATGAGATTACGTCATTATTAGGAAAACTGCAAAGTTTGGGAAGTTATTACTGGCTGATAACTAACTCAGATATGAATTTTCTGAAAAACAGAGCTTTGGCATATTTTTTTTCTCAGAATGATTGGGCAAAAACATTGAAACATGCACTGCCTGAGGGGAAATTTAATTGCTAAAATGATCAATTAAAAAAATTATATCTTGGGCAGTATTCAAACAATCTTTGCCTAGCCTGCGTAGCAAGCGTTTCCGTGGGGTTTCAGGGAACGAGAAGCCGAGAGAAGCCAGAAGTTCGCCATTTTCGATGATTTGGCCGCGCGAAGTATGGGGCGAGAAATAAGACGAGCAAAAAATAGAGAGAGGGGGGAGGGGGAGGGAAAGGAAGGAAACGCTTGCCGACAGACCCTGGGATTTTGAAAACCCCGTTCGCCAGCGAACTGAGCTTCTGATTGGTGCGGCTCGACTCGAATCTTTGACAAGTGCCAATCAAAGTAGTTTGCAGTTTATCGTCACTTCACACTTTCTCTCCAAACAAATATGGCGGAAGCAACAGAAAGTTCGTTCGAGAAATCTTTAGGCAAAGCTCTGAATTTACTGGCCGATCGAGGATATAGTCGCGAATTAAGAACAGAACAAAAGTCTTCCATCAAGCAACTAGCGACTGGAGGTGACTTGATTGCCGTGCTCCCTACAGGATTCGGAAAAAGTTTGATATTTCAGTTGTTGGCTCTGGTGAAAGAAGAGTCTGTGGTCCTCGTGATATGTCCACTCAAAAGTATTGTTAATGACCAGATCAAAGAGGCAACGTCTATGGGAATAACAGCTACTTCACTATCAAATTGCCTTCTCGAAGACGTAAAGAACGGGAAGTACCAGCTGGTCTTTGCTTCAGCAGAAGAAGCGCTGGAAAAATGCTTCCTGGAGGCCATGAAGCAAGAAGGAACTGCGCTCCACGACAATCTCGCTGCTATCGTGGTTGACGAGTCCCACACCGTGGAAACATGGACTGGGAAAAGGTAAGGACCAGAAGAAGCTCAAATTGTAGGTCGCATGATATTACTAGCCTGCTTGTATGCGGTTGCTGGACGTTTTTTTTTTATGTCAACGGTCCGGCGTTTGTTGATCGGGCGCCATCTTGGATTTTGAGTGAACATCGGACGAGGGTTTTCCGCGATAAAGACACCCAGCATCTGCCTGCAAGCAGGATAGATTATCGGCTCTAAATTATTACAGAATGACTGAACGTTTGCGCCATGATGCCCCAAATAACTTTACGGTGTTCCTTTCTCGTTTATCTACATAGGTCAAAGGCGAAAACGAAAACGACAACAGCTTTCCGTGCAAGCTTTGGAAAAATATCGAATCTGCGATCGTTTTGTAGAAAAGGTAAGCAGTACGGATTCAGCAGTACGAAGGAAACCTCAACTTTATGCGAACCCCTTGGAATTCACACATTCTGTTGTTAAGCGTGTTCGATCATAAACTACCATTTTGAAAAGGAATCCTTGAAAAGCATAGAAAAACTGATAGAAAAATGAAGCCTTGTCTTTTTAACCCTTATGCCTTAAATTAATATTGCTATTTGCTTAAGAGCAATCCTTTCTTATCATTTGCCCAAGCAAGCAAAAGCAATACCGTATAATTGAGTCTCTTATGTTTAGTTGTCTCTTATGTTGTCTTAATTCGTTGGGCCGGTAACATGACGGTAACATAGAACTCACTGAATAGCTGAACTGTATAATGGTTGAACTAAATCACTATCTATTTCCAGGTACCCCAGTTGCTGCTCTTACTGGTACTGCTGATGAAAAGACCCAAAAGACAATCAAAGAGACATTGGCACTTAAGGGAAACCTGTTGACAGTATACGTAAGCCCAAACCGAGAAAACCTTCGTTTTTCTGTCAAAAAGATTCGAAAAGAGCATCAGTTAGGAGAGCTTCAATGGCTTGTAAATCTAATAAAACAGCATGGGAAGGCTACGCCTAAAACATTGATATTCTGCAACACTGTAAATGAGATTGCCCAGGTGACAAACTATCTGCTGAGCAAGCTAGGAGTAAGTGCATATGACAAACAAACTAAATTGCCAGAGAACTGCTTACTTGGAGTTTACCATTCCAATTCTTGGGAAAGAAACAAAGAAAGGATTGCATCATCATTGAAGTCAAAGACAGGTGGCATTAAACGTGTCGTCATCGCAACCACAGCACTATGCATGGGTGTAAATTTTCCAGATATTCGCTATATTAGCAGGCCTACTGGAATTATGCGCAATTTTTTCGGAAATTATGCGGGATTTGTAGGGCAAATTATGCGCTAAAAATCTTAAATTACGCGGGAATTATGCGGATTGCGCAATTTTTTTAAAAATTTTCTAAGGAGGTAAGGCGTGAATTTGTCGTTAAAAACGATTAAAAAACTGTTGCATTTCATTACAAAAAGTCGCGAAACCAGTACAGCTCATTCAAAAATGTCTTTTATATGTCACAGTGGCTAGGAATATTCTACGACGGCAACATCACTTTTGTAATTCAATTCCAGGAACGTAAATCATTGCGAACGCGCATGAAATAAATCTCCAAGATCAATTGATGGAAAAAAACGAAACAATTCATCCAGGTTTGCATTCACGGACGTTAGCCGTTAAGGGAATACACGAGCTGTATTATCGCGCTTAACAAAATGGTGATCGACCGTGATACAAGCACTGAAACCAATGCGTGACCTTGAACACAGGACTTTAATTTGGCTTGACGTGTATGGTCAGATAAATAAAGAAATAAGTCAGATAACAGTGAACATATTTTAATTCTTCTTGGTATTCGACAACATTCAGTGTCACCCAAGTACAACCTATTTTTGTAGATATAAACAACGACTTTCCTGATTGCACGTAAATGCAGAGTTTTCTGTGAGTCAAAACATATGCATGTACCAAAATGGTACCGGACTACCGCAACTGACTGAAATCAACTTCACAGTTCTGAGTCCGACATCGATATGTAAGGTATACCTCATGATAAGTGTTTATTTTTCTGAAATCGCTGGGACCAGTCTACTACGGACTGAAATCAACTTCACAGTTCTGTTTCATTTAACGTACTGAGTCCGATATCGATATGCAAGGTATACCTCATGAGAAGTGTTTCTTTTTCTGAAATCGCTGGGACCAGTCTACTACGGACTGAAATCAACTTCACAGTTCTGTTTCATTTAACGTACTGAGTCCGATATCGATATGCAAAGTATACCTCATGAGAAGTGTTTCTTTTTCTGAAATCGCTGGGACCAGTCTACTACGGACTGAAATCAACTTCACAGTTCTGTTTCATTTAACGTACTGAGTCCGACATCGATATGTAAGGTATACCTCATGAGAAGTGTTTATTTTTCTGAAATCGCTGGGACCAGTCTACTACGGACTGAAATCAACTTCACAGTTCTGTTTCATTTAACGTACTGAGTCCGACATCGATATGTAAGGTATACCTCATGAGAAGTGTTTCTTTTTCTGAAATCGCTGGGACCAGTCTACTACTGACTGAAATCAACTTCACAGTTCTCTTTCATTTTTAAACGTAGTCCGATATCTCGATATGCAATGTATATTTCATGATAAGTGAGAAATCGCTGGGACCATCAATTAACTTCTCGGTTTCCTGTTTCGTTTAAGACACTGGTATGCAATCTCCACTTCTTCTAACTGCGGGAATGTAAAAGGGCCCGATCCCTGTATATACAGTGGGCCATGGATAATCCAAGCAAGAGAACACTCATCAATATCGTCTCTCCGTGGCCAGTCGAACACTTTGGCCCCAACTGAGTGGAGGAACTTGACTGATACTGCTTTATTGGTACGGGCCAAGACACGACCAATGTAAAATGCTTTCTGGTAGTCCACAGCATAGTACGCACCGATCTTTACTTGGTTTGCGTCTTCGACTCTTCTGGCTTGAAGTTCGAGTATCATCTGTTTGCGGAAATTATTGATGGTGTCGCTGCTTGGGAATCTGACTGTCAAATCCAAAAGGCATCGAGCGTACAGGCACACATACACCCCGCAGAAGCCGAGAAGCTGTTTCCTTGCTGTGGTATTTCTGTCTTCAGATTGCACAGGAAGGCCCATTGATGACAGTCCAGACTAGGATCTAATTCCATCAATAACTCCCACATTTTGGTGACTGCCCTTTTATGAGTCGGCTTTACTGAAGACCCCTGTAAACTATCTAGGGCCACTATTCGTTTCTTCCTTGGCATGACAGCGAGGAGGAACCAGTGCTTGCTGTTATCTGAGTTACATGGTACGAAGACAAAATCTTGATTTAGTAGGTCGGCCTTGTCTTTTAGAATATCTGCAGCTGGTTGACATCCAACCGATGTTTCGAATACCTCCCATTCCATGGTCGCTACATCACAAGCCGCTGCCTTCGTGAGAACTTCCAGATACTCATCGATGGTGAAATTACTCAAGTAGTTATCTTCATCTATGCTATGTCCACCTTTGAGACCTTGCAGGTCTTGTGGAGATATCAAAGGGCTTCCTCTAAATTTCACAGTTCCGTCGACTATAGCATCGACTATGGCGTCTTTCTGGCATGGGAATTCAGGCACTTGCTCGCACACGTTCGGTACTTTTGCTAAGGTATCTTTGTCAAGACCAGCGAGTACATCCTGGTTATTGTTGTTTTGGACTTTAAATGACTTCTTGCTTCCTAAGTTTGACCGGAACAGCTTTCCTGCCGATTTCTTATCACCAGATCTGTGTTTGCGTTTCCTTGAGGCAGTTGATGACTGCCCACCATCTTTTCCTGATTTGAATCTCCGATCATTGGGCTTTGATACTGCCGGTGCCGGGTGAAAGAGTGATGAAGATTTTGGAACAGAGCCAGTGGACTTGGGGACAGAGCCAGTGGACATCGGGTTGGAGCCAGCGGACTTCGGGAAAGAGCCAGCGGACATCGGGACAGAGCCAGTGGACTTGGGGACAGAGCCAGTGGACTTGGGGACAGAGCCAGTGGACATCGGGACAGAGCCAGCGGACTTGGGGACAGAGCCAGTGGACATCGGGACGGAGCCAGCGGACTTTGGGGCTGTAACAAATATATAACAAATTATTACTTTCTGCTGTAATGAGCGGGTATTACCTAACTTTTGGCCCTCTTTAATGTTTCAGACCATCTTGAACTTAATGCGACTTCATGAATGTAGAGACATGGTCTTAGTTTACCTTGGTCTGCAAATTTGGGACTGGAATTTGTAGAATCTGTCCACTTTGAAGCAGGTGTTGAGACCTTAGAGGTTGTTTCGCCAGAGGCTACCGACTTTGCCTGCAAATTCCAGTTTAGAAAGTGGTATGCCCTGATAGTTTCTGGGGTCATCGAGAGCCGCTTGTGATCAAGAACGTTGTTATACATAGAAAATGATCGCTCCACTTCATATGAGCCAAGCGTTGCAGTGCAGTACCGCGACGCAAGTTCGTATAGGCTTGGAAGTGCGCCTGCATTGGATTTCCAAAAGAGCGTAAGATCTAAATCACCGCCAATGCTCGCTTTGACAGCTCCAGGGCCAAGGTCATTCACGTAGAGATCGATTTCAGCCTTTGGGACATCAGCCATTCCTGGTATACAGCTTTCTGAAAGACGAGTTGTGTCAAAGCTAATGAGATTTCTGGGATCAAGAACCCTGACATCTTCTAGAAAAGGGCTTCCTGGCTGTTCACCCTCAACCACATACTTGTTTAGCTTCTTATGTGCATCTGAGAATGCTGATTGCACAGTCTCCAGCACTTCCGATTTTTCGCTGCTATCAAACCTAATAATGGAAGTAAAATAGCGATGATTTTGGCAATTGTCTTCCAGTTCTTCTAAAAAAGGCAATGTTTAGCGCGTGACGCATCGATTTGCAACTTGATGCAAATTTGGCGGGATTTTGACAAAGCAAACAAAGAACAAAACATAGATTTTGGCAAAACGTGACGTTTTAGAGGGGGACCCACGGGCATGTTTTGATGATGCGAGTTGAACAAAATTTGTGTTTTCTCATTTTGTGTTCAAAAATATAAGAAAGCATGAAAGGAGAAACAAACTAAGATATAAAGGACGTTGAAATAACACACTGTTTAGATTGCTTGTTTACGAAAGTCGCACGGCTCGCGGCGACAAAATTTGCGTCGCTGTTTACATTTGCAAATCGAAGTTGCATCGCTCGTGCGAGAAAAATCGCCGCGACAAGCGCGACAAAAATTGTAAGTGTAAACAGGCCTTAAAAAGGTTTTTATTGGCTGCGCTATTTTCTTGATAAAGATTTAACATAAAATTCCAGCGTACCTGAAATCTCCTTCAAAACAAAACCCGATGTCTTCTTCACTCATCAACGAGCTAGTGTGTAGATAACTGAGGAGGATTTCCATCTTGTTTTTCGCTTGAGTCACGTGTGGGATTCTCTGCTGGAAATAATCTAGGAGAATCATCAACTGCGGCGCCATTCTCGATATAACCATCAACTGTGCGTGTAGACTCTTCATAAATGAACTGTCGTCATACATCTCTTCCAGCCGCAACAGTGAGTAACTTGCTGCATTTCGACCACAGCGCTTGACTTCAGATCTTACAAATTCCCCACAAATTGAGTAGTACCTTGAGTGGTAAGCCGCCGACTCGAACCATGCAGACCAGCTCTTCGTTTTCGGATGTGGTGGCATAGTTGGTTTGCTTTCACAAGCGGTGGATTTAAGAAAGTTCAAGAAACGACTTTTCCGACCACTCGGAATGTAAAATAAATTCCTGAAACACTTAATAAATTCTGTTGTTGTCTTAAATTGCTTCTTGAAATCCACAGCTACAAGATTGATTATATGGCTGTGGCAGGTTATATAGAAACAACGCGGAAACAAGCAAGACAGTGTGTCTTGGAACGCCTTCTTCATATAACTAGCGTTATCCGAGTTAAATATCAGCACACTGTCAAAATCGATTCCATACTCAATCATTGTCTTAACGACTGCTTGAGATACAGTTTTGTTGTTCGTTTCTTGCAGAAAGTGCGTGTCTAACAGGTAGGCCACATTCTTGCCACTTGGTGAAAGCTCGTCAAAATCAAGCAAAGTAACCATGACATCCAACACGTACCGCCCATCATCGTCACTTAACTCGTCCACCATTACCGCGACATTTTTGTTTCTTATTTTGTCCTTAAGTTCTTCTTTTTCGCATTCATAGACATCGAAGAGGTACTCACGCAACTGCGTGCCCTTGGGGATAGCTCCACCATTTACAACACGAGATTTCAAAAACTCTCGGAGTACAGGGTGGTCGGACTTGCTGAGTGGGATATTTGACGCCGTGCAAGCCCGGATCCACTCGTGACAGACATCGATTCTTTTCTCCTGCGCGTGAGTGCTGCACTTAAAAGAAGTTTTCAGAGTTTTTTGTTTGATGCGGTTAGACCCGTGACATTCAAGACGTTTTTTATGTGCAGCCGCTTCAAGGTGCCTATCAAGCACTGATTTCCTTGAGTGCTCCAGCACTACATTGCAGACTGAACAAAATAATAATCCGTTATCCTCGTGGAATGTTCCGACTGGGTATTGCTTGGCACGATCACAAGCTGTGACTTTTGTCGCTTCATGGCTCTTAGTTTTTTTCTCACTTTGTTTCGTTTTAGTCAGAAATTTATCCATTCTGCTTTGTCATGGCGGACAGAAAACAGAAAGAAATTCGTCTTTTCCCGCGAGAAGTGTTGTATTTTTATGCTAAGAATTGATTGGTTCCCTTCTTCCAATAAAATGGCTCGTTATATAATAACTAGTCAACAAGCCCCAAACGGTCACAGGCATAGAACGCCTAGTCATTTTCGAAGTGAAAACATCGTTCTACGAGTGATTTCGTGAAAAATTCCTCAGATTTTCTGCTATTTTGCCTTTAAAACGAGGTAAGAAGTCCGTACTTACCGAGAATATAATACCTAATTTATATATTTTTCGAAATTTTCCGAAATTATGCGGGATTATGCGGGATTTTCAAAATTATGCGGGGCTGTCCCAAAAAAGCCAAATTACGCGGCCCCGCATCCGCGCATAATTCCGGTAGGCCTGGGAGACATTTAGCACCGCGTTTTCAGAATTTACCGCAAACGCCAAACCGTGGTTAGCCGTTACCGGTTTGCGGTTTGACGTAGTGGCGAACAGGGAGTTTAGCTCAAGGTTTGGCATTTTGTGGTAAAAAGTGAATTCTGGGAAAGATCCAACATGGCGGCTGCCTCTAGGTAAGTAATAAACATCGAAACCAGCAAAATATGTCAGATATTTTGTCAATCGGCATAAAGTTTTATGGATATCTACCTGTATATTTATCAGGCGAGATGTAGATGACCTACTCACAGTTATGCTATATGACGAGGACAGCTCAGAGTCTAGCAGCGATGAAGAAGACCTGGAATTTTTACTTGTGAACATGTTGTTCCCCGAATCAAATTCAAAGCCAGCGACGCCGCGTTTAAATCTAGCGGATCTTTCAGAAAGTCAGTGCGAAGAGATGTTTCGGTATGTACAGATATATAACATGGAATCTCGTTCAGTAGATGAAAAATAAAACACTTTTTTTTCAGATTTCAAAAACATGACATGGAACTTCTGTTAGAAGCCCTTGAAATACCAGAGGTGTATATATGTAGCCAAAGGACGAATGCAGCAGGAATGGAGGCACTGATGATACTACTTAGGAGGCTGGTATACCCAAATCGTTGGTGTGACCTGGTTGACATGTTTGGAAGGAGTACCTCTGAACTCAGCCTTATATTTAGAAGGGTAAATATGTTGGAAGTCACTATATCCCAATGGTTGAAACCAGAACGGGCCCAAATACTTAGATTTTTTCTGAAACTTCAGAGAAAAAAAAAAGCTTATAAAAGTTATTGCTGATTCGATCCTGGAACAACATCATTATAAACTGCTGGTCAGGTCACTAATTTTATGGCATTTTATGTAATTTATCATATATAGAACGAGGAATATACAGTAAAAATCATATCTAAAACAAACCAAAACCCCATCCTTACTCTAATCCCTAACAAATTACTGTTTTAGGACAGTTCTCTTCATTTCTTGAATAAAAAGAAGTATGATAAAAGATTTATATAGATTTCTGGTTTCAACCATTGGGATATAGTGATTTCCAAATAAATATGTTAGATATCAAGGGTACGAAAACATCAGATAAAATAATCTTGATTAAAATGTTATTAAAAAAATTATATATCAATATTACATCCCCCGCAGATATTGGACGACTTGTTTGACCGTTTTAGACACCTTCTGGAGTCCTTGGACCTGGTTTGGCTAGACCCGGAGGCTTTTTCGGAAGCTATTCATGCGAAAGGCGCCCCATTGACCCAATGCTGGGGATTTATTTATTAATGGCACTGCAAGGCCGATATGTCGTCCCATTCGAAATCAGAGGATCATGTATAGTGGCCATAAGCGCATTCACTGCTTAAAGTTCCAGGTATAGAAGACATGGAAACACTGTATCCCCGTTGTACCCCCCTCCCTCCCTAAAAAAGAACCCCATCCAAGACATGCCTTCTCAACAACCAGAAATACTAATTACAACCCAATTTACTGTATTAAGTAAGAATCAATTTTTCACTATTATAATTTTAATAAAATTTAGCAAAAAATACCTGGGCAGTCACAGCCCTCCCCCCTCCCCCGTGACATGATTAAAATCCAGGGTGGGTAAATATAAAAGCTAGGGTATTAATGAAAACATTCAATGGAATTCCATGGTGGGTATAGCTGAGCCTAGGATCCAGAGCCAGATCCAGAGCCTAGGATAACATATTTTAAACAGATTTTTGTTTTGCCACTGCCCAATAAAATGTATTCCTAGCTTATGTTATTGCAATTTCAGTCAGTACATGCCCCAAATGGTATCATTGCTCATCTATTTGGCCCCATCGAGGGAAGGAGGCACGATGCATTCATGCTTGGTGAGAGTGGCCTCACTGATATGTTGGAGAGGTTTCAAAAGCCTGATGGAGAGCCGTATGTCATATACGGGGACCCAGCTTATGGACTCACAAGAACCATTTTAGCACCCTTCAGAGGAGCCCACATAACTGATGATCAGCAGGAGTTCAACAGTGAAATGAGTAAAGTTAGAACTAGTGTTGAATGGGGCTTTGGCAAAATAATTCAAAACTTTGCTTTCTTAGATTTTAACAAGAATCTTAAAGTTCTGCTTCAGCCAGTTGCCAAATTTTACTTAGTTGGGGCTTTACTTACCAATTGTCACACTTGCTTGTATGGTTCCCTGACTAGCACATATTTCAATGTAGATCCACCCTCATTAATTACATATCTCTCAAACCATTAAGAAACAAGATCATTTTATAACAAATATAAATAAAACTTCTGAGCACTTTGCTATACAGTATTTTCAAGTTTACAAACATGTTATACTAATGTAATGATCTATAGAAAAAGAGCTTTGCTATCTCTCAAACCATTTTTATAATAAATATAAATAAAAATTTTAAACTCTTTCTTGCACAATATTTTCAACTTTTCAAACCATTTTTATAACAAATATAAATAAAACTTTTAAACTCTTTCTTGCACAATATTTTCAATTTCACAAATGTGTTGAGCTAATGTGATGATCAGAAAAACAACCTGCCTATTAAATATTTTGAGTAACATGTCATGTTTGTATTTGTTGTCTGCTTTCCTACATTTCTGAGTTAGGTCTCAGGCAATTGTCAAAATCTGCAGTGTGTCAGTTTTTCGATTATCCAAAATAGAATGTATATATTCCAAATATGCGTCTATGGTCTAGCATTTGCACTGAGACTAAATCAAGACCAACTTACTGACTCCCTATTTTCTATGTATGTTAAAACACAATTTCCATAAACTTTTCACCATTCATGAAGATGAGCAACTCACAAATCAGGCCTGGAAAATACAACAAAGTCCCTGCAAAGTTTCTTGTGGCAACTGTACAACTTTTTTTAATACCACTTTGATTTCAAATAATAATAAGTGGTAGGACTGATGAAAACATTTCCTTATCAATTAAAGGCGGTCTTTTAGCAGGTTGACAATTGCCCTTCTTTCCTGCATTTCGACTTCAAGTCTTGCATTTCGTTCATTTGCCTCTGCTGCATACTTCTCTTTTTGAAACTCTAACTCCATTCTTCTAAGCTCTAGCTCTTCCTTCTTCAACTCTGCCTTCTGACTGTTTTTTTCTGTAAGCATGTCTATTGCAGAGCGTTTACTGGCACGCTGTTGCACTTTTTTCCTCTTTTGACCTAAATAACAAGAAATAAACAAAGTATCTTAGGCCTAAGACATACAATGAATTCAAGTCGTGTCAATTACATTATTTTCAAAAGATACCAACTGATTACACTTTCAAATAGCCAATTATCTATTGTTTCAAAGGTATTTGACGTGACCTTAATTCAACGTTTATCCTAGGTTTTAGTTATTTCTATTGCTATTGAAAATGCAATAACCCCTACCCCACCCTTTCAAAGCTAGGACGGCTCATTTTATAGCTACAGTCTTGTTATAGTTAAATGCTCTCTTTTTTTCAGCACTTGATGCACAAGCAATATTCATTTATTTATTCCTTCTTCATTTATTCATTCATTTATACACAATTTTTACCTCTGTTAGCTTCTTTACTGCTTGAAGCAATTTCATTGTCACTATCACTGTAGCCATCATGCTCACTGTCACTGATGTCTTCATTACCTTTCTTACACTCTAAAATAATACAGACATGTTCTGTTAGGAAGAAGTCATTAAACTATCAGGGGTGGGCTGGTAAATTTTAAAGTCTGAGTGCCCAAAACCCCTTTTCCTCCCTCCACAGAAACACATTTTGCACCCCAAGATTCCACCATATTTTGTTCCCATGTAATATGCAATGAATTATAGTAAATCAAAGAATTCAGTTTAAAAGATACTGGTGTATGGATGGAAGGAAAGAGGTGATTGGTCACTAACCCCCCTTTTTTAAAGATTTTATCAAGCAAATGAAAAAAAAAAACAGGGAAATTGTTCCTGAAAATCATGACCCACTCCTCTCCTTTACTGGCCCCTAAGAAATAATGGCTTTAGTAAGAAAGTTAGATAAATATTTACTAGTTTTTTACGTGTGAATCTCCTATTTCCTACATACTTAATAGACAAATTATTTCAGAACTAACTATACATTTTTACTGTGTCTGGGCCCAATCCCCCTCCTCCAACCTCCTGGGTATGACTGCCCGTGTCAGAACCCTGGTTAATAGAATGGCAGGGGATGATTAATTTAAAGTATTGACTGGTGAACATACTTATCATTCCTTTTAGAGCTGCTGTTCTCATCTCCTCGCCCTTCTTCTTGTCATCAGCTTCTTTTCTCTTTTTCTTTTTTTTCTCTCTTTGTTGATTGGCCTTTTGCTCCTCCATATCTCTCGTAAAAGTATAAATGTCTTCCAACAGTTGATGGAGCTCATCGTACTCTTCTTCAGTACCAGACCTGCATGTCAAATATGCAAGGAAACAAGCAAATGCATTAGTGTTCCAATAATTAACTTAGAATGTAGAGTAACGATTTTTGATGTACAGATGGACTCAACGGCATGTCACACAAGAGTAGATTTCAGATGGGAACTGGAAAGCTTGTCAGCTTAAAAATTGGAAAATTTCAGACAGCAAACTATTCACAGAGAGGGTAAGAATTCAACCTTAAATTATTAGAATGCAATTCTACAATCTTCCACGCTTAACTCTTGTCTCAGAGAAAAGAGGCCTCTGGCTATGCTAGCAGGGAAGCTTAACTATAATAAAGCATACAAACATTATGTCTCATTCAGTGCAAACTGTGTATTTTCAAGCACTGTGTTGAGCACTCACTTCTTTAGCGACTTTTTGTCTTCGTCTTTGTACTTCTGTAGTAGTCGAACCATTCTTTCTTTACATCCTCTCCCACTTAGCACGACGAGCTTGTCTTCCGTGGAGAACTGCTTACTGAGAATGGAAGCAATCGGTTCGTAGTCTTCGGTTTTGCTGCAACGTCTTGTAGCAACTTCCTTAGCCAGCATTATGTCGTGTGCTGTCAGAGGCCAGCGAAAGGGAGCCATGTCTGGAAGGATAAGAAGTATGTTAACACAAATCAATCGCTTTTTCTCGCCGTGGATCATATATTTTTATGAATTGTGACTATTATCATGAGAGGCATCTCGGTACTTCGATGGGCGCCATGTTGGATTGTTCTTTCACTACACATGTTCGACTTCAACCGAGCCAAAGGCCTCAATAATGTGCAAATTATCAAAGAAAATGTTTTATTTCAAGAGTCAAATGATTTAGAAAACCAATTCATGGTCTGGAACGTCAGTTCATACAAATTTTGAGGGTAAAAACTGCTGAGGGAAATGACTTACCGCTAGAACGTGCTCTTGGCGTTGAAACGCGAACCGCAGACTGCAAACTTGACCGCAAGGCCTTGTCACGTGACACCCAGAGGTTCGACGTTTGCCGTTTTACGAGAAAAACGCGGTGCTAAATGTCTCTAATATTACTTGGGGGTGTGCAAGGTCCTTATTGGATTTCCACCAAGAGGCAGGTCGTGCGGGACGAGATGGAGCCCTTTCACATATTATTGTGATTTATCATGGTCAACAAATTGGACCTTGCGAAATGGAAGTGAAGCAGTTTCTGAGGAGTACTGAATGCCTGCGTGTGGCAGCCTATGGCACACTCGATAAGAACATTCAGCCCTCGGCCCTCCCTCACAACTGTTGCTCCTTTTGTACCACTATTTGCAAATGTGACGGTGATACTTGCAGTGCAGAGGGGCTGCCATTTGAAAAAGATGCTCCAGTTCCTGAGGAAGAACAAGAACGGAAAACACGGGAAGTGTCTAAACGGGATTGTAGAGACCTTTGTGCTGCTCTTGAAGAGATTGTTGAAAGTATGAAAAGACAAGGACTGTCAATAGATGACACATCTAGTCATGGCTTCTCGCATGAGCTTGTAAGTGATGTGAAAAACAAATGCTCAAGCATTTTTACAATTGATGATGTTCTTAATAATTTCCCAGTCTTTTCAGTGGGCAATGCTTTGCAGATTTTAGAAGTCATGCAAGAAATTTTCTTGGATATCCCTAATTTGGAGGAGAATGTTGCATTGTTTAGTTTTTCCACTAGTTTTAATTGCGACAGCTGGTTTAACTTAGAGGAGTGTATTTTCAGTGACAGTGACAGTGATGCAGAGTCTGCGCCTGATTCATCTGAAGAGGTATGAAGTGGCTATTAATGTGACTCTGAAAATATACACACCCCTCTGTCTACAGAAAGTGCATGGCAGTCCTGTAGGAAAAAGGTAGTACCTTTGTGCAAATATATAAGTGAAGTTCCCATTCCCCTGACCATTTATACCGGTAGTTCCTGTTTTTATTTATTTATTTTTGGAGGTGGTTGATGTTGCTGCTCCTGTATTGTGAGGGTGTGAATATTTGAAGAATTAGGCTAAATTAGGCAAGTTCAACATGATGTATAAAATATATAATAAAATATATCTACTAAATGGTTATTTGAAAACAGCAAGACTTGTTCCATTTAATATCTGTTATCCCCTATCAAGAAACCTTTTGACCCTGGAATTTCCACAATGGGTGATGTTTTGACTCTGGAATACTGCCACAGGGCCTTTCTTTTCATATTTTATTTATTTATTTATTTATTCTTTTCATATTTCTGAAGGGTAGTGCGATATTTTTTTTCAAATTTGGAATTCCTTGGGGGGGGGGGTTGGAATTCCTTGGGGGGGGGAAGGGGTACAGCTATTTCTTGGAACAGCCCAATGCAAAACAAACATCTGCATAGTAGGGACAAAATGAACTAACACCATCCAGTTAAGTTTGGAGCACCTCTAGTTTTGTCCTTGAGGTTTTGAGTGTCTGGAAAGTGGAGTTTGCAATGTTGTCAAGGCAAAGATTATGGCATTTCTTACCAACAATATGAAATTGCCTTGACAATGCCTTGTTTCAATAGCAAAACTATCAAAACAAACTGTTAAAAGTTGTCAACAAAACTATATGGGTGCTCCAATCTTAACTTGATGACACAGTATATTGTCTACAGCTTGGCGCTGGTGTCAACTGTATAAAAATTCATGACTGTACACTTGACAAACGTGCAAATGTAACACTTGTAAATGACATCAACAACATTCATGCTTTTTGCAGGTTGTAGGTTAACAGTTAACCCAGGGTAATGGCAATATAAATACAGGTTGGCCTGAAATGTTATGGTGATATTTTAAAGGGATTGTACAACACATTTATTTCAAACTTGACCTATATTTGTGGTCAGCCTGTGTTAAACTTTAACCTACAAAAATAGATGCTCACTATGCTCTCAGTTTAAGGAAAGAGGCTAGCTATGAACGAGCATGATTTTTAATGCAATTTCTCTTACCTTTCAAACACTTCATGCGAGCAAGAATAAGAAAGTTCCTGTTTTGAGACACTTTGAAATAAAGCCATCATTTTATTATAAACTGTAACAACTGTATTATGGAAAACCATGCAAACTATTGGAGTATTTTAAGTCCTAAGATGATTAACATTTCACTTTAGAAATGTCTTGTCATCAAAGAAAGTAGCTTATCATTATCATATTCTATTATTTACATTTCTTATATACATTATTATACATTTGTATAATCTTGTTAAAATAAACACAATGGAATTCATTTTAATGGTGTTGATGTTCCTTGAACTGCAGCATTCACATTGCTGAGCTGATTCAAATACGAATGCAAGCTACCATAATCAGATTGAACATTCTGCAATGTAAAATGTTATATGCTGATAAACAGCCATTTTCCTTTTGCATACCGTAACAAAGAACTGTACAACTATAACTCATAGATTGTACCCCATAGCTCTACATGCTCTTTGATCCATTTAAGAAGGTCCCTGTAATCTAGACCATGCAGAAGGCTTCTTTGAAACTTGGGAAAGGATGGATGGCCTTCACGTCCACTGTTTTTTTTGAACACATGTTCAGTCGTCAGGTCTCTGACTATCTGAGCCACTGCCTCATTTGCTTCTGTAGAGGTCCGTCGGCTGTTGGCTTTGGCACTGCAGCAGTCCTTATCTATTGACTCATATATGCTCTCTAAAGCTTCCAGGGTTCCTGCAACTCTTTCAGCATTGGCCTCATCAAGGTTGGGGCCTAGTGCCCTCCACATCGACTTTAACACCCTGTTTTGTTGTTCTTTCTTCAAATCAAGAGGGATGTTGGCACCCTGTTGACCACTTCCATTGTAGAAGCGGTTCCACTTTGCACTAAGAGCCTGTTTTTCTGGTAGAAAACATATGCATTTTACTAGATGCAAAAGTACCACATAAGCATACTTGAAGTGACCATGGGCCTTGTAAAAAAGTAGACACAATTTGTATACATCAAACAGCCTGTCCCCATCTCCTTCTTTAATGGCATCACTGAACTCCATCAAGATGAGTCCAAATGTTAGCTTTGCACTGTGATAATTATACATGTAGTCCTCCTCATCCGACTTCTTTGTAGTGGTCACTTCCTCTTCAGAAATCTCCTCGTTATGTAAACTTTCTTCATGCCTATTTAATGAATCAAGTAGAAAGTGATAATTAATAATGTACACTCTTAACCAAGTGTGGTACCTAGGTTGAGGCCAGTGCACGTCTTTCACCATTATGCTATTTTCTCATGCATAATACAGTGACTCAATGGCCTAAATGGTGAATGTACACCACATGATTTACTGACCTCTCTACATAGATTGAAAGCATTTATTGAATTGTTGATTGCAGAATTCCCAGGAAGGTACTTTTAAATGAGTGGGAGGTACAACCCGGGGGGGGGGGACTCCCATATTTTTTAGTCTGGGATGATAGTCGGAAATTTTCAATTTTACCCCTAAAAGATACCATACATGGTGTGGCTCAAAAAATGTATTACCCTAAAAGATACCCAAAAAATGAGGTCTTATATAATGTGCCAAGTAGGCGTGAAGGACACAGGTAACAGGTGAAAGATACCCATCAAGAAATTCTGTGTTTGTTTCTAATTTATCGTCTTCTCATCGAATAGTCTCTCTCTTTCTTACACGGTTTTTAGAAGCACCATCATGATAGAAAACAATTTGGACACAGTTTCAGCCCTAAAAGATACCAATCTCCTAAACATTTATTGAAGATCAAGATCACCCCTAAAAGAGACCAAACCACCGTGATTTTAACCTAAAAGATACGACGATCATCCCCGACCAAAAAATATGGGAGTCCCCCCAGGGTACAACCAAAGGCGTAAAATCAAAATGGAAAACATCTTGGCCAAAAATAATACCAAAAACTCGAAAACACAACTTCTCAGAAAAGATGATCACATCGGCCCTGATCAAAGAAGTTGTACTTTTTGTAACTTTTTCCAGTTACCTTGTTTGTTACAAGTTAAATATTGAAAAAACATTTTAAATTTGAAAATCCCAAGATATTTTCCCATCATGTGGCATTCCCCTGAGTATTCTTTTTCTGCTACACACTGAAGGGTATTAGAATATGGAAGCATCCCAAACAAAGAAATATTCAAATGAATGGCATGTGATCTGAAATGTCCAAGCAGAGGAGGTCTATTGAAAAGAACACCAACCTGTTTCTTGTAACTGTTGTACGGAACACTTGTCCACACCCCACTCTGCAGTTAAAGTATCCAAAGGGGTCCCTGACATCTCCTCTAGTATAGGATGACAAACCATGAACCGCAATTTCATGTCTATAAGCAAAAATTTATAGTGGACTGTGACAAATATGTCAATCTATTTTTTGTCTCTTGCAATAACTTTGCAAACTTCCATACCAAAAGCATATACTCCTCTATCTCCAAGGAAATGATATTTTTTTGAAATAACATTTGCAAATGGTGTAGTACCTTACTCTGCCTGAATGATAAGCATATGTTGCTTCACAGCTTTCTGCCCTGCATTTCCACCTGCCAGCTTCTGCCTGTTGCAGTTCAACTGTCTGTTCAACTAGGCCAGTCACTTCATCCGCATTGAATACAAACTTCTTTACATGCTCTTCACAGATTTCAATCAGCCACTTTGCCTGAGTTGCTTGGGAGACTGTTGCATCTGGCAGGATAACATTCGGCTTATCTGTGGAAAAATAAGTTTTAAAGCACATTGATACTGGAGATTTAAGGTATATACATATATTGAACTGGAGCAACAATATTTGGGGTAATATTTTGCTGGAACTATAGACATGGAAGTGTGTATAAGCTTATAGTCAAAAGCAAGTAACTGCAGATGAAAGATCTTTTATACTGTGCAACTATGTCAACCAGGCCATTTTCTAAGAAGTCAATCAGAAAGTGAGTACATAACAAAGGATCTTGACTTTCTTGAGATCTTGAACTTTCCTCTAAAAATTATGATCAAAAAACATTTCAAAAACAACTTAATTACTCATCATCAGACGTATAGCAGTTGAATCTCTGAGTGGCAAACTTTTTACAGGATGGCCTTTCATGTCAGAATTTTGTGGAGATCATAGTATTAGATGATATTTTTATCCAGTTTGGGGTCATATATTTAAGTCTTTGTTAATGACAGGATATATGGTAAAAATGGGAAAATACCTTCCATGTTCTTCATGCCCATCATCTCCATAAATGAAGCAAGAATGTGCGCCTCAGTCTCCCTCAAATGGAACTCGCTGTATTCGTTATAATGACCATCAACACCCTTTGCTGCATTCGATTTGCCCGTTCGATTGATGCTTGCCATCGTGGTCCCCAATTCACCAGCGGAGGAGTGATTGACAAAAATCTTAAACTCTGTCTGAAAGGAAACGTTGGGTAAAAATCATACTTTTGTTACTATAGAGGGTTTTGAATGGCTCAATTTGATTTGTAGTAATGAAGTGATACAAAGTAACAAAATTTATTTGCATTTATAAAGTCTAGGTTGTAGTTTCATGTCTGAAATTAACTTGTGTGATAAGCATTTATTTGTATTATATAGTCCGCCACAATTGGAAAACAACATGGTTAATAAATTTCTACATTAGAGATCAATGAAAATGCTGGAAGCTCATGTCTGTATTCTTTCTATTAACATGATCATTGGTGAAACAGTGATTGAGAACCTAATGCATTGGGTCCCTTTCCCATGATTTTATTACACTGCAATTACCTTGTACAGTGTGTACTTTGCGTGCCAGTCAGCGAATTCTGTATCCAGACCATCAATCCTTTCAATTGGATCCAGACCATCTCTGAAGGTCCACTTGACATTTCGTGCACGCTCCTCGAACAGTTGATCTCCGTGCATTGGGACAGAGGTTAGTACCTTGGTTGATGAGTCTTGTTCACTAACTAGTACTGGTGTGTACTTTTCCTGATTGTGTTGCATCAGTTGTGCCATATCACCAGATACATTTGGGTTCAGGAACTCCATTCCTAGGCAGCACTGCAATGTAAAAAAAACTTTTCAAATTATTAAACTAATAAAAAAGCCACTAGGATTGCATTCAGTATAAAAGTAAATGTAAAGTTGGCTTTATTAATTAGACAACTTACCACATTTGATTTCTGTGACATTTCCTTAGAGTATTGATGAGGGATGTGCCTGACGACCTTTTTCTTCAGAAACTTGAAGTATTTAAGGTGCTGTGTGATAACTCTGCTCACAATGATAGCCCATCGGGTCAGAAGCTTTTTCTGGACATTAGAGTCTGGTAAGAGCTCCCTGTACTCCAAATCTTTGACTAGCTTTTGGCTCCTGGTATCATCCAATTCTGCTTGTTGTACTCGATCAAGTACAGCATATTGGTGTGTC
Source organism: Scolanthus callimorphus (assembly GCA_033964015.1). NCBI lineage: Eukaryota > Metazoa > Cnidaria > Anthozoa > Actiniaria > Edwardsiidae > Scolanthus > Scolanthus callimorphus. The sequence goes on from CM066911.1 coordinate 18,938,007, forward strand.
CAGTGAATGGAGCGGTTGGTGTGCTTCTTTGTCTGTACACGCACAAGTATCTCATGATCAATATTATCTCCAACCAATCTGTCAAAAAATATAACATTCATCTCAATATCTATACTACAGTATTTCGGGGTGAACCATTTAACTTTTGGGTGGGTGGGGGGTAAGATTTTGAAAAACAATATTTCATTAAGCTTATATAAATCTCTGTAACTTTAGGAAATAAATGTCAAACACCATCGTGGAGAATAAAAATACGTTTTTGCACAGACAAAGCTTCCAGCCCCCTACTCCCGTGACAGGTATACTGTATAGTGTAGTATAAAATAGAGTTAATTTATTATTTTTTGGCTCCATCGCCCCAGCCTTTGATAGATGTATACACATGTAATTGGGAAAGTTATCATAGTTATTTTTAATTTTCCTTACCTATAGAGCGGTAGATTATTGCTGGCTAAAGTTCTCTCTACATCATCAAGTGTTTCATCTGTACAGCTTAAGTCTCTCCTTTCTTGTTTTGCTCTTTCGATCTCTTTCAATAAGCATTCATGTCCTTGAGCTGTGAAGTTCTTGTAACAAGAAAGTGCACCTTTGTCTACTCGCACTTCGGTTTCAACTTCCATCTCACTTTCTTCCCTAGCGATGGGGACTTGCTTCTTTCTTATCTCCTCTAACAGCAACTGTGCACTCTTACTTTTTTCGATTTTCGTTTTCCACACCATTACTTTTCCTTCAAGCTGTTTGCCCATTTCAGATTCAGCGCGAATCATTTGTTTAGGTGAGACACAAACGCCCAGGCGATTGAGCTTCACTAGATCCTCGTGTTTGGTGCCACTGTGAAAAAGGATTGAAGAAATCCTGTAGTGCAGTGCTGATGCCTTCGGATTTCGAACCCGGCAAATAACTGCAGTTGCAAGTGCAGCACTATTCGCGGCCGTTCCTTTAGTTTTCACATCTCTTTCCTGTATGCCGCAAGAGCCAAGTAGAAGTTCATAGAATACTGGGCAGAAAATTCGAACTTCCTCCAATAATGTTGTGCTTGAAAGTCCAGTTATTTCGTCTGGTTTGCTAGATAGCAGTATGCTTTCGTTTTTGAGGTATTCAGACATTTCTTTTGAAACATTGCTACTGACTACACCAAGAACCTCCGGATAAAGATCTTTGTGTTTAACAACAGAGTTAGCGGCAGCACGCCACTTTTTTTCACAGATTTGCCTAACCAAGCATTTGGTCTCCTCCTCGCGGGGAATTCTCACAAGCACATTTCCGGACTCAGTTCTAATGACAACTTTTAACTGCAAGCCTTCTTTGGAAAGACTTTCGATATTGAGGTGATGATCAAGGCCACTGTCATTCTCTTTATCGCAATCCTGACTGGGAGGTTTTTTAGATCCAAACGTTAATGCTTTCCGAGAGGACTTCTTGCTTGTGCTAGGTGAGAATACACGAGCCGTTTTGTGCTTTGGACTTCTTCCCTCCGGTGTGTCCAGCAAATGCTTTCCCACGATCGTTGATTTGGTTGGAGTATCCTTAGCAGAAATGGACACGACGTTTTCTTCAATCGATTCCTGCACGAACGAGTAAAGCGATCCAAGATTTCGTATTTTACGAGCGCAGGGATTGCAGACTCGAGTTGAATACTTGTCACATTGTGATAACTTCAAACCGACTTTCTTGCAAATTTCTGCTAAAACTTCACCCTCGCTACCTCTTCTGTTGGACGGTTTGAATAGATTTTCCGTAGAAATATGACTGGCTCGAATTGAGTTGCCGAATTTAACTTTAAAATTGCATTTGCAAAGCCCGCAATTGTCGTTCATTTAGCTATACTACATCAGTTTCGCTCGCGCTACTTTGCTTCGAAAATTTTGACAAGCTAGATCAGTTCATTTGTTTTGATTCAACACGTGCGGCCTGAAATTTCACTTCCGCTAACATTTGATTGGTCAATTCACGACAGCTTTAAATGTCACCGTGCGCGCTCAAGCGAGTAAGGTCAAGTGGGTGGTTTCCAAAATCCCAGGGTCTGTCGGCAAGCGTTTCCTTTCTTCTCTCCCTGCCCCATCCCCCCCTCTCTCCATTTTCTCGCTCGCCCCATACTTCGCGCGGCCAAATCATCGAAAATGGCGAACTTCTGGCTTCTCTCGACTTCTCGTTCCCTGAAACCCCACGGAAACGCTTGCTACGCAGGCTAATCTTTGCCAAACTGACTGCAGTTTTACAAAAACAGATCAGATGTGTTGAATTAAATACTGCACTCGTGATAAAGATTTATTGCTCTCAGCTATGTTAAAGGGAACCGTGTTCAGAGGCGATATCATAAGATTACCCGATCGGAAAGGGCACATTTAGCATTATCATAGTTGACAGGAAATCCAGATTCCAACATGTCACAAAACGTAGTGTCCTGAAAACCCACCAAATATCTCCTCCAAACCGGCACTCTCAAATTCGAGAAAACCGAAATTCTAGCACCTTGATAGTTCGGAAGCCCTTGCCGAGCAACAGCCTCGCTGCACGGCCCAGAGACCCCAGTGGGAGTCAACAGAGGATCTTGAAGAAACAACTCCTGCGGTCCCGCGTACTGCAAATTATCTCGAGAATGTCCTGAGCCCCGTGCAACTAATTCCAGTCTCGCTGTCCCTGTCAAAATGTCCTGCTTAAAAACTCCTGAGCTCTGCAACACTCCCTGCGGTAAAAGTCCTGAGGCAGACACAAAGTCCTGCTTAGAAATGCGCATTTGAATATCCTGCGTAGAAATGCCTGAGTCTGGCAAAATATCCTCAGTCGAAAATCCTGAATCGTGTAAAATATCCTGAGCTTAAAGTCCTGAACCGTGCAATTCAATCTGCAAGTTGCCCTGAGTTAGTCCTGTGTCCCTAAAAATGTCCTGAGCTAGACCAGAGTTAGCCTCGAGTCCCGAGTCCGGCAAAATGTCCCGGTTAGAAAGTCCTGAGTCCTGCAATCTGTCCTGAATAAGAAAACCTTTTTTTTTTTTTAATTTAATTTTATTTTATTTTCGTCATTACAATATTCAAAGGACTAATATTTAAAGTGACTCACACACACGCACGCCACACACACGCACGCACGCACACACACTTATTACAATATATGATAGGTAAAGTAGTTATAAAAGGAACAAAAAGAGAAAACTTGCTGCTGTACATACATTAAGGGGTAGAAGGGCTTTCCATTTCTTGTTGTGGAAGTTAATCTTGTTCTTATTGGTAGCAATAGAAAGTTCTGTGTGGTAAATTTCGTTAACTCGTTTCCAAAACAGGCTAGGATTTGACATTGGTTTTATACTTACACTGCGGCAAAAATAAATATAACGTTTAGCTATTATAATCAAAAATTTAACACAATTGCATTGTTTGTTTGATCGAAACAGCCAAGCAAATTTTAATTTGGGAAAGACAATTTTCAAGTATGTTCAGAGATCTGAACTGATTTTCTATTGCTACCCAAAAAGTTTAACATATTTACACTGAACAAATAAATGCTCGAGGGTCTCTTCTTCCTTAGCGCAAAAGGTGCAGAGAGGAGACTCTACTAATTTCATTTGATAAAGCTTTTTATTTCCATATAAAATTCTGTGAATGATTTTCCATTGAAATTCTCTATGCTTGACGTCTATTGTGACCCTGAATGGAAGGGTATATACCTTCTCCCAATTGATACCGTGATTAGGGTAATCCAATTCATATTTTATTTGAGCGGTGGGTGTGACATTTGCTCTATCTAATAATAGGCTGTAAATTTGTTTCGTATTGATTTTGTTTAAAGTGAAAGTTTTCTGATCAACTGTTATAGTTGACAAGTCATCGTTATCTTTCTTTTCGTCTTCTTGTTTTAATTGACTGCTGTTATTATTGTTATTATTAGGGGCATCTCGAAGTGCGTGTTTCCATTTAACAGGGAGAGAATTAAACATTCCCCGAAGTAAGAGAAATTCTGCGGGGCTAAGTTGAGCATACTTTCTTTGTAGTTTTTGGAAAGAAAGGAATTTTCCTTGGTTATCAATAATATCCTTCACCTTAACGAGTCCCCCTTTGCGAATATGATCCCTATAAACCGACTTATTATCAACCAAAATAAATTGATTGTTCCATAAAATTTGTTCAGAAACATATTCATACTCATTACAGTCATCTCTGTTTGTTGTAAAACTAGACCAAGCCCGAAAGCCTTCGTCATAAAACTTAGGCAATTTAACTGGTAATTTTTCTAAAGAAAAGTTGCATTTTAGTAAGAAAGGCCCTCCAACTTTTTTTAGAAGGCCAGATAGAAGAACTTTCCAATAAGTTGTTGGTTTTGCTTCTAGAAAGCGCCTTAAAAAGGAAATTCTCTGTGACTTTATCATCATTTCTAAGTCAGGCATTCTAATTCCTCCTTTATTGTAATTGTTAAATACCACTGAGCGTTTAACTTTGTCCTTTTTTCCATTCCAAAGAAAATCGAACATTAATCTATTAACCTCATTACAAATTTCCTTATCGAAACATAATATAGTAGCTCGGTATAGGACTTTGGGTATAATAAAAGTCTTAAGGATTTGGACTTTTCCGAACACAGTCAAATTTCTCCATTTCCATAAGTTAAGAGTCTCTTTTAAAGATTTTATAATAGATTCAAACTTTAACTCTTTCCTGAGCTTCTTATCATAGGTGAAATATACACCAACAATTTTTATAGGCTCATTAACTTTTTTAATTGGCAAAATTTCTTTGGTATTGAAACTAGCGCCTAGCCACATAGCCTCTGTTTTATCATTGTTAATTTGAAGGCCAGAAATTTTTCCAAATCTATTGAGTAATCTAATTAACACTTCAAAAGAAGATTTATCTTGGAGAAACACAGTCATATCATCAGCGAACAAGCTCACTTTGATTTCTACATCATTTATTATGATTCCCTTGATGTTCTTATTTCCCCTTATATGGTTAGCTAGTGTCTCCAGGACGAGAATAAAAAGGAAAGCGCTGAGAGGATCTCCCTGGCGGACGCCAGAGTTGATCTCAAAATAGGGCGTACAATGGCCATTATTCATGACACAGCTTGTCAGCTGCGATAGAAATACCTTTACCCAAGTAATAAAAGAGGGACCAAAATTAAAGTGCTTTAAAGATTTCAGCAAAAAATGTCTATTTACAGAGTCAAAGGCTTTTTGAAAATCTATAGCAACAAGAAGCCCAGGAATATTTTCGGATCTCGTAAAATCAATAATATCTTCTATTGTCCTAACAGCATCATAGATTGAACGGCCCTTCACATAAGCATGTTGATCTGAGTGGATCAAATCTGGCAGAACATTTTGAATTCGCATCCCTATTGCCTTACTCCCAATTTTTGAGTCTACATTAATCAAGGACAGAGGTCTCCAGTTCTTTAAATAGCGGCGATCCTTGTCCTTTTTTTCAATTATTTTAATAATGGCCTGCCTCTGTGTGGTAGAAAGGTTTCCATGATCATAAGCATAATTTAAACACTCAATTAAATGCTCTCCTAAAAGTGGCCAAAATATTTCATAAAATTCAATGGATAAACCATCACTTCCAGGTGATTTATTTTTCTGAAATGCTTGTAAAGCTTTGAAGGCCTCAGAAATTGTAAGTTTTCCTTCACATTGTTTTTTCGCTTGTTCTGTTAGCTTTGGTGTTGATCTGTGTGCGGATAGAAATGTGTCTATTTCATCATCATCACCTTCTGATTTGTTCGCATATAAATCGCGATAAAAATATTCTAATTCCCTTAAAATAACTTTTGGGCAAGACGTCAACTTCCCATTAGATGTGTATATTTTTCGAATCCAATTTTTTTTGTACAGGTGATTTTCAAGATTTAAAAAATATTTATTGTTCTTTTCTCCATATTCGTACCACTTTACTCTCGATCTAATAATACTACCTTTAGTTATATAATCAATACGTTTCTCATACTCTAGGCGAACAGCTTCTACATTCGCTGCGTTTGCTTCGGATGGGTTTTTATCATTTTCTTCTTCATGTAACTTAAGTAGGTATTCAATGTCTTTTATACAAGATCTTCGATCCTTAGCCTTTTGCTTAGAATAAAAAATTGTTATCTCTCGAATTTTAAATTTTACATAATCCCATGTAACCCTCTTGTCCGATATATCCTTAACATCGTTTAACCAATCTGGATATTTGTTGTTAATTAGCGATATATATTCTTGATCGTCCACCAGACTTGTGTTAAACTTCCAATAAAATGACCCACGCTTATCGTCAGAGGTTTGGCTAAATTTTAAAATAATGGCAGAATGATCAGATTTTATCGAAGGTATTATATCAACGCTTTCAATATCTTCTTGTATATCATCATTAACTAAAAAGTAGTCAAGTCGTCTTTGTCTCAAAGGTTTCTTTTGTCTCCAGGTGAATCTTTTTATATTAGGATTTCTCAGACGCCATATATCAACAAGATCATGATTAAGCATAATATCGTTAACAATTTTTACAGAGGATTTTGGTTTAAATTTATCAATATCGCTGTCTAAATGGCTAGATAGATAGATAGATAGATAGATATGTTTAATGTATCTCTTGCAGCCGAAGCTGAATTACAGATACGGTCAGCAAACAGTTAATATTACATTACAGGCTAATAAATACATAATAGGCTGATAAATTTGCAATTACATTATTGATAATCATGAGGCTTAGTCTTAGTCCCTAGCTATTTCCCCAGCGTAACTGTTCGTGATAAAATCCCTGAACCTGTTGGTGTTGCAGGGCTTAATGTGTGGGATGAGTGGGCCACGGAGTTTGTAATGACCAGAGGATGGTTGAATTCTCTCTTTAACTAATCTATGTACTGGGTCGCTAACTGATAGCTGTTTGATGAACTCGCTACATGCCCTAGATCTCCTATCAGAAAGTGACTCTAATTGTGCCGCAGTAAGGGCATCATTATACGAAATGTTGGGGAAAATGATTGCAAGCGCCCGTTTTTGCACTCTCTCGATGGCGAGAGATAGGTATTGAGGCAAGTTAGAAAAGACAACTGAGGCGTACTCTAAGATCGGCCGGAGAAGCGCGCAATAAACATTCACAATGTCAGGAGCAGGTACTTTACAACGCTTTAGTGTTCTAAGTGCATACAGCCGGCGATTTGCTTTCTTAACTATATAGTCGCAGTGCACGCCCCAGGACAAGTCGTCTGACACGTGAATTCCGAGAAATTTAAACGACTTGACACACTCTATTTGGGATCCGTCTACAAAAAGGGGCGGGCAGCTGTAACTATTATAGTGTAAGAAGTCAATCACCATAAATACAAATATTTACAAATATTTAGGTCACCACCAATAGCACAGGACATACCCGGCATTAATAAACGAGAAATGCGTGAGTTCAATTGAGGGTAAAAAATCAATTGTTCTCTTTCCTTATCGGGTGCATAGACATTAACTAAAAGTAAAGGTGTTTCCTGAACAATAGCGCTTAAAATTATGTACCGACCACTTTTCTCGCATTCTACAGATTTGACTTGCAAATCTAAATCATCTTTAACTAAAATAATAGATCCTCTACTAGACCCGGTGCCATGGGAGAAAAATATAGGACCCTTCCATTCACATTTCCAAGCTTGTTCGTTACTTTTTGTACTGTGTGTTTCCTGGAGAAATATTATATCGCAATTTTGTTTTTCTATCCAAGTTAAAACCGACTTGCGCTTGAAAGCGTCTCGAAGCCCGCGAGCATTTAAAGTCAGCAAACTAAACTATAATAAGAACTGAATAAGAAAACCTGACTCCAGGTCGTTGTCAATCACAATTCCGGTGTCGTGAACGAATAGTGCCGATAAAACCAAGTCCTGTTGCACTGTTACCGAGTCCTGAACCGGTTCAAATTGTCAGGCTGTGTTATTGGGCTGATTGCCCTGATTCGTGGCCTTACCCCGTAGCGGGCACTCGGCCGACGTCTCGGCATGGCGAGCAACCTTCTTATTGATTGTTAAACAATTCACACAGATGTGTTGGAGCCACTTACATAGGTACATTCTTAACCATACCATAATGATCGCGATCCTGTTGAGAGCTATTGCTGATCCTGTTGCTGACTTGCGAAGTTGTGAATGCTCCGCAACCTTCGCATGACCCAACATGGCACATTGCTCTAGGCGATCCAAAGACTCCCCCCAGGCGAGCTGCCCATGCTCAATCTCCTTAGGCACGGCTGCATGAAACTCCCTTACTGCCGACCACTCGTACTGCATGGCCAAATACATAAGCCTGGATAGATGCGCGATTCTCGCTGCACGCTCCGCTGGTGAAATTCAAGGCCTAGATAAAATGGCACAATACCCTGCCACAAATTTTTCCATCGTCAAGTCGTCGTACTTGTGTTTCTTCGACACATAGGAAAGTTTCAGCTGGCTGTGCGGCCATATCTGAGGGGCCACTACCCATGAGGTAGTTTTTGCCGTCTTCCCTGATTTGAATTTTTTACCTTTTCTCTTCCTCTGCCGCCTGTCATCTGAACTCGAACCACTGCTACTCTCCTCCGCGGAGTCAGTACTGCTCTCTGCACCAAGCTTTTCCAGTTCTTTCTCTGCCTTCCTTGCCACTGCGTCGAGAGAATGCAGATCATTGATAGCAAAGGTCTTCGACGGCCCAGCAACTAGCCTCTCCGTCACCCGTTTACTTTTCTTCTCCTGACGTAGAGGCCTTCCCAAAATTGTCTCAAAAAGCTGATTATCAAGCACAAGTGCTTCGACCTTCTCCGTAAGACTCGCCAAGGAGGTTGACGAGCCACCCTTGGCAGCCGGAGATCCTAAAGCATGACCTGAGCACACATCTTTCGCAGGTTTCCTCTCCGGTAGAGCGCTGGCCGTCGCGGACAATTCATGTCCTTGCTCGATGCCAGCAGCATTAAAGGCTACATAATCCTTTGGTGCAAGGTCCCTTAGACCAAAACCGCGGCTGCGACGTTTAAAAATAAATAAAACTGAGCAAAAATTGAGTAAAAGTACAAGTCAAGCAATTTACACTCTAAGTAATCTAGATAATGTACATGTGTGCTATATATATCCGTACCAGGTACCGGCCTCATACCAAATAAGGAGCTTCAATTAAGTATTTTAATAGCCAATCATCACCAAGTCACTTATATCACTTGGTATTAGCCTAATAGGCAATATAGGCACGTTTTAGTGGCAAGACTGCCAATTTACACGCAAATTTTTATGTAAATTCAAGCTTTGAAAACTTGTCATCCTGACAAGATTTCAAAAACTCATTGTTGCGATCCGTTTCCATCCGCTCTGTAATAGGTCCATGAAGCCTGCAATCATGATTGATTTGTAGTTAAATGGCTATTTAATAAACCTAGACTAGTATTTTGGCTATCCATCAAGTATTTGTATGCTTTTTACATCACCAAAAGTGTGCTAAAATCGTGACACCGCTCCTTTAAACTTACGCCTTGTCAGCTTAATCTTCTCCTGATCAAGAGCGGGTGCATCTTTTTGTCGATTCCAAGTATTTTTGCTTGTCACAGTGGATCTTTTAACAACACTCGGTTCAAATAAAGCAAATAGGATTTCCTTGAGGGCGGGCTGAGGCTCATGGTGATATGAATCCTTTTTCTCTAGCTGCTTCTGTTAACAATAACATGAAAAGAATATTTCTTTAAGTGTCAGGGTTACTGTTTGTTTAATTTCCAGCCATCGGCCCACAGGCTCACACCAAGGGTTGGAATGGAGTCTTAAACCATTCGCCCTGACATGTGTCTAGGATGATCAAAATAATTAGTTTAAGAGAAGTCAGTGGAAAAAGTTCATGCTGCACCACCGAATTCATATATCTTATTAGATGTTTTGTCATGTAATACGGGCGGATATTTTATTTTCCGAGCCCCGCAGGGGTGAGGAAAAATGCGAGCAACGACTCGCGACTCGCGCTCTCTTATGCTCTTATGTACTAGTGTGAACATCGGACATAACAACATAACATCGACATAGACATAACGACATAAGAGAAAAAAACATGTTTTTTCTCTTATGGCGTTATGTTCTTATGTCATTATGCGCTTATGTTGTTATGACGTGTGCACCAGGTATTAGAATGAGGAATGCAGAATGTTTGATGTGTTTCAAAATGGACACATTTCTGTAAAAAATAAGGAAATTATAATGTGGATTTTTTTGTACTTAGTAATACATATGAATAAATTGTTAAATGTATGTATAAAAAATGATACAGTAGAAACCAAATTTTCTTGTGTAACCTTGCTTTATTTCATGAGAGTCCCTGAACGTCAAAATAGAAGATGCAGTGGAAGGAAATCCAAGGTTGACGTTGGGATGTTACAGACAAAAATGGAATAGCCTGCTGTAAGCACTGTGCTGACACATCTTAACAGCTGAGATGTTATTCTAAAAAGGGATGCAGTATGTAGTTGCTTACAGAACAATTGCTCATCCTGTATAAATTTATGAACATAAAAGAGTACTTACTTTTTTCCTCCTCAGCTGCTTCACTTTAGGTCTTAACATTTCCACTCAGCTTTGAGTTTTTCAAACTCTCAGGTGATAAAAAAAATATATAAAAATGTAAATATATTATCACTGGACTGTATTATGTTGTGTGGTGTGTAGGCTGGTTGCAGAGTTATGTGTCCGTTAGATGTTTGCAAATTTGTGATGGTATGTGAGCGGGCAGCTCCTTGTACGCTCTGTGAAGGTGGCAGATAATGAGACTTTTGGGTGCTTTGTGAAAGTGGTGGGCTATGTAACAGCATAGGTGCACTGTTTGTGGCTGATAAATAAAGGGCGCATTGACTTTGTGTTGTACTAAATGAATCAGGGGTTAGTGCTGGTGTATTTGGAATGTGGTCTCCATTTGACGGTGACTGTGGTGGAGAATCATCTAGTACATCGATGCATTCCTTCAGTGCATGGTCATTGCAGCGTTTTGCCAAAACTTCAGCCACTCTCTCCTGCTGAACTTTCTCTTGCAACGGTAAACAAAGGAAGAGCGATGAACTGTACAATATACATATTTTATATAATCATGCATGCAGTTGGCATTCATACTCATAATCTGAGAGCTTCAAGTTTTCACTGTTTTAGGTAACGTTCCACTGTGACTTCCTTTGATTGTTGAGATGCAGCGGTTTTCTTTTTAGAACCAGCAGCTGACGACTATGATCATTTCATGCTTTGGTGGACAAAAATCTAAAGTACCACAGAAATTCTGAGGATATTATAATGCTATTTCCACCTGAACATTACTGTTGTAAGCCTGAACAAAATAATATTATAGATCTAGTAGGAATTAGTGTGAGCACAGGTATATTATTTTGTCGTAAATGTATTCCCTATGGTTTTGCAGTGTTTTCACTGTTTGGTGAAAGAAATGGAATTGTTTAAAAATGATTCAAGAACAACCAAAGTTATCTCAAGCGATCATTTATGTAGGGCTTCTTTATGGGATACCCTACCCAAGGAATTACGCATGGTACCGCTTCATCACTTGGACAGTTCAAACGAAAAGTAAACGAATATTTTTAATTGTTTCAAACTCCCACACGGCAATCTTCTATTTTGAATTTTTTTCATTTTTTGCCATTTCTTTCACATTAACAGTTATACATAAAAAACGTCTAAATAGACTAAGAAAAAGATGACGAGAGCGCCTCAAGAAACCAGTACTTATTTTAAATGTTATTTTTAATGTATATGTACTGAATGATTCTTCGTGAATAAATAAATGTAATGTATGCGTCAACCTGATGCAACGACAGAAGAAATTGCCTTTATCCTTTCACAATTTTGCATCTGATAGTTTTTCCGTTCTCACTCAATCGTTTTTAAGTCAGTATGATTCGAGGACGCTTAGAATATATAGCCCTAAGCACGTCATAGCGTACACGCTGTCCAAAATATAAACTACTTCAACACGCTTCTGTACGTTTGTATTTATTCAGTCCGCATGAGTAGCACAGTGTTAAAATACAAATGCCCGGTCGACCCGGCTAGACCGTGTAAAAACACGGTAAGAAATGCGCTCCCGTCCTATTGTAAAAAAACACGGTAAGAAATTCAATCCTTTCATAACACCGTGTTCTAGACCGTGTAAAAAGCACGGTACGCATCCACTCCTTTGATAACACCGTGTTCTAGACCGTGTAAAAAGCACGGCATTGACGCCCTGTGCTGTTTGTAGCGGGCATATTGAGCGTGTTTCATTTTCTTTCGAGTGCGTTGGCTGCCTTGTTTGTGGATAGCTTGGTCTGACTCTTTAAAACCAAGCATTTTATGACTTAAAAATGGCTTCAAGGAAAGAACAACATTGAAGTTGGATTGGAAATTTCATGTCGAACACACTTGCCGGTAAGTTTTTGTGATTTGGCGTTAAGAAAGTATTTCTTTCGGTCTACTTGTTGTTAATACAACAGTCAGCGGACAATGTGGTCTGTAGGTTTAAATGTTCGTGCCGTTGCTAAATGGGATTTCCCTAGCGATCAAAAAACCTCGCAATGAAAAGAACACCACATGTCGATTCTAAAAAGCATAAAAACGTAGGATAAAGCAAAGACAGTCTTTTGTTATTTAGTAGTTTTGGAATCGTAATGTTAACAATGTTACGCCATATGCGAGTCATTTAAGATGCTTAACCATTCCAGCTCACAATAATCGCTAAATTTCTTATACTGGTACACAAATAATTTATAGCAAGAACGTGTATAACCTTATATCATTAATATTATCCAAATTGTGAAAGTTATAGAGCTATATTTATAAGAAAATGACTTACTATTAGTCACGCTACGCCACTTGTGCCTTTGGGTGTCAACACCGTGCACATAGCCATATAAAGCGGCCTGAAAAAGAAGAATAACAACGGACATCATAGGAGGGGGGGGGGGGGGGGGGGGGGGGGGTTAAAAAGATTTTCCTGAGTTCCCTGAATATTGTTTTCGTAAATTCCATGGATCACCAGGGGCGTAGCCAGGGGGATAGGGGATATTTACAGCTTCGATACTAAAACCTACTAAGGCCTGCTAACTTGTCGCTTCCATTTAAAATTTGAGGAAGTTCGAGAATTAGCTGTTGCTCAGTTTCAATAGCATAGCCCTCTTTACGTCCTGATATTTTCCAGCCTCGACTGAGCTGCACAGACAAATTGTGACACAACAAGGCCACTTTTGGTGACCAGCTGACGTAATATCCGTCATTATTGTGCCGGAACTAGAGAGGGCCAGGTAGAGAAGACGTCAGCTGAAGTCTCCCTTCTATGGCAATAATTTGCAGAATCCGTAGTCACGATTATTAGAGTCCGAAATCCGAACTGAAATTTGTAATAAATCCCCCCTCCGACAAGATTTAAGGATCCGAAAATCCGCTAGAATTTTTCTTTAATGCCGTAATCCGCTATATTTGAAGCATCCGTGAAAATGAGCAAGCGTAACGGTGAATGAAGCGTAATTAGAAAGTTTTACGTTTGTCATTCAAATTATGAGCGCATGGCGAAAAGTTCAATCTACAGAAAACATTAGGGCTAATGAGTTTCTTGCCACCCAAGAAATTAAAGGCTATTGAAAATGCCTCTTTGCTCTTGAAAAATGTAATAAAGATGTTTGCGAGATGAAATAATTACTATTCCTGAGAACGTATTGACGTTTACGTTCGTTTTGAAGGCTTTATGCAGGTTTTTAAAAATAAGTGGATAGCTGTGTGGCAAACGGCTCATTAGCCCACATATTTTCACCAAAATGAACATTTAACTACGTCCTTACAACTGAATGTTAAACCTTCAAATTTTCAGAGTAGGTTTCATTTGCTGTCCGCTCTTCATATTCAGTGCTGATTATTTTCGAGCTCCTTCAAACATTCTGAATCCCTGCTTATGCAAATGATCCCAAACTGTGTAAACATGAACTCCCAATATACGAGTGCCCGCTACCCTTTTTATAGCACGCCAAACAGTTCCTTTTGACATTTTTAGAGAGCAATGGCATGTGGATAGTTTCAAACTGGTCAGGTGAGAGGGGAAGCTTTGCTCTTGTTGCAACAAGCGATACATCGTATTTAGGAAAACCAGAGAGCTTGTGAACCTGAGCATAGCCCTTGAGCCTTCTGAGTGCCTCTATCTCTGGATGCTTAGCTTGATTTTCTTTGAAAAGTATGAAGGTAATGACAACAGCAATGTCAATTTCATGAAAAATAGTGTCTTCAACCATCTCAGACACTTTCGAAGAACATTATGGGTAGCTAGTATTTGGCCTGATCTGTCCAGAACATTCATGGTCAGTGGCGGCTAGGATGCCCCCGCTTAACTTTATTACAATTATACTAAAATCACTATATATTAATTATGACAATCATATGCTGATTTAAATAAATATCTACAGTTGAGATGACTCTAAATTTTACTGGTACATGTTCTGTCATATGATGTATTTCTTTCGATTTGTTTTCTTTTTGTTGATCTGTACGCTTGGTTGGCGCGAGCGTGCTATGCGCGAGCTCATCTTTATAGTTAGTTGAGCCTTGGGCGAGCGTACGACGGAGAGATATTATACACTGATTTTCAGTTTGCTTGATTGTATACTACAAAGGCGGTTTTGATATGCCCACAGTTATGGCTAATTAAAACCTCGTAGTCAAGTCGGATAAACATAGTTATGTTCTCTTTAAAAAGGCCAATAATAGAAGAAGGCTTATTCGGGTTATCACAGAAGATTGCGTTACGATAATGCCATAAAGAGTATTTTCCTATATCAATTAGATGCTTACATATGATCCTTATTTTTTTGAGTATCTGATTGTGTGAGTATTACGTCATTATAACACGAGGGATCATCCACTCAATAGGTGTGGAGGAGCCACGAGACGTGTGCCCACAGTTGCTTAGCAACGTGGCGGAGCCAAAAGATGTGCCGGATGGACTCCACGGCTCCGCTCGCGCAAGTGCGACAGAGCGGGTCCACACCAACTCCCCACTTTGAGAGTTTTCTCGCCGTGGGAAGACCGGAGTGAATAATCCGCTATGTTAAATCAGAGACTTTATTACTTACAGAATTGCTATATAATTGTTTCCAGAAAGAGTGGAGCGGAGTACTATTCAATAATAAGAACAGGGTCACAGTTATTGCTTATAAGACGGTTATAGGCGAATTTGCTACTGGCTTTATGTAAAGGAAGGAAGAGTCCTGGGGGCTCTCTAAACCCGTACACAAAGCCTGAGTCTGTGAGGCCGGGTCGAGCAGTCTCTATTCGTCGCCTCCACTCTACCGGCAAGGATCTCATGATAACCGACAGATCCGCGCTAAAGCGAGCGGAGTCGGGGAGGGTTTGAAACTGCTCGCGAATGCCTTCACTCCTTAGAAACCCAGGCACAAATTCATAACATAAATGACGCACAAGGAAAGCGTTATTCTTGATCCACTCGCTTATATAGCCTTTTCAAGAAACGTTGTCGGTGCCCAAGAGAAAAGAGAAAAGACCAAAGAGTAGACCGAAAGTGATCATGGGACTGCGAGGTGAATTTGTTTAGAGCAATAAGTGGGCACGAACAGTGAATACCTATCTTTTTAAATATCACAGACGTAATAATAATAATAATATAAAATTTGATATAGCGCCATTTCTACTAAAAATCCAATAGCGCTTTACAATAATTGTTCTACTAAATAAAATTATATCAACTAAAAATAAAAAATAAAAATGAATAAATAAAAAGATAAAAATGCTTACAGTGTGATAAAAACTATAAAACAATGAAAATAGAATATATTTCAGAAAATATATTTCCCTGATTTTACTTTTGATAAGCAGATTTTGATTTCCCCCGCTACCAAGAAATGTGTTTGAGAAAAAAAAGCTCGTTTCCTGAAATGCGTGCTCTAATTATTTCTCCAATCAAAATTCATGTTGGTACGTGCTTAGAGAGCCTTTACCTCAGAGGATTCAAAATATTTCGCTACGGTTCTCTCAGACGTCTGAAACCGCGTGCAAATTGCTTTATTGCTGTACACAAAATACAGTTTCAGAGACGAATCATGCCTGCGCCGTACAGTGAAGACCTTCGTTGGCGAATGATATCGCTTCGTTTTTTTCGGGGCTTTCTACACGAGAGGACTGTTGAGAGAACCGTAGCGAAATATTTTGAATCCTCTGAGGTAAAGGCTCTCTAAGCACGTACCAACATGAATTTTGGTCTAATTGCCCAGCCTAATTACTATATTGTTTAGTGGATACGCGCTGAAATGTAAGGAGATAGAATATAAACAAAAGCAATGTTGTGTGTGAAATTATTTATATTTCTGTAACTGTAACTACTACGAGAAAACTGAGTTAAATTAAACTGTGAAGACACTAAACGAGTTTTCAAATGTTTTTCGTTCTATCCGGCTACTATAGTTTTATTTATCATTATTCGTTCTTTGCCCAGAGCGCCTTTCGGTCTTCTATTTGGTCTTTTCTCTTGGGCACCGACAACGTTTCTTGAAAAGGCTATATACAAAGGTTTACCTTGGTCTACATGTTTAATTATCGGATTATCAAAGATCGGAGCCTGAAGTATTTGATCAATACTCCAAAGCTTCGGATCTTTGCGTATCTTGCCGCCTGAAGTACTCCAAGTGTTGAGTAATTCTTTATAGAATGGCTTAAGCAATTGCAGTCTCTGCGGTGTATAGTCTAAATCAAAGATACGTGGTCCCAGATTCGCACCTGCATACTGACCGAGGAAATGGTAAGCTAAATGCTTCCATTTACTCGGCGAGTCGTCTAACAAGAGTTTAATCCAATTTATTTTCAAAGCCTGAGATTTAGCTTGAAGTCTGTAACCCCCTGGGGCCGGTTCCTAGAAGGTCAGTTAAGAGTTATCTGTAGATAAACGCTTATCCAACGGATAAATCCTGAACAAATCCTATACAACAGATAACTTTTATCCATGGATAACTTTATCAAACCTTTCAGGAACCGGCCCCAGGCCTCCTAGGTCAGGCGGCAGGCGGCAAATGGATTTACTCACGAGAAAGCTATTAGAATTCCAGAAAAAGCGCCAAGTTGCTTGTTCTGCAATCTTTACAGCCCAAGGCGGCATTATTAACACAGAGGCGACGTACCAGAGCGTAGAGACCGCAACCTGATTAATAACACATACCTTGCCTTTATAACTTAGATCTCGGTATTTCCAGCGCTTAAGCGTGGCACAGTATTGTTGTAACCTAGGCTCCCAGTTATCTCGGCTAGTATCGGCGTTTCCGATCCATAGGCCGAGAGCTTTAATCTTATCATTTGTCCATTTAATCTTCGGACCATTTGTGATTTCGGTTCGATTCCAAAACGTGCCTGAGAGAAGGCCCTCGCATTTATTGACATTTATGCGAGCGCCTGAGGGTTTTTCATAAATATTCAATAAATCGAAGCACTTTTTTTCTGATGCCTCGTCCGACAACGTAAGGGTCGTATCATCCGCATATTGCGAAATGACACTGACCTCCGCGGTTGCCGGAAGTGTGATTCCTCTAATGCCCGTATCGCTCCGCACAAGACACGCAAAAGTTTAAGCAATTAGGACATACAGAAGAGCACTGAGAGGACAGCCCTGTCTTAATCCGCGAGTTAAAGTAAACGACCCAGAAACAAAGCCATTTACTTAAATACAGCTCTAATGCCCGTATCGCTCCGCACAAGACACGCAAAAGTTTAAGCAATTAGGACGTACAGAAGAGCACTGAGAGGACAGCCCTGTCTTAATCCGCGAGTTAAAGTAAACGACCCAGAAACAAAGCCGTTTACTTAAATACAGCTAGATATATCAGTGTAGAGAATTCGAACCCATCTAGTAAAAGAAGGGCCGAACCCAAAAGCTTCTAAACATTTGAAGAGATAACCCCAGTCAACTCGGTCAAAGTGGGTCAGATGGGACAGTGGGTCAGATGGGACAGTGGGTCAGTTGGGACAGTGGGTCAGATGGGACAGTGGGTCAGATTGGACAGTGGGTCAGTTAGGTCAGATGGGACAGTGGGTCAGATGGGACAGTGGGTCAGATGGGACAGTGGGTCAGATGGGACAGTGGGTCAGATGGGACAGTGGGTCAGATGGGACAGTGGGTCAGTTGGGACAGTGGATCAGATGGGACAGTGGGTTAGATGGGACAGTGGGTCAGATGGTACAGTCGGTCAGATGGGACAGTGGGTCAGATGGGACAGTGGGTCAGTGGGTCTGCAGATGGGACAGTGGGTCTGCAGATGGGACAGATGGGATAGTGGGTCACATGGGTAGTTATACCTTGAAAGCTAAAAATGTGAGTTCGGTTCCCCTTTATGAAACAAGTGTTCCTAGGTAGATCAACCCTACCCATTTTTGGTCAACCCCTCCCCCTTGGGAGGCTTTGATAGTATGTTAGTTTGGTAGTAAGGCTTTGATAGTAAGTCCCCATAGACAAAATACTTCAGATTTGAAAAAAATATCCAGTGATACTACACTAAAATGTCCAAGGTACATGTGCTTTGCTCCCAAGATATTTATCTTCACGTTCTAATTTGCATTACTTTCTCATGCGCTTTGAAACAACAATCGATTTGATAAACCAACAATTTTATTGACTTAACAATGTTTTCATTACAAGTAATTGTTTTGAAACTCCCTTTGAGCCAGTAAAAATTGTCTACTTCGGCTTATAACAATTATTTCAGCAGTTAAACTAACTTTTTAAACTGAATGATGCTGTAAAACTGTAACGTTCATCTACGGCATATTACCTATTTTTATGTTACAATAGAAAAAAGAAATTGCTTAAGACTGGTTCCGCATGAACAAAGCTTAACCAATTATATAGTTCCACTGACAAAGTCATATACAGTCATGTGCACCCACTCAAGACCAACCCCAAAAAGTAAATACATAAAAATCAATCAATAAAGTAAGTTCGAAAGTCTGACAAGAACAAAGATAGAAAAGAAGAAAACTAGACGAAAAGAAAAAAAAACTTTAAAAGTTTTGTGATACCTATAATTACTGTGAAGTGGCTATGTGGCTCAGGTGGATGCACACCACTGTTTGAGTTTAAATATTGTGTTTAGAGTGTATGTGGTTTTAGTCTGAATTTCTTGATTTCTTTTGCTTTACAAGAACAAGGTGAAGTTAAACAAAATATTCGGCCTAAAATTGCATAGGCAATTTAAACTGCAACTAGACTTATTGAAAAGAAAAATTAAATCTAGTCGGGAAAACCACAACAATATTAACATATATAATGAACTTTTACAAAAAATATTGGAACTAGACACTCATAAAATTAATAACTGTAATATACTTTGCATGGAAAATGTCATGGTTGATACTAGGGCAATAAAAATAAACTGATAATATGGCATTCGAAAAAATACTGCAAATGAATGATATTGCTTATAAACACTCTGTATAAAAATCAATAATATAATTTGCATAAAAATCTTATTTTTTCTGATCTGGAAAATGTCATGGACAATATAAATAATCTCATATGGATTCAAAAATATACTGTAAATAAATGTTATTACTTATAAAAACTCTGCATACAAATCAAAAACATATTTCCAACAAAAAATCTTCATGATCTGGAAAATATCATGGTTGATTTACTGAATCAGCATGCTTGACTAAAATCAGTCAGGGGTCTCGTTCGAAAAGTAAACAGTAATTAAATTATATTACTTATAAACACCATTAATTATAATCCATAATATAATTTCCATAAAAATCTCTATGATCTGGAAAATAAGTCTACCTCTGAATTCTGAAATGGCCTTTCTTGTAGAAATTCACATACTCTACTACTCTTCTCAGTAGACCGTTACACCTCTCGGTTTTTCAGCCCGCCGGCGGCTGTCTAAAATTGATCGCGTGATCACTTTTTTTGTACCACGTGATGAGTTGCTTACGTACAACGTGATTAATGTTTGTGGGCGCAAACTTTGAGAGTTCATTGTTTTTCTGCATTCCAACGAAGTCTACGCCCAAAACGGTTGATCACGTGGTACATAGCAACCAAGCACGTGGTACAAAACAGCTGGTCACGCAATCAATTTTAGACTGCCGCCGGCGGGCAGAAAAATCGAGAGGTGTACTGGGAAGAGTAGTATGGTGTTTGGCCAATTTCAAACAGCAGGTGTTAACTCCTGCAAAGTAATGTATGCCTCTACATTCTCCCTATCTGGATTAGCCTCTGTGAGGCTATCATTCTGGCTAGCAGGGATTTTATTGTCTTTCTTGACAAATGCAACCTTGTACTCCTCTGATGTCACACCACACGATCCCAGGACTGCCCCATTTGCCCGAGTAGGAATTTTTTTATAAAATACTTGACTTCTGTGCACTTCTTTGATGCTTCCAAGCCCTGTTGTTTGAAGGGCTTGAAATGCCTCTAGGACCTGTGCTTGGGGTGGTTGTTGAGGCAAAGCTCCGTGATGTACGTCTTGCCGTGGGATGTGGTCCGGGCAAAAGGAGGATCCTATTCTTCAATTCTTCCATTGATACACCAACCTTTATGGGCTGCGTCGATGATGACTTCATTTCACAGGCCTACAAAAAATAACAATGGGAAGCCATTTTTTGATTTATTGAAGCCCTTATACCTTTGAATATCACTTCTGGTTCATTTAAACTCTGCATGATTTTTGACACAGGCAACTCTCTTTTTTTAGTTTAGGTCATAGACAGTTAAAATTATTTCAGGGACGGACGGTCACTTTGGTCACACTAGTTTGAGTTCAATTTTCACTTGATTTCTGTGAATTCTTAAAATTCAAGTAGGTGTATCAGTAGAACTTTCTCCTGAATAAATCGATCTGTAAAAATCTATACCAATTTCGAAGAAACAGCAGAATTCTAAAGTACATGGTTTTGTAACATAGGCAATATTCAGAGAATCAAGACGACGAAAAGCTAGCAAAAATAGTTTGGTTTCAATGCAAGGATGACGCTGTGAAATTTTGGTTCTGCCGCAAAAGCTAGTTTCTCGAATATGTTAATATTTTTACACGCATACTTTGTCTGGAACAAACTAACCGCAGACCTGAAGTTAGTCACCAGGGTGGTCCAATTGGTCGCAATCAAAGCGGTATTTTGTTAATCATGGAAAGGTTTTAAAATAAACTGTCTTTCCACTAATTGCGGCACAACTTTGTTCGTAATTTGCTTGCACTTGGGTAGCCATACTGAAATCCATATCCTATCAGAGACCAAACAAGCAAAAACCATACCCTACCGCAGACCTCAGGAGCTCCAAAAACATACCCTTAAGGGCAGCGCATACCCGTGTACCTTATATGAAGGAGTCCCCCCCCCGGGTTGTATACGTACCTAGTTCCTGGCAAATGTTGCATGCAAAAATACAAAATATTAACATATTTGAAAAACCAGCTTTTGCACCAAAACCAAATTTCACAGGGTCATCCTTTCATTGAAACCGAACTATCTTTGCTTGTTTTATCTTGGTATATTTTGAGAGCTGTTTATACCTTCACTTGACATGAAATCAAGCTTTGTCTACTCCTGGTGTTCTATCTTGCAAAACTTCTTTTGTTAGATGGACTTCACGGCAAAAATAAATCCGTGCAAATGTAATAAAACAAATAACTAATTTACCCGGATCATGAAAATTTGTCAGGAATGAAACGTTTGCGCTAACTCGCAAGCCTCCCCTCTTGGCAGCGCCCGCATTCATTTGTCATCATTGACAAATTTCCCACCTGCTGTGGAGGGGCAGAAATTCAACAGTGGTGGAGGGGGGTGGGGGAGGGATTGTGACTTTTCAACACCCTTCAACTTTACTGATATGATAGCGCCCAAAAAACATGCAAACGACGTAGCTAAATTTGTGTTTGATTGCTTCACCAAAAGATCCAAAATACTACAATAATACTAAAAGGTTAAGTGCTGCTAAATATATGTAATATGTAAATAGCGTGCGTTTTATCCCTTTATTTGGACCAAAACTTGAGTACAGTTCTATTATAAGGTGCCAAATAAATATGTCTGTCTGTTATGGGGGGAAGGGGTATGGATATTTTCTGGAACCACACAATTTGTTTTTTGGATATGATGTTTTGCGCAAGCATTCCCAAATTAAAATGAGCATGTTCTATGGTTTTGGGCAATTGGGGCTAAAAAACTTCATGGCCTGTTTCAGCTTTGACATTTTCCATAAAAATAACATCGTTATTTGCATCTAAGCATGTACACAAAACAATAAAAAGTTATTTTAATGTATCAGTCAATTCCAGCGATGACCATCACAGCCCCCCCCCCCCCCCCCCCTCGGCCGGGGTCGGGATTTCTTTTTCTCCAGGGGAGGGGGGTGAGGAATTTTGGTTCTCTTTCACAATCTTTTAGCGCGTTGAGTTTTGCGGAACTACAATGCCAGTTCACTTCCCTGACCAGTTATAACTATCAATTGGCAGTTACAATGTCCCAGTTACAGAAAATAACATCACACAAAATAAAATGCCGAGCATGGCCCGTATACACCGCTCTAGTTTTGAGATTGAGCGTTGCCGGGGACGACAAATGAATGGAATTTGTAGTCAAATGGCTACAACCGCGAATGGCCGAGAGAAATTATGGGAGACGTTTGTTGTATGTCACTTGCAGTTTACATATATTTTGTCTCGTTTTCAGAGAGGAGAAATCTAAAAGTACAGTTTAAATACGAATTATAAATGCTCGGACAGAATAAATGGAGTTGAAGTTCTGAGCTGGAATATTTTGTAGTGAAGCTTTACGCAGTGTCGATGGAATCTTTGTCTTTTTCTGGTCCCGGGGGAGGGGCATTTGTCCAATTTTTGTCTTCCCCGCAGTGGGGTATTTTGCACTTTTCGAGCCCCCGGGGTGGGGAATTTTTACTTTTAATTTTAGAAATGACCAAAATCCAAGGGGTTGCTGGGGGGGGGGGGGGGGGGGGGGGGGCATGGTCACCGCTGGAATTGACTGATACATAAGCACTTTAGGATGAGGCTGAAATTCTGGCTAAAACATAAGAAGATTGAAAACAAACTTTACAAAAATACAAAAATCTCTGATTTTCCTAATCACGGGAAAGGTTTTACTGTTTTTGTCTGAATTAACGGTTTCAGGTGTGCTTGAATGCAATTGGCAATGTTGTAAATTATACTTACAAGCTCTGAGATCCCTTTGACAGTTTCCAGGGTCTCTAACAGAGATGTCGCTCTTTGCATTATCTTCTCTGGAATTTGTTGTGGAGTTGGAGCATTCTCAAGGTTCAGTTTCTGAGATATTCTATGAAATAGAATATGCATATTGAGTGCCAGTCGTAAGGCTTTTTTTTGCTTTCTTGGCACCTGGCTGTGGCACTGCTGCTCCAGCTGCAGCTTGGCTCCCCAGTTCGGCATCCTCATTAGGCTTCGTGAATTTGAAGAACAGATCTTTTGCACTTGGACTAAGAGAATACTCTATGGGATCTCTTGTGTCATTGTGCTCAAGATATATTTTGAGGAATATATCACTAAAGGAATCAAGATTAAACTCTCCGAGAGCGTCATGGTGATTTGACATTTGTTCAATATTATGTCCTTCTCCTTTTCTTTATAAAATAGTAGTATCCTGTCGCAAAGTCCATTCTTTGATGACACTATCTTAGGCCAAACTGTTTCCAGAAACATCTGTGGCGTCGTGAACGCGAGAAGCGCAAGCTTGGCAGATGACACTCCAACGTGCTTACCAGCTTTATTTCCCTTGAGCACATACCAGAAGTCGCCATCGTAACATTTACAAAGGCGCTCCATGGAAAGGCCAGTTTGCGAGCGAACCTTCCCACCTGCTGTCAAATTGTTCAGCAAGGTATAGGCCTCATCTACACAAAATATAGGTACAGTTTTTGCCATCAAATAATGGTTGAATAAACCGCTGGCTGAAGTTTCATCGACCACCATGTGCTGGTCAATCTTGTCTTCCACGTGCTGCACTATTGGCTCGATACAACCTTTCTGACAAGCTGGGGTCTTCCCGGTACCTGATGGAGCCACCACAATCATAAAAAGATTTCCCTTTTCCTTGTAGGAGCCAAATAAGTTTAGTGTTGTTGGCCCGATAAGTGCACTTGTGGTAGTAAGGGCGCTGCAGAGCAGCATTTCACTCGTTGTACCACTGCTACTTGAAAACGTCTTCAACCACTCACGAATGTTATCCGGCAAAATCTCTTCGATCGGAAGTCGTACTTCCCCCATTTGCTGTTCTAGTTCAGCAACTGACCTTATGGATGCTTCAGACGTCATTCTTGGTCGATGATGCCGAGGAACGAAATGAAAATTTCTGAATAAAACACCATGAAGAGGTAAGATTGTTTGTATTTATAGAAGAGGCTACTAAACACGGCGGGCATAAATGTGGGCAAAATCGGCACCCATTTCCGGTACCGGTCGCCATCTTGG
Organism: Scolanthus callimorphus; assembly: GCA_033964015.1. NCBI lineage: Eukaryota > Metazoa > Cnidaria > Anthozoa > Actiniaria > Edwardsiidae > Scolanthus > Scolanthus callimorphus. The sequence goes on from CM066911.1 coordinate 18,962,417, forward strand.
ATTTGTGTTGTACGCGGAGCCCTGGGACCGAGTTTGTTATACCGGAAATGCCTACTCTTTACCAAGCCTTTTTGGCCGTTGTTTTTCCTTCAATCGGCAAAGCGACAAGTGTTGGTTGAAGGCCGGTTTCGGAGCTTTTGTTTGAGACCTTTCACGGCGTTTCAGTGCGTTTGCGCGAAAAGATATGAAGTCTTAAACATAGCCAAACGAGAGCTTTTTCTATTTTTCCTAATCTTTACAATTTTGTCACGTATTTTTGGTATTATTCAAGTTTTTGCTGATGGTTTTGGATTGCATGAAATAATGCAATCTGTCTTCATCAAGTTCTGCTCTACAAACGTATGGTTTTAGTTTTTCGTTAAACCTCGCACCGCAGGAGAAATTTGAGTTTTTCGAGGTCAATGGTACGCCGAAGGGATCGGTGAAATGGCAAATTTCCTCTGGGGAAGCTGGCGAAGATTCGAAAGGAGCAGGATGTGGTTTACACACAGATTTTAGATGCGAATCGTGAACTCGAGGAGAAGCAGCAAACGCTGAGAAAGAAAAGGAAAGGACTCAAGAGATTACAAGAGAGGGTAAGCCTGGTACATTAAAGAATCATTTAAAAGTATTACCGAGTGATCAAATTGTGACAAATTCATTTATAACAAACCGTTGATCTGTATAAGTTTGGCTTGTATCTCGCGCGGCGCACTCTGCCTCATGTGCTCGCATCGCAAGTAAACCTTTGCTCTAGGCGCTTGTTTGGTTTTCCACCAGAAACATTTTCAAATTCGTGACCAATCGTTTTTGTCATGATTGATCTTTCTCGGTGGTGATCTTTGCTGTGTTATTCTCAAAATAAATGTCATTCATCTGGGATTAGAGCGCGCGTTGCTATAGCAACTTACTGGTAAATTAGACTATCTGTCTCCCGAACATCTCTAATAACCATCTGTAATTATTTTTCATGCTACTTTTTATTTAAATTTTGATAAATACTAAAAGATTGTGACTCAGAAAGGATGCATACGGTAATAATAAACATGTATTTTATTTTACCTTGTCTTGCTAAGTGAACTAGTACCCATATTGTAGTTTTCCCTCCAGAAACTCCTATTTAATTTGGAGTTTCTGGGGGTTTCTTTGTTTCTACTTGTTTATTTGTAGATAGAGAAAGCAGATAGAGAGAAAGCAGAAGCTGAGATAAAGTATGATGAGGGAGTTAAGGCAGGGAAGAGAAAGAAGGCAATGTTTTTAAGTCAAAAGTCAGTGTCGCTAAGAAAGAAAAAACCATCGAAGTATGTAGCAGCAGGAGGAGACAGACAGGAAGAGGTAAAGGAGAGGGCAATGAGGAAGAGGAGGAAGCTTACGTATGAAGCAGCACAAGAAATCCATGGAGGAACAGAAGAAGACCAGAACCCAGGTGAAGTTGGCTTGTTGGAGACTGCACTGAAGAACTGTAGCAAAAAAGTCTTAATGGAAGGGCTTTCGAAAGACAAGAAATTCAACCAACATATTCTACCAGCTCTTGTTAAATCTAAGGTAGCAAATTATGAAAAGTCAGATGAAAACATAACTAGAAGTATTGCTATTTATTATAATGGGGGAGTAGTAGGAAAGAGAAAGTTCCGTAATGTGTACAAGGATAGTAATTATGTTAAAGATAAGTCAGGTAAATCCTCTCGGATGACTATGGACAACTGTCTTTACCCAAGGTATGTACCATACAACAGGTTATCTCCATTTCTGAATGCTATTGACATTGGAAACCTCTGCAGTGTGAAAGATGACTTTTGTTATGGACTCTCTAGTCAAGAGCAGGTAAATGGTGTGTACCGCAAATTGAAGGAACTTCTTCTCAGACTTGCAGAATACTATCTCACACACCGCCAAAGTGATTTGATATGGTTTAATGGAGAAGTTAACACTTTTTGTGTTTCTTTAGGGGGTGACGGTGCCCAATTTGGCAAAGAGGATACGGCGTGTGCTTTCCTGGTCAGCTTTTGAACCTGGGTAAAGGGGTTTTGAGTAGCAATGAAAATTTTTTATTATTTGGTGGTAATTGCCCTGAGGATTGTGAGCCTGTTGGTAGGTTTATTAATCAGTTGGCAAAGGAAATCCAGGAAGTAGAGCAGGAAGTTTTCCCTTAAAGGTTGATGATGTGTATGTTGACGTTAAGTTTCGTGTTACTGCACTTCCAAATGACATGAAAATGTTAGCTTTTCTCGCAGGTGAGCTAAGTAACAGTGCGACTTATTTCCTTACTTTTGCCAATGTTTGCAATAATGACTGCGCAAATCTTTCATATAGCTTTGGTAACTCTCCTGAAGATGACTGGCACCCTTGGAGTTACAGTAGACGTCTGGCTGTTGCACAGAAAGTTGCAAAGTTCAAGGGTGAACTTGAAAGGAAAAAACTTGCTCCAAAAGCCAAGAGATCCAAAGTGACATCATTCATAGCTAAAGACTGCAAAAGTCGTCAAGAATTTGTTCCACCTATTGGCCCCAAAATAGATGTGGCACGTGCAGATCCCCTCCATTTAAAGAATAACGCTTGCGCCCTTGCCCACCGCTACCTCCTCAATGAGGTTATCTATCAGTCAAATCTCAAGAATTCTTCCATTAGCCACTTTGCCCGATACATAAAAGCCATGAGGGAGGAATGTAACCTTTCCCGACTGTCTAATAGAATTGTGAGATGGTTCAACGAAACCACAGGTGACAAGGAGTTTGAATACAGATTCACTGGTCGTGACAGTAGGTTCTTTGTAAAGAACTTCATGTTTCTGATTGCTGCCGTCGATCCTCGAAACCCTGGCTCAGGTAGGGCAAACAAAGTGTATCATTGGCTTGCTTTCTTGTGTCTCTGTTTACGTCACTGCATCTCTCTGTTCTCCCGTGTAGAGATTAGTGATCAGCAGGTAACAGAACTTCGGGGAGCATGTTTGAAGTACTGTAGAGCTAATGTTGTCTTCTATAAAGTAACCAACTGTGTGGACCATCGGACATGTAGTACCTGCACACACTGCCCAAATGAAGGCCCTCTATGGGCTAGGGCTTGGAATTAATTCTATGGAGGGCCGCGAAGCAAAACATGTTTTCATATCACGTTATGCTGCTAACACTATTCCAAAGCACAGGTGGCTACAGCTCTTTCGCCATGAGTTTGTGTCCCTTATTTGGCTACGTGACCTATCAAAACCCTCAACTACCGACTCGTACATCCCTGAGAGGGTCAAGCAGCCTGAGTTCTGCAACTGTGGCATGTCCAAGGGAAAGCAGGAGTCCTTGTGCTACTACTGTGCTCACCCACTGAGGACAGAGATGATTGCGAGTATCACACCTCAGGCAAAAGACATGTAAAGTTCACATCTATCAGACTACTGAAAGAGGTACTTGTTATTTCATACTAAAGGAAGATGAGCCCAAGGAGACAAGAAAAAAAGGTATGATTCCACTTGCACTGTTATCTATGACAGAATAGATCACATCAGAAAAGGTAAGAAAAGTGTACTGTGATTTCAGGAAAATATTAGGGCGTCCGGTAGGGGCATGCTCATACAGAGCAAAGTGTCCAATTTTAGACTCTCAAAGAAAGAGATCCTGAAAAGAAGAAAAACATGTTTATGTTTATAAGGCTGCCACCATACACTAGCTGATTTTTCTTCTTATGACAAAAAAATCCTGACTAATCATCTAGTCTGTGTTGTGATTCACAATTACTGGTAGTACATTTTCTGCTGACTGAATCAATTTCATATTATTTATGACTCATTTGGAATATGTTTTATGATATCAAATCAAACAATAAAAATGTTTTGGTAAGGATTCCCCCCCTCCCCCCAAAAAAACTTGCTACATTTTGCACCATTCTGGCCATTTTTATGCCATGTTGGCCATTTTTATGCCATGTTGGCCATTTTTATGCCATTTTGGGTGATTTTGGCCCAGGTTGAAATTGATTCATGTTCTGTTACAATAAAAAGCATGCTCTGGTTGGTCCAAATCTATGCTCTATTTCACCGATAATGTAATGATTCTCCCCCACATCATAAAAGCATTAGAGCACAAATTGTAGTGTTGGGAGAGACACTCAAAACATTTTAAAATCACTTGCCTGCAGCTCTTGGTTATACAACGTTCTCGTGTCTACCAACATCATGCATGCTCTATTTCGCTGAGAAAGTAATAGAAAGTTGTGCTCAAATGCTTAAATAATAAAGATTTTTACATTTTCAAATATTATTTTGATGTACAAATTATGGTTAGTTTTCTTTCTTTTAAAAAAAATGGGAGAGCTACACAAATGTAAATCTACTCTACTCTACTCTTTAATCAGAAAATATATGAAACTAAAAGCAAAACAAGCATTCTAGTTTTTTTCCTAATCAAGAATATCAATAGTATCATGGATTGTTCTCAACATAACAGTTCAGCTGGTGTAGTATTTGCTTTCCCTGGACTGTTTATTAGTATAGTTACATAGTACTCAATAGCCACAATTAAACAATAAGCTACAGGAAAAATATCTGTTAGCTTCAAGCATTTTAGTTTTTCCTGTACTGGTAATTAGTATTTAATATACAGTGAGCCATACTATCTTAATCTATAAGCTCTTTTTAAAATTCATTCTGGCTTGAAACAAGCAGTCTTTTTTTTCCAGGACAGTCATAGTAGACTATATCATAAAATTAATTATGAGCCCCATGATTCTAAGCCATAACGATGTGTTTCTGTTGTTCTCAAGGCAAAAAAGGCTTTACAGAGTTGTATAAGCCCTGGGCTTATTAATGGAATTCTGTGATATAAGCTCTTGACTTGTAGAAATTAATTCTGGCTAGAAATAAGAGTCATTTCATTGGACTGGTAATTAGTATTTATTGTGCAGTGAGCAACAGTTAGACTGTAATATCTTGTAGAGTTTTGTATTTATTGTATTTGACATCCAAAGGTGTAAAAAAATGTGTAGCTTGAAACAAGCATTATAGTTTGAGTCACCACAGTTAAACTGGTGTAGTCTTTGTATTATCAAAATTATGAGCCATGATAAAATTTGTGCTCTATTCAAAAGTATTTAATAATAAAGATTTGTATAACATGCAAGCTTATTGTATTTACTATTTTCTTCCAGACCACTGAGTAAAACGTATAATTCCTTTAACAGTGTTATGGAAGTAAATGTTATTTGGTATCTGTGCTGACTCCATTGAGACAATACAGGCATGTCTGTAGAGAAGTGGACCACTGCATTGCCGTCTAGTTGTGTTGTGGCACCCCAAATGTATTCCACTCGCCATAATGAAATGAAATAGTTAGTTCGAGCTTTTGTCGCAGTATTTGAAAGAGAACTCCTTTGCCTCACTCACAATGATAGCAGCTTTCTGTCCTGTTCTAGGTCCACTGTTGAGTCTGCGCTTAAACATTCCAACAACATCCTCTTGTTTCAACCCACTTAGAACCACCAATACCTCTTTTAGTAGTCTGATAGATGTGAACTGTACGTGTCTTTTGCCTGAACTGTTATTTATTGTACAAAAGGGCCGAGCACATCCGTTGATTCTGGAAAGAAGGCGGATGAAACCAGTAAACACCTCTCGCGGGACGTCTCTGTGCACTTCGGCAAAATAGGGAGTTTTTATGTTTCGTCTCCTACAGAGTCGTCGATAAACTCTCTCTAACCACAACCTTGACTCTCTCTGCAACAAGGGACCAATACTGACACTAGATTTTGCTAGAAATGCAATGCTTGTGACTCTGAGTCATCCTGGGCCAGCTCCAGTAAAGGTAAAACAGCATACATAGCACTTCGTATAAATTCCTCTCTTCTGTTTAAAGAAACAGTTGGACTTTCCGCGTCAATAAACTGCCCAAGGACATCTTGAAGGCGATTTGAGGTTGTATTTCCATTATCCTGTATGTTTTCACCAGTTTCGCTCTCGAATATAGCCCGCAAAACTTCCTCCCGCGTGAAACTCCGACGAGCCGCCATTTTGGATGTTACCTCACGCGTGCAACCGCTGGAAAATTTCATATCGGAACGCGGTACACAAAATGGCGTCCGCGTGGCGAACTGTCGCGAACCTGTGCCGATTTTGGGCCCATTTATGCCCGCCGTGTAAACGGTGTTTGACGCGAGAACAGCGGTCTTGCGGTGTCTTCTGGGTAATCATGGGCGACGCAGGGAGCCCACAACATTTTATCTATCTCGACAGGGCAACGGGGACAGCATTTTCTTCGGCCCGACCTCGCGTTCTCATTCGTTAGCTGCCATCACGTAAGCAAGCGAAAACCGGGTCATACAGGATTTTGATCAAAACTTCCTCCCATTATTGCCTATTGCAAAACCGTGTGCTTTAGAATTCTGCTGTTTCTTTGAAATCGGCATAGATTTTTTACAGATCTATTTATTCAGGAGGAAGCTCTAATGATACACCTACTTGAATTTTAAGACATCGATCTTTCGTTTGAAAATTAATAAAGGTCAAAAGTTGCTGCGCTACGGAAAAGCAAAGGAATCCCGAGCCAATACGGCGCACTCCCCAGAATGCAATGCGCGCATGACACGCTTCGACCCGAGAGAAATGGCGTGCTCAAATCTTAGTTTCAATAAGTTTTTTTCCTTGCTTTTTATGTCTTTCTAGCGTTCATTAAAATTTGTGAAACAAGTGAACTTACGGAAAAGGAATTCAGTTTCATAAAGAATGTAATAGAAGCTTACGAGAAGGGACAGAGTAGCGGAATTCACCGAGCTTTCGATCTTCGTCCCACGAATCCCATCGGTGGTGGAAGGCATGTACGACCAGTTCTCTGGGATCCCTTACGCCAGGTAGAAAGTCAAGGAAACGTGATTGTTTGCCCAAAGTGTAAGTCACTACTACGACCGTGGAGATGGAAATGTGGAAATACTAAAAGAGACAGACCAAGAAGTATTTACTGCATCCAACATGAGGTTCTCCTGGTTTCCTGTGTGTACTTATGTGAAAATTCGCACCACGAGGTTATTGCACATGATCCTTCAATTAATAATGCCTTGACGGCATTGAACATCGAAACACCCTATGTTTTGTTTCACAAGTCTGGTGTCACAAAACAGCTGTTTGATTATGTATCTATTAGCATGCAAAGTGGAATTAGTATATCAGACATCGAGCGGTTGCTCATTAATCTTCATAGGGGACAGCACACTCGAATTGTCAGAGAGAGTTCAGGAAGATCATTCTTTAAAGTAGAAACAAGGTTTCCTGGGAGAAAACTTATCACACGGATATTTCTGAGGTCGTTCCTGGAGACTGAACACATGTACTGGCAGCATATCAGTCAAAAAAAAGGAAATTGGATTTCTTTGGACCACACATTAAATCATCTGCAAACGTTGGATATTGGGAGCACAATGTATGGAATAATTTTTTTGATTCTCTTTTATTGTAATGAATGAAAAGAGTGAAATTCTAGGCTGGCAGCTAACCAGAGGTACTTCTTTAGACAAGGTCAAAGGACTTCTAGAGGGAATTAAAAATAGGCTAGGTGGAGTTAATCTGGAAGGCTGTGTAGTGGATAACTGTTGCACTGTTCGGCAGAAACTTCAAACTATTTTCGGAGAAAGCCTTGTCGTGAAACTGGACATATTTCATGCACTTCAACGCATTGTTCTGAAAATTCCTAAACGATGTTCTAGTGTGATACGAAAGGCAAGAAAGATTCTTTTAAAGGATTTAACACTCTGTTTTCGTCAAAATGATGACCATGGAAGCAAAAGAAACAAGCCAACCCCATGTCCAAAGACAATAGAGTCAAACATATTGAAGTTTATTGCTAAATGGAAATCAGAAATGATTGGAGAGGAAAGGGTGTTTCCTGATGCTGCTATCAAAGAGGCTGAAGCCCTGATAAGGTTGCATGTTAGAAAAGGATGTTTGTCACATATTCCTCCTGGCATTGGAACAAACAGGAATGAAAGTCTCCACAAGAAGATAAGAAAATGGATGAAAAAAGTCGTGTTGGGATATGCTTAGCTGTTGCACTTTTAAGCTTTATTTTTACCTTCACATGGAAAACAAACCAGAAATAGGTGGAAAGTACAATAGAGGATTGAATGTTATAACTCCCGTCTCAGAATGGTTTAGAAATTATATTGAAAATGGAGGACATATCGCTAAAGAGAGATTTGGATTTGTAATGCTTCGTTAAAGCTTGACGAACAGTCTTGGGAAACAAACTTTGATTCTGAAACTGACTTGCCTAGCTATGAATCATTTTCTTCTGATAGTGATGATTATGACGAGCATGAAAGCGATGAATCAGAAAACTTCGATGATGAAATGATTTCAGCAGATGAAATATTGATCATAACCAAGAGAGCTGAAGTAATGAGTGCAATCACAGAAAACATATCTGAAAAGAGCAAGGCTCCTATAAAATGTAACAAAAAGGTCTGGATTAATCCACATGACATTTTGAGTAAATTTTCATCAAAAAAAGCAAACTCAGGTGATGATTATGGACAACTAGATGGAGTCATAAGAGGCTATGGATTTACAAGAATCCCCGTGAGTGGTGATGGAAACTGTTGTTTTGCTTCCATTTGTCATGGGATTGAGCAGTTTTTAAATGATGCAAGTAATGTTGCCCTTTGTCAGCACCTGAGTGAGTTACAGCTGGTTTCTGGGCAAAATGCAAAAAAAAAAAAGGATTGCATTACTACGGATACTTGTGGTACAAGAATGGCTTGGAAATCATAGTGAAGATTATATTGGCTTTCTTCCTACTGATATGAAGACTTTGCAAATACTTTTTTGGAGTCTGGATTTTTTGATTGTGAACTTGGAAATAGCGTGCCTCTTGCACTTTGCAACATTTTGAGGTGTCCAGTTGTCCTATTTACACCTATTAGTGACTGGCCTGTCCTACCACTTGTGCCCCGCCAAGATGCTTTATCAGCAATTCCAATTTATGTAGCATTTCATCAGTCATATGCACACTATGATGCTGTTGCATCTTGTGATATATTGGTAAAAAGTACCGAGACACACTCTAGTGTCACAAGGCAAATGGATTGCAAACCACCCCAGAAAAAAGTAGGATGCAGTTGTGGAAGTGGACATACAACAAGCAAAGATAAAAGGAACTGCTATGAGTTTAAGTCCAAATGCAAGTGTTACCAAAAACTAGATGGTTGTGGTAACGATTGCAGATGCCGAAACTGCAACAATCCTTACAGAATAAGAAAAAACACTGAATGCATTCTAGAGGGGCAACGGAAAAGATGGAAACATGATGACAACCCACAAACCTCCAAAGAATATAAGAAACAAAGTAAACTGGATCTAGCTCAAGAATACTGGTGAAATTATGAATGCTTTGTGTTACAGCAAATTGTAGTTTTTGTGAACCATATGCCTAAGGAAATTAGTAATTTTTATGAACTGATCTATCACATTTATCTCATTATCTTCAATGCTGAGCCAAGAAATCTGTCTAAGGAACCTCGCCCACTAAAATACATCTCTAGAAAAGTGGATCAGTTAATAGAAGAGCAAGAAGTTTTGAATGCCATGTTAACAAAAATGTAAAATCAACAGTACTTTTCGGGTAGGGAACTAAGCAGAGACCTCCAATGAGACCTGCATTGCTATCCCTTGGGTGTATTCTTATGGTCCAGTTATGTATGAAATATGAAAGATACAATGAAATTTCCATTGATTGGTAGGATCATAATCTGATTTTGCTATCATTAGAATAGACAGAATAGTCACTCAGAGATATGCCTAGAACTTATTTTCCTCTTTTCAAATTCAACTGAAGACAAAATTCCATATCTCCTGATATAATCCTTGATTTTTGGAGAAATTGTAGTAGTAAGATATGTACTACTAATTGTTATTGTTTAAATTGTTATTGTTTAAAAAGGCAACTATTTAGTTCCTATTAGTTAATATTAAGCTGTAATAGCTAGTTTCAATTACACAGGCTGATGAAATGACACTGATTTGAGGTTTAAGAAGGAGGATGTTTAAAATTATTTGTGAATTATTGAATATCATGGTTTTATTGTCTATTAGTTCTTACTGTGTGACTGCATCAACTGGCCCATCCTGTAAAAAGTCTTTCATTCAGAGATTCAAACCATTTTAAGGGAATTTAAGTGTCATTGTCTGTAAGAACCGGGCAGGTGCTACGGATGGGGGTCGGCCGATTTTTATGAAACTTTCAGCGATTGATACCTACCAGATATGATTAAGTTTGGTAGCAAACTAAGATCGATCGCGTTATCCCCCCCTGATTTGACCACCCCCCTTGTTTTTGACCATTTGGGGCTCAATTTTCTGACCAAATTTAGACCAATTTCAATGGCTTATAAAATTCCGTACGCATAGTAAATTCCCAACCAAATATTATATTCGAATTATTTGCTATTCAAGGCGACTACTTGAGCGAGATTAGTGTTATACGTTTAATTTTGACTTTATACGGCGATCGCAAAGTTGACAGCTAAACAACTCAAATTGAAAATCAAAATTTATGTGATTTTTGAAAATAATTTTCTCAAAAGTGCGGCAATGAATTTTAAAAATAAAACTGGTTTTTGCAAGCTCATTCCCTAGTTAATAATAAAAAGCAAACTCTTTGTTGGCAAGTTTCAATGCCGTTTCAAGAAAACTCCAAAAGTATGCCTAGCCAAGCCGCAATCTGACAACATTTTCCCTCAAAATTTTTGACAGGTGCCAAATAATAATTTGTCTGCATGAAACAAATTATTTCACATTTAAAATATACGAGCCTTTATACATTGAATGGTCAAGTTTGACACCTATGTGTTACTATGGTAGCGAGATATGACGTCATTAGTAACAACCGGTAGAACCATTTTCACTAAAATGTTGTGTTTGTTTTGCCGTGTTTGATTGATTTTGGAGAAATGTGATTGAAAATTGTAAAAAGAGAAATAGAGATCTTTCGCTTCATATTTTTCAACAATTGAAGCTTTCGGGGAAAATATTAATACAAAAATGCCATGATTTTCATATCCACTCTAAAACTATTCATCGTAATGAAAATGACGTTACGTGAGAAACACGTAATAGGGTCTTGACTACTCAACATTCGCAGGTTTTGTTAAATTCTTCAATCGCGAGGCAGAATGTCTTTTTTCTTGACGCTGGACCATTGGTGTTTAGCTTCAATTCCTCACAAATGTCTTTAAGATCTGCAAGCTTGAGTGACATAAGTTTGGACTTCTTCATCAGCTCACATATATTGTGTCCATGGACTATGATCGGATGGTTCGGGCTCTCCATGTCATCAATAACTAAGCTCCTTAGCTCTCGAAGTTCCAACTCAGACTCAGCGGCCTCTATGTCCTTTCAAGTAGCTCATCGGCTATACCCCCTTGGCGCTGTGCGGCTCTTGAACGCGAGAAAAGGCTGCTTATCTGTTTCGGGGTTCTCCACTCATCGGGAGTGAATACCAATTCTCCGTCTTCAGCTTGGGCGGTTTTCATTTCCCTTGCTAGTTGCACAGGGTCAGCTTTGTTTCCCGTTCTTGCCCCATCTACAAACTTGGATTGCAGGAAGGATTTAACTTTTTCCGACATTCTAGACGGCCGTTTTGTTATCTTGAGAGCCCAACCCTTATGTCTGGGCTCAGTTATGACTGAGTCGCTTGAGCTCCCTTCTTGTGCTGACGTCGAAGGAACACTTGAGGCGAGCGTTACTCCTGTCACAACTCCTGCCCATTTTCTGCGAATGCGGTCATACATCGACTCACATTCCACCTCACGTCTATGACTGCTAGTGTCCATATGTTCGTCTGCCTCCGCCTGGGTCTTGAACGTCAAGATACAGCCAGTTTCTTGACAAGAGTAGATTTCAGATTTCGATCTGACGTGTTCTCCGACTTGCCCTTTTTGTCCGGTTTGACTAAAGGGCTTGATAATCTTCAGCCGTGTTTCTTCTTGTTCTGAAACGACTAGCTCATCATAAGGGATAAGGCGTCCAGGCCCGATGTTGTATGCTTTCCATACACGGATGCCCTCCTCCTCGTACTGAAAGTTATTCAGAAGACTGATGTTCGGAATCTTGTTATTTGCGTTGCTTTTTTTTGTCGCATCCACCGCCACAACCGACGCCTTTATGCCACCATGCGATTCCAACGCCGTTTTCATGTCCTCCGCTGTAGTAACGTCATGCTTCTCGTTTACCCAGCGCTTGATGTGTGCTTTCATCGAGGCGGCCTTCCTATCACATATATCTTTACCAGCCTGTGGGTCAGAAAAATCGCATCGAAGCGGCCTGACACCAGTTCGCTGTCCAACTTCTCTAATGCTGATCAACAGAGGACCGCTCTTGTAGCACCCGGCGTTATCAGATCTCAAGAAAACTTGTGATACATCTGGGTATTCGTCTTTGACTTTAAACAGTAGGTCCTCTATTACCGAAAGAACTGCAAAGCTGTCTTGATTACAGTTGTTAAATATATGCACAAAACAATCAACGTCGAACTTGCTTTCCGGCGTTGGCTTAGTTACTACTGCACTAATGTGCCAGCTTCTGCCTCTCTTTCCAAAGAAGTCACTCATCTGCTCCCTATATTGTAAAGGAAGAAACTTCATTGCCCAATCAATTATCGCCAGACATGATGTCTTGTCGAGCTTCTTGAGTGCGTCTTGTTTGGCTTCGTCCTGATGACTTGACCTCAGTAAGTGAGTCTTCCACGCGTGAATGTCACGCATCCAATTCTTCAACTCAAACTTGTGTATTGCTCTTTCTTGTTCCGTCATTTCTGCATTATCTAGGATCGTTGCCACATCCTTAAGAGCGCTCTCTAAGCTTTCACATCGCTCACAATCTATATCGTGTTGATGCGTGCATTCTTCTGTAAATTCTCTGTTCTTACTATCACATAGCGCATAGGCAGAACAGTGATCACCACAGTGCTCTTCTCGTCCGATGTGTGTCTTGAAGTCAGTTTTCAAGTAACGCTTGCCACGCTTTAACTGGCTCGCAAGCGATTCCACGTCAACACCTTGACCTCCGACTGTCTCTAACATGGTGTTGATCTGATCAAATGCATCGGCACCCTCTGAAGCTGTATTGTCCAGCCCTTGTAGGGATTTCTGCATAGAGGCAGGACATACCTCAATCATTCGGTACAGCGAGCGCCCACCCGCTGGCTGGAAATCTTCAATCTTACAATGTTCTACATATTGGCTAATAATACGCGATGGGATTACCGTCCTTATAACTGCAGGAATGAGTAAGCGCTCCCTAGAATCAAGTTTGAGTGTTTTTGTCCCGAAAGCCACATCCTGCATAAATTCTGGCCTGGAAATGTATTCAATAAAATGATCCACTTTATCGTAATCTATTCTGACCCGATAGTGGGTGATTTCTGGTACTGGCTGCCCTTTGCCGGCTTCTGTGGCGTGACGGCGAGCTTCATCGATGCGCCATTTAGAGAGGCCTGGTATCATAACTTGCAGATCTGATCTTGAAAAATCATCTGCAAAGAGAGAAAGGATTTGGCGTTTTGTGCGCCAATGATCCGCTTGCTCATAAGCTTTGATCAAATCCTCGACAAGACGTGAATGCGGATCAAAATACTTGCGTTTTCCCTGCTCATTTTTCTGTGCATCAAAAAGTTCTCCTCCCTTTACCGCCTGCCACAATAAGTTCTCCTGGCCGGGTGCGATAACAGATAGAGAGGCAGCTATGCTTTCTCGTACTTTCCGCATATAATAGCGCTGATGACTGTAGGAGACGTTGTCCCAGGCAGTGTTAAGGGTGGACATTACAGGGCCGCTATAACGCCCATCAGATATATTAGTAACGGCTTCGTTAAATTTCTGCCTTTTGGTATTTTGGTCCTCCATCTCGTCCACCCATATACTAAGCTCTCCTTCTGGTACTGAAGCCTGGGATGACTGTGATTGTGACGAAACTGTCGTCGTATCTTCACTCATGGTAGTAACGTCTTCGGTCACAACCATAGGCGATGTTCTTCCCGCAGCAACTGAAGTAGACTCCGCAATTTGCGATGCCATAGCAGCAGCCTGCTAGAATGATCCAATAAAATATTCCAATTATAAATTATTGACATGAAAAATACCATATGACCATTGACGCCTTGGGGCGTAGCCGGGGGTGGGGGGGGGGGGGGGTGGGCACATGGGGCCGTGGCCCCCCTTTCTCGGGAGATTTTCCCATACATTTACTGTATTTGCCGGAGGAAATTTGAAAATTTTCGTCCCATGTTTTCACTATCCCCCCCCCCAGACCAAAATTCCTGGCTACGCCCCTGTGAAAAAGGGGGAAAATTTGAAAACGCCTGTCACCGTTGTTTATTATCAGTGTGCATGGCTACAGAGCATTTCATAATAGCAAGCAACATATGAATCTTGGTTATGTGCAACAATTTCCATGATACAACTGGGCCTACGGAATGATCGCATTGAAAAGAGAATAGTACCTGCGGCCCCGCCTTGTTCTCTCTTATTTTGTAGTGTTCCCCTCTACATGTTGAACAAATCGCTGCAACAAAAATGACAAACTTTATTCACATGTTCGGTTCTTTGTTTTTACTTTATGGTGACTGGATAGTAACAGGAAAAACACTGTAGTAAAGCGGCTCACAAAATGTTTATATTTCTGATTGGAAGAAACTTGCCAACACATATTTTAATACATGAAAAACAGAAATGCTGCCTGGGATATAACGATTACAAAATAGCCGTCGATGTTTTCTTTCCACCTTTAGCAACTTATTCCCAGTCTAGCACCTGACGTTCCTGTGGGCTTCCTGTGGTAGGTGTGACGGCACGGTAGAGCGTCTCAACATGTTTCGTTTGGCTCATTTCACATCCGACAGAACCCAGAACGCCAGGGATTAGGTTGGAATACCGTATTTACTCGCATAAGCGCTGCATTTGGAACAGAAATGTCAATAAGCGTCGCCCTCGAATAGTTGCCGCTGTCGCAATGTGGCGCTTATTCGAGGAATGCCGTTACTCAGACACAGGGACGCAGAGAGGGAGGGGATGGATAACAAGGTCATAGACTTGAAATTTGGACCCCTGTCCCTCTCCCTGAATTTGTCACCGGAAGGCCAACAAAGATGTTTAGTTATTGCAGCGACCCTTGACCCTTTCATAATACGATATAAAAACAGTATTTTTTGTTTTGTTAGAATTTTAAAGGGGCTGAACATTTGAAATTAAGGGGGTTGAAATGCAGCAGCTAAAAAGTCTTATAGCTGATTCGTAAATGCCCCATAGTCACCTAGACTTTTAGTCTCCCGCGCGCGCAGCCCGTTCTTTTTGTCTGTCACGCAACACTTCCTCCCCTTCCAGCAGCTTTCACTGAATAAATAAGGATATGCTGGTCCAAAATTAAATTTAAGGTATGAAAGCTCCAGTATTTTCGAGAATTGGTAAATTGTAGGGAGTACTGAATGTGGATCTCTGTCGAACCCCCAGTCACATAGAGTTATTTACCTGAGCCTATTGGGATTTCAGCATTGTGAAATTCGTAAATCTCCGCGGAGATAATGGCGTTCACACGTCGCACATTCTTTATACTTCTCCTCGCCCCTCGATGAGTAGGATACGAGCATGTTGCGCTTTTTGTGCCAGGCCAGTCAGTGGTTAGGTTTCTCCTGTGCTTGGAACAGATCGTCATTGAGATTTTTTGCTCGTCTGTCGCGACCAATTTGCCGGCTCTGTTCAATATGAGGTCAACTTCACTGACGATTCCTGAGCTTACCCCAGGCTGAGAAGATGAGAACTCATGTCCAGTTGACAAGCAAGGAGGGGCAAGATCACAGACTCTGCACTCTCCAAGTTGCATAAAGAATGAGAGGAACTAAAGGAGCAAGCTACACTCATGATTACCTCGTGGACTACTCGTTATATAAAAACTCCTTTACTAGCTGGTGTCGAATTACACAAGGTAGTCTGACACGTTTGTCACGCAATTTGATTGACAGGAGTAAAAAGTACTTAGTTTAAGTAGAGTATTAGATAGATTGTTAAACACAATCGAAACTTTTAACAATCTGAAATATATTTTCACGCAAATTTAAAAATTATATTGACAATATTCTTTGGCGCCTATCAAAAACATAGAGGGAAAATGTTGTCAGATTCCGGCCTGACTAGGCATACTTTTGGAGTTTTCTTGAAACTGCATTGAAACTTGCCAACAAAGAGTTTGCTTTTTATTATTAAATAGGGAAGGAGCTTGCAAAATTCGTTGCCGCACTTTGAGAAAATTATTTTCAAAAATCAGATAAATTTCGAATTTCAATTTGAGTTGTTTAGCTGTCAACTTTGCGATCGCCGTATAAAATCAGAATTAAACGTATAATACTAATCTCGCTCAAGTAGTCGCCTTGAATAGCAAATAATTCGAATATAATATTTGGTTGGGAATTTACTATGCGTGCGGAATTTTATAAAGCATTGAAATTGGTCTTAATTTGGTCAGAAAATCGAGCCCCAAATGGTCAAAAACAAGGGGGGTGGTCAAATCAGGGGGGGATAACGCGATCGATCTTAGTTTGCTACCAAACTTAATCGTATCGGGTAGGTATCAATCGCTGAAAGTTTCATAAAAATCGGCCGACCCCCATCCGTAGCACCTGCCCGGTTCTTACAGACAATGACACTTAATACCTGAACTATGTTTGGCGATGAGTTATTTTAAAGTGTTTTGAAGTGCTTTTTGCTTATATTTTTCACAATTTTTAGTGAAAACCGAATATTTTGATGCCTAAGATCTCAAGAGAGTCAAGATCCTTTGTTCTGTGCTTGCTTTCCGATTGGCTAACTTCTTACAAAATGGCCCAGTTGACGTAGTCGCACAGTAACCTTTCAAGGGGAGGTGTTGACCAAAGATGGGTAGGGATGCGACCCACTGGATCCGAGGAACCCTTGACTGTTTAATACTGAACTCAAAATTTCAACTTTTAAGCTATGATTACAGTATATTGCACTTCTCTCAGGCTAGTACAAATATTGAAGGAGTAAGACTGGAAAGAGTCCAAATGTTTAACCATTATCCTGCGAGATTGCGCAGAATATTGTCTGATACTTAGCCGACGAGGGACGAAGTCCCGAGTTGGCTAAAACTTTTACCATGTGGACTGGAGTTATTCAATGATAATCCTGTTTATGACTGCAAATATGTCTGTGAACTTAAAATTGGCTGACCCAATGTCCCATCTGACCCAACTTTCCCATCTGACCCAACTGTCCCATCTGACCCAACTGACCCACTGTCCCATCTGACCCACTGTCCCAACTGACCCACTGTCCCAACTGACCCACTGTCCCATCTGAACCACTGTCCCATCTCACCTAACTGACCCACTGTCCCATCGACCCACTGTCCCAACTGACCCACTGTCCCAACTGACCCATCTGACCCACTGTCCCATTTGACCCACTGTCCCAACTGACCCACTGTCCCAACTGACCCACTGTCCCATCTGACCCACTGTCCCATCTGACCCACTGTCCCATCTGACCCACTATCCCAACTGTCCCATCTGACCCACTGTCCCATCTGACCCATTGTCCCAATTGACCTACTGTCCCATCTGGCCCACTGTCCCATCTGGCCCACTGTCCCATCTGTCCCGACTGACCCACTGTCCCATCTGACCCACTGTTCCAACTGACCCACTGTCCCATCTGACCCATCTGGACCACTGTCCCATCTGACCGACTGTCCCAACTGGCCCATTGACACATGTGACCCACTGTCCCAATTGACCTACTGTCCCATCTGACCCACTGTCCCAGCTGGTTCACGATCTTATGTGACCCACGGCCCCATGTGACACACTGTCACATCTGACCTTGTGTCTTACTGTCCTGTGTGCAAAAAGATTAATTCAACTTTTCTGGTGCTATCACATGACCTATGACGTACTTCAGGAC
Organism: Scolanthus callimorphus; assembly: GCA_033964015.1. Taxonomy (NCBI): domain Eukaryota; kingdom Metazoa; phylum Cnidaria; class Anthozoa; order Actiniaria; family Edwardsiidae; genus Scolanthus; species Scolanthus callimorphus. The sequence continues at coordinate 18,980,333 of CM066911.1, forward strand.
TTGGTATATGGAGCATAACCTGATAGTTTGCCTTCACAAATATCCCTCAGGTCGTCGCCTAGTTTGTGCTCTAATTTACTTAAGATCATTTCCTGTAGAGTCTCGTCAGTCAGTTGGTTGCTCTACAATTCTTGTACTGTACGTGCTTGTCGAGTATCTGGTATATGTCGCTCGTGACAGATCCGTCCGAGCGCCTTATAGCTCGAATAAGGGCTTGTTTTCTCGAGGTTTGCGAAGTACCTAGTACCTACACCGCTCGCCCTCTTCTCGGCTCTCGATCGAATCATTCTGCCTCGAGTTTCAGTCAGTTCGATGTCTTTTAGTTTTCCTTTTAGATCATTAAATCGTTTTACGTCTCCGTCGCTGTTTCGTGTCTCTAGTTTACGCATTGTGTTGCGTAACCTTTTCTCCAGGTCACGTTTATATCGCAATCTCTCACGGGCCCTTGCTCTCGCCAGAGAAATCGAAATATCACGTACCTTGAGTTTTCCAGTTTCCCACCACTCTAAGAGCGATGGAAAACTGGTTTTCTTAGTTTTCCAATCATTCCAGAAGCGTGTTACTTTCTCGTTATATTCGGGGTCGTTGAGCAAGGACGTGTTGAACTTCCGCATGCCCTTGCCGCGCGACATTTTCCCAAGCGACAGGACAGTCTTAATTAGATTGTGATCTGGTGAAAGAGGGAATGTCTCTATCCCCGCGGATAGTACATGATTTAACTTAGTACTGTCTAAATAAAATCTGTCTATCCGACTTCGTCCCATTCGGAGAAAGGAACGTGAAGCCTTTCGATTCTGGGTTATAAACTCTATACACATCCGATAATTCTAAGCTGACTATATCACTTAAGCGCTTATAAGTGTATTCATTGTAATTTCTAGGCCTATTTTAAATCAAGTCGTTCATCCGTTATACAGTTAAAATCACCGCATACTACGTTAATACAGGAGTTATCATTACTGATATGCTCAGGTAAATTGTTGAAAAACTCCTGTCTCAGGCGCCTCTTGCAGGAGCCAGAGGACGCTTAAACGCACACAAGATTCAGGAGTTTCCCTTCCAATTTAATCTGAGCTTCAATCAACCGGCCGTCTATACAGCGCGACTGTTCAATATCAATGTCAAGGGAACTGATGAATAGTATAGCTACTCCAGCTGCATTGATATTGAGCATAGTAAATAGATATTTCCCTCCCCATTCCCGACCCCATAAATCAGCATCATCATTCGTCCCAAATATTTCCTGCAGGTAAATAATATCTGCCTTTAAATCACGCAAAGAATCAAATACAGCCTTGCGTTTGATCGAGTCGCGAAGGCCTCTTACATTAATACTAACAAAATTAAATTTACAGATTGTTGACAAGGAATTAGTAGTGTAGATAATTAATCAAAGATAGGATAATACACCTGGTGTTTAAGCGAGTGGATCAGTTGGAGGTTGATAGATAGTAGTAAAGAAGTCGGTTAAGGGAACCTAAAATCAGTGGATATAAATCGACGAATCATTTCGAGCGCTGCTCATTTTCAGACCCTTTTTTCTTTTTTTTTGTCCTTGTCTTTTGTAGGAGAACGCAATAAGTCCCCAAATGAGTTGAACATGCGGGTGTTTGTGTACCGTCACTCTCGTCAGTCGTCTCTTGGGACAGAGACGACTGATGTGACGATCGCCTCCACAATATCCACAAGTCGGTATTTGGCCCCGGTGCCAATGCGAATGAACGATGGGATCTTACCGGTTATCTCCATCTTTACAATTCTTGTCCCGGTCTCGTATCTGCATATAGTTGCCGCTTCACCTCAATCACCCTGCCGAATTGACTAAGAACAGTCCCCACTAAGAACAGTCCCGGTCTCGTACTTGCATATAGTTGCCGCTTCACCTCAATCACCCTGCCGAATTGACTAAGAACAGTCCCCAGCCTTCTCATCAGGACGCTGAGCACCGAAGAGAAACCGCATTGAAGTTTGTCTCGGTAGCTAGGCCGAATCATCCACATCTTGTACTCTCCTTTCAGGGGCTGATTTTTCGCAACAGAGCTATAGCTTGCCATATTGAACCATCCGAATTTTGTGACATATGTATTATATATAGTTTAGAAGTAGCTCCTGGGTGAGATATTTTAGACCTTACGCATTGAGAGAAGAGAAGTCCAAGTATGGTCTTCTCTCGTAGAGCAGTCCCTAAAACAAAGCTTCACCTGAGAGACTATATGTTGTTTTAGTCCGGCTAGTTCCATGTGGGACAGGAATCATACCTTCTGCGCATGCTTGCTACAAAATGATTGGCGTTTTTTTGCATCCGGAAATTCTTTCATTTGCAATGCACATTCAATTTAATTTAATTTAATATAAGTACAAAAGTTAGAATATCATAAGTACTTTACAATATTCGTGGCTATGTTGTATCGCGCTGCGCGCTCGTGTTTGTATCTGCCAATACAACATAGCCACTCATATTGTAAACAGTACATACAATTCGATCTGAAAGCATATGTATAGAGCAAATTTGTGTAAATTTTGCAATGAAGTTACATAAAACTTTGGACGATATAAATATGACATAGATTTCACTTATTTCTAAGCGACATGGAAATCAAGTATCGATAAATCTTGTTCTTCAGTAAATTCCAGTATGAATCTCTTTCAGGTTAGCAGTCAGTGAACTCGTTTGTACTCTAAATCAGGGCTCGAAATTGCGACGAATTGTTCAGTTTGCGACTAGAAAGTATCAGTTAGTCGCAAAATGTTGACTAGTTTTCTAGATATCTCTAAAGGTTTGCCTTCAATTGTGCTACTTTGAACTCTCTTTGCGACTAAAACTTATCAAGCAAGTCGCAAGCGACTTTTAAAGCCTAAATGCTTGCAAAGGGTGTGCCTGAATTTTTTGAACGAGACAATATACTATTAAACTACTATGGTTTTGTATGTCAAGATTAGCTCTTTCTCTGTATTTTGTCACAAAAACCCTCTGAAAAATTTCCCGCGTTGGCCTTGTGTGACGCATGACGTCATGATTCGTGACCGGAAGTCGCTCGAAATCTATTTTTAGATTTTTTTGTGGACTTGATTGCAAAGGGCACGGGGATATGCTCTCATATATCATTTTCTCTTGATTGTTATTATTTTTTTGGGAGGGGCTGACTATGGTCTGGCTGACAGTTTGAAGGTCTGGCTGATGTCTGAAGGGCTCACTGTGGTTTGGCTGATGGTCTGAAGGACTCACTATATAGTGCTGATGGTCTGTAGGTTTCACTGTGGTTTGTCTGATGGTCTGAAGTGCTCCCTGTAGAGGGGTACTCCGACTACACTCAATAGAGATTTGGGAAGTTTGTTGTTCGGTTTGGGTGACTGGTCAAATGCCCATGGGAATTTGAATTATACTATAATCATTACCAATTGACTGATAAATGCACTTACCAGATAAACTATTGTACGACCGCCCTGAACCGCGCTTTTGCCATGCAGCATCGAAGCTAGCATTTAACTTTGCATTACACTTTTCTTCATCTGTTGCGCTAAGAACATTGCAACAAGTGTGCATCAATTGCTTTGATTTTTGGGAGCTTTAAGTAGTAGTGTTCAAGGGAATCCCTCTTGTAGTAATAACAACACTGGGAAAAGAGTTTAAATCCATAATAACCAGTATACCATGAACACATTTCGAGTTTTGGAAATTATTGTAAATAAATCGGATGTCAGAATTTTATTGAGATAATGGGTTTCGATAACATAACTTTTGTAAATTCAATATGAAATTGTAATCTACGGTGATCTACGCACTTGCTATGTTTGCTATTTGTTAGTAGTTTTGTCACGGGTAAAATTATTTAGGGGAAAAACGTTTTTTTTCGTGCTTTTGATCTCGGCCTTCGATTCTCCACGAAGAGCATCCTCGCATGATTCCCTGGATACACTAAGAACAGCCTTGCCTGCTTCGATTTCTCGCTTTTATCTATGCAAGGGAAGTTCAACAGCCTTTGTTCAGCTCAACTATTCGTCTTCCGTCTCTCCAAGAACCTAATAAAAATAATAAAATAGCTTTATTCGGTATCATTTCATTAAAAGAAAATGCTCTTCAAGTGAGCCGATTATAGCATAAACTATACAAATACAAATATACTATGCATCAATGCTAAAGTCAAGGCAGACTTAAAAAAGTTCAAACTATGCTGTTTTTTTTTACCTCCTCATGGAGGCCATTCCACATGACGGCACCCCTGTAGCTAAACGCTCGCTTAGCTGCTTCTGTACGAGGGCGAGGCATAAAGATATTAGAGCCCCTTAAATTATGCGAGTGAATCACTGAGGTAGGCTTAAATAGAGCCTTCAGCCTTTCAGGACCTTGAACTGTACCTTCTTCAGCTCCTCTAGCTACGATTTTCTCAGATGGTTCTTCAGATGTATAACTTTAGAGTTTTTAATTTCGACACCTTGGAATTTACATTCCAATTGACATATGTCGCAACATTCATGCAGGATGTCAGGTAACGTCATGGTTGTGAGGTCAACAGCAACGTGTTCCGTAAGGGTTTTTCTCTTACATGCAGTGAACCTCACATAGGATACAATTGTTATACAAAATAATAGCTGCACATTTATCCTCGCAAATGCGGCCGTCTCACTCACTCTCCTGTAAGTATGCCTCTGGATACCTTGATGGGTCATAGAGGATCACATACTTGACTCTTTTACAGTCTATGCCCATATCATATGCTATAGTAGCCACAACAATCCTTATGTCTCCATCTTTCCACATCTTCTAATTTGGCCAAGCGATGAGATGAACTATCCTCTTTAACCAAAAAGAGCCTGTGGGCAATGGCTTACGTTTTACAGGCGAACTTAATAATAACCTTTATTGACGTTTACAACGCTATAGCGTTCAATGGTCACTATACTAAAATTGTAGTAATATAAATACAAATCTTTTAAGTTAAAAAAAATACTATAATATATATTATATATAAATTATTAAATGCGTCTTAGAGCGTTTGAGTCAGCTTATTGGAGCGTATTTTAAAACACCGAGAAATATATTTCGCCAAAGGGTTTTCTAAACCTTCTGAGGTCAGAAGCCATTTGAACTTTTCTAGACATGGCAGAGCCGCAAAGAATGGGATAAGTCCCACTGCCACGTCGAAAAGTTTCTTTCGTTCAACATCGTATAGCTTGCAGTTAATGAGGAAGTGCATCTCATCTTCCACTTCCCCATCACTACAAGCCATACAATGCCTTTCTTCTCTCGGAGTTGGCTTTGGTTTCTCGTACCGCCCCGTTTCGACCCTTAGTTTATGAGCGCTGACTCGAAATTTTGTTAAGGCTGTCCTTCTTTCTCTGCTCTTGACCACAGACAGATACCTTTCCTTTTTATATGTATCTTTTATAATGTCATAAGTGCAGAGTTTACCGCTATTTTGTTTAGAATGTTGCCATGCCTGGATGTAAGAGTCACGCAGTGTGTCTTTTATACTGCTAAGTAAAAAACGTGTAAGTGTTATCTCTTGCATCCAGACATAGCTTCTACCGGCGTGATTCAGTAATGATCGCACACTTGCTGACCAGCTTTTCTGGCCCTTGTCCGCCAGGGCTTGTGACACCCTGTATGCTTGACTTATAAGTCTCGAGGGTTCGGAGTGCACAAGGTGTGACCAATACTTAAGAACAATGCCTTTAATATCGATCTCTAGGGGGAATCTCCCTAATTCTGATAAAACAACTATATTACTAGCTTTACTATGTACCCCCAGAATCCATTTGCACATTTTTATATGTACAGCCTCAATCGCTTTTAAGGATTCTGTCCCCCATACTGCTGAGCCGTACAGCAAGATGGGTTTTATAAGGGAGTCAAATAGTTTAGCCAGAACGTCCGGGTCTGCATTTATATTATCAGAGAAGATACTCTTCTTGAGCGTATACAGAGCTTTTTTCGCCTTCTCTGCTAAATTCGTTTTGGTGTTACCAAATGTTCCCGTGGTATTGAAAGTTATTCCGAGGTAGGTGAAGGCATTTGTTGATTTGATATTTTGACCCTCCAACCTAAAATCACTATCGGAATCTTTAAGGCGACCACCTTTCCGAAAGACCATGGTTTTTGTCTTCGAAAGGTTGATTGTTAACTTCCATTTTGAACAGTATTCGCTCAAGGTATTAATTGACTCTTGTAGTCCTACAGGATTACTAGACAGCATGACTAAGTCGTCAGCATATAACAAGGAATGCACTTTGTTTTCTTCGAGGGTGACACCACCATTTTTGCTCGATTCCGAGAGAACCTCTTCGACGTCATTTATGTATAAATTGAATAGCAACGGGCTGAGGTTACTCCCTGCATCACACCTGTATTACACTCGAAGAAATCAGAAAGGCCTTGTTTTGTTTTAACGCAAGCTTTTGTGGAGGAGTACATATTTCTTATGAGGCCAAGGAACCTTGGAGAAACTCCGGTTTTCATGAGCTTCAACCATAACAAGTCCCTATTTATCGAATCAAACGCCTTTTTGAAATCCACAAAGCATGCGTAAACTTTTTTGCCTTCTTGCAAATATTTATCTGTGATTGCCTTTAATATAAATATATTGTCAACAGTACTATATCCTTGTCTGAAGCCTGCTTGGTTGTCTACTAAAATCCCGTGTTCATCACAAAAGCAATACAATCGGGTAGTCAGAATTCCTATCAGTAACTTCCCTAGACAGTTAAGCAACGTAATTCCTCTATAATTGGCAGGATAGTCCTTTTTGCCCGATTTAAAGATAGTTACAAGCATTCCGGTTGACCAAGCGCTAGGGTAATTGCCACTACTCATGATAAGGCCGAACAACTTTGCAAGAGGTAATAACAGCTGCTCTTGACCATGAATAAACATTTCATTTATAAGGCCGTCTACACCGCCGCTTTTTCCTCTTTTGAGTTTGTTAATTGCGCTTTTTATTTCTTCCTGCGTAATTTCTGCGTCTAAGACGTCAACGAGTGTATTATCCTCTTTGCAATATCGTTCAACTTCGATAAATTCGTCACTTTTCTCACCCTCGTTAATTGGGCTATTGTAAAGTGCACTAAAGTAATCGGTCCATTGTTTGTTACTAATGTTCGGTTCTACCGCTTGGTCACAATCACGGGCTGAATTGTTTTTCATTTTCTTTAGCCTCGACCAAAAATGTTTGCTATTCTTTTCATTGCTAGCGTGAACTAACTGATTGACTTGCTTTTGTGCTAACCCTAATTTACGCGCCCTTACCAACTTCCGATAGTTTCTTTTGTTAGATAATACTGACCCCTTAACTTGTTATTCAGAGGGTCTTTAGACAATGACTTGGCCAGCTTTTTTTAGTGCTTTTTTGAGAGATTTGCAGTCGGAATTGAACCATGGCTTATGCCGCTTCCGTTTTGTTGCTTTTAAATTAGCCGGCTGTTTTACTTTAAGCGCGGATAAGCCTATTGTTCTCAGAATTTCTGTGATATCGCTCGTTGCTGATTCAATGCCTATTTGAGTACCTTCGTAATTACGTTCTAAAAAAGCATGCAACAAGTTGGTACTATTTACGTTACTGATGGATTCTTTATACTTCGCATGATCTGTCTCTGAGGTGCATATAAAGGGTGCATAATTGTTGCCCCCTTGCTCTTTGTTTGCAAGTTCAGTGAACTCAGTGGCTGCATCAGAGCTTTGATCAAGGTCACATTTGATAATGAAAGATATCGGGCAGTGGTCAGACAATATGTTAAGTGGATGAACCTTAAATTCTAAGACGCTCTCTAGTAACTCTTGTTCTACAAGTAGATAATCAACCACGCTCGAGCCGTTATAACGATGACAGGTGAAACTTCCAGATTCATCCCCCTTAGTTCTACCGTTAACGATCCGCATTCCCGAAGCTTTACAAAAATCAATCAAATTACTCCCATATTCGTTTATCGTTTTATCCTGAGAACTTCTTTTTCGAATGTTCTCATCCGGGACATAGTCTTCCGGTAGGGGTAGGAAGTGATTATTATCATCTTCTATAAAATCTACAGTTTCACCTGTTCTCGAATTAAAATCGCCGAAAATAGCCACATTTCCTATTGCATTATATTTTGCGCTTTCATTTTCCATGATTTCGAACGTATTCCCTTCTCTCCAGGAGAGGCTAGAGGACCCATGTGGGATAACATAGATCATGCCTAGGAAAAGATCTCTCTCAAGTTGGAAAAATTGTTTATCTAGCTTAATCCATATCAGATCCTCAGACTCGGAACCCATTATGGTGACCCCATCTTTAAGGCTACTTCTATATAGAAGGAGAAGTCCCCCTGAATTTGACCGGGTGTTTCTAAGCTCTTGTTTGCGGCCCTGCTTAAACGACTCGTAACCCTCAAATTCAACACAGACTGTGTCATTCAACTTAGTTTCAGAAAGAAAAATAATATCAAATTCCAGGAGGCTGCTCCTGATTTCAGAGTTATAAATCTTAAAACCATCTTCTAAACTGTCTTTTAAACAGTTGACATTCCAGCTAATCACTTTTAAAGGCTCTCTACATACCGATGATTTATTTACTGAGTCCTCATCTCGCGCCTTACTTGCCTCAGGTACTTTATCCAGCTCTGGTCCTGGGTTTGGCTGTAACTGCTCGGCTGTGGATTCGGTTTGTTCACGTACTGAGAGTGCTTGCCCCACTTCCGTGGTTCGTGATTGTTGTTTGGCTGTTGAAAATCCCTTGGATGTTTCCCCTGTTCTTTGTTGACTCTAGCACCGCGCAGATACCGGCAGAGATTGGCTCCAAGAATCCTGTCTCCATTTCTATTTAAGTGTAGTCCAGATCCGTTCAGGTGCTCCTCCCGAATGTTGTTGTTGTCGATCATGACAATTCCTTGTCTGTAACACAGATCTTTAATACGGCAATTAAGATCTTCCACTTTCCTAGCAAGTGCTGGCCGGTCAGATCTCATAATAACACTAGAGATGGCCACAGACTTTACCACCGGCTTCAGCTCGGCCACGAGATCTTCCAATTCCCTGGCAATATTCCCAGTACTGCGCTCTGACAAATTATTTGTTCCAGAATGCAAGACCAAAGAATCTATTTCCTCCGCGGCCACTTGCGAGCAAACTTCTTTTCGGACAGCTTCAATCCTGGCGCCTCTTAATGATTTGCAATCTACACTGCCGCCGCTTGCTCTTTCTAGCCTTTTTGAACTTATGTTTTTTATCATTGAGTCGCCGATCACCAGAACTCTTTTCGTTGTCGCAGATTTTTTATGTTGCTCCTCGACTCCAGCCTTGGAGGCAAAGCTGTTTTTTTTTTGCCCTGTACTCTCCAATCTGGTCTTGATACGAAGGGGCTTCATGTAAATCAGCGACTTGTGAGTCTTGAGAACAATCAACGACAATGGGCTGTTGGATCGATGATTCGCCTGATTGCCCTGGCTGCCCCACTTGCTCACAAATTTGCATATGGCGGGGGTTTGATTCTGTATGACTTTCTGTTTCAACAATTGCACGATCGTCGGTATCAGATTCAGAAACTGAGCTATCAGTATCGCTTATAAGCTCGACAGGTAATTCCTGGTTCAAATCGTTTATTCGCGTGACTGTTGTATTTATCACACTTGGTATTTTTTCCAGTATTTCCTCGCTACGTTTACAGACATCAGTAATCGCCGTTTTATTCTCCTCCTGAGCCTCTTTCATTATTTTCAATTCACGCGTAATTATTTCCATGCCCTTTGCTAATCCAACGACTTCATTCAGTACTGTTGATACTAAGTTGTTGGTCTCCGATATTAGCTTCATTAGAGTCTTTTGTCCAGGTTTTGCTGAATTTGCATTAATGGCGCCTTCTTCATCATGAGTGTTTCCGAGGACCCACTTCAGGCGATTTAAAAGTTCCTCTCGGTTGCCGGATTTCTTCAAACCTCTTTTATCGAGCTCCTGTTTCAGTTCATCTTTCTTTAGGCTTTCGATATCCTTACCAGCGACTTGTACCACTGATAAAATCGAATCGGTTTGAGAATCTGCTTGGGACACTGCATCCATTGAGCCCGAAATTATCTCGTTTAGGCTCTGTGAAGAGTTTTCTCTATTCGTTGACTCCATCAATTGCCTGTAAAAAGTGAACAACCTTCTCTGGCTATTTCATAACACAGAAGCGAAAATATCTAAAATAAAGTAGTGATTTTTACAAATCTGATGAGCGACTTCGTTTGACCTCCGACCCCGACGATAAACCAACAACTTATCACTCTGGATACTGTCTTTCCCTGCCCCGGCTTACCCTTAGCACAAGACGTTTTCGCTATTGTCTGCACCAGAGTTTTGACCTCAACTTGATCTGTGATTTCTTCTACCCCGTCAGAATCCGAATCCTCGCTCTCTAGCATCTCCAAGATCAAAAGAATTCTCACAATTAAATATAGCTGTATGAACCTCGCGCACTTCTGAATTGCTCAGTTGCTTTCCAGTTAACCTGCCCTTTTTGAGTTTCTCCAACTCAATCTCCTTTTCTAAAGGAGAAACAGCCGCTGTCAGTGTACTGAGAGGACGTGGAGACTTGATAGAGCTCGCCGCTGCGGACGAGGACGGAGGAAATGCGGCAGACAGTAGACAGATTCTCCAGAGCATCACCGAGGAGGAAATCTTCTGAAGATATGGCGGGAGTCTTCTTGCACGAACGGGTAGTGCGTGATGCGTCCATGGAGAATGGAAGTAGAGGTCAATTGGTGATCTTGTTGTATGAGCTAAATACAGCCACGCAGCATGCAAAAGGACTGATTATCACAGCTCCGAGCTATGCTACTTATCTGTGCTATGCGATATATGATTGGTTTTCAAGAGACCTGTCAGTGCGAAGTTAATTACACCTTTTAACGCGCACGTCAAAAAGATCACATGAATCATAACTTTGGATTTAGTGAGGTCGACTGTGATTAAATAATAAGTTCATAGACTTACTCACAGTATCCACAAGATAGACCCACACCACCACTATAACAGTCCCATAAGTTAACGAAAATGCTACATTTATGAATATTTAACTGACGCTTAAAAATACAGAATATTACTATTTATTATCGTTACTATTTATTATTGTTTATTATCGTAGCTTTAAAAGGATATCAAAGTCAGCTTTTTAGGTTCACTTGCGACCCGACACGATTTTTTTTTCCGTGGACACCTTTCCAACCTATATCTATACCTTAAAGCAGCTTTGAGGAAACAGCGAGAAACACATTCCTAACTCTACCTTCCTGATATTTCTTGCATTGTTTAGCATTTTTGTCTAAAATTATCTGTTATTATTTTCCTTTTTGGTCACTGACATCTCATCTGCAAGCATTTTGTCCTTGACATTTTTTACTCTTTCCTTTTTTTAACGTGTATATGCTCACTTGAACAGTTCTAACATCTCATCTGCAAGCTTTGTCCTTAACATTTTATTTGAAGTTTTTCTTTTTGTCCTCAACCCTTTTTCTTCCTTTTTTCTACTCTTAGTTACAGTTTTTCCCGCAGGCCCAATGGTCAGCCAGTCTTTAACTGTTTTGCTACATTTTACTCTTGATAGCAGTTTGCTTTGCAGGCGCAAAGTCGAGTACAAGGCAAATCTGCTTTGTGCATTTACACAGTCCACGGTAGGGTTGTCCAGTAGGGTTGTCCAGTGTCCACCCATTGGCTGAAAGATCCCATCCCCACTCTGAAGCACCTGTAAGTTCCTATTGTGCGACCCCAGATATGTCCAGCTCGGTAGACCATTTTAATAGGTGTAAAATACCTATTTAAGGCAAATTTCGCACGGACATTTATTAAATAACCTCTAAAGACATTTTTAAGCATAATATTATTTTAGATTAAGCAAAAATACGAGCAGTAATGAGCCTGCAATACAGACCGCTGACCACCAAAAATACCTTGCTGATTCTGAGAGTTTCATGCTTATTTCAGTAATTTGATCTGTTTTGTAATTTTGTCACTTATCCCCCGGACCATAAAGAAATAGTCTCAATAGCATTCTTTGGAGGCGCTGAAGTCCAATAACAAAACAACTAACTAAGGACCTCTGCTCGCATGGTTCAAGGGGAAAATTCAACTTTAATTCGATCTACACTCTTACCAGTTGACAATACAATGTGATTCATCGATGACTACTGCCACCAAACGTCCGTCGATCTCGTATAGAAACTTTCTCGCACCTCCTGAATCGAGTATTTCTGGGCTGCAGAAGATAAATGTGTTTGCAACCAATCCATCAACGTCGTGAAGAGAAGATGCATCAAGCTTCGAGGCCTTTATTCCAAGCTTAGAAACTGTTGTTATCTGATCATCAGCGAAAGCGTTTAAGGTGGAAATAACAAGTACTAGAAGAGCTTCTTTTCCAAGTTGCTTCCAGACTAACGGAGCCAGTTGGTAAATCAAAGGTTTTCCGTGACCTGTTGGTAAACTTACGAATGTATCTCCGTTTACGATAGAAAACAATGCCTGTGACTGATATTGAGAAAGAGACTGAATTTCGGAGTTTTGTAGTGATTTTAAAGCCTTCTAACAACGAACTCCAGAAGTTGAACACCTTGTGGAATGGTTTCCTATAAGATGATAGCTGGCGGCTATGCACGTAAGAATGTCCCGCCCCAAAACCTACGAAAAAAGGGGACCGACCCTGCAACCCTTGTCGATGGCGAGATAGATTGGGCGTTTAAGATCTCGAACAGTAAGCTGTACGAACTGACCCGATCACAACCGATTGAAAATTTCTGCCATGTACAGTCCCTCAAATACGTAGCGCATGTATGCAGAATGCAGAATGATGCGATTCAGAAGATAGTGTTGTTTGACAAACGAAGGTCGTGGAGGAAAGTGGAAGACACGCTAGGGGTCAGCAAACAACAGGCCCTTAAGACGATGATGATAAAGGAAGACTTCGAGCGGATGTTGGAGATTAGATTTCCACCGCTCTCCAAGCAGCCGCGCCTAGGGCCGATCCCGTGCCAGATGGGAAAAACTGATGATGATGATGAAGCTGCCTCATTGAAAGCGTCTTTAGTGAGAGTCGCGGCAGCCATGTCAGGCAACGCAGGCTAACCTTTGCACAGCATATTTACCAACCTGATAGACGCACGAGTTGGCAAACTCGTAAAAACCGGTTATAAAAGCCCGTTTGTCGCGTGGTGTACCTCCAAGAACTTGGAGGTCTCTAATACGCATGCGCATCGGGAAGTCGAGCCAGCTTGCGGCAGAGGCCTTTTCCGTGGGCGAGATAACAAAGAAAACAGAGCGCGACAGCCAAACCGCGTAGGCTACGAAATGTTAAGGAAACCCCTCTGCTAGCAAGCTTTGGCAGAAGTTCAATGAAAAGGGTGATGACGGCACTGTTATACGAAAAAACTCCAGCCCCATTCTCGGCGCTCGTTCCAATTTCTAAAAGTAATGAATTATCAACTTTCCCTAATCAGCTGTTCAGGCTTGACCTCTTATGCTTGCTATAGTTGCTAGTAGGCGTTGGAGGCTGTTTTTATCGTGAACACCCATCGTAATCGCGATCGCCATCTTGGATTTTTGGGCCTAGTAAAAAAATCGAGTGGGAAGTAACTCCTCGCAATAAAAACAGCCTCCAATGATAGCACGCTTACTACTACTACTACTAATAATAATAATCTTTATTTATGAAGCCTTATTTCTTCTAATAAACCAATAAACCAATAATTACATATAGTTTAAAAACTTTAAAAGAAATGTGGAACAATTAAAGAGCATATTTACAGGGGAATAGAAAATATATAATAGAATTAAAAACGGGGAATTAAAATAATGTTAAAAAAGAAGGTTTAAAAATAAATGTTTTAATATGCCCCTAAAAGTGTCTAAGGACTTTATTGCCCTGATATTGTCGGAAAGGCTGTTCCATAGTATAGGGCTTGTAACAGGAAAAGCCCTTCTTCCATACGTTTTCATGTTGTATTTGGGAAATTCAAGGAGTCTTTTTGAGGAAGAGCGTAAGGACCTGGTAGTTATATATTTACTGATCATCTAACGGTTGATCTACTGATTTAACTTTAAGTAATTGACTGTTGACGTCATCCTATGTCAATGACGTATTGACGACAATTTTGAGTTATTTGTCACTCTGGGCTTCTTTCCTGACACTGTAATCCTTTTTCATAAACATTTTGGATTACACGTTTGTCGATGCCTTCTCTTGCCATCTTGCTCTTTATACTTGCACCTATCTGTATTCCCTCTAAAGAACGCGACTTGGCTATGCTGGCTCCTTTGTTCGGAACTGCTGGCACTACAGCATTTTCACAAAGCTCACTTGTGAGGGATTGTTGAAAAAGACTTGGATAAATGTATTCAACGTAGCACCAAAATGCCCCATTGCTCCAGCAGTTGGGCAATGTTATCATTTATGAATGGTTGTAGTTTCGCACCAATCAATTTTATACTTTTGGTGCAATTGATTGTAAGGAAGTGATATATGGCCAAAAAGCAGAATCTAAGAACAAAGCCATTAAACATTCTTTATTATATGGCAACGATAGAACGCGCATAATTGGGCATAATTCGCGCGTGGTTTCTCAGAGTTAATTCAAGCGAAGCAAACCTCAAACAGAGAAAATTCGTCGTGGTTGAGCAAGCTAAATCTTTCTCTACTGGAGATGTACCGAACTGTAAAACCTTTATAAACTTAACTATCATCTGGCTTGATTGGAAATTGAAATGATGGGTGTACACAATGAAACATTTGGGGTTTCAGAGAAATTCTCTTTGAGACTAGTCGTGTTTTTGTGTGGAGATTCATTGCTGAAAAACAGATTCATATGGTCAATAGCAATGACTTCAAGAAATTAATATTCCATCACATCAACAATCTTCGGACACACATGCAACATAATTATAAGGGACAACTAACAGCGGATACAAGACGGCCGCAAGCGAATATTTTGAAAACTTAGTTCTCCAGCGTGAACATGAATGAATCACGGATACAAAACTACCAACAACCACTTCTGTGAAAATGATTTCGCCTGGCTCCTCGGTTATTTCCAGATAGAGGAGTTGTGTATTAACATCTGAAATCCTTAGACGTTCTCTGGATGAAGAATAGTCTTTTAAAACTCTTTCGGTGGAAACTCTAGTCGTCGATGGAAATCAAATGATCGTAAAATACGGTTAGAAAACTCCCTGTAAGATTATTTGGCTCGAGAAATTACTTTCACCATCATATCATTCTGCTTGCTATTGTTCTGTTGTTTCGTTTCTCTTGTATCGTTTTCCGGCTAAAATATATCCACTTTTCATTTTATTGAATGCCTTTTTGCGTGCCCCTGTGTTGGTCGTTCACCAGTATTTATAAAAGTCGTGAGGTTTATATAATTTGACTTTCGCTTCGTCTCCTCCTAGTATTTTTTTTACTTTGCTTGAAAATGCCATATAATAAACTGAGAGGCTCTGTCCGTAAAGCAGAAATTTCAACCCTAAGTCGGGAATTTTTCCGTACTGCCCTCGCGCTCGGTTAGTAATGCGAACTACGCTGGAAATCGCGAGCTACACTGTAGTGTTCTACATGAGAGTCTCCTTCCACACGCTTGCTAAAATGCTAAAATTGCAAACCACATCATATAACGAAACATTTCTTAATGCTGTCCTTCCTTTTAATCATTTAACATTCTCTTATACTGTTCTAGTATAATTGCTCAAGTGATTATAAGACGTTGCGCGCGCTGATTGGTCGAGTGGTTCGTTTTATGTCGCGAGGTGATTATAAAATTGAAAGGATTGGGAGTGTGCGCGCGAGTTTTGTTATGATCGCCAACAAAACGTTTTTCTGTCTAAAAACCTTACTTGAGCAATTATACTAAAAGAATTAGTCGCCTCAGGCTCCGTGATTATCGGCGCATAGTCACCTCGACTTCGTCTCGGTGACTTCGCCGATAATCACGGAGCCTGAGGCGACTAATTGTTAAATAAATTCACAACTATATAAAAAATAGGAGTAGTCATGGAGTGCAAATAAAGGTTGTTGTTAGTTAGGTATTCCCTAATGTAGTTGTACACTGCAGGCCACCAGACTCCTGGTGTGTCTTAGACAGTTTAGTAATTGTATCTCTTGTGGAAAGAGGCCAACATAGCAGCCCATCCAGAGTT